>CAMTDV010000030.1:94023410-94693410 GCA_947069175.1 Scalesia atractyloides | reverse complement strand
GTTGGTTACCTTTCATGCTTAATTGTGGCTTTTGTGTTCTTTTTTTTACGATCCGTGTCTATATCGTCACATGATTGCTTGCCTGAACCAGTTTTGTTGATCTAGAAACCTAACTTGTTGATAGTGAGTAATACAAGTCGAACTTTATCGTTAATATTGTTTCTAAAACGCCCTTCTGTTTTGAAGGTTGGATGAGTCATTTTATTCCTTTGTGTAATAAAACCGTTCAAGAAGATCGTCCTATAGTTTCTCTTTTAAGTACATCAACTTTAGAGGTGGAGGTTCGGAAGGGTTGGGGTAACGGGTCAAAACGGGTTTGGGTAATTGGGTTTAAACGAGGTATCTTTTTAATGGGCACTGCACAGAAGACGCTTGCAAAAATCTTGCCTCACCAAGTACAAATGTGAAGGTGTTGCTGAAATAGTAGTGGCCTGCCCTTCACCATGTCAGATGGGCCTTGTCCAAACAATGGGCCTCGGGAATCTAAAGCCCAATATTACCATTTATCATATAAAAAGTTTTTATATACTTGTATAGTGTACCATTTATCATTTTATGATTATTATTAATGTTACATGACCCACTAAAAAATGGGCATGAGAATATGTTATCAGTAAGCTCACGGGACTCTACAAATACCCTGCAAGCTAATACAATTAGATAAAAAGTAGTTTGTGTTGTAGATTAGCTTTCACGAGAGAGTTAAGGTTTTTAAAGAAGTTAAATCTATCTTTAATAACTTGTAGAAATTCTGTTATCTTTTCAATTATATTACACATTCTCCGTGATTTGACATGTTTTAGTTGAATTTGACATAAACGACACTTGATATTAATTTGAATGACTTATACAATATGTACATAAGTGAGCTTAATTAAAAAATTAAACACCTTTGGATAGTTCCTTATAATTAATATTCATCTAAAATGAAGTAAGACATCACGCTTATACTAGTATTAACTATTATGTATATAACTATTATTTATATATCAAACTCAATTTATTTTGTTGTAACACTTTAACTTAATGCAATTGTTTTTTAATTAAAACTTCTCAACTAAGTTAATTTATATTTACAATAGTATTGAGGTGGAATGATAAAAGTAGATTAAATTGATAAGATAGATTAGAAATCATCTTTTTGATACCTTCACTTTTAAAAAGTGGTTTTTTTATGCTAAGATTTGCATATGGGTTGGTTGTCATGTGCAAGGGATCTACTTATTCCAATGTGTTTTTGACTTTGACTTAACACCTAATACTGGTACTACCTACCTATGTTTAGCATCTATAGGCTACAAATCCTATAATCAACAATCAATTTTATTTTGATAGAATTTTGGCTCTTTTTATACAATTTGAATACCTGTTAGGAGACGGTTTCTGACCCCTTAACTCTAAATTCAAGTTCATCCATTGTAATCCTTTTCGGTTCTCAAAAATCACATAAATATACATTGGTGAAGCTTGAGATTTCCGACCGGGGGTCGAAAACGTATATACCTAAAAATTTCTATAAAACCGGGGGTCGAAAACATAAACAAAAACTACATATTCTCCACTAATGAGCGAAAAGTTCGGGGGTAGGCCACCCTCTCCCGCCCAACTATCCTACCCCCTGCACATATCACATACTTGGTTCTTGCAAGTCAAAGTCTAAGTTTTATCAGGTTGATATCTTTGAGTGAACCATCAAATTGTTTCAATCTAAAAGTGTTCACACGACTCTCAGATTGTCCAAGCACTCGTATTCAGAAATCCCCCAAAAGTTAATATCTTTGTCTTCTTGTAGACCAAAGTCTGAGTTTTATCTGGTTGATACATTCGAGTGAGCCATCAAATTGTTTCAATCTAAAAGTGTTCACACGATTCTTAGATAACTCTACTAATTATTAGTAAAGAATATCATAGGCTTACATCTTTTAGTAATCCAAATTTGTTTGTTTAGAAACAAAATTTTGGTCGTTGAAATTGGTTGCTTTTGGTTGATAGATCTTTTCGAATTTACACCATATTACATATGTATGATATACCGAGTCATGAAGACCAATCAATCTAATAGTTCCCCACTCTTAAGTAGCATTCTCTCTAACAAACAATCAATCAATCACTTTTAGAAAACATGTTTTGAAAATTATAAACAAAATTATGTTTTTAACCAACTATTATTAACAAAACGACTTGCAAATTCATTTTAGAAAAAGGTTTAAAAGGCATTTCTTTTACTCTTTTTTACTTTTCTCACTTTATCAAAATTTCGTTTTTTTATTACTTAAATTCAAAATAAGATCACAAAATTAAAATAACTATACCTTAGCGAAATAATTTGTTGTACACTAAAAGTACAAAATATTCAGAACAATATAACCCTAAATTTAAAATTAGAAATTAAAATATAATAAAAGATGTAGAAAATTTAACCCAAAATCTAAAAACTAGAATATAATAATAAAAGATGTTGAAAAAAATATACAAAAACATTAGAAGATCACGAGCAATGTTGGGTTGCTACTATGAGTCTATAATAAGCCAACTAGTGCTCAGACCACATAGAGTAGGCGTCGAAAAGTGGCGTGAAAGCTGCTCCACGCTAGAGATTTTCCACCAGCGTGAAGAGATTGTGAGGTGTGAGGTGACGGGCTTTGATTGGTGGATTGTAGGGTGTGAGGTCCCAGAGCTACATCAACCCCCACCACCACCACAACTCCACACCGCACTCTTAATCTCCTTACCCGAAAAGGGTGTCACAAGACCATCACTTTTAGCTGAGTTTAATTATGAAAAACCTTAGCCTCAAGTTTCGGTCGCCTATTTAAATTCTCTTTGAGTTTATCAAAGAAAAAAAATTCCAAATTTCTCCCTTATGTCCGGATCATCCGTCAAACCTTTCAACCTATAACCTGTAATGCGACACGTAAGCAAGCAGGCCATGGTAATAAGCAGTATTGTGATCCCCGAACCCGATCCATTTTGCTCTCGATTTTTTATACACATCTTTAGCTTTTTCATCCCCGATCTTTATAAGAATGCCTTTGTTAGTCACCACCAGTGTCACTTGTTCTTCCTTTGGTACGTTTCTTGTCACAACCATATTAATATCCAAGTTGCTAACTTTTTCCATTGCCTCGTTAAATGCTTTTTTCAAGTCTCTTTTCTTTTAATCTCACGTTGGCTTGCATATCCACCTTTAACTTCCTCACACAATGTACGTTATCTTCTTCGTTTCTTTTTATTTTTTTTTAGATTTCTAGGATGTATAATATCATCAAAAAGACAATATTATAAGTTTTTTATTAGTATAAATTCAAAGTATTTTTATATACATACAGTCGTATTTACTATACGGGTAATCCGATTAAATGTTTATCAATAAATAAGATGACAAATAATACTAAGTGTAACATTAAGAGATCTACTCCTCATAAAATTATAATTGTTGTTGTTATTTATTATTTTGTCTGTAACTACAACCAGAATATTCACACACATGGGATTAAATCTAACCTCATACCCAAAATTTCCACCATGCATCGCTTTGCCCTTTTATTTTATTGTGCATCTCTTTAGAAAATAAAACAAATAAATAAACATCATGTAGATTTTGTCTTTTCATTTCATTTGTTTCCTTCTTTAATTTTTTAAATTATTTTACAGACCCATTACAACAGGAGTTACAAGACTGAATATATCACCAAGTTTCGCTATTAAGTATTATCTAAAAAAAGATTAAATAAGATAACAACTTCTATATCGGTTTCACCCGAACGGCCGGTTTGATTTAGCAACCGGTTTATAAGGGGGAAAAGGATCGAATCAGTTTGAAACCGGCTGATATCCGGTTCGGTTCAGTTTTAACGAATTGATTACAAACTTGCGGTTCGCTTTGGGAACCTTTTTCGGATCCCAAAGAGGTTTCGATGTGCACCTCTAAATGGGAGGGTAAAAGAGGAAATCTATAATTGTATTCACTTATTTTCATTATAAATATCAATTTACATCATGCATTTGCGCCAGTTGACATTTGTGATTTTAGAGGTTTAAGACCAAAGTTTAGTAGATAGTCCTTAACTACTTTTTTTTTACTTTTAATGTAATTCTTTTTTTCTTTCTTTTCAAGTTTAATTTGTATTTTTACCCACGCTTTCTAAAAAAATTATATAATATCACTTTGATATCTCCGACTTTTTATCAGGTGTCTGAATACATTCGAGTTTGTATACGTTTTACGTTAAGTGAGTCATTTGGTGTTGTAAGTTGATGTTTTGTTTTACGTTTTTTCACAGTTTTGGTCATTGTTGGTTTGCTACCTAACATGCTTTTACGCCTCCCCGCAACGCAGGTCTAAATACTAGTTAAAAATCATTTTCCCTCGTTTAAATTTTATACTCAAATAACTTTTATATAGTTTGTTATTTTCAAAATAAGTTATATGATAAAGAATATAAATTTTAAAAAAAGTTATGAGTATACAATTGGTGTGCCTGTATATATAATGTATACAACTATAACCGTGTATAACGTCATCATAAGACCATGTGTTGTGGAGAGCATGAATAATGCCCTCACCCATGGGCATTGTGCGACACGTGTCATCCCAGTCAGCAATGGGGTATTATGGGGCGTTTTTATAAAATGTGTGTAGTGGAGATGTGGACATTGTGTGGCATTATGCTAAAAGGGGTGCAAAAGATTAAATAAAAGAAAAACTAGTGATATTTGATGTGTAATGATCTGATTGGCCACAAAAGACAATGCACAACATGTTTTAAAGGACGTCACTCGGTTCTTTTTGTCAAAAACGCCTACGGGGCAGTTCGGGGGCATTGTGGGGCGTTTTTGAAGGGAAAAAACGCCTGAAACTGCCCCACTACGCATGATCTAATTGTGTTGTTATACAATATAACCATGATCCATCTTGCCTGCATTAATGATGCAAATACCCCTTACCAATAGAAGCATCAACATAAAATGACACGTTTTCTTTGCTTTCTATGTTTTGCAAAGTCCACATCGTACAAGAACCGGCATATATGTATGGAGTAAGATCAAATGAGAACTTTAAATATTGCGATAAAAATCAATCAAAGTTATTATTTATTATAAAAAAGAATATATAAATATAAGATGTTAAATGATTTATTTCTTCAATTAACTAGTCTCTTTTTTCCTCTATCATCTCTACATTATTCTAACATGTTTTATACACATGTACAGATGATAAAAGTTTACATTTTAATTTATAAAGGGTCCTTCTATTTTCACACCTCTATTTCCTTAATTCACATCTCTATGTGTATACGGTCCATATAGAATGTTGTTTCATAGAAATAGATGCAATGAATTTTTTTTTGTTTTACATGTATACGGGTCGTATAAACATTATACGAGCCTTATACATTTGTATATACGAGCAATATAATGTTATACGACCACATGTATACATTTGGTCGTATAACATTATACCTCGTATAACATTATACGAGCAATATAATGTTATACGACCAAATGTATACGGGTCGTATAACATTATACGAGCATTATATATGACCACCCTAAAAGCTTATCTCACATGATTTATACGTGTAGCATAAGGTTATACGCGCATACACCATGTGAGACAAGCTTTTACCATGTGTGATTATTAGATCCCTTTATAAAACAATAGTATATTTTAATAATAATGCTCGTTCAGTATATCTTAAAACACAAAGTTGGTTGCTTTTATGCCACCGATCCTTCATTTTTCAATAAAATACAAGGCCATCCAAAACTTTGAGAAACAATATTTAGCCCTTGCTCTATACAAAATGATAAATCCACCCCCAACTTTACGAAATGGCTTTTTCAGCCCCTGCTTCATCTTATCGACACCCCTTTATACTTTAAAGGTTGTATTTTTTAACTCTCTTTGATATTCCTTTTGCGTTGTTTTTTTCTCAAAGATTCACCACATTGAAATTTTAGTCCCTTGACTTTGCAAACGTCAACGTTTAATCCCTCAAGTTTCTAATATTCCAACTTTACCTATGTACCATATATGATATACGTTTTTAACATAAGATTCTGTAATAATTTTCGTTCGCTAATTTCTTTTTAAAGAACTAATTTGTCGTTAACCTCCTTGAGTTTCAAAAGTTTTGGACTTTGCCCCTTCTGTCCTTTTGCTGGAAAAAAAAATAACTTTTTGCGTGCAGATTTTTATATACATGTCGGTATAAACTCGAATTGATATATGTTTAGACGAAAACTTTTCTTGGAAAACGAGTCAGTACAAGTATAACACGTTTTCTTTACATATCAAACTGAGCATTGTTAAATATAATACATTTTCATTCGACGGTATAAATTTGAGTCACTCTGAGTTTCGTGTGTTTTCTATTTTTAAAGCAATAATAATAAGCCCCTTTTAATTGATGCACATCAACTACGTTAACGTTTGATATTTATAATGTACCCACGCCGCAACGCATGTTATTCTGTATTGTAAATAAAAGTACGATTTGATTTATTTTTAGGTGTTGAGCTCAACATATATATTTGTGTGTGCGTTAGAAAGAATCCAAACATCTCACCCACTTTATGTTGGATTTCCAACATTGATGAGTGGGACGATACTCATCTCCACCATTTATTAATCAACATGTCTTCCTCAAAACACGCTGATCATGAATTAATTATTTCACACTGCTGCTGATTTAAACTGCAATTTGAGCATATTAAACAGGTTTTTTTTAATAAATATATTTAGCATGTTTCAAAAATAAATAGTGAATAATCTGTAAAAATATAAAAAGTGGCTGATTTGTTTCGATTGATTTTCAACTGTTTAAAAACATCCAATGCCAATAAACAAATCGGCATTCTTAGTTGAGCATCTTGTGAAAAAAGAAAAAGAATAGCCTGATACATATAAAAATGGTTTAATTTGGGTAAGTATATAACCGAAAAATAGCTAGAGAGACAAATAGATCAAATAGAATGAAAGCAACGTGTTCTGTATTAATAACCTTAACTCTTATATGTTAAATAATTATTTTAATATTGAGGTGGTTTCAGCCATAACAGAAAATAAAAGAAATTTGTCGTTCAAATAAAAAAAAATAGTTTAAAAATATGTGTTTTTATAATCGTATTTACCATAGCAAGTTAATTAAAGTTTAAAATTAAGAAAGTTAAAGTTTCAGCAAATAAATGTTACATTATGGGTTTATAAATCTTATCGGTCTATATCAACATATTGTGTTCAAATTTTAGATTGTAATTAAAACATTGGAAATTGGTATTTAGCCATACAACTAAAATGGAAAGTATATTACATCAAAACCGTACCATACAAATAACTCAAATATTATTTATAATACAAGATTAAATATTACTAAAAGCGAACTAAAAAATGTTAATTCTATATACAACTATGGATTATAAATTTATCAATTAAACTATGGATTATAAATTTATCAATTAAAATATCATATACATACATTTGATCCGATTGACACTCTATATACGATCAATCAATCTGACTAACCCAATCAGAATATTATTGAAATCGAACTAAAAAATGTTAATTTTATATTCAGCTATAGATTAAAATTTATCAATTAAAATATTATATACATTCACTTGATCCAATTGACACTCTATATACGATCAATCAATCCTATTCGCTATTTTAACCAGTCTGCTCATTAACCCACCGGTTCGCATGATGAACTCAAGCAGACTTGTTACGTAGTCAATTTTTAATTTGATTGATTATCAAGTTTTAAAAAAACAATAGCTAAGAGGATAATACATGTACTACAAAAAACTATAAGGAGATGATGGGGCAAGAAGGGATTTAATTGGTCCCATCAGACAAATGGAGTTTTACAGCTCTTAAAGATACATTTTGATTCAGTGAAAACAACAGCGGCATGTGATTCCTTCCTACCCAAAATTAAAAAAAAAATCACTAGAATTATGCATAAATTGTGACACCTTTTGAGTTATAATACTCTATTTAGGTAAACTTCGTAAAAAAAATCTTATTAATTCTTCAAAAATATTATAATCTTTTTACCAGAAGTCAAAAACCCTGACATGTGTTAAAAAAATTATTTTACGATATATAACGTATTTGCAATGTGACAACCATGTATGTATATCGCATCAGTCACAAGCAAACAACTCATTGTTATGCTTTATCCTTCGTTTGTGACATGTTCATCCTTCATAGGAGATGTCCCACAAACAAGGTTTGCTTGTTTTTATAAGATTTTCAAACTAATATAAAACGAAATCAAAATATTAAGAAACATGAAGTTGAGTTTACTGATAAGTGTTGTTTGTTAAGGATTTTGATTTAAGAAAACAAAACCCTACTTTAATTGGGTTTTATAGCAAGTGGTTTCTTCATTTTGTTAATTAAGCATTTATATAGGATTTGGCTTTAAGAAAAAAAACCCTACTTTAATTGGGTTTTATAGCAAGTAGTTTTTTCATTTTCTTAATTAAGCATTTATATTCATGTTTTATAAGGAGTAGGTTTTTTTTATCTTTTTAGTTGGGACTTATAGTTTATTATATTAAAATTTTGTAACTTATTAACATTATATAAAAAAAATATAGTGTGTTATAATAAATAATCCAGTTATTGTTTACTATATATAAAAAGCAAGACCCCTTTAAAATGTAAGGATAATTGCGTCGTTGATGTTTGTACTTATAAGTAAACGAAATCGTTTAAAAAACATACCCATGGTGTAACAATTGAAAGGACAAATATAATAACACATGACATCAAATGCTCTCAAACTCTCAAAATTTTGTGAAACGATAAGTGATACTTTTTCTTGATTTCAATCTCTTTTGTGGATCCTGTCCCCCCCCCCCCCCCCTCCTCCTTCTAAGATCACGATGACAATTAAAACTCAACAAGCGTCACACGAACCGAGAGATAAGCTCACGTTTCATGTTAAAAGTTGCAAGCTAGAATTTGAACATGAGAACTTTTCTCGTCATGGATTGTGAATTGGTCCTCATAACCTCATTGACGGAGAGATGTCAAATATCCCGTATAAAGACAGGGTATTTTATGACATATATCTTATCTTGACTTAATTCGACTGTGTACTGATGTTGGTAGAGGACGAAATCTAGTTGTGAGACCGTGTTGGTGGTAAACTCGAATCTGCTACCACTAGTGGATGATTTTTGCTCATGCAAACAAAAAATAACCAAATCTAATTGCTATTATTTTCTCGATATCAAGAAGCATAAAAATACACATAAATTAAGACATGAATTTGAGCATAATAGGTAGTTTTATTTTAGTTTATTCAAGAAAATTAGATATTTGAGTTCCAATTCTACATGAACATGATATATGAATTTCATAAAAAACAAATTGATATGAATAACTATGCCAGATTCGGTTTAGGTTGAATAAGGTCTTGTTTGTTTACCACTGTATGGGAATCATTCAGAGGTCCACATCTGATTCGATCAGATTCAGACCTTGGTTCCAAAAAGAATGATGTTTGAATGGGTGAAATGAGGTCTGAATCGGTCAGATTGTGAATGATGCTGAATGGTTCAGACATAGATGTTTGATTCGGTCAGATCTTACCAATTCAGATCTGAATGAACCAACCAGGCTCTAAGGTTAGAGTAGACATGAAAGTGGACTTTAATAACGCTAAATATATTACTACTTATATATATATATATATATATATATATGTATATGTTTTAGGAAGTGTTATCAACCACTCATCATGTGATATCATTAAAATTTGTGTCATTAAGGGAAATCACGCCACTGTTATAGGGTATTATATGAGTGTAAACATGCCGAGAGGCTCGAGAGCTACTTATGATTGTCTCAGTTAAAAAAATATGATGACATGTAATAGGTATGTTTCCTTTGCTAAAAAAATTATGTGACTGTTGTATTGTGTGTTTTTAACATAAAGTTTGAGAATGGGTAACGATTCATAAAGGACTAACTTTAACTGACGTGTGAATATAATAAAAGACTTTAAAAGAAATACCATATACATAGAAAACAATGACGTAATAGTTACGTTTCAAACCATGCAACATAACTCTAATGATGAACACGTTAAGCTTTTATTCCAATGACAACTGTATATAGCTGTGGTGACAGCCGTGATGACAGTTGTGTATAGCTGTGGTGACAGCTGTATATACTTGATCATTGTAATACGTCTTAATGCTAGTTCAAAATGAAATTATGAACATGGTCATCTAACATACATTGAATATTCATGTGAAACATTACATGTGTCTTTGAATGGACCAACATTTAATTGCACAAATGTTTTATATTCTAAAAGACAAACAAGAACACATGAGATTTGTATAAACAAACTATAATACATAAAAAGGATTCCCTTTAGCATCATATTGAAAACCTATTTCTTGTCTACGTTACATTTGTAAATAAAACTCTCCATTTTTCTGTAAAGAATATTCACAAAAAGTATCAAATACATTAAAAATCAAGGTTTCCATAACCGGTTGGTTCAAATAAAGACGGTTTAAAAGTACTCGACTATAGCGGTCGTATAAGTAGATCCTAACTCGACTTACTAACGAGTCTTCTACAAATCTAAAATAAAAACAAAACAAAAATTTCACAATGTTCTTGGAACATAAATTGAATAATAATAATTGTAATGTGATCTGTTTTTCTTTATGAAAGTACACACGTACCTTTGAAGTACCAAACATTGTGCAAGTGGTATACACCAAATAAATAAAGCCATCACAACAATATATATGGTAGGGTCAAAGTGCGGTGACTCATGCCACTACGTGTTTTGGTGTTTCTGTGTGTTTTCTTTTTCTTTTTTTTTCTTCCAAAAAAAAAACTCTTCACCTATTTCAGGAGCCACATCAAACACACACACACACAACACCTTCATCCCACCATTTTCTCTCTCTAAAAATCCATACATATATCCACACACACACATCACACACACACACCCATTTACAAAATTCACCAAAATGCATTATTGGTCTCCTTCATTAGATGTTGATCATGAATTTGAGAAGCTTGTTCACCGTATGCACCCACCAAGGTAATTTAATCATCAAAAAAGTAAAAAAAAATTAAAAAATCCTCTGTTTTTTATAACAAAATTGTGAGATTTTGCACACAATAGGTGTGTTGATTAAATCTCAAGATTCTTACAATTTATATATATTTAATTTTATTGATGAATTTTGTGTGTTTAATCATCTGCAGAGTGACAGTTGATCACATAACAGATAAAAAGTCAACTCTGATTAAGGTGGATAGTGCTAACAAAAGAGGGAGTTTATTGGAAGTTGTGCAGGTTTTGACTGATCTCAATTTGTTCATTAAAAGAGCATACATTTCATCTGATGGAGGCTGGTTTATGGATGGTGGGTTTATATATATATATTTTTTTATTTTATAGATTTGTATTTTTTAATTTTTTTCTTTAAATTGGTAAAATTTTGTTTTGATTTTTTTTTTTAAATTGTTACAGTGTTTCATGTTACTGATCAATATGGAAATAAGCTGTCTGAAGATTTTAATGTGGCAGATCGCATCCAGCAGGTATTGAATTTAGGGTGTTCATAAAACCGTTGAAACCCGACACGTTGACTCGTTTTGTTTGAGATTCATGTGGTTCGGTAGGCGGTAAACTTTAGGTGCTTTGACAGTGGTTTGGAATCTGGAATCCAACTTTAACTTTTTATATTTAAATATATATTTTATATTGGAATACGTAATTTAGTTTAAATATATATTTAATTAATTTTTTATTTTTACTTTTATTTAATACAAACTAGTGATTTAAAAATCAATTAAATAATAATTGTTTTAAACTATTAAACCGAACCGTTGTTCTACAAACTGGTAAAAGTAAAACCAGTTGGTCCGGCTTACACGCCGGACCATACCAGTTTGGTTTGTTGTTTCTCAAAAAGCGTATCTAGTAGTTTGACTTGAAGTTTTTTTTTTATCAAAACCACCTAAACCGAACTGTAAAAACCCGAGACAATTGGGTTCTTGGGTTGAAACTAATAATCATATTTTTTTATAACGTTTAAACAAACGTATTTTGTTTTATTGACCGTTTTGTATTGTATTGTGTTGCGTTGTAGTCACTTGGACCAAGGGGGTGCAGCTTCCGGTCCCTAAGAGGTTCAGTCGGGGTTCAATACGCATCCGAGAACACCACAATCGAGCTAACCGGTCGTGACCGGCCCGGGTTACTATCGGAAGTCTTCGCGGTCCTAACCGACCTCAAATGCAATGTTGTTGCGTCCGAAATATGGACTCACAACTCAAGAATGGCATCCATAGTCTACATAACCGACGACGAAACAGGTCTTCCGATCGATGATCCAGACCGACTAGCCAAAATCAAGCAACTTTTACTATACGTTCTTAAAGGCGATCTAGACAGACGTGGTGCACAAACCGCGGTTTCTGTTGGGTCGACCCATACACAAAGGCGGTTGCACCAATTGATGTATGCTGATCGCGATTATGACACCGATGAATATGACATTGTTTCCGAGGGGACCAGTAGCCATAAACCGGTCGTGACGGTAGAAAATTGTGTAGAAAAAGGGTACACCGTCGTTAATTTGCGGTGTACCGATCGGCCAAAGTTACTGTTTGATACGGTTTGTACATTAACAGATATGCAATATGTGGTCTTTCATGCCACTATCATTGCTGAAGGCCATGAGGCATTTCAGGTAAAAAAAGTTCTTTTTTTTTTATTTTGATACATTTAAACGTGTGATTTTTTATTTTATTTTTTTATAGTTCTGGAGTTAATAATATTTATTTATTTAATTTTAGGAATTTTACATTCGGCATACAGACGGATGCCCCATCAGTTCAGAAGCCGAGAGGCAACGAGTAATTCATTGCCTTGAGGCAGCCGTCAAGAGACGCGTCTCAAAGGTATCACACCAAATTCTAAGATCTTATATTGGGTACTGATTATTGCGAGTGAGTGCGCAATAATCGGTTTTTAATGTTTTCGTAAACGGATTTTGTTTTTGATAAGTTAAAAAATTAATGGTTATTTTTTAGTTAACTAAACTAATTATCAAATGATGAAATTAAATCATCTTTTTCCTTGTAAAACATCTTTTTTTCTATTGTTTAATGTTTATTAGTTTTTTAAATAATTAGTATTTTTCCAAAAGTAGTTGATAATCTAATTATTACGACTAAGAACACATTTAAACGCTATCTTCAAAAATCAATTTCAAAACTAGCACTATCCTACACGGTCAACATTTGATTATTACAACTTTAACAACAAAAAATTAAAAAAATAAAACAATTTTTTTTAACCCCAAGCACCCCCTAAATTGATAGTATTTGTTAATTTTTAAATTTATACTTTGTGATTTACAGGGTTTAAGGCTAGAACTATGCGGCGAAGACAGGGTCGGGCTATTATCCGATGTGACCCGGATATTTAGAGAAAACGGGCTTTCGGTCACTCGCGCGGAGGTGACAACTAGAGGGTCTACAGCTGTAAATGCGTTCTATGTGATTGATGCATCCGGTGATCAAGTTAAAAGTGAAACAATTGAAGCAGTTAGAACCGCGATTGGTGAGACCGTGCTTAAAGTAAATGAAGATGAAATGTTTACATTCTCGAAACCGCCACGACAACAAACGGGTGGGTTTTCGTTGGGTAATCTTTTTAGGAATCGATCTGAAAGGTTCCTTTACAACTTGGGCCTCATTAGATCTTGTTCAGAAGTGGCTTAAAGTTAGGGTTTAGGAAAGAAGTTAGGGTATATTGAATGTTTATTTTCTTTATCAACTGTAGATTCTTGATTCTGTGGGGCTCTTTGTGTACTATAGACTCCTTGTAAATACATATATGAATATCTTTTAAATGTTCCGAATTAAAATCTTAGGGTGTGATATGACACAGAACAGTGCAAAATTATTAAAACTAAATTTAACCGTCTTTCATACCACATTCAAAGCAACATGTACGAGTGTTTTAGCGTTTCTTACAATTTTCCATTGGTAATAAGTTGGTGTGATTTCAAAATGATTATTAGAAAGTATGAACTTTAATCATATTACAAACTTTATTGTTTAATATAATTATTATTTTAGTGGTAAATAATAAACTCATAACTTATGAATTATATTTCTTAGTTGCAGTTATTTTTATTTCACTCCGAGACTTAATTCTAGTCTCACAAGGGACCGTTTAGTAGTTTTTACATGAATCAACTTTAAATTTAAAACTATCATATATGATAACTTATAAGTATATGAGCATTTGTTTATTTTGATATAACTTTTTCTTTTCGAACCATAAATTTCTATTAGGAAAAATAGGAACCCGGAGCAGCAAGAAGCTGAACACCCGACACTGAAAAGCACACATTACATTTTGTTTTAATTGTGATATATAAAATAGATATATAACAATTCTCTCTTTCTAATTCGATTATATAGTACTTGTCTAGTTAAAGTCATTATGTATTAAACGTGTCTTAATTGTTTAAATATGGACAACCAACTAAAAAACATTTATTATCTGATTTTAATTAGTCATTATCATATGTTATCACTTTCAATATATATTCGAACAAACTTGGAAGATTCAAAGGAGATTTCATTTTCGTCGTTTGTTGACTACATATTCAAGCTAAAATATTCAGAAAATAAAACATATACTTGTTTTTTTATCTTGCAATTACAAAGCGTGGGAAATAATTAAAAGGTATAATAAACCTCACCCTTTTTAAACTTCACTTGAAGAAATTCACATTCCCAACAAAAAAAATGCATAATTGAAACAATTAAAAAATAGAAATAGCTAGTAAGATATAATTCGACAATCTATCTATGATTTATGTAAGATATCCATAAAAATAAAGTATCTACATGATTCACTTATGATCCTCCACTTGTGGCCTGGTGATAAAAGATTTGAGTTTTTTAATGGAGACTTAAGTTTAATTTCCACTTCTGTCATATTGAGGTGGATATAACTCTGGGCTTATAGCTCAGTGGTTGAGCAATGATGGTGACAAATCCACCGAGGGGGCTTCGATCCTGAGCCGCACCCCAGTTTTGATCCAACTATTGCTTCAGCGAGGCAACTCGCGTGGAGGCAGTACAGTTTCTGAGGGAACGCCGTAACTAAGTCTGACCAACCCAGCGCGGGCCCGGTTAAAATAACGTAGTCTGGGCAGATCTTGGCTAGAGCCGCCGTTTAGGCGTTGTAAGATTAGGTCACTCAAAAAGAAAGTCACCGTTCAAAAAAAAAACATGATCTACTTATGTATTCTATTTATAAAGGTTTAGAACCTTGTATAACATACCGAAATATAAATATTAAAGAAAATGAAATAATTATAATGTTTCTTTACTATTTTACAGTCAATAAAATGTGTTTTCTAACAGTAAATTTGGATTGCTAATGGACCACTGGAGTATTATCGTGTTACCAGTGGAGCTACCCGATCTTATCCATCTCCACTAGGCGATAATGCCTATATACACCAATTCAGAATGAAACACAATAAATCTGGTAAAAACCCTTTTGTGAGAATCGAACACAGTACCTAATGGTTCTAAGCCTTATCCCACTCTTAAAATGTTACTAGACTATAACGCCATGGGTTTAAAGTCAATAAAATGTATTTAGAGGCAGCTAATTTTGGTAGGTTTGTCTGTAAAAATAGGGATATTGGATTTAAATAATCCGAACTTTAACATATTGGCCGATAACACTCTGAACTTTCAGTTTGGACAGCAGCACTCCCAACTTTCAACTTATTGGCCAATAACACTCCCAAATGCTGACGTGACACTGGTTTTGGAGTGTTGTCGGCCAATAAGTTGAAAGTTGAGAGTGCTGCTGTCCAAACTGAAAGTTCAGAGTGTTATCGGCCAATATATAAAAGTTCAGATTATTTAAATCCAATATCCCGTAAAAATAATGTTAAAAATATTGTCCGAAGTTGTGGGAAATTGACAAGGACAAATAAAAGTCACGTGATTAAAAAGTAAATAATTGAAGGATATGAGTCATCATCTATGCAGCAGCCACTTTTTATTTTATTAATTTATTTTTTAATTTAAAATCGGCTCCTAACAAATATTAATATTATATTAATATTAATAATTAACATATCCAGCCAAAATTCCAAAACTTTGTTTTTTTTTTCTTAAAATATTATTTACCTACCCAATAGTCCAATAGCGCTTCGGAAGCCGAAGGGTTTGGAACAAATTTCTGTTAAATAATTTATTTTATAATGGGATATGTTTTATTAAGACTTGGTTTTTCTTTCTAAAATATTATTTATATGACTATTTAGTTGTTAGTAACACGTTTAATGTCCCAAATAGGCATGATGTGGGTGTGATGATAAAGGTGTATTTTCTTTGTAAGTTTTAAATTTGATAAGATGTAGGTATAAAAGTAGGTTAATTTGCCGACTACGAAAAATAACACGCATAGTTATTTGATGACTTAATCCCCCTACGCAGGCCATATCGCAACCGCAAGACATGAGCAAGAAGTGAAATCTTGCGGTATTTTGTCAACTCATATTTCATTCTACTGAATTTCAACTAACCAAATGCTTTTTAGTTCTTTTGAGACTAAACCCAATTCCATGTTAAAAATATGAATATTAAAACCTATGTGTAGATTTGATGCCTATCTTTTTAAATTAAGTTAGATTTTAAAATAAACTAATGTGATCTTATGAGTTGTGTTTGATGAGAATTGAGAGCTATTATAAAACAACCAAAAACAACAACCAAACATGATTTAGCCGAGATATGACGTGGATGGCGACCCATTGATCAAAATTTCAAATACATATATATATATGACTCTATCTGATGATATTTAAGACGATCTTATCAGTCTTTAGAATGACCAATTCCTTAATTTCAAATATTTGTAAAAGAATTCAAAAAAAAACTAGATCTTCAACTACCTCGTCATCGTCACCTCAGCCACCACCATCATTGCTAGGATCTCTATCGCCACTGTCAGCCGCTTAGTAGTGCCACCCCCTATCAATCCCTGTTCCCACCACTCCAAATTTTTTTATAACTAAAAAACCACTAAAATCTCAAAAATTTCATCGTGAAATTTTTCATAATTGTTTAAATTCAAATATTTAATGACCTAACTAGACTTAAAATTATGTAATCACTTTGTGACTCAATTTCGTCACAATTCCTTTGCACTTTAAGTTACGACTAATAAATGATCATCAAATAGTAACCAAGTTTCGTATATATTCCATTCAGATCACTAACTTTCAACATCCAAAAAAAGTTTATAACAATGGAAAGGTTACCTTTTATAAAACAATGTGACATATTTCAAAGTTAGAATGGTTTAAAGCCTTAAAACAATGTGTGACACATAACAAAGTTGAATGGATTAAAGCCTCAAAAGGGAAAAAGATGAGAGCAAATAAGCAATACAATAAGTGGATTGCTTGTTAAAAAGTAGTAAATATAGAAAGGAAGAGGTAAAAGAATAAGAAAGGTGAACCGACAACAAAGACAGCAAGGATGGTGGTGTACCACCATGATCCGTCGCTTTCCGCCACCCTAATAAAACTCAGGCCACCAAGTGTAGGTGTAGGACCACCATGAAAACAAATCCTGCACCAAATCTTCTTTGAGTACTATTTTTGGATAATTTTGAGCCAAGTTAAAGCCTTCTTATCATCCAATTATTCAACTCCTTTTCTTTTTGAGGACTTACTTCATCAACCTTTCCTTATCATTCTTATTTTCTTTTCAAGATTCATCAAATAATGATGTAGAAGTATACCAATTGGGGTGGTCTTATTATTCTCAACCATGAATATTCATTTATTTAATTATTTTGTTACATTTGATTAGAACTATTATAAATTTATAATACTAATTGGGGGTTGGATCACGTACAAAACAAGCCTATCATACAAAACGTAGAGGCAACTTCAGCGTGACCCATGTCCTTTTTAATTTAATGGGGAAGGGTATTATGTTATTTTCATCGCATGACTTTTTCCACTCTCGATTTCTTTCATACGATATTATTTAAAAAAAATTACAACGTTTTAACGAGCATTTCATTCTCTCTAAATTTGAGTAGGCTATTGCTATAGTTTTCTTAATTTTTTAAAAATTTATTTTGCAAGCTATAAAGTTACGTGATTGTGTAACGTTACGTGATTATCTTCAGTACGTAGTTAAATATCATATGTGCAAGCAGTAACAAATGTTTAATGTGCCTACATCTATAATCACGTACTATATGTAACAGGTGTAACGTCACGTGATTATGTATCTGTACGTAATTACGTTATTATTTTTATATTGTATATTGTTTTTATTACTAAAGTTATGCTTATTATATGGTTATACATTCAATAGAATGAGAACTTAATTGTTTTATGTTATTACGTGATTAGATCTGTAATAAGTTATTACGTGATCATAGATATAGTGTTACTGTCGGTCCCAGGTTCATCAACTCATGAATAAAACAATTAATGATTTTAGACTTTTGATTCTGACAGCTCTCCTTGCCCAAAGTCACCTAAAAGCTTTTTCGCTTGGAAGTCGTAAAAACCTGAATGGAATGGATAAATGCTTTAAATAAGGAAAAAGTAGGGTTTTTACCAAGTCTAGGGTTCCTTGCGCGTTGTCGTGAAATGATTAGAGTCCCTCGCGTGGCGCGAGGGACAAAATAGTCGTACACTCCTTTTTTCACTTCCCGTGCGTCGCTAGAGATGAAGCTCTTGGCTTTCGCTTTCTTAGAGCACTCCCCATCCCTTCCTCCGTTTTTACGTGAGAGAATATGGCATATTATGAAAAGTGGTTATATGGGGGTTATGAAAATTTTACTTTTCATCCATATTTTTTAATATTTTTTTAAAAGTGGTTGTGAGCGGAGGGGAGAGAAAATTTAATAATAAAGGTAGAAAATAATATTATTTAATTGAAATAAGAGAAAATACTGTATTTTTTAGTGTAATAATAAGAATGGAGACGAGGAAAGAATGTGAACGCTCTTAGCCCACATAAGCCCATCCATATAATTCAGGCATGCATGCCTCCTACTATTCCCTTTTTAAGATGTTATCTTTTCATAATAACGCGAGATTATGGATTTAACATAAATGATTCCTAGAAGCTTTCATTATTTTTTTTGAGTTTATTACCGATATGTATATAAACAAATAAACGAAGAATAGCTATTAATGAAGATATACAGGGCCGTCTCCGAAAATTAAAAAAAAACTGGTCTTGTGCAATATAAAATTTCGGGCCATATTCCCAAATTTTCCATGTATCATAAACTCATTAATTATTTAATAACTAAAATTTATCTGAAAGTAATTTAAATTGTTATTTTTAGCTAAGTTTAGTTAGTAATTTATTAATTAAAGAGAAAAATGTAGTTGACAACATTAGACATTAAATGCCATATGCAACTAAAACAGAGAATTTGGAGAGTTTGTTTAAGCAAAGCAATAACCACCCCGACAAGAGTTTGTTTGTGTCATTTTTCGATTCAATACGTATATATTCTAGCTTATACAACGTAAATTCTATACAAAGTTAAAAACACTTGGCCCTCGGAAGATTTGGGCCCTATGCCGTCACCCACCCCGCACCCCTAAAAAACGGCCTTAAGATATATTATGCTTTAAACCTGGTTAAGCATTGACCTACCATCACATATCTTTGTGTCAGGGACGGTCCCTCAACTTTATAACAAAGCATAAATTTATTTATTTTTATATGGTTTTTGTATTTGGTTATTGCTGAAATAAATTTTATGTTACCCCTGAGATTATTTTAGCACAAATTTTAGGGTTTTTATTTAAACCCAAAAACAAATTTATGATCAAAAGCCCACTAATAAATGGTTAAAAGCGCACTATAATTAAAAACTCAATAGCCCACGTAAACACAGGTATTAAAAGCCCACAAGATTGGTTAAAAGCCCAAATGACTTGGGTTAATGGGTTCTTTTGATTTTCGAATGGGAACAAAACAACAACGCGCAACATCAACAGCGCCCCACGACTAGGGGTGCCAACGAGCCGAGCAGCTCGCATGTTACTCGAGAAAAAGCTTGAAATGCGACGAGCCTTATAAAGCTCGAACCGAGCTTGAGCCTAAAATTAAATTCGTTTATTTATCGAGCCTGAGCTCGAGCCTGGCATGTGAAGCTCTTAGGTTCGTCGACTAGCCTTAGTGTAAGAGGGTGTGTTTGGGATTGAGTTTTGAAATGAGTTATTAACTTATTAGCTTTTTAGAAAAGTTAATAAGTCATTTCCAAAAGCCAGGATTTGAGACTTTTCCAAATGACTTATTGGCTTCAATAAGTTAATAATTCATTTCCAAACTAAATCCCTAACACCCCCTATTATTAGTTTTTATTAATATTTAAAGTTGTCTAGTAAACGAGCCGAGCCTATTTAAACTTGTTTACGAGCCGAGTACGAACCTAAAAGTAAGCTTGTTTAGTAAACGACTCCAAGACCAAGCTTCAATTATCGAGCTCGATAGCTTAAACGAGTCTATTTTTTATATTTAATATATCAATTAATAGATAAAAAATTAGCCGATCTCCAGCTTGAGAAACCGCTAATGAGCCAAACTCAAGCTCTCATAAGTTAATTGAGCTCGAGCTTGGGTTCAGCTCGGCTCGTTTGCACCCGTACCTACGACCCACTCACCCACATCCGCTCTCAGCCAGTCGTCGCCTCCACCCTCAGGCCACCTCCCAAGTCTCACTATTGTGTTTTTATTTTTGTATCTTTCACATTGTATAAAAGTATGATATAAAAATTTAAATGTTACCCTGAAATTTTGGTCTAGATCCGTCACTAATTTATGTTATGGCAAGTTTGTGTAAAAAGCTTGATTTATCATCCCATTTCGATAAAACTTAAGTTTAAAAGCGTTATTCAAATTTCTGGAGACAATGATCAATCTCATGAAAAGAAACCGTAAAGCACAAGTTGGAACGAGTTTCAAGTTGGATCCAATCATAAAACTTTTTTTCTTATAAAGTAGTTATAATGTGAGATCTAACGAAAGAGTAATGATAGTTTAGTAACTTTATTAAACTTAAAAGCAACTTTTTATTTATTTGACGTATTTAAAGATAAAAAGATAATCTGAAATCCTGATCACCTGGTGAAAATAATTGAATAATTAACAAAACTGGTACGAACACGGAGTATATAAAAAAAATAAAAATATAAAAAAAGATTGGCTTCGCCCGGGTTCGAACCGGAGACCTTCAGTGTGTTAGACTGACGTGATAACCAACTACACCACGAAACCATTTGTTACAGAGGCTGTTTGAAATTATTAAATAATAGTAAATGTCCTGCAAATTGACAATCATCTTTTGCTAACCAAAATTTCTTCTCTTCTCGAAGGGGCTTATTTGTTCAAAGTTGTGATGATAAGATGATTTCTGGATTTACTTGTAAAACTTGAAACTTTCACTGCTTGTTCTTCAAAGCCGCCTATTTGATCCTTTAATATCGCCACATAAATAATTCCAACAAACTTGAAACGAGCTTAATGAATGATATATATTTTCTATCATTTGAGTTGCTTTGGCTGATCAATCACTCAAGATCTTTGGTCTGAGCTCACCATTACCAGACCCAACGAAAATTTGATGGGACTATTAACTTCCCTATGTCTAAACATTAGAAACTGATTATATGCTACTTGAAAATGCCGTCATATCACCCAACAATGTCCTACTAACCAATAAAATCAAATAAAATATAGCTGAAGAAAAAACTAGCGGAAGCTAAGATTCAAACATGAATCCTCCCCACTAGACATTTACACCGCTAATCGTTTATGTGGATTAAAAGGTGATAATTAGATAGAAAAAAAATGAAAGTTGTAGTTAACCGTTTGTAAGAACGAGTTATATGTCGTTCAACGTTGATATTTGAATTTTAAACATGTGCAGTGATTTCCTTTATGTTGAAGTGTGTGTTTAAAAGGTCATATTTATCATTTAGTCATGTAAACAAACAAGACATATTTAGGTAGTGTATAAAGTAGTTTTCATACTTAAATAATATTAATAAGCATTAATATTTTCAACTGAACTACATAATAAATTTATAAAAAAAAAGGTCTGTACAAGCTTTACAACCAAACTATATGCATGCCTAACCTCATCACCCAACATCACAAACTTTGGATGCAGAATTGAGGTGTATAAAAAAGGCTTTGCACAAAACACTGTATAAATCCATACAAGTTAATAAAACAACAAATGATGAAAAACAAGAAAGACCTGTTGGGTTGTTCGGTTCGGTTCGGTCAGGTTAATCTTCTATATGTTGAATCTCGCCCATCATTATTCGGTTACTAGTAACCTTAAATCCTAAAAGAGCGGGATCGATTTGCCTCCCTTTTTTTCCTTTTTTCTTTCCAACTTTACCCCCTTGTCCATCTGCACTTTCTACATCCGCCTTTTTAGTATTATTGCTTTTAAGCATGTCACTAAAAGACGCTGTCTCTGCCACGTCAGCGTCACTCCATGATGACGGTCTTCTATAACGAACATCGTCGATGGCTTGATTTGCTGCATTGCCCCCTGCTTGCCGTCTACCATCTAATGATAAAATCCAAGAATTAGACAAAAATTTGAATGATAACAATTGGGGCAATTTCATATAAACCCCTACAAACTTGCAAAATATCATATATATACCCACACAAAATTACTAATATCATATATACCCTTACAAAGTAGTTGAAATATCTCATATATACCCAATTCAGTAAAAACAAATTTAATAAATGACAATTTTACCGTTATTTTTCTAAAACTTTGAAATCTCATATATGACCTTTTAACTTCCAAGTATTTTATTTACTCATTTCTAGCTTAATTTATTTAGCTTAAAAATTTATATATAGAGAATACTATTATTTATGAAAAAAATGGGTAAAGATAAATTTAAGTTTAAAATGTGTAATATAAAAATATGAAGTTAAAAGATGAGCATATATGAAAACTTGAAGTTAAAAAACTTAAGGGTAGAATAATTATTTATTAGATTGTTTTTAATAAATTAGATATATTTGATATTTTAACTATTTTGAAAAGGCATATATGAAATTAATCCATAACAGATATCGGTTATTGAATGCTTCCAATTTAATATGACTATATACGCACATATAAAGCAATCAAACATAACCACAGGGTGTCAGCCCAGTGGCCAGCCTCACCCATTCCAAACGGGAGGACGCGGGTTAGAGTCCAGCTCGGCCCGAATAATCCTGCTGGGTAGTAACCGCCAGGCAGCTATGGGGCTAAGCTAGCTTGGGGAGGGAGAACCCTCCCGCGGTCAGGGGTACCGTGCATTTACCCTTTTTTTTTCCCTAAAGCAATCAAACATTTGCAACATATACCTTCAGGAGATATAATAGTAGGGACACTCCTTCCTCTGACATCTGATTTTGATGCCAGCTCAGATAACGCTTCATGTGACAAGGCTGCGCGTGCGACCGGTGGACGTTTCAATAAAATGTTCTCGGGCCTTTTGGTTGTAGCTGTTGCCCTGCACACACAGCTAAAGCTTTCAGATATGCTGAAAAACCAAAATTTTAAAAGATTTTTCTATTAAGTTTTTTTTTTCAATAATTTGAAATGTTTCAGGTGAAGAAAAAACAAGTTTCAACACGGAATAACACAATAAGAAAATGACCAATTGTTCAAGGAAAATCAAATGTCACAATGAACCGTGTACCAATATGTATGTACGTATAAATCTATACTCTATTATAAAGCTTTTAGGTATCTCATTTTAATACCTCTTCAAATTTAAATTTAACTAGTGTTTTTACCAGCCGCGCATTGCAGCGCGCCGTAGGCGACGTGATAAATAATAGACTACAATCAACCCGACTCGTTTCCGAACTAAAGTTACATTGAAACGTAGAGTGATCCGAATTCATACCGTTGAATAAAAATGTATTATATTTGACCAGGCTTGTTTCCAAACAAAATTTACGTCGAACCGTGCGATGGTTTCGTACGCGACTTGATAAAGTATAGACTACAATCAACCGGACTCATTTTCGAACTAAATTTACATCGAAACGTATATCAACTCAAATTTATACCCTTGAATGAAACGTAATACACTTGCCCTGATTTGTTTCCAAACAAAAGTTATGTCAAAACGTAGTCCAACTCAACACGTACATAAAAATAAAACATTTTATAATTGACCCGACTCGTTTCCAAACAAAAATTAAGTTAAAGCGTAGACGAGCTCGAATTTATACCGACACGTACATAAAAATAAAAACGTAAGAAATTAGTTTTAGGGTAAACTTGAAACTTCAGAAACTTGAGGGGTCAAAATGAAATTTACAATATTAAAGGGTTATATTTGACACTATACAATAGTTTAGGGTAGAATGGCCGGTGGCAAAAAGCCACCGACCTTTTGCTTTAAGGTTATATAAATACGACATTAGATATTAACTAATTCTAACTGGTAATCAAATTGCACACTAATAACGACAATTAAAACTTTCTTCAGCCATGTAAGTTTAATTTTGGAACTATTTAAATGCTTATGAAATAGTAAAAAATCTCACAACTGAAAATCATAATTGAAAGTTAAAGAAAAAAAACATATTAAATATTGACCCATAAGTAGCTTTACTTACCGATCTTCAGCCTCTAATGCAAAAAAGTCAGGAGGTCCAACTCCAGTATTGTCCATGTATGAACCTGCATTCCCAATTATAACCAAATTAAGAACAATAATTCAAATTAAAGAATAACGCTACAGGTAAAAGCCATTCATATATATAAGGGCATGATTGTTTCAAAACTAATGATATGCTGAGATCCGTGAGAGCCGCACTTAACGTAGACCTACTGCATGAAAGACAATCACGTGTAGTGGGGGAGATAGAGATAGAGGAGGTTAAAAACCGTCTTATGTATCACATTTAAAACAACATGCATAAGCGTCTATGTGTAGGGCTGCAAACGAACCAAACGTTCAGCAAACAATTCATAAACCGTTCGGCGGGAAGTTCGTTTGTGTCCGTTCACTTTTATTATACGAAGACACACAAACTTTTTTGTTCATGTAGTTAAACGAACAAGCATAAACAACGGCCACGCTCGTTCATTTATGTTCATGAACGTTCGGTAACGTGGCATTTATGTTCGTTTGTGTTTGACCGTTCATTACTATTTTTAATTTTTATATTTTATTTAGATACATCCATATTCCGACAAATAAAATACTTAATAAGTATGAATGTATTATATATTCTGTTCATGAACGCTTGTTTGTGTTCATTTATTTTCATTTGTGTCCATTACCTAAAATTAACAATCGAACACAAACACGTTCATTTTCTTAACAAATGAATACAAACATAAAATCTCGTTCGGTAAGTGTTCATGAGCACTTCGTGAACACATATGTTTCTTAACAAACGAACACGCAGTCCTCATAATTCTCCACTTGAAATTGGTTCTGTACAAAACACTCACATACATATAAAAGAGAGAGAGAAAGAGATTACCACCAATTCCGAGTGAGTTATGCCTGTGCTCTACAGCAGTAACACCACCCTGCTGAGTTACCATGCTTTCTTGAGTTTCTGCACCCAAACCATTCATCATACTTATTGGGTTCGGGCTCTCTTCATTGCCTCTAAAGCCCACTACCGTATCATCAAGACGCGCACCAGGATTCAAGCCATAAGATCCAACACTAAATGGGTGGTTCTGGTTCAGTCCACTATTTGTATCCAACACTTCAGTAGGTTGATTGGATGGTTTTTGGTGTAGCAGTTCCATAAGCAGTCTCTTTGAATTATCATCGCTGGTCCCACCAGACATCCATTGACTTTGACTTTCCGAACTCATCCTCGCTTCCATATCTCGTTTCTGTATTTCGTTATTAATATGCAATTGTTGAATCCGTGATTCCATCCACTGATTCGACATTTGTTCTTCCATTACATCCCCATGTGAGCGACGGAAACTATTAGAGACCAAAGGATTCATTCCCGCTCCGCCACCTGGCATTGACGATGACCGTTGTTCATAAATACCGCGTTGAATCTGTTCCTGCATCAAAAGGTTCCGTTCAATGAGTCCAGGTGAGCTGACTTTGTGAAACCAGTCAGAACCGATTTGTCTTTCTTGTCTTTCTTCCTCCATTTCAACTCTCTGTCGTAACCCCAACTGTCTCAATCGCTCATGTTGAAGCAACTCGTTTTCTAACGATGACACCGACCCATGCTTAGCACGCATCATCATCTCCATAAGATCGTTCGTGTGCCCTTGATGGCCGTATTTCGCTTGAATCAAATGCTCACGTTGTTGCATTTCACTTAAAATCTGATGCTGCTTCAGAAGCATTTGATCGTGTACATTATGCGACCTTAACGAATCCGTGTGTGACCTCTGATTGTGTACCAATTGTTCAAGCAGCATTTGTTGTCTAGACTGTTGCTCTTTAAGCAACATCTGTTGTTGAAGTTGTTGAAGCTGAATCTGCCTCTGTTGTTGTTGTTGCTGTTGCTGCTGCTGCTGCTGTTGCTGTTGCAGTTGCAGTTGCTGTTGTTGCAACTGAAGTGCCCAAATGTGGTCAAGATCTTGACCAGTCAACCGTTGTTCATTCAAATGAGAAGAAGATAACAGATTATGCTGCTGAAGTAGCTGTTGTTGGATGTGCTGAGACCTAAGTTTTTCCGCTAAATTAAAGTGATTTGCATCTTTATTCATGTTGGATGCTGACATGGCATCTTGATACAAGTTACTTTCAGAAAACGTATTACTACCAGTAAACGGCGTTTTAGATGGCTGATCGTTCCTTAAACTTGACCCTTCAAGCTCAGACCACAACAACCCAAACGGGTGCATCTTGTTATTGTTCTGGCTTGATGATTGAGGTTCAGTACGAACCGTGTGGTTGTTCACGTAATTTTCAGGCCTTCCTGGGAAAATTATATCTGAAAGAAAAGTTTTAAAAAACGTTAGTGTGATCAAATCATTAAATATTTAAATACAATGATAACAAAAAAATGAGTAAAATGTCATTTTCGTCCGATGTTTGGCCAGTTTCGCGACTTTCGTCCAAAGGTTTGTTTTTCTGCATTTGGATCCAAAAGGTTTGAAATCTTGCCATTTTCATCCGGCTCGTTAACTCCATCCATTTTTGTTCGTTAAGTTAGGATATTTCCGTCTTTTTTGCCAACTTAAGGGCAATTCAGTCTTTTTCACTTTATGTAAAAAGACCGAATTCCCCTGCAAAAGACCAAATTGCCCTTTAAGTTAGCAAAAAAGACAGAAATACCACTAACTTAACGAAGAAAAATGGATAGAGTTAACGAGCAGAATGAAAATCGCAAGATGCCAAGATTTCAAACCTTTTGGATCCAGATGCGGAAAAACAAGAAAGTCGCACAACTAGCCAAACCTCAGGGGACAAAAATGACATTTTACTCTAAAAACATGAATAAAAAAAGGCATTTATGTTTAACCTTCATCAATGAAGCCTTGATTTTCAGAGTACGACTTTGTGGCTAAACCATTATTACCGGTCAATTGCCAACGATGATCATCCGTCAAAACATCAGCTTCAGACACAGGAGCCAACACTGCCACGTCATGTTCAGTGGTGTAACTATGTGCACCTTTTAGATGTGGCATAACATCTCCTAACGCCTCGAAAGGCGTTCCTTCAGGTGCATCCGCCACTCGAACGGGTAATTCCGCGCCAAAAAACCCTTGTTCAAACCACGATATGATGTCAACCCCAAGAAACGGACCCTGGATCTCACCTTGCGGGTCACAATAAAGCAAACTTAACTCCTCAGGTGGGACAACACTCGCCAAATGTTTATTAATACTACTACTAATCTTCATGGGCTGCTCCGTATTTCCAGCCCAAAATTGCTCAGATGATGACATGGCAAAGAGCGAGTTTGAATCGTTAGGATGTTCGGTATTGATGACATCCTCAAACAACTGATGCTTCACGTAAGCTGAATCAGTAACTTTAAGATTTGAACTATTATCAAGATTGTTGTCAATGATTCCACTCTTTGACCTTGTTTTCTCTTCATATGATTCTATTTTGGAAAATTTTTGTCCCCCTGAAACGAAGTACAAAATTGTTAATAATTTATCTGATAACCTATGCAGTTGATGCTGTAAATTATCGGATATCGGTCAAAGACCGGTATTCGAGGTATAGGTTATCGCGGTGGGATATCGGTAATTTTAATATCATGCAGAATTTATATATATAGCAATTTAACACTAACAATTCAGTATACTCTCCTTACCATTAACAAATTAACCTTTTGCAACTTGCAATACACTAACAATTGTAGCAAGTAGGAACTAATTAAGACTTAAAAGTTAAAACACCAACAATTAAGATTTAAAACACTAATAGTAGCAAAAAGAAGAAAGACGAATGGTGGAACTAAGAATAAAGATACCGATATCAGGAAAATCGGTGATATATCAGTCAATATCGCCGATAATATCGGTACCAATATTTGACATCGATATATGACGTGTGGACCGATAACCGATGTATCGGTGATACATCACTGAATTAACCACATAGCTGATAACAGATGTTAGTGAATAAATGATTAAGAAAGTATGTAACTTACCATCTAAGTTACTTTTAGGACCATTCAAAAGTACAGTACTATCAGCATCTGTTTGATTAAACAGCTTATTTGGATCAACAAGTTCCTCCACCGAGAAGAGATTACCATCTTTTCCAGCATCTAATTATAACAAAATCAAAATTTGAAGATATACAAATTATCCTTAAATACTTTATATATACCAAAGTATTTTTATTAAGTGTAACCTTTAATTAAACAATTACCTGCAATACTCTCAGATGACCTGATCTTTGAAAATGAATTGTTTGACACCTCACTACTTGTGACTTTTCCCATCCATATATCACTAAGAATAGACTGTGCCAAAAACACTAACTTGTTAAATACAGATAAAGTTAGGGCTGCAAACGAACCAAACGAACACGATCAAAACCTTGTTCATGTTCACTTGTTAAGGAAATATATGTGTTCACGAACTGTTCATGAACACTTACCGAACGAAACTTTATGTCCGTGTTTTTTCGTTAAGAAAATGAAGGTGTTCGTGTTCCTTTGTTAATTTTAGGCATCGGACGCAAACAAACGTTCATGAACACTAATGGAAAAAAAACGAACCCAAACAAGCGTTCATGAACATAATATATAATACACCAATACGTGTTAAATATTTTACCTGACAAAATTTCAAAGTATTTAAATAAAATATAAAAACTAAAAACACTAATTATACTATCGAACACAAACGAACATGTTACCGAACGTTCACAAACATAAATGAAAGAGCGTGGCCTTTGTTCATGTTCGTTCATTTAACTAAACGAACAAACACAAACGAACTTCCCGCCGAACGGTTCACGAACTGTTCGCTGAACGTTCGGTTCATTTGCAGCCCTAGATAAAGTCATAAAGATAAAAAGTTAGTGACAGAACTGTGAGGATGCTTTAGCGGTTTAGCATACTCTTCGTCTTTATCAGGAGCAATAAAAGCAAGCGGTTCGACAGCAGTCACTTGTGTTATTGGAGAAACTTGCATGATTTCGTCAGGCATGTTAGCAAAAAATGGGTCAAGTTTTTGTGTCCGGTATATATCAAGAAGTTTTCCCCTTGGATAAAGAAACACGCCAGCAGAAACACCGGGCTTTCCAGGTACACTATCATTATTCTCAATGGGTCCACTAGACCTGCCACGTCCAATCGTAAAGCCGGTGGTTGAACCGTCAGCCCGTCCTTTCTCTAGCCCGAATCCGGGTGCAGCCCGAAATGAACCTGGTCCGGTAGAATTTGCCTCCATCCTGTGGCGGGGCCTCCATTTATCACGGGGTTCTGGATCACGCTCAGATGTTAATCTTGTGGTGGTTGAATGTGTTTGAGTTTCGTTATGGTTATGGTTATCTTCCTTTTCAACATTTGTTCGCTTTTCGGGTCGGGGTTCCCTGTCTTTTTCATCTGGGCCCCACCTAGATGACCATTTGCTATCACGCCGAGCCTCGAGACCAGAATTAGTTTTGCCAGCATCATGCCACCTATCAGGAGGCGAACCTCTAGTATCGGAAGTGTCTCTACCAACATCAACACGTCGACTATCGGTTTTCCGGCGGTCTCTTCTACCGAGTAAGCCTGTTTCTCTTTCTTCTTTCCGCCAACGGAGTGCACTTGCTGTGTCATTTGGAACTTTTCTCCAATCTTTTTTGTCATCGGTGACATCAGGATGCCGTTCCTTCACATTGAAATCAACTCCAAGAGAAAGAGAACTCGGTGCACGCATTTCCTGCCATCATATTACGAACAAGGATGCAGCTCAGAACACATGGGTGGGTATTGACATAAAAAACCATGGTTATTAAAGAGATCCATTCACTAGTCAGTAGTCAAGTCCATTTATGATGCGATGTTTCTGAATATATGTATATACATAAAGGCAGCTCTAAATATTATCAAATCACTTACCATCTTAGTCTCATTTGGTTTAGCATACAGCCACTGAGGAGACAAGGGATGCTGCTGTCCAGACCCGCATGATCTTTGATGAATCAAGCAAAGCACAAATTTTATAAAAGCTCAGAAAAAAAATAAAGAATGAAAGATGGTAAGTATGATGAGAAATATTAATTCTACTTCCAAACTACTATTAATATGTTAAGCAAATACTGTAAAACTAAAAACTATGTGTAAAAGATCTACCTTTAGAATCATCTAGCAAGCCTATCATCTTATCCTCTTCATTCCCTCCTGAAGCTTCCACTGTCATTAAACCATTACATGTTAAAGAGAAAAAAAAGTTATAAGGATATTATATGAATACACAAAGTCTCATATGTACTGACCAAGTAAAAAGGAAAAAAACTACAGCCCTTAAAAGAAAACTTCCATTATTAAAGATAGTTACACTCGTTACAGTTTACAGATCCTTTGACACACAATGAAATCGCTTATCATTTCAATTTACGTGTCCTAATAACTTAAAATTGCTGCAATAAATATATATATATATACACACACACAGTCACAATAAGCTAAAAAACGAAAAAAGAAATAGCTACGCAAATGGTGAAGCAGGCTACAATCACAGGCATTAATGCAGCTAAGGATCTGCTCCATGAAGAATTATGATGCTTAAGTACTACAAAACTATTGATACGGAATATATCAACATAGAACCAAAGTTAAGATCTAAGGAAGTAAAAAGTAGATCCAAAGTAGCACTGAGATAAAACCAAATCACATAAATCAGGGAATTAATCATTTCCTATCAATGTAACTGAATTTCTTGAAGTAAAACTCAAGAAATATGTGATATTAGCTAGATGAGAAAAAGACAGCTCTTAGAGAGGGAACTGGGAAGCTTCAACTTTTATACATGGTTACCGACCCTTTTACCGCATAGATAAATAGTTGTTCATTTCAATTTGCGTGTCCTAATAATCTAGGCAAGCAGCAAGCTTCACCAGAACGCCTCCAGTCAAATATAAAAATTAAAGAAAAAAAAACGTAAAACTTCTCAAGTACTTAAGTAGGCTACTACGGCAAAGCATTAAAGCAGCTACACTGCTATAGATCTAGTCCACGAAGAATTAGGACGTTTAAGTCCTACGAGGCTACCGGATACCAACACAAAACCAAAGTTAAAATCCACAAAGTGGATCCAAAGCGGCAAAGCAGCAGTAAACCAAACTAAATCACACAAAGCAGAAATCAATCATTTTCCCAATCAATGTAGCAAACTTGTTGACGTAAACTCAACCGCTTTACGATAAACCGTGTCTCTTAACTAATCAGTTTCTCAACTGGCCATAAAACTAAACAAAAACAACGTAAAATTCCATAGAGGTTCACAAATCACATTATTACAGATAACTGATAAGTAAAGCTCAACACAATGAATAACTCGCACAAATCGATGCGACAAGCTGACAATCACCTACAGGCAAACGGAAGGCCTAAGAAGCTACCGCATACCAACACAAAACCAAAGTTAAGATCTAAGAAGCAGATCCAAAACAGCACTAGATCAAACTAATTCACATAAAAGCAGAAATCAATCATTCCCCTATCAATGTACCTGAACATGTTTAAGTAAAACCGAACCGCTAAACGATAAACCACATCTCTTAACTATCAATTCCTCAACTGGCCATAAAACTAAACAGAAATAACCTAAAATTCCATACAGATTCACAAAACACATTCTAACTGATACCGATACGTAAAACTCAAAGAAATGAGATCAAAATTAGCACAAATCAATGCGACAGAGTTAAGATCTAAGCAGTAGATCCAAAGCAGCACTAAGATCAAACTAAATCACATAAAGCAGAATTCAATCATTTCCCTATCAATGTAGCTGAACATGTTTAAGTAAAACTGAACCACTAAACGATAAACCACATATCTTAACCATGAATTCCACAACTGGCCATAAAACTAAACTAAAACAAGCAAAAATTCCATACAGATTCACAAAAACAATCTAACTGATAACTAAAAGTGTAAAACTGAACGAAACGAAACGAATTCAAAACTAGCAGAAATCAATGCAACAATAACCTAAACTGAAACAGAACTAAACACTCGTAATCCAAAACATACGGAAACAGATTAGCAGATGAGTAAACCCTAACCTAACAGGAACGACGACTACACGAGTAAAAAACAAACGAAAATGCGAATAAAGCGATGAAATAGTACCTCTCGGAGTCCAGGAATCGCCAGTGAGTTTGGAAGAAACGAGATCATCAGGAAGATGAAGCTTACTGTTAGCTTCAGTCATCGGAAGTTTTTGAGGAGAGAGAAAGCAGAGAGAGAGAGAGAGATGGAGGTTGAAGATCAGGTGGAGATTTGAATGAAACTGGAATTAGTGAAGAGATTAGATTTATTGAGTTGTGGGTGGTAGGAAGAAGACCAATCAACAGATTGGAGTATTGAGTTGTGCTTCAAAGAGGTGAACATGTGATCAGACCAATACGAACCCTGATCGGACCCAGATGCACACCATGCTCTGGTCAGTGGTCAGGCTAACAACTGCTAATTTACCTGTTTACCCCTGTTTTATATATCACTTAGGCTAGTGGATGTGATGATGAACCATCCTTGGAGGACGATCCTTCATGTAGGCGTCACGTCATAGTCTTGGAATGATGCCCCTTTAGTGTAAATGGATGAGATGAGCCTACCCCATCCACTTTTATTTATTTTAATTTTTTTTAACTTTATCTACTTTTATAACATTTTTTTAAATAAAACTAAATTCACCAAACATTAATCAAAATATTACATAAAACTAAAATTAACAATAACTAAATAAAATTATAAAAGAACTCAAAATAATAATAAAATTTAAAAATGTTTGAAGGAGATGAGATAGGTTGAAGTGGGTAAATAATTGGGTGTTAGGGTGGTTTTTATAAAAAAAAAAACAATTAATTTGAAAAATATTGAAATAATGCCGTTGCACAACATTTAAAAATTGACCATTTTGTCATCTTGTGCCCGGCACCATCGGCTGGCTTGTGTCGCCCATGCCGCAGCTTAGGGACTGGAAATGGTGTGCCGGCCGGCAAGGCATCATGCCGCATGCCCATGCCGTGCCACACCGAGCAGCCTTAGGATTTTTGTGGTATTTCAAAGGAAGTGATTTATAGTATAAAGAAAATGCCATTTTTGTTCATGAGATTTGGCCAGGTTTACGACTTTCGTTCAAATATTTGTTTTTCGATATCTAGATCCAAACGGTTTAAATATCTTATCATTTTCAATCCGCTCGTTAGCTCCATCCATTTTTCTTAATTAAGTCAGAGGCATTTCCGTCATTTTAACTACTTTGTTTGTTTTAAATACTTGTACATTATGCTAAATGTTTGTACATAAAGTGAAAAAAACCGAATTACTCTTTTAGTTAATAAAAAAGACGAAAATACCACTAACTTAACATAATCAAATAGATGGAGTTAACGAGCCGGATGAAATGACAATATTTCAAACCTTTTGGATCCAGATGCGGAAAAACAAGCATTTTGACGAAAGTCGCAAAACTAGCCAGATATCAGCGACGAAAATGGCATTTTACTCTGGTATAAAATAAACTAGTATTTTTATAATCGTTAGTGTTTAAAAACTGAATTTAGTAGTTTGATAACTGATTGTTCATTGATTCAACCGATCTCTCAGTCTTAAAATCCAGTCAACTGGTGGAAGTATGAGGCTAATAGTGGTTTTGCATCGATTTTATATGATTCCTTAAAAAGCTATAGTATCATTTGAGTTAATTCGTTAGCCCGTAACTAGACTAATGACATCAACATGGTTTACCTAGTTATTTCGATTTTCGAAAAACCTTAATTTTGAAAACTCTCAATAAAACTACATTTAGGTAGGGCAAACCTAAGACAAACTAATTTGAGAACATGGATAAGGGCAAACCTAAAACAAACTAAATTGAGAACGATATAGACGCAAAGGATAGAAGGTTACATGAAAATCGGAGGACAGAGAGATAGAGAGGCAAGGATCCTGAGCGGCTAGGTGACGACAGTATGATTGATGACAACGTGCGACATCAGAATGACAACGATTGAAAGGAACATAACAGTTTTCAACTTCTAATAAAACCATTGTAGTTTACTTATATTTAATATATTTTTTAATTTTTTTTATGATTTTTTTTAAATAACAAGGTTTTAAGCGTTGGACTTGCTGACTTGGCCTACACGGAAGCCTACTTTAAGCTTTTCAAAATAACCATTTTTGAATTGAATCGTCCAGACTTGAACCAATACAACCCTTTTTTAAAGTAGCCCGTTATGACTCGAATCCATTCTACCTAGCATGCCACCTAACTCGATCTGCCCGTTTTAGGTTTAACTTGAGTTTTAAATGTCAAAGTGAAAGAAAAAATGCTAAAAAATATTTATTGAGCGCTAATTAATATGTTCTAAAAATTATTAATTAAAAGAGAATTAATTGTAGTTTATAAATACCTTTTTTATGTGCAGAGCATGTTTTTTTTTTGGTAGCTTGGATATTCGGTATTTGAATCGGACTCAAAAAATTAAAGATTTGAATGAGCCGAATCCAAATTCCAATTTAAAATTCGGTTCTAAGTTTTTAATTAGTTTTCGAGTTTTGAATTTTGGTCACTTGATGTTTTGTATTTGTCTTTAAAGTAGTAATCTTTAAAGTAGTAATCGTACCCACCTACGCGGCGACAAATGGTATTTCTTTAGCTTAAATATGACGGTTAGACATCTGATTCAAATAGTAATAATACGTACTTGTACGTAGAGGTGTGCATGGGTTGGTTTGGTTTTTACCATAACCATAACCGCTAGCTTCAGTTATGGAATTCCTTAACCTTAACCATAACCAAATTTCGGTTATGGTTAATCAGTTATGAAGTCGGTTATGGTTCAATTTTAGTTAATATCGGTTATTCAACCAATCAAGGTTTGAAATAAATAGAGGTGTACATGGTTTGGACTTCGCAACAAAACAAGATTACAACCGTAACACCTCAATTTCTCATCAATGTAAAGGACATCTACATCAAGATTATTTTGTCACTAATATACTTTTATCTTAGTAAAAAACTTTTGTATGGTTAATGTAAAACATAAATCCATTACATAAACTTAACATTACACGTTCAGTTTGGTTATATCAATTAACCAAAGCTTCATAACCATAACCGATTGGTCGATTACATAAAGTTCCATAACCATCGGTTAATAGCAATTTGGTTATGTCGGTTATGGTTCAGTTATCGGTTATGACGCTTAATTTGCTCATCCCTACTTGTACTCGTATATATCAATATAACACTCAATGTTACCAATACGGTTGGTATTATATTTCCGCTAAGTTTAGATGTTATTACATTTTCTCCGAAATAATCATTGGTCGTTATTTTATAACCACAATAACCAAATTAACAGCATCACATCACATGACGTCTACTAGGGATTATTAGAATCCAATTTCTCTGAAAAATATTGGAAACCAAATTAATAAAAAAAATTGCCATCTTTTGCTAAGCAGTCAATCAATTGAGCAGACAACAATGGACCAAATTAATCTATTTCTATGGAGGATGACATGGTAAAGTGAATGCAAACATCAAACACTTGAATAATCTGGAATGGAAAGATCACATCACACAAACTTACCCAAAATCAAAGAAACTTGAGGGCTCATGAAGAGCATTATATACCTTTTTATCCTTTATACAGAATGCATCATCTTCTTCTTCTTTCGCGGTTTTATAGTCTTCTCCAGTGGTTCAACTCTTCGACTCAGCGAGTTAATCATCCGAGTCTGCATCTCATCCCTCTCAAACATCTGTGTCATTAGTGAAGTCATCTTCTCATTATCGTCAATCAACTTCTCCAAAAGTTGTATACTTCTCTTCCTATCATCCATCACTTCAACCGATTCGCAATTCACATCCATCTCCTTAACATCTTCCACTGTTACATCAATTACACTATCAACATTCATCAAACCATGCGTTATAGTTTAACATAACACCCACCCGCCACGCCGCGTCACTGTCATTAGACAAAGGGCTTTAACTAACCACTATTTATTTATCACGTTGTAGTTTAACTAATAATTAAATAAAAGGCATTAACAGAATAAAAGGACAAAATATCACAGAATCTGTACCTGTACCATGTTCGGTTACAATTCCGCAATCAATCACCACGGTTTCACCAGATCTAACTGTATCATAAACAACCGAAGAATCCACAACATTCACATTGTCCACTGTGACATCAATTACACCATCAACATTCATCACAGAATCCGAACCAGTAACCTGTTCGGTTACAATTCCGCAATCAATCTCAACGGTTTCACCAGATCTAACCGTATCATCAACAACCAAAGAATCCACAACACTCACATCGTTCACTGTTACATCAACATTCATCACAGAATCCGTATCAGTAACCTGTTCAGTTACAGTTCCGCAATCAATCTCAACGGTTTCACCAGATCTAACAGAAGAATCCACAACACTCACATCGTTCACTGTTACATCAACATTCATCACAGAATCCGTATCAGTAACCTGTTCGGTTACAGTTCCGCAATCAATCTCAACGGTTTCACCAGATCTAACAGAAGAATCCACAACACTCACATCGTTCACTGTTACATCAACATTCATCACAGAATCCGTATCAGTAACCTGTTCGGTTACAGTTCCGCAATCAATCTCAACGGTTTCACCAGATCTAACCGTATCATCAACAACCGAAGAATCCACAACACTCACATTGTTCACTGTTACATCAATTACACCATCAACATTCATCACAGAATCCGTATCAATAACCTGTTCAGTTACAGTTCCACAATCAATCTCAACCGTTTCATCAGATCTAACCGTATCGTCAACAACCGAATCCACAACATTCACATCCTCAACTGTTACATCAACATTCATCACACAATACGTATCAGTAACAGTTCTAACCGCTTCATCCACAACTGAATCCAGAATCTCCTGTACCGCAATCGCTTTATTAATAACAGCTTTTCTAACCTCTCTAACACCGCGAATCGAATCCAGCTTCAACAGCAACAACATTAGGGTTTCATTCACTCGCAACCGCTCCTTCACATCTGTTCGAATCAATTCAGCGCTGGTTTCAGCTTCACATACCTGATTTCTGATTGACGAGATCTTGTTGACGCTTTTTCTCACTAGAAATCCTCTGAACAGTGACTGAATCTTCAACGCTGCTGCTGATTTGGTGGATAGTGGTGACGGTTTTTGTGGTTGTTTGGATGAAAAGAAGTGAACCGGTATTCGTATTACTTCCGGTGAGGTGGACCGGTGGTTTTGGTGGACCGTATGGGATGGATAGGTACTGAAGAATGGATCGTCGAACATGATTTAGTGTTTGATTGTAACAATAAGATGATATTTGAGTGTAGTTATACAGATTGTGATTTTTTTGAAGGAGCTGTTAAAGATTCGAAAATTTGGGCCTTTAAAATTTTAAATTTGGTGCCAATTTGCCAAATCCCTAGGAGTCGCATATTTGTTTATTTAGTTTAGTTTTCATTTTAATTTTCACAAGTCGGTGATTGATAAAATGAGTTCGGGTTTAAATATATTTGGAACATGAAGTCGTGCTTAAGTTAATCGTTTTATAAGGAAGAAAGGTATCAAAATAGGTTCACCGGCTATTTATTGTTACGGTGGTTGTGATATTCGAAAATAAAAGTTATATTATTATTTATAAAAATACGAATAAAAGTTGTTAGTTACTTGTCTAAACTTTTGATAATTAAGTGTGTATATATGTTTTAACACTTTTGATTCTTATACGATCATAACAAAGAAATAAATAAAATTTAATTATCTTAGATTATTTGGATATATGCTTATAAATTAACATGACATGTTGACATATTATATGACCTTTTAATAATATATTTGCTTGGTTTAGGAAAAAAATTAAAAGGAATTGATAAAACAATTAGTTTTGAATTCCAAAGTTTCATACGTTCAAAATTATATTGCTATCTCCATGTTGAACAAATTTTACCGAATAATATGATGAGATTTATCCCTATTCAAGATCACGTTTAACCAAACTATATCTTTATAAACCCTTCTCGTAAACCGCTTCCAAATATGATCCTTCTTCCCCTAAGCCTCCGCACAACAACCGCGATCGCCGCAACACCTGGTTCGAAGCTGTTGATTAGCGTCTCCGACTCACGAACTGCGACCATCTCTATTCATCGCCGGCTATAATCATCGCCGCCACCATTGGACCGTGATCCAAGTAGTTCATAGCCACGAGCCGTAAAACATAAACTACCACTTTCGCTCACTTTAGTTCAGTTCCGTGTGACCATCCGAAGTGCTAACTATGTGTCTCCGGTTAGCTCCGTTTGACTGATAAGGTTCTAGATCAAACCCTCATCTGCATCGCTTATAGATATCCGAATTCTGGCTTCGTCTTGATTGTACCGGCGACTAAAGTTTTAAAGTTATTATACACGACAACAAACCTGTGCGATGTTCGTTTGTGATGCTTCTGTTTCTTTTGGATATTATAGTTTTAAGACATCACATATTCTAAACTAGATTTGTCATAACATCCTATAATTGATTTTAAGATTTTAAAAGCAAGTCGAAGCGCAACTGTTATATTTATGAAGTTACAAGTAACTGATATGTGCAAGTTATCTTTTCAACTCATGTGTTTTATTTATTTACAACCATGACCCAATTTCTTTTTAGAATTAAATTGATTTAGCAACTATTTTGAATATAAAATATATTTTAATTATTTAATAGAGGGCACTACTGAATCATGAATATTGGTATTTTCGTGAATAAACAAAGTTATATATTAATCAAATGAAAATTTTCACAACCAATTTCGGTTTGTGGTCGGGCAAGTATGTGGGGTAAATATCCAACCCATGTCTTTTTAGGAAATAACAATAGGTTGAATATTTTCTTAAACGGTCCACAGTTTCTTCTTCTAAATGTTAATAAACTCAAACATGAACCTTGGTCGCCGGCAACTTCTTAATGAACGAATCAAGTAATGTTCATAAAACCGATTTGCGTTATAACAGGACTATAGGTCTTTGGCTATTGTGGACGACTAGATTTATTTGATTTGCTTTGCTAGTTAATAAGGTACGGATTCCGTTTTCTTTTCATCGTAGTATACTTTTATTTCCCATTACTCGTTGGTACAGATTTATGTCCTTGTCATCATAGTATTTTATTCACATCCGTTACTTTGTAGTACGGATGTTTACGTTAGATGTTTCGATTCGTATTGTTATATGATTCGTATTTATTGTAGCATGCAATAGACCTTACATTTTGTACTCGTTATTGCATGTTCTCTTTAGACTTATGTCAATATACGTTTATTTCTGATACGCCTTTGTACTCTGTCACCGGAGCAATTATAAGTTTAGACTTGTCGTTGGGGCGTCAACGACATGGCACTCATCGTGACGGTGCATAACTAAAGTTCACGGCGTCTCTAGTTTGTGCTTGTGTAGCACCTGGCCCCTGGAGGCGAATAGATCGATCTTAGCTCTGACTCCTGACTCCTGTTGAGATGGAATAATGTGTGTACGCCTACAGGCACCATCTCGGCGCATGGACTATATCCATGCATGCCTCTGTTCAGGCTCGTGGGTGATTCTATATTACGTGACTTGTTTTATTATTATATGTTGTCACGTATGTCTTGTCTCTGTTATGATATGTTTATATGCATCTCATTATGTTCAGTATCTGTTATCTGTTCAGTATAAGTTTTGGGATTCAAGTTACATAAGTATCCGTTTCAGTGCCAGAATTTCAGTATCTGTTTTCGGCATTTGTCCTGGTGTCCGCCTCAGTATTTGTTTTGGAACTGTTTTGTTTCCAGTATCGGTTTACATAATTTTTACAAGTATCAGATTATCACGTTTTCAAAACTCAGGTTATCTAAATTATTTTATCAATTAAGTATATATTTTCATATTAGAAATATAGTTGTTTTGACTAAATATTGATTTATTACGAAATTCGAGTTATCATTAGATTTTGATTTACATCTAAATGTTTATTTATAATATAGTAATTTTGATAATTTTCTTGTTTTAAAGGAAGTGGGATTCTTAAACAATATTATATTATAAGTAAAATTATCTGAGAGAGAAAAAATTCGTCTAGTTTCAAGTGTGGGTTCAATGTCGGCTTCAGTTCAGTTTCTGTTATGTGGGGTTTCGTTCTCATGTGTTCGTTTGTTACATATACTATTGATTTCTCTGTTACTGAGCAACTTTTTGGCTCAGCCGTATTTTTCTTTTTGTGTTTGTCGTATTTGTTTGACAGGTAATTTGGGAAACGTGGGGATTAAGAGAAGAGTGGCGTGAAGATAAAGATTTATTTTATTTCGGTAATGTAATGAAAATGTAATTAGGATCTTTTGTTTTCAACGTTATGGGTTGGTTTTAGTTTTGATATCTGTATGAGTGACACGTCGGCCCAAGCCGGGTTGGGGTGTTACAGTGGTTGTCGTGGTGGTGGGGACACCTACGAGGTGATGTTAGGGTGGCGGTGGTGATGGTGGTGATTGTGCAGGCGACAACTAGTGGTGGACCAGAATTTAATTTCTGGGGGTGCGAATGATAGGTTCAACCAAAATTTCAAGGGGTGATCGGGATTTTAGTCTATAAATTACACTAAAATCTTTTTTTTAATGCACTAAAATCTTTTTTCTTATGGGTGCGCCCGCCCGCCTAAGGGCTCACTTGGGTCCGCCTATGGCGACAACTAATAATGGTGGAGACAAAAAATGGTTATGGGTGGTGTAGTGTTGCTAATCTATTTGGATTATTTGAATATATTTAAAGTTGACAAGTTTTATACTAGTTGTCTGTTTTGATCTGTTGCTAATTTGAGGTTACCCAAATGAGCCCATATACAATTTATTTTCCCAAAAAGAAAAGAAAATCTTTTTTTTGAAGAATGAATCATGAGTTCTAGCGATAAGTCAAACGGTTAGTTCTAATCCTTCACATAATGCAGGTTAAGAAAAGTGTTAACTTTGAGATTGGTATATTGCAAAATAAACAGTGAGTGTTGACTGACATACATGATTATCTACTGTGGCGAAGCTTGAGATTTTCAACTGAGGGGTCGAAAACGTATATACCTAAAAATATTATAAACCGGGGTCGAAAAAGTATATACCTAAAAAAAACTATACGAAACTACATACTGGACACCACTGAGCGAAAAGTTCGGGGGGTCGAGCATACATTAATAATAAGTGATGGTTTAACTTGTAAGTTGTTTACCTGTATGTACATGCCATACAAAAGTTGACACGACGGGATAACCACAAATATGAACCTAACGCTAACAATGCTTATAACGCTTTTTTGTTGTCAATGGCAACACTCATGGTTAATTGCTTTGACTTGAAAATATACTATCAAATACAAACGAATTCATCTACACACAAATATTCAATGAATCGAAGGCGATGCCAACAATAATATTTTTACTTTTGATTTTGATGGTCTAGCCAAACTTCAAAGTTCACGTTTAGATGATCAACAAAGTTCAGTTTTAATGTGATCATGTGTTTTTGAATAATCAGTTTGGATAATCTACAAATTTTAAATCATATTTTTGCCAATATTTGCATATTAAGTTTAAGTTGGTAGTGGACTAGTGGCATGTAGATTGCTCTTATTACATCGTTGTCGTCTTCATACCCACTAATTTGGAGCTCATATGAGATTCATCCTGTTTGGAATTTGTATGCCTGCCCTATTCAAAAGTTGTGCAGAAGCATGCTTTGCCATTGAAATAATTTCTGCCTGTTTTGTGCGCAGCGAATTTTGTTAACAAAATGTTGTACTCTTTGTGTGTATATTAGAATAATGTATACATGATATAGTGATATACCTCATCGACGTTTATGATTTTCTGATTCTTCATGATCCAACGGCCATTGCACATAACAGAGACCACATTTTCGGTTCGCAAACAGTACACGAGGCTGGAGATGCTGCTAGTGTAAAGAGTTTATCAGATGATGAGACCTAATGAAACCAATTGTCAGTGCATGCAACAAACTATGAGGTTTTGCATTTTGATGTAAACAGTGACCTATATGACACGTAACCAATGACATCACAACCACATAAGCTGCCATGTCATAAAAAACTGTCTACATGGTGGTTGGCCTAACAAAAGCCATTGCCACTTCAGCAACTAACCTGGTCAAGGCCAAGTAAAAAAAGTCAACATGTTTCTTTTTTTTTTTTGGCAATTAGGCCCAAGAACATGAACACAAAATTTGATCTCAACTAAGATCGACTTTTCTTATTGACTCTACAAAAATACATTGACTCTAACCATCTATTTATAATAAATAACTTCCTAAACCTACTCAAACTCGTACTCCTATCTTCTAGACATTTAAACTAATCTTAATCCTAGCAGATAAATCAAACAATTTAATTAAAACTAATTAAATCAAGAGTTAAATGCCCGAATAGTCCCTGTGGTTTAGTCTTTTTTCATCTTTAGTCCCTAACTTTCTAAAATTACCTCTATAGTCCCCAACTTTTTAATTTTCGTTCCCGGATAGTCACTAACGCGAATGAAAGTTAGTTTTCTCAGTTAAGTTGGTATAAAATGACTATAATGCCCTTGAATAAAACAAAATGAATTAGTTAAGTATTTTTTTCTTAAAATATAAAAACCAAACTCATCCCTATCCCGTCTTCATCATCACCTTCAGACCCCACCCCTCTCTCTAAACCACCACCACTTTCATCTCCACTGTCAACACCTTTATCACCAACTCATCTCCCTTGCCGCCTTTCACCGCCATACCACTCAGCCACCACTGCGACAATCACAATCACCCCCGCCATAAAACTGTATTTACACCCTGACACCACTAACTTCCGTCAGATGGTTCAAGAATTCACCGGCACCCTTTTCTCGCCGTCTCGACCTTTTTGCTTCCACCCGACCATCCGCACATAATAAGAACAATAAAATTCAACCGCAGCCGCCAACTTCCAGAAACAACCTTCAACTTTTCTAAATTTACAAAACCCCATGCTCTCTTTCCAATCCCTTTTACAGAACTCACACTCCACCGATTTAACCAAAAGATGGACTACTGACCCAAATGGAAAGTTGGAAGCTTTTGAGGGGGTCATTGGTAATACTACTGGTGGATCAAATGTGCTGAGTGCTGCTGGTGGTACTGGTGATCAAGTTCAAGGTACTGAAGGTTCATGGATTTGCCCTTCTAATTAGTTATTAGGATTGTTTTTTGTGTTATATATGATAAGATGTAAATACAGTTTTATTGTGGTTTCAATTAAAAGTGATTTTATAATTTTTTGATTTTAGAATTTTATAATTGTTGAGGTTGATGGTGTCAATGGTGGATGAGGTTGAAGATGATGATGGTGGAGGTGGGTGGTTGCCGGTGGTGTTGGGACGAAGAAGAGGTGCGTTGTGATTTAGATAGGGCCCACTTAAGTTTAAATTTATATTTAAATGTTTTATTTATCAGTTTTTAATATAAAGGGTATTTAGTTAATTTCACACTCGTCAAACATCAAAAACTAACTCCCATCCGTGTCAGGGACTATCCGGGAACGAAAATTGAAAAGTTGGGGATTATAAAGGTAATTTTAGAAAGTTAGGGACTAAAGGTGAAAAAAGGCAGGGACTATCCAGGCATTAAACTCTTAAATCAATCTTTCACTTTGACCCCTTCGACTTTCGTTTAACTTCGTTTTAGGATTAAAACCTTAAATTTTTAGGGTTTTTGGGATTTTTTTTTAAAGTTCAATGGTTTATTTAGTCCCCAAAAGGATGGTTAATTGAAATATAAATTGGAACAAAGTTGGTTACCAGTTAACCTATTTTTTGTTTATATGATTAGTCCTTGTTACCAAATTAGGGGTGTTAAAAACCATTGAAACCGACCGAACCTACTAAAACCAAAGCCACTTTGGTTTGTTGTTTCACGAAAGTATAGTTGGCGTTTCGGCCCAAATTTTTTGTCAAAACTGGACAGCACCCTTAGTTACCATCACAATATTCAAAATTTGAACTTAAAAGGGACAGGGATTGTCTGGATGCAAATGATGTCTATACCAGTCATGAATTGGAACCATTGACCACGAGGAAGGATTGATCACAATCATATCAGCCTGCAGAAATATGCATAAGAACACGATTAGAATAATGCATAGCGTGCCCAAATAGATGCAACCATTAACAGCAGTACCCCTAGACAAGCATGAAGATGGGTGGGTCAGGGGTGTCAACCCAGAGTCCGAACAGGTCAGGTCACAAACACCCGTTTACTCCATCTTCTACATCTTTATTGATAATTATATGCTTTAATCATGATTATAAAAGTAGTATTATTACAGTAAAATCTAGAATACTGGCATAAAAAACCCGTTTAAAACCATAACCCTATAACCTATTCGAAATAAAAAAAAACACAAACCAAAGTGACTCGTTATACGTAGATGGGATAAACTTGTTACCTCAACTAGCATAAGGAAATACTTGTTAGTTATTGGGAGAAAACAAATAAGGAACCTTTTTTCCAACTTCAAGAGATCCTATGTCATTCTCCCAAAGTACTGCTTGACGGATTCAGCGGGAGAGCTGTAGGGTCAGTAGTGCCTCTTGTATAAACTTCGCGCCCTTTATTGATCAAAGAAGCTAGGTACATCTCATCAACTGTAGACGATAAAAAAAATCGCTACCACTCGATTAAATAATTTATTAACTCAACGGTCAATAAACGTCGAGAAACAGTAAAAAAAAACATACCAATGCTCATACGGTTATTTGACGGTGCACCATCAGTCCCCAAGGATACACAAACATTGGCATCAAGCATTTCTTTAATCGGCGCAAATCCAAGCATGCGCATTGCGGCAGCAGGACAGTGGGAGACCTTAACACCATGATTAGAAAGAAATCCAATCTGAAAAGGATATAATCCAAAAACAATCATAAAACTAGTAGAGTAAAATACCATGTTTGTCCCTAAGGTTTGGCCAGTTTTGCGACTTTCGTCCAAAGGTTTGTTTTTCCGTATCTGGATCCAAAAGGTTTGAAATCTTGTCATTTTCATCCCACTTGTTAACTCCATCCATTTTTCTCCGTTAAGTCAAGAGTATTTCCGTCTTTTTTGTTAACTTAATGGGCAATTCAATATTTTCAGGGGTATTCGGTCTTTTTACATAAAGTAAAAAGACCAAATTGCCCTTTTAGTTAACAATAAAGACCGAAATACCCCTGACTTAACGGAGAAAAATGGATGGAGTTAACGAGCGGGATGAAAATCTTTTGGATCCAGATGCGAAAAAAACAAACCTTTGAACGAAAGTCGCAAAACTGACCAAACCTCAGAGACGAAAATGGCATTTTACTCAAACTAGTAGCTTAGAATTTTTTCACCATCTTGAAAGTTAGTCAGTTACTAGCGAAACATATGCACTATTAGTTTAGGAAATTACCTCGTTTTCGTTTACCCAAACAGTGTGAGCTGAAAGCAAATTGCTTGTCAAAAACCCGACTTTCTCCAGATACGTAACCGTCCCATGATCAACTTCCCGAGTTTGCATCACCAGATCATTTTCAAAGGGTATCTCTGCAGCATGCTAAGGTTTGAAAAAATTACATAAAAAACATGTTATTTTTTTTTCTTTTTAAGGAACGGGTTGGGATAGGGAAAGACCATGTGGATTCCGGTTTGCAGTTCTTTTGCCGTATCTCTTGTTTGAAGAAGTAACCGATCGGTTGAATTCATAATCTGTCTAATACCAAGCCATATTCTAATGCGTCCGTCGGCAGTATTATTATGCTTCTTGTGCAACTCCTTTTGAGACTGTGATCAGCATTAGTTTCTTACAAGTTCATAACAAGCAACCCAAAAGTTATCTAGTTCAATCTATTTAAAGCTTGCAGTGGTGGAAATTTACCTGAATACATTCATCTGCAGTCCTAATGCCCCATGAAGATGGTAAACCGTCACCAGAATCCATAATCGACTGCGTTAAACATGCACGTAAACCTAGTAATTCTACTGCCTTTGCCATTCCTGATACATGTTGTCCTCCTGCTTCTGCAAAGCATGTGACCTGATATTCAATTAATTAGAATCCAAATTTCATAAGGTATTCCCCTGGCTTACGCTTGTAAACTAAACGAACGTGCAGTAAAAAGTTCGTGAACTATTCGGCGAGAAGTTTGTTTATGTTCGTTCATTTCGTAAATGAACAGATATAAACACAATTTTATGTTGATTTAATTAAATGAACAAACACCACATTTTTTCAATTACGTACGTTTGTTTATTTATGCCCGTTTATGTTCGTTTACATTCGTTCATTCTTTTATGTTCGTTTAAATATTCATTCAAATTTATTTATTACTAGTACTAAGTTGATATCAATTTGATTTTCATTTTTAAAACACTTTGTTCATATATATTTGTTTAGTTTTGAAATGTTTTACGTAATGGTGATGGCTTTTTAGACTTTTCTTTGAATACACATTTGCTTTTCACTCGTGTTGGTTTATGTCAGTTCACTTATGTTCATTTGCGTTCGTTTATATTTATGTTTGTGAACCATTAATTTAAAAAATTAACGAACAAACATAAAAGAACACGGATGCGTTCATATTCTTAACGAACAAACACAAACAAGAATATCCATTCATTTTAAGTATTCGTTTTTGTTAGTTTGTTGTTTTCGTTTGTTTGTTCCGTTAAAGTTAAACGAACAAACATGATGCACATGGTATACCATTTTTTAAATGTGAAACCGATGAAACTTACACCAGAGTGAATGAGTTCGATTCCACAAAGCAAAGTTGAGATGTACGAATCCTCTTCAGTCATATTCGATTCATACGGCCAGATCCGATGGTGCAACCACGTAAGCAAATCGACGTCATCGGCAATTCCTCTAGCTAGTTGTTGAGATGTATGAACATGTGTATTGATCAAACCTAACAAACAAAAAGCTGATCATATCTCTGAAATTCTGTATTCAATAAACCTTAGCATTGCTTATAGATCACTTAAACAGTTAAACCTACAAATGAATAGTTCTCATAAGCCTATTGTAATGGTTTCACTACAAGGAAAAAAAATTAGTGTCATGTAAATGCCACGTAAGCATAAAAAAGTATTGTCATGTAAATGTAACGTAAGCAAAGCACTAGTGATTATACTAACCGCCAAGTGTATAACTGTTTTATATGAGAATTAAATAAAGAAAAAATAAATAAACGAAAGGAGTGTGATGTGGTTGATTGTCATAGGGTGAAAAACAAATAAAAAAGGTTGGTGTGAGCAATGCTGTGGAAGAATTGAAGAAACCACCGGAGAATTAAGCATTACTAAACAATAGTTAAGAGAAAATGAAAACAAAAGTTAGAGGTTTCTGGGTATGTTACAGGTATCTTGTTCAGGTGAACGGGTATACCGTCCAGGTATCGGGGCGGGAGTTAGGTATCATCTAACCCCGTACCCGTCACATACCCATGAAATTAGTGGCTGAGGTTCTTGGTAGCCTGGGGGTGCCTCGACCCCCATTGATTTTTCGCTCGTAATGTTAATTTTACCAAAATTTCCACATTTTTTTATACTGTAAAATATTGGATTTTTAAGAGTCCAACCCCATTGATTTGGATTTTGAGAGTCCGGGTATGTGAATTTTTTTTTCTAATCTTATACTCTTGAAGTATACCCGTCCCTGATCTTCGGGTTTCAGGAACTCGGACTTTTTTTTGTCAATTCCTAGTCTTTAGATGTATATGAAAGAATTATTTTACCCATCTTGTGACAAATAAAAGATAAAGTACGAAAATAATAACAAATAACCCTCCAACAGTCCAACCCACACCCCTATGTTATCCACCCATTCACCTCATGATATGCCCCATGATTTGTTGTGATGCTTATTGTCAACCACACATCCTCCACCAAATTGATCATATGATAACACTTTCAGCATACTTTTCAATTGTTGAAAAAAAACCCTCAGTTATCATCATCTTTTGTTTATTTTTCAATTGTTTAAAGAAAACTCAATAATCATCAACTTTTGTTTAAGAATAAACCTTTATCGAAATGGAAAGTAGATTCCATTTCATATTTATTGGTTTCAAAAGAAAAAAAAATTGAAATGGGATTGAACAAGATAACAAAGACAACCTACATTCCAATTTCATTCAGATTCCTTCTATGAAATAAACACACCCTCCAAATCCCAGTTCCTACGCAAATTCAAATTCCATTACATTCCACGAAACCACCACTACCACCAACCGTCACTAAGGCCATTCGGTGTGGAGGGGTCCATTTTCGACATGTGGCAGCCACGTCAGCAATCATTAGAAAAGTGGCGCCGTGCAAAAAAAATGGAGTGGAAAGTGTGCAAGAAAGGAAGGAGTAGAAAGCGGCGTTTTTATTAAAAAATAAACATTAACCAATCAAAACCAACCCAAAATCCACCCACCAATAAAACGCCGCCAACTCACCCACACATTTGCCCCCGCTCCGGTGGAGAGATCCTCAAACCCCAACCACAAAACCTTGTTCCACACCGGACATAGGGCGGTTAGCTTGGCGTGGACCGGCTTCCATGCTAGATTTCCACACCCACACCGTGTAATCTAACATTAATCCTATAATTTACATATCATATGTTCGGTATCTAGCATAAATACAAAATTACAATAATAATAATATAATAATAATAATAATGCTTATTACGATATGCTGAAACTAGTGTAGAGAAACATACATACCAGGAAGTAGAAACTGGCCATGGAGGTCGATGATTTCGTGTGAATTCGACGAGTATTGAGGAAGAATATCTGCAGATTGACCAATTGCTACGATTCTGTCGTTATCAATAACGATTCCTCCGTTACGAAATACACGAGATTCTTTATCCATGGTGACGATCAAAGCATTGTGAAGTATAGAGCATGAGTTGTTCGTTTTCGTAGCGTCGTTCATGACTGTTTGCGGTGTTTAATAATCACCGGAAGTTAAACAAGATATCGTTTGATGAAGATGAAGAAGAAGATGGAAGTTGACTAACTGGATTTTGTTTGTAACCATAGCTGTTCAAAACAAATTATTTTGAGTATTATAGTGAATTACACTTTTGAACCTTCAGTTTTTAATGTTTGTTAACTACAAGAAGTAACTTACTTCCCTCTCGATCTCGATAATTTAACTTAATATCATAATTTACTAAATTTTGTTTAACCTACAATCAATATTTTCATAATTGAACATTTGAACTGGGCATTGAACTGAACACCTTAGGGGTCCACTAATCGAACCGGTTGGTGAAGTGTCGGCCCAAGGTGGGAACACTACCTCCCGATCATTGGGGATGAGTTGGGGAGTGAGGAAAGGCTTTAAAGTTTTTAAAGTTTAACTTAAATTCTTTTGGGACTGTGCATTCTCGGGAAAAGTGAAGAAATGATGAAAAAACTGATGTAGCGCTGATATAACACACGGGGAAATCTGGAGGGGGGACTGGGACAACTTATATTTTCTCTTTCTTAGATACTCATAAACATAATCTCTAAGTTTGAAGAATCACTAATCATAAAATTCTAAATTTTGAAGATGGAGATGCAAAATGAAGGAAATCTTCGAATTTTAGAGATAAGGTAAATGTGAAAGCTCCTATATTTAGGGTCTGTCACACTAAACTTACGATAGATTTTCACTTAAATGAGTCATTTACCCCTTTCTCTTTATGTTGATTACGATAGATTTTCAGTTAAATGAGTCATTTACCCTTTCTCTTTATGTTGAGCTTGATTGATACATAAGTTTTACCTACCAGAAGCCATTTATTTAGATAGCATAAATTTTGCTTTTAAACGTTTATTTAATATTTAGTAGTGTTCTATGTGCTTTATAATCAAGCGAAATAATATAATTGAATTTTGTTGTAAGAAACAAGCAAATAGAACTTCATCAACTAAATGTTTAGCTATTGGCAATACCGTATTATAGTTTAGTGGTATCTTAGAGGTGAGATAGGACTTAGTGACCATTAGGTTCTTGGTTCGATTCCCTTCCTAGATTTATTGGGTTTATTTCTGAATTGGTGTATATGCATTATTGTCTTTTTGAAGATGGATATGATGCGATGATTCCTAAGGTGATTTAATGATACTCAAGTGATTCGTCAGTAATCCTACTAACTCTTTAAAAATTGTTTAGCTTTTGAACATACCTAGGCATTTGGAAGAAGATTAACTAATGTTATTTAATCAAATTTATTTATTTATTTATTTATTATATATTAAAAACCAACTTTGGATTGTACGGTGAAAATACTATAGAGCTCATGCCATTTTTAAGCATGTTGTACAAGCACATGATGCATGGCTTGAATTAATTTGGATTTCAATGAAACAATAATTTGCTTTGACTTTTCTTCTTTCGTCTTCTTTTTTTCATGTGTCAGCACATACACTCCTTTGGGTATCTATATTTTATATTTTTATATTTTATATTTTTAGTATGATCTATTTTCCTTAATTTATATTTTGTTGAACACATAATGTTATGTTTGCATATTGTATGCTAACTATGCTTAATATTTGATAGTTACAAATGACAAGCTATCGACAACCGTTAATCTCCATGTCCATATCAACTTCGTAACATCGAAACTATAGAAAAGAAACCACATCAATGGGCAGGGCTAATTACTTGTTAATAACAAAATCTCATTCGTTCTCTTCATCTCTTCATGTCATGTCAGTGAAACAACGGTGCAATCGATCCCACTCTTGCCCACCATCTAGATTTCTCAAAGTCTATACTCTTCATGTCATGCCAGATAGCGAAACATCGGTGCAATTTGAGGATGATGTTAATGATATGCTAGTATCTTTGAAGTGGTTTATAACTTTATATATCTGTTTTTAGTTTATGAACCAATCTTGTTGACATTTTTAAGCACTATAAAGCTAATGTGGCACCACAAATTTCGGTACTATATACTTGAGTATGCTATTAGTGATCATAAACACTTCTACTAACGCAATGTTGTTGATTATTATTAGGAATATGGTAATGGAAGTAAATTATTAAGACGAATTTTCTTGATCAGATTTGTTTATTTTGTTAGTTTCAAGTGTGATTTAGTGTAGTAAAGTAAGGTGAAGCTTTTAAATAATTTATATTGATGTAAATGTTACTATGTTAGATGTTGTCTTACAACCAGACAGATGCTAGAGCTCATAGTTTTACTTTGCATTGTCGCGTTAGGCCTACAAAATGGTTAAGTTGCTTCTATTATATAGTCTTCGTTTTGTCCTACTCGTACACTTGTACTCAATAACAATATAATTCTATACTATATAACCCTATGATACAAATGAAATAGAAAATAGGTAAGAATGACAACTCATTTCTATTTTATCTCCCATTACCACTAATTATATTTTATGTATTACTTACCGGCGCATTAATTAGTTCATGTGGTTCTCAACGTTACATTGGTTTTGAAAAGAATGCATCCCATCTACATAGCGGGTGATGAGTTCAATTTATCTCTCGCGTGACAGGATATGCTCAATTTTCTTCTAGTTGGGCTTCAAAATTAAGATATAAAATTTTATAACATTTTAAGTTGTTTTTTTTATAAACTTGTATTTTTAAATGCTCAAAACAAAAATTAGCCGGTTTAACCCAAAACTAATTAATTATGTGAACTTTAGCCCGATATGTATATAGAGGTGCACAAAAAAAACCGTACCCGGAACCGGAACCGATAAAAAAACGCGGAACTGGTTTTTTTAATACCCGGGTATTCTGTACCCGAAACCGGAACCGACCCTACCCGTAGGGTATAGATAGGGTATGCATTTCGATCTCAATACCTGGAACCGGAACCGGAACCGATCATACCCGATTAATACCCGAAACCGGACAAGAACCGGAACCGGAACCGATTATACCCGGCTATACCCGATACATGATTCTCATATCTTTCTTTTAAATTTATGTTAGTGCATTTATTTTAGTTTTCTTACATTATACAATGCATATTTAATAATAATAAACAAAAATACGAGAAAATAGGGTAATAAAAGCAATAGAGTATTAAAAAATCCGAAAATATAGAGCTAAAAATAGCGGAAATAGAGTATAAAAAAACCCGAAATAGGGTATTTTAATACCCGGTTTCTTAAGAACCGGAACCGAACCCTACCTGGAACCGGAACCGAACCGGTTATAGCAATAACCGATTCCAACCCTTAAATGAGAAACCGAACCCGGTTTCATAACCGAAACCGGTTATTAAAAATACCCGATTTGTGCACCTCTATATGTATACACAACTCATCAGTTAAAGCCCAACTAAAGTAGAAGCAAGTTAAGCCCATTTTTATATGAGCAATTAGAGAATGTTCCAGCCCAATAGAATTATCGCAAACAAACCTAATTGGGTTTAGTGTTTTCAACACAAATCGTCTTTTACAAAAGCCCGTTTTGAGAGTTTGGGCTGCTGCTTGAAACACTTTTATTTGTTTTCCTGACTTTATTATCAAGTAAATAAACCATTAATGATATCTTGTTACTAGATCTTAAATACTTTTTGAGTTATTTTACATGTGTAATTTCATAACAACTATATGTGTAAGAGAATTCAGAATTGTTATTGTCACTTCTACAATTTCTGTGTATAAACACATTGTTTTTAAATTTGGACTAGACGTCGAATCAGTAGTTCCAACGGTGCATCAGTTCAACTTGCAACCCTAGTGGTTATGTTAGAGCCAAAACAGAAGACCTCATCCCAAAAGATTAGTCTGGTTGGTGAAAAAACTTATTTGGTCTATAAACCCCACATTGTTGGCCATGTAGCCGAAGTTGGACAAGTCTCGTACCATGCAATGGTTTCAGTCCGTAACAAGTAAGCATCGACATTGTTGCTCACAATCAATTTTGTTTAGTTCACTCGAAACAGTTGGGCTTGGTCTATTAACTAATAACCAAACTTATAACATGGTCGTTCCACATTTAACCAATCGTGTCTATTAAGCTTATATATAACCAAAATGATAACATTCAAGGTTCGAGGTTAAACTAGTCGAACTGTAACGTCGTAACAGCAATTTGTGTAAGAAAATTGCTAACGTCAATTATACAATTTCTATGTATAAACAGTTATTTGAAAATTGGATTCGATGTCAAATTGGTAATTGCACCGGTGCACCAGTTCAACTAGCAAATACAGGAGGTAAGCGTATACAATTTGGCTCAGGTTTGAACCAGTTTTTTTTAGTTCGCTTAAAATCGTGGTGCTCATTCTATTAAGTCATAACCAAACTTATAACATGGTTGGTTCGTGTTTAACCAATCATGTCTAGTAATTCATATCAAAATGATAACATTCAAGGTTCTAGCTATAATCAGTCTGCCCAGTTTGTCTGTTGTTCAGAAGCAGTTATTTTATATTATCACGTCAGTTACAATACGTATACCAAATACTTGATTTCTTAAAATCTATGAATTCAACAAGTAAAAATCATCAACTCTCATCTTCACTAGAATTCCACAAAAGGGACAAAAACAACATCATCCAACCTATTTTCGGATATTATTTGATAAGCAGTTTAACATTTTTTACAAAACACGTCTTGCCAATCATTACAAGAAACTTAAAACAATTTATCGCAAACCAATTCCACCACACAAGTTCAAGCTTTCCACATCTAGCGTGTCTTTTACCCGAAATGCAAAACACGAAAGGCGATCGAGTGTGCATATAAACATAATATTTTGGGTACACAAATGCCTTAGATGGTAAAAAGGGCATAGAATCTCGAAAAAATCATAATAAAGATGATTTCGGTTGAGAAGATGAAAAGGAAGGTGCATAGAGAAAGAGGTATCGTGTTCCCATGTCCAAACACAAAAGTGAACCTCCATTCTTCACCATGCCAATACGTTTCTTTTTCTTTTTCATTTTTTTTTCATTTTTTTTCTACTTTAAAGAATGTTATTTTTCACGAAACCTAGGTGTCCCCACCACCACTACTCTTGCTTACACTACAACGTATAAAAGGACACTCCATGTACGTTGTTTTGGTTTATATACAAAAACATGTTTTCCTTTTTCTTTTTTGAAAAAAAAATGTGTAATAAAATAAAATTATAAATAGAAAACAAATAGTAATTTATAAATCGTTCGTGATTGTATCATATAAACTTGATTAGGGTGTTTGGGATTGAGTTTGAAAATGTCTTATTAACTTTTAGTTTTCTTCAAAAAGTTAATAAATCAAAAAGTCATTCCTAAAAGACAGAATTTTATTAGCTTTAATAAGATAATAAATCATTTCCAAACTCAATCCCAATTTGGCTTGAGCTAGTGGCCTCGTAAATTTCTAAGTAGAGTATTCATAATTTTAGATTTTGAATATATACAAGATAACTTGCTCGTTAACTTGTATATAATTTTTCAGTATTCATAATTTTAGATTTTTTTCAGTGTTTCGGGTAATCTTCTCACAATCATGCTGGAATAGGCACTAGTTTTTCTTTGGAACGGTGATTTTCTTGTGTTAGGCTATCGCACTCTCCAAATTGGAGAGCTATCGTTACCCCATTCTGGCCAGACTATATTGTCTTTAACCGGGCCTACGCTGGCTTCAGAATTTGGCTTGGTCGTTCCCCTCGGAAACCGTCCAGCAGACAGCCACTTAACAAACGTTGTGCCACCACAAGAGTTGAACACTCTCTGGCGCAACAGACGGTGTGACGAAAACCCAGGTGAGCTCAGGATAGAACCCAGTTGAACACTCTCTATCCATCACTGTCTAATCTATTAAAGTGACACAAGTGGTTACTGGACTTGGGTCTCTATTGAAGAACCCAAGTCGCCTACCACTAGTTATTAATAAAAATATATTTTTGACGACAAATTTGAATTATTGACGGACCATTAGAGTATAATCGTGCCACCAACGGAACCATCCGATCATATCCATCTCCATTAGGCATAATGTCTATACACTAATTCAGGAGGAAACCCAATAAATATGGGGAATTGTTGGAATCGAATCCAGTACCTTTTAATCCTAAAATTTTATCCACCAACAAAATGTCATTAGGCAAATGTCATTAGGCTATAAAGCCATGGACTATTTAATAATAATATTAGAATAAAAAAAGGGAAACCAAATGAATTAAATATAGGGATGTATAATGTGACAAGCTTGCGCTGGGGAGTGTAATTAATTCAAGCTTACGTATCTATGTTTGCTTGTTTGGAGGAAGACTTGTATTATGTTATGTTTTTAATCATAATTAATTAACTAATTGTGAATTGTTTTTTTAAGCAACTACCTCAAATTAAAGCAAACCACCACTATTTGAATTAATTTGGTTTCTTCTTCGTCTCATTAATAAAACTTTTACGTCTCTTCCACTTTAGTAAAGAAATGTTTATTTTGGTATTAAACAAGACCAAAAATATACGTGGATGATAAGTACTTACAATGTCTAAATCCGAAAAGGAGAAAAATCTTGGATAAAAATAATGGGAAATATTATGGCGCAAATGGTCGAGTTGCGCTCAAGTTTAGCTTGTTTGGCTTATAGAAAGTTAGATTAACTTATATTATAATTTCTGTCTTAGCTCGTTTATTTTTATTTGTTATTTAGCTATTTTCTCTTTATATATAGCTATTTTCTATGCTAATAATTATAACTCTAAATCTAATCGTAAGATAGTATATATTATACCTATTTTAATCGTAATATTTTATTAAAAAAATTAATTATAAGCTATATTATATCATATAAATACTACTAAATTCACATAATCAATTATCAATATGTTCATTTAGTCTCATAAGCCTCAGGTTCAAGTTGGTTTTTCTAGTGAATTCTTACTTAGACTTAGGCTTGACTTAAGATCATTTAAGCTCCGTTCGATTAGATTTTTTAGCGAATCAATTTTAATGGCTCACGGACGGCTTAATTAATTTACAACCCTAAACATAAACGTAATGTAGAAATTGATCATAAGTTATTGACACATAAATAATCTACTTTTAAGGTTTTACATCACCGACTTAAACAATTTATTAAACACAAAAATATATAAAAATACTAGAACAACCACACTTGTTAGCTAGTCTTTTTAAACCTTAGTTATTAAAGATAAATATACATAGTGTATGTTCATGTTAGTATATTAATTAATCTGTAGAACATTAAATGATTAGGCACATATAACTAGAGCTCAAAACGAAATGGTTTTATTGTATTAGATAATAAACATTTTGAGCCAATGATCTTGTAGCCTAGTGGTTGCAATGGAGGCAGGTTTACCACCTAGTGGGTTTGAATTCCACTTTGATCGAGCATTGGTCATGTATAAGCCTGACGGAGATGTTGTTTCAAAAAAAGATAATAAACATTTTCAACAGTAAACTAAAACTTAAAATAAACTAAAATCAAAATTAATATTAATATTAATTAAAACTAAAACTAGACAACAAAATTAAAAGCAAAACCAAAACTAAAATTAAAGTTATACCTAAAGTTTAAATTTATAACTAAAGTTAAGCACAGGGACAAAGTTTTTGCCATATATTTGAAAGGAACACTTTACTTGCGTAGTTTAATTAACCTTAACAATTATAGCATGCTTAGAAACTTGATTAATATGAGTTTTGATATATCAAAGATGACACAATACATTATTTTATGGAAAATTGTTTAAAGACGCTAGAAATTAAAATACTGATTAGGCACAAAATATGTGAGTTGAAACGTAGCCATTATCCATTATCAAATGATAACCTAATGGAATGGAAAAGGAGAAGGCCATTATATTTGAATGATTGACATATATTATTATAATAATAATAATAATGTGTATATCTCCTAATTATAATATTATTCCCATTCAACCATTATGTTAGCATTTTCTAACTTGTGCAACTCCCTTTTGCTTTAATAATTATTCAATGAAAATGTAAAGCTCATCATTGCATATCATAGTGTTATTATTTTATGTAAAGCAAGAAATGAAAAAAGAAAACAATTCATATAAAAAGAGCAAAAAAGATTTTAAAATATTAATACTACTAATTAGATAGTTAAAACTTAAACGACAATAATATCATCAATGTTAGGAAGTTGGATACGAAAGAAAGGCAAAAGAGAAAATACAACTTACATTATTATTATTTTTTTTTCTTACCAATCTAACAGTACGTCTAACATTCGCTTGTCTGAAGTATGAATAAGCTATACGATTACAATTACACGTCAAGCTCGTTACTACATCACATTTAAAACAAGTTGAAAATGTATAATAACTACTTTTACGTATCTGTATATATTAGTAAGCATGCCAGTTAAGTTTTATATCTATAATAAGTAAATGAATGAACAAATTCCCATTTCTAATTGAATTCATGTACTGACTGATTTTTTTTTTTAAGAAAACCTATAGGAGAGGGTTATTTTAAGAACGTTAAATATTGCAAGAACCGTGAGAACAAATGAGAAAACCAATTAAAACCAATTATTTTAATACAAACCTTAATGTAATTAAAATACAACATCAAATAATTCATTTCTTCTCTCAAAATGACTCTTATTAAAATTTTTACATATGTGTAAATTTGTTAAATACAACAAATTTACACATGTGTAAATGAGAAAACTTACACATGTGTAAATTTTCAATATTTACGAATACATGTAAATTTAAACATATTTACGAATACATGTAAATTTAAACGTGTAAATTTATTTTATAACATTGTGTTCGAATAATAATGATAAGTGTAAAAAATTCGAATTTGAATTGTTTTTTACTAAGTTCTTGCAGTGTTTTCATTCGTTCTTACGATTCTCGCAATATTTAGCGTTTTTATTTAAACTCTCTCATGTTTATTTATCTCACATATATAATTATTTTCACGTATTCATTCTATTTTTGTGTTTCCGCTCTAATTTATTAAATAACAATTCAGTGTTTCTACATTCCAAGTCATTTATCCACAGAAAAGAATTTCACATTTGTTCTGTTTGTAGAGGTATAAACTTATTTGACATATTGACTATCGTTATTTTCGTGATTCACTTCAATAAAAACTCATTTTTATTATTTTTTATATGTATAAATTCTTTTCAAAATACTGAAAAAAGTGGCGACAAATTTCAATGTTGTCACAAGGTGCAACATTTTCGTATTTGCATCGCTATAACTAAAAACAGATGGTTGATAACTTATACTATATCCGAAGTCCAAGTAATGAGGAAACAAACAAATATATGTTCATTAACTTTGAAATTACAATAAGAGCCTATACAATCTTGTATAACAACAATGTCTTTTCTACACCTTTTATTATTTTATATCTTCATTACAAAATATAAATAAAGTTTTGCAACTTCAAGAAAAATCATGAGAAAAAATAATTGTTTGGCGTATAAACTTCAAAATCACTAAGAACATATGTAGTGGGAAGGCGAAGATCTTTGGGCGTTTTATGTTATGTGTCGCTCCAGTCAGCATACGGACATTATGGGGCATTATGTTAAAAGAGTGTAGTGAGGCTTGAAATCTTGTGGGTTAGTATATTCTAATAGAATTAAATAAAAAAATAAAAATATAAACCATAAAAAGTGCTATTGGCCAAAGATAAAGTTTCAGGCATTAAAAAAACAAACTTCACCCATTTAAAAAAAACTCCCCAAGAGGTGGTTACCGGCAGTTTTTGGGCGTTTTTTAGGGGAAAAACACCAAACAATCCCCACAACGGTGGTATAATGTTTGATTACTATTCATTGTTGTTTACTTTATTTTTTTTAATTTTTAATTTTAATACAAAAATCATTAATCTGATATAGTTATGAAACTTGATTATTCTATAATATTTTTTCATAGTTAAATTCTACACGGTTTAAATTGTAAATATTATTGTATAGTATTTTTTTCATAGTTAAATTCTACACGGTTTAAGTTGAAAATAACAATAGTAAATATTATAACCTTCTAATTTAGATCATTTGAGCCTAATTATGTAGGAAAAAAAGTGTTTAGTAAAATCCTGAAAAGTTTAATTACTATTTTGGTGATATTTACATGAAATTGTTTTCATTAGCCCAATAAAAGAAAAACAGGTGAAAAAATGTGATTCCTCAAGACTTTTATCTTCTTGCACCTTTCTTTTTGGTTTTGCAAAACATGTGAGTCTTTTTATAAAAAGCAATGAAGGTCAATGTGGTATGCTTCAACGAAGGGCAACCTCTTTAAAGAGTTGAATTTAACCACTTCCTTTCATTAAACTATTACTCCACCATCACCTTCAAATCAAAAGACTCCCTTTTCCCTTTAAACATGGAAACACAATAATATTGAAGTCACATTTTAGAGGCATATCCACCTTAATTCTTCTATTTATTTAACTAAAAATATACAAAAATATTTGATTACAGAAATTGTTGTAATTATCATAGTTTATTAGATTTTATAACCTTGGGTCTCTAAATTTTTATAATCATGGTTAAAAGTGATCATTTGTTTCAGATTTAATCCGATTTACTAGCAGTGAGTTGATCCCCGTTTATAACTCCAATCAAACAAATCGTTAAGTGTCATAACAGGAGGTCGGGTTGTCCATTTGATCTTAAACATTGATTAAATCAGAACTTATTGATCAAGGTCGAAGGGTCATCAGAGTGGTTGACAATGACAAGTTTAAAATAAATAAGTCAGACCAAGTTACATATACCGAGTTTGATGACGCTTACTAAATGAGCTTGTTAATAATACAAATATAATAAATTTACGCTATACAACAAATATATATTACATACTAATTATTATTAAATACATATATAATTCAATAATATATATTAAGTTTTATGTTATATATAATATTACGATCATAAACATCTATATACACATATAACTAACTATAGATAAATTATATAAAAAAAAGATAATCAAATAATTAATAAATGATAAACAAATCAAACCCGAGCCATATTAAGCTAAACGAGCATAGTTTCAAGTAGGCGAGTTCGAACTTCAATCTAGTTATTTACACCTGGATATGAATATATAATTCCATAGGTTTCAATTTCGGTTTAATTTATAAGATGTAGCTTAATGTTATATTTTATCTTTATTTCGATAAAAATAATAATAGATTCGTATATATTATAAAATAATATAATTTAATGGAAGTAAAAGGAATAATTGCAGGCTTTGACGTTTCCATCTTTTCTCCTCCTGTTCAACTCCCACACGCAAACTTCTCCTAAACATTTTTTTTCTTTCCTTTTTTATTTGTGTTATTATTTTAACAAAATAAAGAAAAAAAAGTGAGAAAATTTCAGCCGCAACACATCTCAAGTATGACGTTACTTTTACATAAACACAAACACTAACTTATGTTTCTAGAATTCTCAAATCAGCAAAAAGAAAACAGACACATGATTCCATTTTTATATTATTCAAAAAAAGACGACATGTTGGTAATTTTTTATATTTGTTTGATTAATCAACTAAAAAGGCTTAGGTAAAAGATATGAGACAAGTTAAAGCTACTCTAAATCATTCTCATCAGGTTATGAATCAATCTGCCTAATTAATTTGAACATATTAGAAAAAGAAAAAAAATAACTTTACCAATCTCGTATAAGTTCATTATACATTCGATAAAATTTGTATTTGAATAATCTTCGATGTGCTTTTAAGACGTAGAGAAACGACGCATGTAAAAATATTTTTATTAAGTAGAGAAAAAATGTTAGACGGGAGAGATAAACTGTATACACGCGAATTGTCATTTTCGACTATTTTGAACAACTACAAATCAATGAGGCTATTTCTATACCCACCATGTACTTTGTAATAGAAGCTATCGTTGTTTTAGCTATTTTAGTTTCTCTCAAATCCATGAGTGAGTGTTATGAGCTACAAATTATCAAAGCTTAAGTTAAAAAAAAAAGAGTAATATCTTAAAATGGTCTCTGAGTTTAGGTCATTTTTGTTACGTCGGTCCAAAACTGAAATATTTTGTATCTAGGTCTGTGAGGTTTCATTTTTGTTGCCATTTTTATCCAACTGGCAAACTATGTTAGAATTTTCTGTTAACTTCTCATTTTTTGTCGTTTTCCTTATTTAATGAAGGGTATAATTATTATTTTATGCCATAATATATTTAATTAAATGAGGGGGAAAAAAGAGAAGTTAACAGAAAATTTTAACCCAGTTTATCAATTTTAATGAAAATAGCAACAAAAATGAAACCTTAGAAACACAGATACAAAAAAATTCATTTTGAAACCGAAGTGATAAAATTAACCTAAAATCAAAAATCATTTTGGCATTTTTACTCTAAATAAAACTAGACCTTTAGTCTTCACTTGTTCAAAGTCCCATTGCTTCACAAAGCCCTAGAACATTTAGACAACATTGTCATTGATAACTTTCATGCATAAAGTTACAATGTGGTCACGGACTCATTGAAGGTCATTACATTTATCAACAACTTTTTCTTAGAAATGCATTATTTCCCCATATCTTAACTTCAACAAGTATACTAGTGGCAACTAGTATAGTACCATGTAGTTCATACATGCAATCATCAATATCGTGTGCGTTTTGGTCTTCTAGCGTAGATATTAGATCTTTGAGATTTCAAACCTTGTTTCATCATCAAATGACGACAACAAATACCATTGCCTATGTTTGGTAATACTATTCTTATTGCGAGATAATTGGATCCGGTCATAACATGTGATACTCAAATCTCGAATATCACTAATGCATCCCATATCTTTCCCGAAATCCATGTCCAAGTCTCACCCTGTGTCTTTCGCACTTTGTACACATTATGTGATGTTTCATTGTTCCTCTCCATACGCCCATACCTACTTCCAAAACAACATTCCCAAAAATCTCATATTTTTAATGTGCACCACTTATTAAAATTCAAGGATGGTAGGTGTGAAACAAAAATGTGAAAATCTATAACGACCATCATTCAATTATATAAAAGTAGAGTAGTTGGCAATTAAATTATTTATTACTTTGATACGACGACGGTAACAAAAATCACTAAATTCTTCTCAACTAGTTCACTTTAATATGGTTATGGTATTATGATTCGTCTTCTGTAATTTATTACCATATATATAAAAAAAAAAAAAAAAATTCCCCATGAGATCCCTCGATAGTTCCTACGTATTGTCCTTTGCTCGCCACGATTGAGAGTACAAATATTGATGTTTTATCTTCCCATTTATATACCTTTTAATTTATTTTCCATTATATTTTCAATTGTTCCCGTCCAATTTATTTTACAATATATAGCCCGATACTTCTTTGCTTTTGTGATGATCACTGATCAGGACGTGTTTGGGCTGTTATACGTGTATTGTTGATATTTTCTTGAAATATAAGTGTAAGTACCGAATATACATCTACGTGTAGATGAAACACATTTTACCTCATATATGGACTTTGTTGATCTATATAGTTATAAATTTGAAGCTATCTTTAACACTTTTTAAGCGAAGATTTATCACAACTCATTTTTGTCTTTGAAGAATCATTATAGATTAACAGATGAAGATGAGTTAAAACTTGTAGTGGGAATTGGTCTTGGTATCAAGGGAGACATCAACCATACTTGTCTAATTGTAGATTAATTTAGACTTATTCTATGTAGTTTCTAATGCCGTACCATCATTCTCTTCTGTATCATCCATCGCAATCATCATTAATCAAAGGTCAAAGACTCAAATAACCCTATACAAATTGAGTCATCACCTTTTGATTCAAAACCATCAATACATTTTTGTGAAGTAATGACCCCGGCCTTGCGTACGTTGATATAGACAATAATACGTCGATACTTATACACATAAACACGCGCAGTTTGATATAAATCATACTTATACGCATAAAACATGTCAAATATGTTTCTAGTAAACACAATAACATGCTAATACAGTAATATGTCGACTCATGATTGAAGATAATCATGCAATGAATGAACTCTAGTTTATTTTGTTTTGGTATTGTTGGAAAGGGTTGTGTCCATATAAAATAATTTGTTTATTTTATAAAAATGGAATAAAAATTATATTTATTATTTCCCTATTCATTTTCTTTTCTTTAGGAGCTGCCGTCTGCCACCATATAACCATTATTTTCAGTTTTCACTTTTCACCAACTACCCTCCATGGCCACTACAGTCTCCGGCTTTCATTCACCCCTAAAACAACATTCTTATTTACCAACACATCAACACCAACCTTCTTTATTTATGGCTACTACTTTCATCATACTTTATCTAGTACATTAGTTGGCAAAGAAAAAAATAATCAAATTTTGGGTGTAACAAGTAGAAAATGAGTAGCTAAAACCTCGAATAAATTTTAACAAACACAAGCCTAATTTGGTTATTTCGAAACAAGTTTATTATTTATATACATATAAGAAACGTTTTATATAATTACACAATAAATCTTGCTGTATAACATTATGTTCAAAATTGCTAACTAATATATACTACATACAGTAATATTATATATACTAGATTATAATCCTGTGTGTTACTCTGGTTGAATAAGAAAAAATGTTTTGTTAGGAGAAAACAATAAGATAAGTAAGTCTATCTGTTAATTATCCCACAAGATCATAACATTTTGCTCATAGTAATCAATGTCTAACCCCTTTTTAAAGTCCTTAATCATCAATCATGAAACTTCTTAATTATTTAATATCATGTAATTAAATATCAGAAATTCTTTTTCAGATAAGCAATAAATTTATCCGCCCTTATTTTGTTATATAGTTAACCCACCCTACAACACATATAATTTCAAAAATTGTTGAGATATAGTAATAAACGTTTGAGCTAAATATGAAAAATATTTAAACTCATTTAGTTATGTATAATTTGTCTCGAATAATTTAATACATTTAATTATTAAAACTTATGACTTTGTATTAAAGTAATAACTAATTTGTTGTTGTGAAGCCCCTGCGTTGCAGCGGTTGTCGTAAAAATGTGTCAAGTAGTACCAATGTTATACCATTGTCAGCGACCACTAACACCAGAGAAGCTCGTAAAAACAAAATAAATAAAAACGGAAAAAAATAACGTTGAGCAAAAAGCATACATAAAATCTTTGAATCACGCACGCTCGTTGCAGAGAAATTAAAACGAAACGTAAAACAAAGAAAAAATAACTAAGTCAATCCATGACCCGCACGTTGCAACGAACTTGTCAAACGGAGAAAAATAGATGTGTTGTCACGGGCAGACAAATGAGAAAAAACGTACGAAAAAATATTAAACTCCACTCGCACGTCTACACTAAAGGTGAAACTGGCACATGACATTTAGTGGAATCTTTTATTGGAATCGATGTTATTTGATAAATATAATACCCATACGATAATTAACATATTAGTTAAAATTAAATTAAAAGAATATTAATATAACATTACACAAACTAACATTTTACGTTCTCTAATATTGGCATAAAATATTAAATTAATTAATGTTATATTAATTTTTCACGATTAAAATGTTAAAAAGTTGCTTAAAGATACTATAGTTTTGACAACATAAACTAATATTTCATGTTCTCTAATATTAGCATAAAATATTAAATTAATGTTATATTAAATTTTCACGATTTGAATTGTTAAAAGTTGCTTAAAGATATTATCATTAATATAATTATTAGTATAATATTAACCATTTCAATTTAAATATTTGTAAATTGCTAAAAAAAATAAGTTTGAGAAGATTTTGCCACGTGTCATTTTTTGTAGTCTTGAGAGACACACATATATATGTGTGTGTGTGATTTTTTTAGAGTTGGAGTGTCCACAGAAGCAGTCACTATATTCTCGAGGATAAAGGTATGATTTGTCTACATCTCATCTTTTTCAGAGCTTACAAATAGCTATGTTATTGGTGAAATTTTCCTAGGTATGGTTGTTGTTGTTGTTGTGCGTGTAAACGTATGTTGAAAAACTATTAATAAGTTGAGCTTGAGTAAACATATAGCTTGAATTGAGTCGAGCTCAAACTCTCCAAAGTTTAAACAAGGTGAACTCGAGCTTCTACGAGTACAAGCTCAGCTCGTAAGGTATTCCACATTAAAGAAGCACAAGAAGAATACAAACGATAAACAATCAAAGCGTATCTTCTAGTTATGACAAAGATTGTGCAACAAACACTAGCTAATATATTATCCCTAATGTATATATATTACTACCATTCTCCTTCAAACTAGAAATCCATTTCGATTTGGTGTCCAGGCGTCCTGCTTGAAACAAATAATGAAAATAAAATTTAAAGATGCCGAGTTTTAATCTTTTTGGGATATTAAAACTCTACTTGGATGTTTAGTATTTTTATTCTTCATCTTTGCTATAACTTTTAGTACGCTTTAAAATCTGATATTGATACCTATTTTGAATTTGTTATGGTTTTAAATATCCAGGGTTGATACCTGATTTGTAAGAAAAAAAAAAGACAAAAGAAAAATAATCAATATACTTATATAATGTATCCCATGGGAAACACGAAAGGGAGAAAAACCTTAAGAAGGTCACACAAGGGGGACGAGAGATATAGAGCGCCGATGACCAATCAATATATAGCGGTGAAAAGAAGAGAAGAAATTTAAGGTTTTAATAAATATTTCAATACTCTAAATTAGTAACTTATATATAAATATAGAGGTTGTACCTTATGTTTAGGGAGTTTTTAAAAAATATTTTGATATTTTTACTGTTAGTCCTAAAGTATTCAATAAACTACTTTTAACCGAAAGTATTTGAATTTTTTACTTTTAACTCAAAAATATCATCTTTTACAATTTAATCTTACAACATTTTTACTTTCAACTTTAGTCCCCAATACTTTCCATCTTTCACAAATTTATCGTTTTACGCTTCGTTCTAAATTTTGTCAGTTAACACGACACAAATTGCGTGTGTGGTTCAACATTTTTACGTTTCGTTTTAAGTTTTGCGAGTTAACATGACGCAACATGCGTATGTGGTTCAACGTTTTACGTCATCTACCTTTTTCGTTTGAAGAGTTCGTCATAACGTGCGGGTCCTAGATCGATTTAGTTATGTTTTCTATGTTTTGCGTTTCGGATTAATTGCTCCGTATTAACATATCGCAAATTCAGAGTTAATGGTCGCTCACGGTGGTGTGAAATTGATACTATTTGGCATGGTTAATGCTAGTTGAATAAAAAGAAGCATATGTAAGAGTACAATGAGAATTATTAAAAAAGAAAAACTTAACAAATCATAGTTTCTGATTATGATAAAAGAATACAACAAACCCTATCTAATACTGATATGATAATTTGCAAAGTTTAGAAAAATAAAAATTTTATCGTAGCAAAAAATCACTTGATGGTTGTGCCAATTAGAACACATGGATTTTAAAAACGGGTTTAATTTAAACAATGATGATTAGCAAATGATAAGAAATAAAGCATAAAGGCAAAACAGTGTTTGAAGTGATTAAATTGTAGCTAAATGTGGTATATGCAGAATTGAAATTGTATAATCAAATTATACACACATGACTCTAGACGTGGGTGTCTGTCGTTTGAGATACGGTTAACACATAACCTTAAATAATACAAAATTACCATCCGAATAGTTTTCTTACAGTCATGTGCAAAGGTAAATTATAACTTCGTGAATGTGTTATATGACACGGGTCACAAAAGTTATAAGCATGATAGTGTTATGTAAACTTTGTGATAGTTGCTAACACACTTCCAAACAATTATTATTGGTTATTTTATTTTTTAGTTTTCAATTTAAAATTATGTTAAAAGAAATTTAATATTTTTAATTAAATAAAAAAACATTACAATAAAATTAACACTCTAAATAAAAAAAAACATTATGACGCCTTACCGGTTAAGCGGTCAAACGGTTTCGAGTAATTCTCAATACGCTCTCTATTTGTCTCTCCTTCGTAAGCCCAACCACTTCCGGGTTCTCTTGTATACGTTGAGCCCGAAGATCGCGTATGTCTTGAAGACGTTGGTTCATCTCGGCAAACTCTTCTTTCAGGTCGGATCCCCCCAATGATGACTCCGATCGCTTCGCTTTTCTGCCGATTCTTCTATCGGGTGGTCTTCGTGGCTCAGCCTTCGGCTCCTCTGCCCTGTCCTCCCCCACAAAAAACGAATTAAAATCGTTTAAGTATCAATGGAAGAGAAGGTTTTGGATTTCTTTGAAGGCCTTCTATTTCCCGACTTTGCGGAAGAAGTTCTAGAAGGGACGTGGACCCACTTTGAGCTATTACGAAGAAGCCTCCAAACCTTTAAGTACGAAAGGTGCCCTCGTTCCGCTTGATATTCTGTTATAGCCGCCAAAATTATATCCTCATCGCTCTCGCCGTTTTCCAACCGTTTCCAGGACGTTCATAAACTGATTGAAATCTTGTGCATTTAAAGTTCATATCACTCCACTTGCTCGATACGGAATCATTTTGCCGGTAACCCCCTCTTTGACGACGAGCTCAAAAAATAGTTCTCTGCTTTGTTTCCAAAACAAAATTCTATTTTATTATTGGCTAATATATATATATATATATATTAGTACAATAGTTAACATTAATACTATAGATATAAGATGAATAGCAAAAAGTCTATAAAAAACCATACCAAATTCGGGATCCTCCGATACGTTGAGCCAAGCCCAGGTAACACGTACTCCTCGTCCACCGTTCACAATTGCACAATTTTTGCTTTCCGACCCACGGTTGTGTCTTTCTTCTTATGTAACACCCGTTTGCCTGGGTGGGTTGGCTCCGATTGTGTCTCAGAGACATAGTCGAACTCGCCTTGTGACGACCCGTAACCTCATGTGTTGAAGTTCGGATCAAAAACCAAATTGATTTTGGTCCCATGAGACATGTTGGCTCAAGAGAAACTGGTTTGGTTGTCTAAAAAGTCAGCAAACCCGGTTCCAAAGACGGTTGGTCGAGTAGGAACCTGAACAAAGGGTTGGTTTAGAACGTGGCTTTAGTTCGGGTATTGCTCTGAACCACCGCTTGGATGATGAGGAACGAAACGTGGGTTGTAGGGTTGCATTTTTCTTGGGAGTGAAAGCTTATTTTTTAAGAAAAATACAAGAGAGTGAAGAGAATGAGAGGTGAGATAGGAATATAAAAAATAAAAATGATTGGTTTACATATTACCAATCCGACAACTCTTTTTTGTGGAATATACAACCGCCACAAAAATACCCATAATGGTTACTCCGATGAGATGGTCATGATTCGGGCGAAAGCAAAGTTTGAAACTGAAACAAATATTAGGTTCAACTACGAACATGTTTTTCAATTAGTGAAAAAACGAACCGAAATGGAATGCACCGCTGCTTTTGATGCAAAAAAAAAAGATAAAGACGTCTGAGTCGGAACGTATACATTGTCCGCTTCCAATGCGGTTGACTTGGACGAGATTGACCTCCCGTCCACGTTTCAAAATTTTAATTTAATCTCGATGATGAAGACATTCAAGAGATGTCTCGAGGCAAAAGAAAGGCTAAAGAGGCACGGGCGAAGTCGAGGCGGGGAAACAAAAGGAGTCGTCGGTTCATAATGAAGATGACCAAGTGAAAATTCAAATGCAATAATATATGGGAGAAAGAAAGGATTAGATGGATGGCCTCAAGGGTAAAATCAACTAATTTCTTACGAAGCAAGATTAAACTATCCTCTTTATGGACCACTCTAGAAAAGACGCGGTTCAACTAAAAATTTACAAGGAAGTTTATGAAAATATTAAGAAAAAACATGGATGGACCTAAGTTGGTTTTTAGGTTTTATGTGTGCTTTTATTATTATTTGTATGTTTTTTTAGGTTTTAAGTGTGTTCTTTTATTGGTATGTTTTTATTTTTAGGTTTTTAATTAAAATTGTTGCAAGTGTGTGTTTTTAATGGATTGTCTAGTTTTTAAATTTATTTTTCCATAATTTTTAAAAATTTTAAAAATAAAGTAAATAAAATGAAAATAGATTATACAAAATAGATATAGTTTAAATAAAATGAAAAAGTAGATGATAATGTGGATAATGAGGTGTAGGTTTGGAGTAATTTGGATTTGTTTAGTGTCGGGGAAAGGTGGGGTTTGGAATAATGTGAAATATTGACTAGGCAGTGTAGCCGTGTAGGTTTGAACTTGCATATAGCGTTGTGGATGCTCTAAGATTTATGTGCGATATATGTTTCATTTTATTATAATAAGGTTGTTATTAAGGGCGTGAAATTCCGAATGAAAACACGACAAAAGTCTAACTTCATGTTTACAGCTAATCTAATCTAATTATAGGTTGAACATTTCTTGCCGAATTTGATATTGCTGCTACAGTTTTTTCATGAATTGCAATTGTACCTTTTTCATGAAATATCAAGATTACATGTACTAACCTACTTGAATATCTGAGGACATCCTTATGTGTTTTTGATGATTGAACTTGGAATATACCATTACATAGGGATTTGGTCAATGAGGATGATTAACTAATTAGTATTTAGTTACTTAATAATTATTATTAAAGATATTCGGGAAATCAGGATTGAGAACTAAAAGCAGTCATAGTGGCAAATAAGACCCGAATTCACCTAATGGGTCATATTCAATGAAGAAGTATCAATTGTGTCATATTTTAGGATACGTGACGATTTATCCGACATGTTACTAGTGAGATATTTAAGTAGTTATAATTATCCATTGTTATGTTTAGGTTGTCTCTTCAGAGTTTGAAGGCTAGGTTCATTACAGTTTTAAGAGAAATCACATTTATGTCACTGAAAAAAAAAAAAGTAAAACGAATAAGTGGTTTATCTACGCTACAATAAGATCTCGTGTTAACCAATAACATATCGTAATTTACAAGCATCGTATTATTGTAGTTTTGTTATGAATTTCCACATCATATTTCCGTACAACTTCCACATATTTACTCAAAGTAATATATGAAGTTAAAGTTTTCTATATATCCTTTTCAATAGTGTTATAAAATAGTAAATAAATAATGGACATTACTATTGAAGTGGTGAAATGTGAATTGCACAAGAGTAGTGATGTCGCTTCCTTTTACATTTTTCTTTAAGTGGATGTGATTGTTCTATTTTATCCGTTTAATAAACCTTGAAGTTGCAATTTACCTTAATACCTTTAAAAAGATTATAATTTCAATTAGACACGATATCTACTTTAAAGTGGGTTTCATCAGTCTTTTTAAAACAACTAACTCACACATTATCTAAACATATCATATTGTTAAAAATAAAAGATATCAAAGATTGCGGGATCAGTCAAGCATCATCTCCCAAGATTAGCAGGGTCAAAGACAACTAGTAAACAGCTGTAAATCCAGCCGTAAACCAAGCCTGTCTACTATATTTAGATTACGGTTTTGTGTATAAATTGTATACCTTTCTTTGTAATGAAATATACAAAAATATACACATCAATTTAGTGTTTTACGAATCAACTTTATAACATGGTATCAGAGCAGTGTCGTTCTTGACCTGTTCATCATTTACCTTGCTCATCACTTACCCAAAACCAATCATCCTCTCAACCAAGCTGCCATGGCCGAAGTCGGTAACTTGGGAGAAGATCTATCAATCCAAATCGCCAATCTGCTCAAGAATGGCCTCAACCCACAAAACCGAAACCCGAAACTGTCCGATAACCTTCAAATAAACCTCAAGCTCAACAGCCAGAATTATGCTCTATGGACCCGGATGATGAGGGTTGCCATAGGCGGTAAATCAAAAGCCTTTCTAAACCATTTATCAACCAATCCACCAAACCAAACCAGCGAAGAATATGAACAATGGGAACAAGACGACCTAGTCGTCTTCTCATGGCTCATACAAAACATCGAACCAACCCTCGCCAGCAATCTAACCGAATTTCCGACAGCAAAATCGCTGTGGGATGCCCTGGCTATAACATATAGCAGTGGGCGTGACAAGCTCCAAACCTTCAACCTACATGTCAAGGCGAATGAAATCAAACAGAACAATCTCTCCCTAGAAGAATTGTGGATTATACTCCAAGGAGTATGGGGAGAAATTGATCGGATTGACCCAAACCCGATGACCTGCCCAACCGATATCCAAGCATATCACAAAATCAGGACGGAACAGAAACTGTTTCAGTTTCTAAATGCTCTCAACCAGAAATATGACCCTATAAAAAGGGAAATACTCCGGTTAGAACCCCTTCCAACCGTAGAAACTGCATACGCCACTGTCTGCAAGGAGGCTGCTCACCAGAACATTCTGGGAACACCTCTCAATGACACACAGGGTATCACAGTGGGTTTAATGGCCTCTGAAATCGAAGGGTTAGGGCTTGCATCAAAAGGCTACCGACGGACCGATGTAAAAAGAACCGGATCAAGTAACAAAGATGACAAAACTCACCTCAAATGTGATCACTGCGGCATGACAAAGCATACCCAGGAACAATGCTTCAAACTCGTCGGGTATCCGGAATAGTGGTCGGATGGCCATAAGAAGAGCACAAAGGCTTCGGTGAAAGAAAAAGGGAAATCATCCAGCACCGGCACCCGAGATGTCACCGGAGATGGAAGCCGGAGCAGGACTGGTTTCGGCGGAATGGCTGGTACATATGAAGAAGAAGAAGACGCTACAGGTAACGGGTTTGGGGCGCAAAACCCTTGTGGTTTTAACCAATATAAAAAACCCAACATGTCACATTTAGTCCCTAGAGATAAGGGAAATGCTAATATGGCCCAAGAAACCCATAAAAAACAAAAACGATGGATCTTCGATTGTGGCGCGACCGACACAATGACTTATGAGCTGTCAGATATTATTTCAACAACCAAACCAGAAAAAACGCATATTCAAACGGCAAACGGAGGAATAATGGATGTAAAATCGGGAGGGACTATTGAGATTTCACCCACAATAAAAATCTCTAATTGTCTTTATGTTCCCTCGTTATCACATAAACTGCTTTCCATCAGTCACGTCACAAAAGAACTCAACTGTATTGTCCTAATGTACCCTACGTTTTGTATTTTACAGGATATCAGGACGGGAGTGATCATTGGGCATGGCACTGAAAATCAAGGGTTATATTATGTGGATGAGGTGACTCAAAGTGGTACTGTGATGTTGACTCATGGGACATCGGAACGAGAAGCTTGGCTATGGCACCGAAGATTAGGTCATCCTTCTGCAAATTATTTACATATTTTATTTCCAAAACTATTTCCAGTTAATTCTATGTCACATTGTGAAACATGCGTTTTAGCAAAGAGCCATAGAAAAACCTTTAAACCCAATAATACTAAGGCCGCTTTGCCATTTTCATTAATCCACTCTGACGTATGGGGTCCTGCCCCAGTTCTTGGGGGGCAAAACCTTCGTTACTTTGTGATGTTCGTTGATGATTGTACCCGAATGACCTGGGTTTATTTTTTGAAAAACAAATCCGAAGTCTTTGAAAAATTCACTATGTTTTACGCCATGATCCAAACACAATTTCAAACAAACATCCAAATATTCCGATCCGATAATGGCGGTGAGTTTGTTAATACCTCGGTTAAATTGTTTTTCCAAAACAAGGGAATAATCCACCAAACTACATGTCCAAACACCCCAGAACAAAACGGTGTCGCCGAAAGGAAAAATCGTATTTTGCTGGAAATGACACGAGCTCTCCTAATCGAATCCCAGGTCCCGAAATATTTTTGGCCTGAAGCCCTTGCTACCGCTACCTATCTTCTCAACCGACTCCCAACAAATATCCTAAAACTTAACACTCCGTTACACACCCTTTCAAAATTCTTCAAACTACCCTCAGTTCTTACTCTTCAACCACGAATCTTTGGATGTACTGCCTTTGTTCACATACCTAAATCAGATCGAACCAAACTTGACCCTTGTGCTGAAAAATGTGTCTTTGTTGGGTATGGAATGAATCAAAAGGGATACAAGTGTTATAATCCAAAAACACGTCATATGTTCACTACAATGAACTGTGACTTTCTTGAAACCGAGTATTACTACAATTCCCAACTCAGTGGTCAGGGGAGAAGGAATGTTTAGACACACTAAGTTGGTTAAAATATGTTCCCTATGTACCAACTACAGAGTCACCAGAGTCCAATTTCAGTGCCACTGAAGGTCCTAATGTTCCTCCTAACCTGGTGTCCGAGGTAAGTAATACTCATCCTATTCAGTCTGGTGATACTCTTGAAGTTTCTAATGACGGCGAAGATACCAATACTTCTAACCATGAAACTGCCACAGAACAAGCGAAAAATTTGCAGGCAGATGAATCCAGACAAGAAGAACCACCATCAAGATATGTGTTACCCCCTAGAACAAACAGAGGGATTCCTCCGAAACAGTATTCTCCTGAAAAAGAACCAAGAAGATCTAGTTATCCTATAGCTAGTGTGGCTAATGGAAAGTTCACTAAGGAAGCCAAAGGATTTATCTCATCTGTTTATTCCGAAGAAACTCCTACAAACGTGGATCAAGCCTTAAAATCTAAACATTGGAAGGAAGCAATGAAAACAGAAATGGAAGCCCTAATCAAGAACAATACTGGGGAAAAATGTACTCTCCCATTGGGAAAGAAATCCGTGGGGTGTCGTTGGGTCTATACGATTAAGTATAAACCTGATGGTACAATTGAGAGATATAAAGCCCGACTGGTAGCAAAAGGGTATACCCAGACACATGGATTGATTATGCTGAAACATTCTCCCTGGTTGCAAAAATGAACACAATTAGGGTTCTTTTTTCGATAGCCGCAAATGAAGGGTGGCCACTTCAACAGTTTGATGTAAAAAATGCCTTTTTACATGGGGACCTAGATGAAGAGGTATTTATGGATGCTCCTCCAGGATTCACAAAAGAGTTCAAAGCTGGAGAAGTTTGCCGTCTGAAAAAGTCTCTTTATGGTTTGAAGCAATCCCCCCGGGCTTGGTTTGGCAGATTTACGGTTGCTATGAAAAAGTTTGGATATAAACAGAGTAATGCTGATCATACCTTGTTTCTAAAAAAAAGAGGAAAATTCGTAACCTGCCTAATTATCTATGTAGATGATATGATCATTACAGGGAACGATAAAGAAGAAATGGTAAAACTAAAAGAAAACTTGTTTGCTGAATTTGAAATGAAAGATTTGGGCAGGCTTAAGTATTTCCTCGGAATTGAAGTACTAAGGTCAAAACAAGGAATTTTCATTAGTCAGAAGAAGTATGTCTTAGACCTGTTGGCAGAAATTGGAATGATCGATTGCAAACCAGCAGATACTTCTATGAGTGTAAACCAAAAGCTTTATATGGAAGAAGGAGCAAAATTAGCAAATAAAGAAAGATACCAACGGCTGGTGGGAAAACTAATATATCTCTCACATACTCGTCCAGACATCGCCTATGCTGTAGGGGTAGTAAGTCAGTTCATGCACCAACCTCAACAGTCACATATGGAAGCAGTTTGGAGAATTATTAGATATCTCAAAGGAACAGTAGGTCACGGAGTCCTGTTTCAATCACATGGACACCTAAATGTTCAAATCTATACCGATGCAGACTGGGCAGGAGATAAGGGAAATCGGAGGTCAACAACAGGCTACTTCACTTTAGTCGGGGGAATCTTGTTACTTGGAGAAGTAAAAAACAAAAGGTGGTTGCTCTTTCAAGTGCAGAAGCTGAATTTAGAGGTATAGCTCGAGGTTTAACAGAAGCCATGTGGATGCGAAGACTCTTAGCTGAGATTGGTTTTCCGTCAAAAGAAACAAGTAAGATTATGTGTGATAATAAAGCTGCAATTCAGATTTCAGAAAACCCAGTACAACATGATCGAACTAAACACGTGGAAGTTGATAGGAACTTCATCAAAGAAAAATTGGAAGATGGTACGATTGACTACCATTCGTTCGATCAAAGGATCAGCTTGCTGATATTCTAACAAAAGCGGTTAACGGGAAAATTTTCAGCGATTGTTTGGGCAAGTTGAATTTTGGAAATCCGACTATTCAACTTGAGGGGGAGTGTTAAAAATAAAAGATATCAAAGATTGCGGGATCAGTCAAGCATCATCTCCCAAGATTAGCAGGGTCAAAGACAGCTAGTAAACAGCTGTAAATCCAGTCGTAAACCAAGCCTGTCTACTATATTTAGATTACGGTTTTGTGTATAAATTGTATACCTTTCTTTGTAATGAAATATACAAAAATATACACATCAATTCAGTGTTTTACGAATCAACTTTATAACACATATATCTACATCGATGTCTATCATGCAGTGGCGAAGCTTGCCCTCGAAAATCGAAGGGAGGGGGGGCGAAAACGTATATACCCCAAAATTTCTATACGAAAACTACATATATAACACTACCGAGCGAAAATTTCGGGAGAGGGGGGGACGCCCCCCGCGCCCCAATGATGCTACGCCCCTGCTATCATGAGATTAAAAGCTTGTCCATTTGGAGATGTCGGATAAACACCTTTACCACACACATTGAAAATGCTAAACTACAACCCTTTGATGGATTCTGTTACATACAAGAACAACTTGAGCTTTTTTCTTCGATTTTTTACCTAGTTTTTTCTGTTAACTTGTATGTGTATTTAAATGCGTAAACTAGTCAAGTAGTTAACTTCAACCTCGACTTCGACTAATCTAAGTTTATTTTCGTGAAGACTTCTTAATCCGACATTGTTTCAAATGAATATTTTTTTAGCTATTTAGTTCTTGTATTATGCATTATGTTAAATGAGATACCTTATTGAAGTCGGTTTAACAATCAATAAGTTAAAACAAGGTCCTGTCGAATTTTCATGTAACGTTTAGTCATAAAATTTGGCAACATATTGCAAATGGGGTAAATGTTAATGAAGTACTAGAGGATGTGTCAAAATGTACGGACCAAGTACAAAGTACGAGTAAAAAAAAAGAAAAACAAGTCGAGTTTGTTAAGTTGAACCGTCAACATTTTATCTATTTTTAATAAAAATCACTATACTCTATTTTGGTGATGGAAATAAAACAAATGAAAATTACTTTAACTATATTAGAAAACGATAAGATCATATCTGTTTTTTAGGTGTGTTTACATAAATTTCTCTCGCACGTTGCGGCGGCATTAAAATGTAAACTAACTCGAATTTGTATTGTCTAACTAAAACATATTATATTTGACTCAAAGCGTTTCTGAACAAAATTTACGTCAAAACGTATATTAACTGAAAACATACATAAAAATAAGCACGAAAACATTTTATATTTCCTAAAAAATATACGCCGAAACGTAAGAAAATAGTGTGTTTTTAAGTTAAAGGATGGTACCGTGTTAAGGTGGTAGCGAGACGTAAAGTAACTTGAATTTATATTGCCTAATGAAAACGTATTATATTTGATCTAACTCGTTTCCGAACAACATTTACGTAAAAACATAGACCAACTGAAACGCACATGAACAGATGTATTAAAACGTACACGAACATATGAACGAAATTTACGTCAAAAGGTAAATCAACTTGAATTTATACCAACATGTACATATAAAAATAAGCACTAAAACCTCGAGGCGGTTAAAAGTACATTTTAAAAGGTTTTTTGAAAGTTAAGGGACTCTAAATATAAAAACTGAAAGTTAAAGCGCTAAATTATAATAAGAAACAAAATAAAGAAAAAAAAAGTTACTATAGCTTCAATGTAAGGACACTATACTAACCCAACTTGTGTTTTAATAATATTTGTGTTAATCTTTCATGAAATATGTGAACCAAATAATAATATTACGTATTAACATGAAATGCCGTTCTAAAAAAAGTAACCATCTGAAGTATGTGGACAAGAGGATTCAGGTGATTAAGTTGTGTACTACATAATCAAAGATTAAAAGTTAAAATTTGCATCTTTTGATGTATATATTCTACAATCTCTAGCTATTAAAACAAAGTAACCATTTGAAATACAACGTATAACAAACATTGTTTTTTCTTTCAAGTTTGTAATTTTTTGTGAACTCTTTTCTCGAGGATCTGGATGTTTCATGTACCAAGTGTAAAGTAAATCATGTTTATATATTAAAAATATACTTTATATTATGATAATTCAAAATATACAATGGATATGCAAAAATATTCATATATATAGTGACCATAAATAAAGATTAGAAAATGATCAGGAAACAAGTTGATTTTGAGATATGATATAGTGAATATACTCATTTTAGCAATAATTACACGTATAGTCAGACGTGTTTAAAGAGGATTACACGAGTTAGAGAGGATATGCATTTATGTTGTCACGTAACTGTGGATTATTGATGTAATTTATTACTAATATACATGTTAGATGATGCAAAATTCTAGTTTCATGACTTTTAACCATCATCTATCACTCATAGATATAAAATACATCTTAAAAAATAACTAATTTCATGTGATAGTGTTTTATTAAATTCACATAATATGGTATAAAGACACTAAAAAAATAAATAAAAATATGATTTCTGATAATTGAGTTCAAGAAGTGGTCAATTGGAATGATTGAATGGTTAGCGTTTGGATTTTTCGTATTTCGTTGTAAAACTCAACCCAAGTGAAACAAACCCAACCGCTAATCTCTCTTACAATTTTACTTTAAACTAACAACTAACAACAATGTATAATCAAATTATCCGTATTTTATTTGTTTCATACATTTATTTTATAAATATTAATCAGCTAATATACTTTCAAAGATATTATGTTTGAATCCTTAATTTATTATCACCAAATAAATAAGCTGCAATGTAATTTGTTTCACTCATTATTATTCTACTATACGCTAATTAAACCAAATGGTGTGAGTTATTGCTTCTTCTTTTCTTTTAATTTTAGTTAATTTACAATTTTAATCCTGAATTTTAATAAAGTAAGACCATGTGTAGTGGTTGTGAAGATAATGCCTCCACCCTTGGGCATTTTCTGTCATTTGACAGTCCAGTCAACAATGGGGCATTATTCAGAAAGTGGCGCAATGATGATAACGCCCCGTCAATCATTACACAATTATTAATTTTTTAATTAAAAATTAATAATTTTATTAAATAAAAAACATTACATACTAAAAAAATAAAATAAAATATTCCGAAACAAAAAAAAATACCGAAACAAATAAAAAAACGGAACTAATTTTCGTCTTCGCTCTCGTCATCTTCGTCTTCCTCGTCCTCCGTTTCTTCTTCACCCGCAGGTGGGATGTACCGAACCGACCATGCGTGGTGCACCAAATCAACCGTCAACACGGAATGGTTGGGTTTCTAACGCAATTCTCGTGCATTATTCACTCTTTCTTCCATTGACGCTTGCGGACGCTCCTCCTGAACAGCTTCAGGTACATAATTCTGGCATATCGCCTTTCCGTCGTCTTCCAAAATCATGTTGTGCATGATTATACAAGCGTACATAGCATCTCTCATTTTTTGCTTGGTCCATGCACGACCAAGATTTCTCAAGTATTGCCATCGCTGCTTAAGTACCCCGAAGCATCTCTCAATTTCTTTCCGTGAAGACTCCTGAACTTTCTTAAAGTATGCTATTTTTTCATCGAAAGGTTCACTAAACGTCTTCACAAAAATCGAATACCTAGGATAAATTCTGTCACACAAATAGTATCCATGTGGATCGTAGTTACCGTTTGCGTAAAAACACGCATTTTGGGCTCTGCCGGAAATATAGTCCTCTAACGACGGAGATTGTTCAAAAACATTTATATCATTGCATGACCCGACCACGCCAAAGTAAGCCGACCAAACCCAAAGGTCCTGTGAGGCGACCGCCTGAAGAATGACGGTTAGTCCCTTTTGGTCACCTCGTGTGTGTTGACCTCGCCATGCTGTCGGGCAGTTATCCCATCGCCAATGCATGCAATCCAAGCAACCAATCATACCCGGCAAACCATGCTCGCTCGAATGTACCTCGTAAATCTTTTGGAGGTCGTACCATGTTCAGATAACGTGCACCGTACAATTCTATAATACCTATAACAAACGTATACAACCATAATTAACTTTTAATATTTTTATGAATGTACCTCGACAAAAATGCTCCAATGTGTCTCGCGTTGTTTTCTCGGTCATTTTTAATACTCCTCGTTGATATCGCTCATGTTTCCATAAGCAAGGACTCATAGCGCCGACATACACTTTTGAATACTAGTGAATCCAAGTTGCCCTTTCGCATCCACTTTTTGTTTAAAATAATCAAAGTTGTTTTCAAGGTCCTCGACAATGCGTAGAAACAAAAGCTTGCTCATCCGGAAGCGACGCCTAAAAATTTCCGGGTTTGGGTATGTCGGCGATTCAACGAAATAATCTTGCATCAACCAATCATTTGCCGCACTTCGGTCTCGTTGAATATAATCCCTTGTTCTAATTACACTTTTGGGACGCCTAGAATGCGCCATATATCGCACGGCCAGTTGACAGGCACTCGTAACCGCCTCTTGCTCGATTTCCTCATCGGTGGACTCACCGTCAGCTGCTAAAAAATCTCTATAGTAATAATGTGCAATGGACGAGGAGCTTGGGGAATCCATTTTTTAAAAAAACTTTGTTTGGTATGTGAGATGGTGGGTGTTTTGGTTTGTATAAAATTATGAAGAAGATTGGAATATATATATATATAATATATATATATATATATATATATATATATATATATATATATGATTCGGTTCAAGGGAGAACCAACCCCAGTTGCGAGAACCGCAGGAACTATTATCAACCACACATTATTAAACTAACATATTTTATTAGAGGGGCAGTGTAGTCTTTCATTTCTCTCTCATCTTGTCAAATCTCAATCAGCCATCTCTCTCTTCTATATTCATCCATCTATCCATCTGCTTTCAAATTTCTCCTATAACAAACCCAAATCAAAACTCATACTAAAACACACACATCACAATCTGAGAGGTTTGAGAGATGGATTGACGGTGGTGGCAGGGGGACGGTGGTGAAGGGGTGGGTTGTGGTGGTGGGTTTGACGACGACGGTGGCTGAACAATGGTGGTGGGTTTGACGGTGACGGTGGGTAAAGGTTGGTGGTGGGTTTGACGGCGAAGGTGGGTGAAGGGGGGCGACGGTGGGGTGAACGGCGGGTGTGGTGACGGTTCCGGGAACGGTGTGGTCAACGGTGATGGTGATGGCGAAGGCGGTGGAAGACGGTGGTGGGGAGGGGGTCACGGCTCCTTCTCCGGCGACAAGACTGGCGGAGCCTGCAACGACTCCGGCAACTATCGTGAGAGAGGGTGGTCACGGCTCAGATCCGACACAATTGCAGTGGTGAATCGACGGCATCGAGACTTGTTCCAGTTCTCGACGGCATGGAGGCTTGTTCCAGATCTCGACGGCATCTGTAAGATTTTTAGTCACCCTGTTCTTCAATCTTCAAGGATCATCAGGTTTTTTGAATCTGATAATAAAGATTGAATGTTTTTTGCGTTTTCCTTTATGGTTTTCTGTTAAATATAATGATAAAGATTGAATCTTTTTTGTGTATTCCAAACAAACAATTCAATCATCTCAAATTTACAAACATTAGTATCTGATTTTGTTTTTCTCTTTCTCTTGTTGAATATGCCGCTCCGGGACGGTGGCTAGGGTTTCGTGCCGTTTTTTAGCGCCGTTTGTATTTGTTTTTTTTTTTATTTTTTAGTCGATGATGACAAGTATATCTGAGACTTCTATGAGTCGTGACTTTTTGGGTGAGTTTGTTTGTTAAGATTCTCAATTTTGTAAACCCGAAACCGGGTTCGGAGGCGCAAAAAGGGACGGGTCGTAAATAAGTTTTTTTTGTTTTCTTGGCGTAACGTTTTTTGTTTTTTACGTAAATAAGTTTTTGTAAAACCGTTAAAAACGGGGCACAAAAACGGGGCGTAAAAAAGGGAGTAAAAACCGGGTTGTAAAAACGGTCGTAAAACTTTACGCTACCCGTAAAAACAATACACGTAAAAACTCTGTGTATGAAAAGTTAAAAAAAAAAATTTTAAACTTTACTTAAAAATTTTACGCTACCGGTAAAAAAACTATACACAAAAAAATTGTGTGTGAAAAGTTTACAACCACGGTGTAAAAAAAGGTTTAATATTATTTTTAACAAGGGCGTAAAAAAATTACGACCGGCGTAAAAAACGCTACCCGTAAAAAAATGTTTGGCTTAAAAAACAACGGCGTAAAAAAATGTTTGGTGTAAAAAACCCGGGTGATATAACGTCGCGTTTTTACGGAGCGTAAAAACGGCGCGTAAAAAAAGGCCGTAGAAAAACGACGCGCAAAAACGAGGCGTAAATACGGGGCGTCAATAGAGGCGTAAATACGGCGCGTAAATAATGGGGCATAAAACGGCGCGTAATAACAGGGGCGTAAATACGGGGCGTAAATAACGGCGCGTAAAAACGGGAGCGTATAGGCGTAAATAACGGCGTGTAAAAACGGGGCGTAAATAACGGCGTGTAAAAACGACGCGTAAACCCGGGCGTAAAAAACGGTGCGCAAAAACGGGGGAGTAAAAAAACGGCTCGTAAAAACTTTTTTTATAAAAAAAAATCTTGAAAAAAATTTATTTATAAAAATATTCTGATTTTCAAATTTTGTTTAGTTAAATAATTAGAGTTTTAATAAAAATAACAAATATAATAAGACAAAATAGGTAATAAAAAACAATAAGTATAATAAGAGAAAAAAACAAATTTACTTAAATACCCTTTTGACATTAAAATATTACAAACATATTAAGACAAAAAGAATTTTATAATGTTTTAATTACTTTTAATCCCATCCATCCATCTTAAAGATCTAACGGTTTGAAAGTGGTTCATACGGTTCTCGTAACTGTAGGTGGTTCTGATTTTACCCATCCCTTATATATATATATATATATGGTTTGGAATAAAAAAATAAAAAATTTGACCGTTTGCAACGGTCATGTGATTGGTTGAGTTTAAATTTATCACGTTTTTTAAATAACGAGCTTTTTTTGTGAATAACGCCCAATGGCGCCGGGGTGGGGGGGCTGGGGTGCGATTGGGGGATTTTGACCAAAAAGATGCGCGACTACGGGTGGTCTAATTATACGATCTCTGAACTCTACTAATTTCTTTTATAAATTGTTTACGTTTGTATCCCTAAACTTTAATATATTTATCATACGGAAGTTTAATAATAATTTTTTTTCTATAAAGGATTTAAGTTTCGACCTTCAAACTTTAGTAGAGTTATCATATGACCACTAAAGTTTAATACAATTTATTATCTCTTTTTTTATCAAATATTTGTTCTTTTATCTTTTTTAAAAGTTTAATTCTTTTTTTTATTTTACTTATTAGGGTGGTAGGGGCGCCTATCATTCACCACCCACCCATCACTCACAACATCCAACCACCATACGCCACGTTATCATGCCAAATTCCATCACTAGTGATGGATTTTACTAGGGATGCCAATTACTTCATAACTAGTGATGGTTTTTTTTTCTTTTTTTCATTTTAAATTATAAATTAACAATACAATTTAGTTTATAAATTATAAATTAACAATAAAACAATAAAATTATAAATTTAATTTAATTAAAAGATAATATTTCTAAAAATAAAACATATAAAATTAAAAAGATACATAAACAAAGTCTACTCTTCGTCCGAATCCGGAAATTCTAAACCTAAAGAACCTACATATTCAATTAGATCATATCTCAACTGAAAGTGAAGTTCTTCACTGCGCAAGTCTTGGTGGACATTCTGGAATAGGATTTTGTGTTGGAGGATCCGGCACCCAATCTGAAGAAATTTCACGTACGTCTTCTTTGATTAGCATATTGTGCAATATGATGCATGCATATACTATGCTATTGATTGTTTTTTTATTCATCGCACGAACCGGCCGTCCTAGTATCCCCCATCTACTCTTTAAAACTCCAAAAGCCTGCACAACATCTTTTCTTGCCGATTATTGCAACTTCTTTAACGCCTTTTCGTTAGGCTCGGTAGGAAATGAAAGGGCTTTCACAAAAACATACCATGATGGGTAGATACCATCCACGAGTAGAAAGCCTCGTCTTTAATATTTTCCGTTAACCATAAACGGACAGAAAGGTGCGGTACCATCTGTTACGTTTTGAAAATCGGCTATGTATACAAAACATTGATGTCGTTGTTTGAACCGGGAACACCAAAATACGAATGTCAAATCCATAAATCATTCGAGGCCACCGCTTCAAGTATGATGGTCGGCCTTTTAATGTCACCCTTAACATACGCTCCTCACAACTCTCTTGGACAATTTCTCCACTCAATATGTGTACTGTCGATGCTACCGAGCATCACAGGAAAATGCCATCTAGCCTCATGTGCGGCGTAAAGACGTGAGATGTCGTGTCTCGTCGGTCTACGTAGAAACTCTTTGGCATACAACTTAATGATGGCGTTACAAAAAAATTGCAAACACTCTCGCGAGGTTCTTTCCGACTAAGTATTCATCAAATTGATCGGGAGGGTTATCTGTCGCAAGTTGGCGAATGGCGAACGTGCATTTTTGTATCGGAGTGAAACTATGTTTGCCCCTCCTGTCATAACGTTCTTGAAACCATTGTTTGCTCGCTTCAATGTCTCCGACAATCTTAAAAAATAATTCCTTTGGCAAACGAAACAGCTCCCTAAATGTTTCGGCATTATAGACCGGATTCTCCACAAAGTAATCATTCATTAACACCTCGTTGGCATGTATTCGATCACGACCAACCATTTTCTTCTTCGGACGGCTCGAGCCTTCAAGCACGTTATACACCTTCTCAAAAAATTCAAGCATGTCGTTGTCTGAAGACGTATCGCTTTCGCTATGTAACATTCGTCGCAAAACAGGTTTCAAAACCCGCTCCGTTTAAAAATTTAATAATTATTCGAAGTTCGTCGCATATTTATTTAGTTGTATTATTTAATTTGTTAATTATAATCAACGAATAATTAAGACGAAAATAATAATAAAAATAAAAAATTAGTTAATTAAAATAAACTTTAAATATATATATATATATATATATATATATATATATATATATATATATAATAACACAAAACTTAATAGGAGAAACCGGGGTTCGAACCCAGGTCTCCCATATGTTTTCGCACACCAAACACCATTGGTACACACACACCGTATGTTTCAGATTAGAAATAAATAACATTTATAGCTGAACAAACCGTTGAAACCGCATCTTCAAACCATCATCCTCTGTAACCGCTGAATCAATGAAGATACGTTTTTGTCTTGGTTTGACTGGTATCATAAAACGCAAATCATAATTTCATAACCGTTTCATTCAATCACGAACTGTTTCAATCATTCAGTAGATATCGAACCCATGATTTGAGGATTTTTTATTTGAAACCGAAAGTTCATGATTGACCACTTTCAATATAAATAGTAATGGTTCACAACGTTAGAACTCGCTCACTTTCTCAAACAAACTCTCTGATCGATCAGAAAGTTCTCCGCTTGAAATTAAAACTCGCCGGAGAAGTGCCTCTCGCCGGAAAACCGAAGAATCCATTCCACTATTGCCTTACTCTATAAATAGGACTCTAGAGCTCAGACAGAAATCACCCACACTCACCTCAAACTCCCTGTAGAGCCTCTGTCGCAAGTTATACATCGCCGGAATTCGGTGCACTCGCCGGAGATTAGCACCGGAAAACCGAGATTTACTTCTAGTTGGTATATTTTTTAACTCCTCTGATATCTATCATTCTGTATGTTTCGAATCTTTGAACAATCACCCAGAATTGTTTAAAAATCGATTTCAGGCGGGTTATGTTTTGGGCTTTGGGTTTAATGAAGAAGATGCAGTTCAGAAGAGATTATATGTATAATTAAAATCGGTTAAAACACCGGGTTAGACACACAGTCCAGTGGTGGACTGTGTGCATTTGAAACACGAAGATCCCGGGTTCGAGTCATTATACACTGTCGATTCTTTAAATAATACAAAACTTTTTTTTATTATTAACCCACACATGAAACGATTCAGTTAATATATAAATATAATTAAAAATCCCTTATCTACCGGGTTAGACACCCAGCCCAGTTGGTAGGGCTGGGTGCAAAACAAAGTCGGGGTCACAAGTTCGAAACATGTCCTGCGCACCGGTTTAGTCAATTTAAAAACCTTTTTAAAATAACTAATTTCTGGATTAACCTAACAAGAATATAAGTATAATAAAAATCATGATTCTAACGGGTTAGACACGTAGCTCAGTTGGAAGAGCTACGTGCACGTAAACGTAAGGTCGCGAGTTCGAGTCTTGTTACACACATTCCAGCTCCACTATTGAACCAGTCAGGCTACCTGTCAGTCTGACAGGATAATTTTTTTTTTATTATTTTATTTATTTATTTATTTATTTATTTTTACATTACCTTTGTATATTTATATATATAAATACTAATTAAAATACTTAAAAAATAGATTTAGGAGGTTTAAAATTCCAATAAATACCACAAAAATAATCTAAAAATCTAACAAAAAGTGCTTAATCAAAATATTAATCGGTTTATATTTATCAATTTATCGCATTATTATTTTAGGTTAGTACTCGTTGTCGATCAAATCCTCAATTCGTGCGCATTCATCATTGTCAAGGAACGCACCCTCGGTGAGTGAATTCTTACAAATTTCCCTTTTTATTCATGTTTTGGGGTGTATCATGTGTCGCTTTATTTATTTTCGTTTATTCAAACTTGTGCTATTACCATTATATGATCTAAACATGTGATGTAAATATTGTTTGTTGTGATGTGTTTACATTTTGTCAAGTTGCGTGCAAATCATTCATTAGGCCCATCAGTTCCTCGTTGGAGACGAGTTGAACATCGCGTGCCTCATTAGATCGGCTCCGTTTGATTGAGCCTTGATCTCATTGTTCATCATTTGGTGTGTGCTTGTGCATTAATTGATATTATGTGTATTGTGATTAAATTTACATTTACGTTTACTCATATGTGGTTATGCACCTTTTTATAACCAATATAACAAATTTGTTCAAATGTTTTCATAAGATTCACTCGCCAACTTTTGTTGACCCAAAAACCCTATTTTTACACATGATACAGGTGGACAGGTTGAAGCGAGGAACACATAGGAAATTGCCTTAGAAGAATAATAATGAAGTCATAAAGAAATGTACTTGAACATGTTGTACTCATATGTTTATTGAAATTTATTCTTTAAAAAGAAATAACAAATATGAAACTTTATAGTAAATGTCATGAGCTTTGATGAAAACCCAATCATGCCCCGACTACCATTTCCGCTGTAGGTCAGGGTGTGACACGCTATCCATCGGAACCGAATCTGAAGAAGATGCCATTGAAGAAATATAGAAGATGAAGAGTAGGTTGAAAGTATGTATAGATTTTAGGTTATGAGATTATATTTTATAAATTGATTTGTATATATATAAACAAATATAAAAAAAATAAATCATCTCATCAACGGTCAATAGCAACGGTCAAGTCCAACAACAACGGTAACATTTTGAATTCAGAACGCGTTACCGGGAGCACGCGTTAAACTCACCATGCGTGGTGGACATGACCGGCGGTCATGTATCACGCGTTGCGGGTTTCCATCACGGGGGCGCCCCGGGTACTCTTATAATTAAAGCTACCTTTTAACTTTAGATACTTTATTGAATTGTGTTGCTTGCTTTTTTTTACCTCTATTTAGATTAAAACATACATGGTCTAAATTACCCTTTAATTTACTAGGCAACAAATTTAATTATTTTTTCATTTACCTTGTTATAGTTAAAGCTAACTTTTTAATCTAGATATGTTTACTTAAATATGTTAATTGCTTATTTTAACTGTCCTTTAAATTAAAGTTTGCATGATCTATAATAACTCATCGATATATCATGTAATAAATACATCCTTATCAGCATCCTCGTATGACTCCGCCGCAAAACACATGCTTCAATACTAGTTTTATAAATATTAATAAGCTAATATACTTTCAAAGATATTATGTTTGAATTCTTCATTTATTATCACCAAATAAATAAACTACAGCGTAAAGTAAATGAATTTACTGAAACAAATAAAAAAAATCTCTCTATTTACAAAAAATTGTAACTTTATATTCTTTAAATGAAAAACTTACACATCCATTATATCAATTTCAAAATTTTACACCAATATCCATCAAAGGCTAGAACCCGCACTAATTAAGACAGAATATCTTACTACACTTCTTGATATCATATATTGTTATTACATAAAATATAATATAAATTTTACAATTATATTTTGAATAATAATTAAAGTTTAGAGACCACTCAATTTAAATGTTAATGGATCTATCTTACCCAAATGTCCTTACCCAAATGTCCTCCATAACTATGATTCTCAAAGTGTTTACTTGATCTTTCCTCATTAGAGAGCATTTTATTTAATTATTTGGAATTTGTAAAAAGAAAAATAGACTTAAAGAAATTACATTTACAATTGAAACTTTGAATAAAATGGAGCTTGAATAAATCATAATATGTTAAAACAAAAACTAATTTTGCGATGCATTCAATTAACAATATAATTACACTTATTAAAGAAATTAGAATATGAGAGTGGTGGTTGCAGCTGCGGCAATAGCAATGGTGTTAAAAAGATCAAGGACTATGAGAGTACGAAACTCGAATTCCTTTGCTTGAATTCTTACATCACTCAAAAGAAACAATGTATCCTTTTACCAAAGAAAACTAACATATTTCAATTACTCTTCTTTCACTCTTCAATCGTTAATTAATTTACCACTTCTAATAAATTCCACAATCCAAACACGTAAAATTAACATTTAATTCCACCGTACCAAACCTCCTTAAAACCATATAGCATAAGTATGGGAAAATCAATTGCCATAACTCTCGAGTCAATTAATCGTAGAAGTAACAAAAACAAACACCAAAGAACTTCCAACCTACCGGTATAAGTATAACACTGTATAAAGTGTAAAGCGATGTCATTTCCTACTAAGAGGGTGTTTGGTGTTGCGTTTTTAAAATAGATTTTGCGTTTTCAAAACTGCGTTTTGAAAAAGCATGTAGGTACATGCTTCTCCAAAACTGCGTTTTTGAGGCAGATAATCACTTTTTCATCCAAACACTTTTTTAGATTATTTATGTTTTACAAACGCAATAATCAAATAATCACTTCAAAACGCAATCCCAAACATCATCTAAGTCACCTCTCAAATCTCACAATAAACACAAGTATAAAAGTATAGAACCATAACTAATTTCAAAGGGTATAACCACCTCTAACAATCCTCATCTCATTCAAAATATATATATATATATATATATAATAATAATAATAATAATAATAATAATAAAAAATAAAAAAAGATTTCCGTCAAAGGAGAGAAGGAAGGCTATTGAATCTTGTTTACGCCAAACACAGTTTTCGTCCTCATTCAAGTCTTCTTATACTATAAAACAACCCTTACTTTCCTTCTAACACCCCCACCTCTCCCCCACTACTCTCCCATATTCATAAAATCCCACAATTTTTTCAACATGAACCTGCGATAATTCCCACAAATCCATCGTTTCAAACAACCCCTTGTTGAAAAATCGAACAATTAGGATATGGAAAAACTCAATTTTGTCAAGAATGGTGTTCTGAGATTGCCCCCTGGGTTCAGATTTCATCCAACGGATGAAGAATTGGTTGTACAATATTTAAAGCGGAAAGTACAAGCTTTCCCTTTGCCCGCATCTATCATCCCTGAAGTTGATGTTTGCAAGTCTGATCCGTGGGAGTTACCGGGTACGGTTTTTTATTCGCATTTGTTTCGTCTCGGTTGGACCGGTTAAATGGTTTTGGGTTAAAAGTTGAAAAGCGGTTGGACTGGTTAAATGGGTTTGGGTTAAAAGTTAAAAGCAGTCGAAACTGGCGGGTTTTATGGGTGTTCATTGAATCGGGTTCGGGTTCTTTAGTTTTAAATTTTTAAAAGTGAATAAATTAAATTGGAATAATAATAAGGTTTAAATAGAGATTATTCGAATAAATCGAATTAAAAAAATAAAATAAAATTAAAATAGTTTAAAAAAAGGAAATAAGTATATTATATAAAAAAGTAAAAAATAAAAATAAAATAATATTTATATTTTCTGTTTTTCTGTTTTGAATTTTGGGTTATTGGAGTTTGATTCGTTGTAATAATTTTTTTTCTTGTGTGTGGATTTAGGTGATTGTGGGCAAGTAAGGTTCTTTTTTAGCACAACAGAAGTGAAATACCCAAATGGGAACCGATCTAACCGGGCTACTGTATCTGGATATTGGAAAGCAACCGGGTTAGATAAACAAATTGTGACTTCAAAGAACAATCAAGTTGTGGGTATGAAAAAAACGCTCGTGTTTTATAGAGGAAAACCCCCAAACGGGTCGCGGACCGATTGGATCATGCATGAGTACCGACTCGCAACCCCACAACTCAACAACCCGCAAAGGTTTTTTCAATCTTTCAAATTATACAATTTTAAAAGTGGTTGAGAGTTTTAGTTGTAAATTTACAAGTTAGCAGTTTTAAAAAGTAATTAGATTATGTATATATTAGGTTTTAGGGTGAAGCTCATTTGAGTTAAGCCCATTAGATTTTTTTTTTCTTTTTTGGTGTAAGTGTTAGGTTTTTACTATTTATAGCCATGTGTATAATAGAATAAAGATAGTGATAAGTTATAACAATCTTCAAGTTATGAGAGCTAAAAAAAATAAATTCAAATTAAATTAACGATTCGATTTTGTTGAACAGGGTATGGAAAATTGGGTGATTTGCAGAATTTTCTTAAAAAAAAGAGGAAGTAATGCTAACAAGATCGACGAAGAGAAAGAAAGAGAGACGATTGGGATTGTTAGCGATTGTAAACCAGTAAAATCAAAGCCAATTTTCTACGATTTCATGGCCGCAAGCAAGAAAAGAAGAACCGATCTGAATTGGATGCCGGTTTCATCATCTTCGGGCTCGAGTGGGATCACGGATGATGGTTCTTGTGAGGAACATGAGGAGGATAGTAGTAATGTGGATGATGTTTCAAATTTAAGAAAAAAACACTAGTGCTAAATTAATAATCTTTTTTCTTAATTAAATATTATTATTCTCTATTTAGTTATCTTATTTTAATCTCATTGGTAATCAATCATCTCCATTGCAATTAGTGTATTTCAAAAGTAGAAAATAATGAGATAATGACTAGGGGGTGTTTGGATGCCAGTTTAAACATCAATTTTGAGTGTTTCTTCAAAGTTTAAATTATTTATCATTAAAAACTTAATATGATAAAATATCATGTCAAATGTTTGTTCGAAAATAGGGGTTTGTTTGCGTAAGGGTGTTTATCGAATCGAGTTTTAATTTTCTTTAATTGGAATTTTGGGTTGTTCGAGTTTGAAAATTTTCAAGCTTAATTTGAAAGTCTTGGTATACAAACTTCTTAACCAAGTTTGGTTTAACTGGTTTCAACCAATTTGATTAGGTTAGTTTAAATTTATCAAAAATTAGAGTTCAAAATACAAATTAAAGTCAAAACAAACATTTATGTGGTTTGTGTACCGTGTACGTACGTGCATGTACGTTTTTTAACTCATGTTTAAATTCGAGTCTCGTCTAAAACAGAGAAAGTTTGAAAGTATTTATAAATAATTTCAAGTTCAACCTTTATTGAATTTATATTTATTTTATATGAATTTGGAACATTTTTTTTATTTTTTTAAGTGATATAACCTCAAGGTATTGAAATTAATTTTTTTTTGACTAGCACAAACACTATCTACTCTTAAAATTACCACACCTGAACTTCGCAGAATTTGAAATAGTCAACCCAAACAATGTAATTATGCATCGTGATATAACATAAGTCAAATCACTATGCCAAATAACTTAATTTCAGGATAAATGCTGCTAGCCTTTGTACCGAACTTCTCAATATAGATATAATTCGGGTTTTTCACGAGATGGATTAAACCGATTGGACCTTTCCTCGTATTCGGTTCGTTTACAAACTGAATTGAACCGAGCTGGGGATTTTTTCAACCGAGCCAAATTCGAACTAGTGTCTTTCGATCTGAGCATTTATCGAGCAAATGTTGAGCGAGTATTGAGCGTCGCGGAACAAAAAAAGAAACTGACGATGGGAATGTTATTTTTTAGAGTAAACTGTAGTTTTCATCCCTAAGATTTCGCCCAATTAGAACACAGGTATAAATTCAACACAATAACTTTATAAATGTAACAAATAATAAGGGGTACAAAATACTCAACGAGTTCTGTCGAGATCAATTGAGCAGGAAGATGAATCGTCGACCTATTGAAGCAAACCCTTGTTCTATCGGAAGTTCGAAAACGCATAAATCACCGAAGCAAAACCCTGACATCCGGGCGAGTGGCGATGGAGAAATCGAATGGCGGATTGAGACTTGAGCATCAATCGACGCTTCACATTCCAATATTTGACATTTCGACTCAATTACTCAATAAAAAATAAACCGAGCCAACCTGGCTGAACCAAATAGATCTGAACCGAGTGCCTTTTTCAATCAAGCTTAATCGAACGAACAAATTCTGAATATTTTTCAAGCGAGCATCAAACGAATTTCGAGCGTTAAACAATTTAAGCAACCCTAGATTTAATAGTGTTGAAGTTAAAAATACAACATATTTAGTCATTTTTATATGTTTGAAGAAAAGAAGTTATGAAAAAAATTGTTATTTACTTTTTTTAATTGCTAGAAATTCTTTTAAGGAATATAAAACCTAACCCACGTTGTACTTTTGAAGATATAAAAGGTTCATTTTACAGAATGTCGATTTCAATATTTTTCAAAAAAGTAGGTCACATTTTTGTAGGTCATATTTTATACTTTTTAAAAAGAATTATGAGAAATCATGAGAAAATATCAAGATCAATTTTCATGATATAAAGTTATATGTATATGTCGCTCATAATTATAGCATACTAACATGTTCACAAAAAAAACTAATTTTTTTTTCTCTAATATATGTTTATCTGAAACTCTGAAAGCAACCAAACATCAATTCTCATAGAATATGACTATGTTTTGATACTCAGTATCTACGTAATAGAGAGAATATTGGAGAAGATAACGTCTTTATTTAGTACATTTGCGCCATGAAATTGGTGGCTTATGTGATTCCGAAAGGCTTATCGCTACATTGAAGATTTGAAACGAATATGAATTCATATGATTTAGTTTGAAATTGTTGATTAGTTGGTAAGTATACATGTTGGAAAAATGCAACCATCCATGGGCCATAGATTCCTAAAAGTCATACATAGATTCCTTCCAAAAGAATTAAAATAACCTTTGAGAAAAAATTCTAGAGACAATTAGAAGGGTTTCACCACCACCAAACCTTTTTCGACTTATTTAGACTTTAGAGATATGTTTTGTTTCTATAATATATGTTTTGTCTCTATAATAATTTGGTTTGCATATAAATAAAGATTTATATATGATTGAAATAAGTAAGAGTGGATAGAAACAAGTGAAAGGTGGAGTTTTCATAAATTAATACGAAATTGCCGACCAAAGTTTTTTGTAGATTTTAAATTGTGTATGGTTCTTGAAGTTTTTCACGTCACTCACTCTTTAAATATTGTGGTTGCTATATATACGTATCAATTATCAATTATATGAGTATACATGAGTTGAATAAGTTGTGAGCTAAATAATATCGGTCCTTAAAATTAGAATCGAGTTGACCTTCAATGAGCCAAAAATTAGACCCCTTTAATGAACAAGCTCAAGCCTATGAGCTCCGCATACCAATCTGACTCGACTTATGAGCTTCATATATCAAGCTCAAGCTTGACTCGTTTACAATTAGAATATTAGGTAATTTTGTGTATGTCATACAATTTTATACAATTTTACACCAGTATGAGATTATCTAGAATAAAACTTTAGTATAAAAAATACAAATTAAAAACTAAAAATTAATTGTATATTCCTTTCATCATATAAGGTTTATCATTATGATATCATACTATTATTTTTCTCCATATTTATTTCCACACTATATATATATAGGTAGAGGATCATGTACAAAGTGTCCAAAGTGTGAGAAATATTGTGAAGATGACATATGTCCTCAATCTAAATTAATTTAAAAGGATAAACATGTAATTTTCTCATTAATTTAATTAATTGACAACCTTCCATAACCGCCACCCTTCAATAACCGCCACCCATTGATTCTTCGTATAGTGTTTTAAACTTACATTCATGGTGTTTTAAACCTGCAGCCCAATATGTGTTCTTCGTATGGTGTTTTAAACCTGCAGTCCAGTATGTGTTCTTCGTATGGTGTTTTAAACATGCATTCATGGTGTTTTAAACCAGCAGTGCAGTATGTGTTCTTCGTATGGTGTTTTAAACATGCATTCATGGTGTTTTAAACCTGGAGTCCAGTATGTGTTATTCGGAATTTTTTTTTGTCTATATAAATATAACAATATGGTACTCATATTGAAGACAAAAAAAACTCGTTAATATGATGTAATTTATTTTTTAAAAAACATTACGTATATAAAAAGTTATTGACTTTCAAAAAAAATGGGTGGAAGTTACATGTGCATTAAAGTTGATGACGGTTTTTTTATTTAAAAATACAATATAAAAAGACACCATTACCCCTAATCTAACCAAATTAGTCAAAAAAATAAAACAAAATTTACATTTTAAGCCCTTCTTGATCTCAACCATTAACTACAAGATCTGAAGGTTTAAAACACTTCTCACAAAACCACCCATTTTTTACACTAACCCTACCATATATATATAGGAGAAGTTTTAGATACAAAATGCCTTAACGTACATTACGTACGCGACCTCAAAATCGCAACTTAAAAAAAGCGCGGACACGGAATGCAAAATCGCACCTTGAATTGGGTCCAGTTGAAATCGCATGGGATGGCACAAATCACATGGAGTGTGTGGTTTTGGATGATTTCGCATGGGGAAACTTGAATTCGCATGAAGATGGACGGCGGGGATTATCGCGTATCCAATGTACGATAACCCATCTTGTACGTTAACTAGACCCTATATATATATATATATGTATATATATATATATATATATATATATATATATATATATATATATATATATATATATATATATATATATAAAACATTTCAAACCTTAAGGGTCTGTTTGGTATAAGGTAATGGAATGAACGAGATAATAGAATAGACAACAGAATGCAATGAATCATTCCATTCCATTGTAATGTTTGTTTACTCATATGCGAATAGAATGAATCATTACTTTGTACAATTTGATAGAAAAAAAAACGATGTAGCGAAACACAAGTATTAAAAAAATTAAAAAATAATAATAATATATTAATGGTAAAGAAAATTAATAATATTTTTTTGGTATATATATATCTAATAATAATATATTTCTTTCTATTCGAAGGAATGAAAAAAAAAACCACTTTCTTACTCTTCTTACCAAGAAATGAAAATTATTATATTAGGAAGGAGTCACATTTCTTTGGAATATTCCATTCCATTACCACATAATAACCAAATATTTTTCTTCTCATTACATCGGAATAATTCATTTCATTTCATCTTCTATTCTACGAAACTACCTAAAATCTAAAATCGTAACTCAATGGAAAAAGTAACATTAACGGTTTATTTAGGTAGAGGGGAAGAAGAGCGTATAACAACAGCCTATTATTAAACTGTTTAAATTGCTACTAGTAACATTTGATATGGTGCAATTTTCCATTTTATAAGTAAATTGCTTTGCTAATAGTAACATTTAATATCAAACTAAGGGAAAATGTCACACAATAGTAACCGTTTTAAAAGTATTCTAATTAGGTCACTCGTATAATTTTTGTCCCAGTTAGATAACTTAACATTCAAATCGAGCCATGATAAAAAACACTTTAATTACATTAAAAAACTAAAAAAACAAGTTAAAATCCACGTCATCACTCGACGTTATCATCAAATAATAAGGAAAAAAGAAACAAAAATACACATCACTATGGTTACCTATGAAATAGATGAAAAAACCCTGAATTTTATTTAATTAAAAAACGAATGTTGAGTGACCTGATTGGAACACTTTTGAAACTTGAATAACCTAATTGGAACACATTTAAAACTTTGTTACTATTATACAAAGTTACCCCAACTAATAATAACCGTAATTCCATCTAAGTCATTAATATATACCTGGACATCTGGGCTATGAAGAGGCATTCCACTAAGCCGGAATACACTGTTGTCTAAGAAAATATGTCTATAAAAGTAACAACGCATATACCTTAAGTTCAATAACCAATAAAATTACAATTACAACTGAATTATACAGGAGCTTACCAAAATATAATAAAAATGGGTATATATGATATTTTAGTTTTTAAAAAATAAATATGGTGTTATAAAATTTTAGGATTATTTATATGTAATTCTTTTTAGATTACTGGTGGACTACTCAATAAATTTAGGAAAAAACCCTATTATGAGAATCAAACCTAATATCTATCGATTCCAAGGCTTATCTGACCTCTAAAATACCACTAAACTATAATGCCATGTGTATTATTACTTTTCTAAAATCATATTATATAAATATATGTGTGAAAGCAAAGAAGAAAAAGGAATGAGAAGATAAATAAAACATGAAGCATCTAAAATACATAAAAATGTGAAGAAACGATGATGTTGTAATTAAATCACGTGGAGGTTCCATACGATGAGGTTTTCTAAAAAGGGTGATGTGGAAAAAATATTTACTAAAATAGGTTATTTAAAATAATTATTTATCAAGATGAGTTTTTTATTTATTTCTTTATTTTAAACTAATATATTGCATTTTTTCCTTTTGTATTTTATTCAATATCCCATTTTTACCAAACATCCCGTTATACGTTTTATTTTATTTTTTAACTAACTTATTTTAATTCTTTTAATATAGAGTTTGCTCATGTAATTTTAGGATTATAAACGAACACAAAGATAATGATAATATTACTCCTATCAAGCATGAACATCAATTTATTGGAAAAAATAATAAATCTAGATTAACCTATAATGAGTAATACTTTAAACTTACAACACTAGACTAATTGTAATGTAACTAAAAAAATAAATGAATACATAGAGAAACGTAAATGAACGAATTTAAATTTACGCAAACTAACGAAAATAAGTTAACGTAAACAAGCAAACATAAATAAGGGTGGGTTAAGCGGATTTAAATGAACGAACATAAACAAACGTTTACGAAAATAAATAAACGAATGAAACATATGTTCATGTTAGTTTATTAACGAAAACAAAAAAATTGTTGTTCGTGACTTTTTTAAAAGTAAGTTAATAATTTAAAAGAGATTAGTATGGAGTTTAAATTACGCCAATGAACCAACATATCTGCGAAACCAAGTAAACAATTTGCTCTGTAATTATTGATTCAATAATATTTAAAATCGAGTAAACAGTTTGCTCTGTCATTATTGATTCAATAAACTTAAAATAAAAATAGTATTGAATTGATAATCATGAATACGGACGTAATAGTGAATGAAATATTATTAAAAAAAGTATGAGGTATTTCTCAACAATTTCAATTTGTTTTAACATGGTTTGATCATAAAAATAAAAATATAATAAGTTAGCTATATATAAAAAATAATGAGTTGATTGAAGAAAAAAAAAGTATAAAAGTGATAATTGAGTTAAAAAAGAGAAGATTGTAATAGGTTAGTTTAAAATAAAAAAACACCCAATTTGGTAAATACTTTTCGAATCACCCATTTTAATAAATATTTTTTTCCACCTACACCTATTTGGCAAAGATATACACACCAAATACGACCTCGTCTTATCAGGTCAAACACGCATACTCCATAAAATTCCAACCACGCCACCAAATATTATAAATACCTCCATTAATAAAAACAAATTCAACTCCTTTACTTTTTTATATAAATCTCCTTTATATAAACTTTTTATATATATAAATAAATGAAACAATTGAGTAAAATTTTAATCAATATATATAAACTATAGTAAAACGGGTAGAAAATGTTATACGGAAACAAAACCAGTTTTTTTAACAAGTAAATTGATGGTCCTCTTTTTGTTATAGTCTAAGGGGCTGTCTTGAAATTTCTATACTAGTAAATGTTGAATCATTAAGAGATCTACTGAACTAGTAAGAAGTCTGAGTTGGCTCAGCCTTACCGGTTGATAGTGGAGGATGTGGTGTTGGGTCGAGGCGATGATGCTTGAGTGGCCGGTTGAGAGTTATGAACACGGATGAATAGATAAATGAGTAAAATTTTCATTTAACATCGTTTTGAAACTTAATGAGTAAGAGACTTATTGACTGGTTTTGAGGTGTTTTGTCAGTAAATCAAACACACTTAATGCTGACTTATTCAGAGGTAACTTCTAACTCTTTAAAATGTTATCGCTTGGTAGTTAATACGAATGTAAAAATTATCTACTATGACCTCACAATCGACAATTTTGATTATGTCACTATATAAATCAGAACAAGTTTAACTTGTATTGAAACTTATACAAATATAGGTCACAAAATCATACATTCAGCCTATGAGGGGACAACGAGTCGTCGACGATACACGATGATGGTGGGTGGTGCTCGTCCATTTAAATTGGCTAAGTTAGCAATAATATTAATCTATCTTGACTTATTGTATAATTTGAGTTAACCCAAAATGACTGGTTGTTTAATTTTGATAAGCACAAATACACTCATAAGTAATTTTATAACACAAATCAACCTATTTTTTTAAGTTCATAATTACTGGGTGTTGTCGGGTTTAACTACACAAACAATCAACTTTAACACAAATAAAAAGTTTTAACCCGTAGTCCATATTAAAGTAAGACCTTCAACATACTTTCAAAGGTGGAAAGTTGGGTAATGAATTGATTTATAGAAAGTAATCCCGTAAGGTAATTGAGTAGGCTAAGTTCATAACTAACTAATTAACCTACCATCTTAATTATTCCTTACTAGTCAAGTTTTAACCAACTTTTTTTCACCTTAATCCAACAACCACCCATCATCATAGTAGTCCTTGCATCCATATCCACCAACTCCTTTCTTCATCATCTTCAAATGTCCCGAGTCTTTTCGATGCATACGCGTTGTAATCACTTCCTTTTTTTGTATTTCCAACATAATCAAACCCGCTTATATACCTATAGACTTTATACATAAGATAAGATAAGTATTCGGTTTGTTAATAAAGTAATTGATTATATTTTTTCGTAAAAGTGAGACCAGAGCCAGCGAATAAGTGGTTTTGGCAAGAAAAACTCATGAGATCACACCCACTAAATAAGCAGGCATAAAAATATGAGACCTTTCCACAAACACTTACCATTAAACCACCTCTAATCGGATATAAGGGTAACTATACCAAAAATGACTCGATGCATGATACATGCCTGACATAATATAAGAAGGTTTTGGGTTGATTAGTCTAGCCCGTTTAATAAGTAAGTCGACTTTCGGTTGACCTGTCTAACCAACTAAAAAACATGTGTTCGGGTTATGCTACAATTAAGCATGTTCACACGTCTATCCCTTTACTAGAATACAAAAGTACAATAGAACTTACTAACCCAATCAGTCAACCATTTTACAACCTGTTTACGACCGTTTATAACCTGGTTACAAACCATCAACTTGTTTAGAATTATCATTTATTTATCCCCTTTCATGGTCCCCATTCATATTACATGATTCTAACTATGGTTGGGTTAGGGTTAATACGTATGACACGATACAAACATATGATTCATGTTTGGCCTTATAAATCTCAACCTGCCAACCTAACACGATTTCACCTGTTATAAACCAACTGAATTTCATCTATCTTTATGGTAAGTGACAACACCTATAAAATCGTATAAAATCTTATAGATAATATACGTAAAAACATTCAAGTAACATCGTATATTCAAACCGTAACACAAAAAAAATTGCTTTAACTTTAAGCCAAAGTTAATCTTCACTCAAAAATGTAAAAATGGTAAAGAAAGTAAGCTCAAAAAAAAAATCATACAAGTCGTCCAATGTCATAACCAACCACCTTAAATGCTATTTATTTGGCACATATTTCTTTTTTTAATAGGATAGGTTGCTTATAATCTCTGCAACAGGGACATGACCCAATTGTCTACTAGTTTCAAAACATATGGGGTCTATGAAATAAATAAAATAACAAGCCTTTGGTTAGAGTTAAATGTCTGGTTGGTCCCTGTGGTTTGTAAAAATTGTAGACTTGATCCCAGTGGTTCACTAATTACAGAGTTGGTTCTAATAGTTGTAATTTTTGCAATCGGGTGGTCCTTATCACTAAACTCTGTTAAAATTATCAGTTAAATGCGTGTGAAATGACGAGATTACCCCTGAACAGTTAAAAAACATATGAGCTCACCCCACTTCATCTTCTACCACATCTACCGTCACACCACCCACCAACCACCATCACCCCCACCCCAAGCCGCGACCACCACCAGATTATTCTTGAAATTAAACATGAAATATAATATCAAACCCAAATTAAAAGGAAAAACGATGAAAACAATGGTTCTGAAGCTGCCATTAATGGTCTCAAATTCAATATTGATACATTTGTCTCTTGTAAACAATTTTGTTACTAATAGTATAAAAGGGTCAAAGTCAACAACATATAGTCAAGACACAAGCCACCCATATATATAAATCACTTTGCTTCAAAATCAGATCATTCATATAATTTACTTCACTTTATTCATGATAATGAGGATAGATAACACCAAAATGGACAGTCTTCAACACTAATCTCCATTCAAAAGCTCGTACAAACTTAAATATTAAAACATATATTCAATCGTTCTTGCCACTAAGCCCTGATCCAAACTTTAAAATCAAACCTATCAAGATGTTGATAAAGATAAAATTGTCCAGCAAATTGAACCACCAATTGCATCAATACATAGTTACCTCTTTTTATCTTCACTGATAATGGTGGAGTGGAAATGGACCAGCGTGGTGTTTCTTGTTTCCTCATATCCCTCGGAAGATGGTGACGTTGGCAGGCGTGGTGTTGTTGTTTACCTCAGATCTTAAAGAGATGGAGAGAGGAGGTATGGTTGCAGGTACACGTAGGGTTTTCTGGAGGGAGAGAAAAGAGGGAAAGTGAAGTGGGGAAGAAGATAAAAGGTGGGTCTAGTTTTTTTTAATTGCTTAGGGGTAATCTAGTGATTTCACATACATATAACTGAAAATTTTAATAGATGTTAGTGATAAGGACCACCTGAGTGCAAAAATTACAACTATTAGGACCAACTCTGTAATTAGTGAACCACTGGGACCAAGTCTGCAATTTTCGCAAATCACATGGACCAACCAAGCATTTAACTCCTTTGGTTATATTGAAAGAACTAAAACTAGCCAATAAATGTACAAGTTTTAATGCATGATGTACAACTCACATAGCATGTTTGGTTTTTGTTGGCCTTTGGGAGTTAGTTGTTTATTATTATGTGGAGAGAACAATTTACGTAAGAAGGTATCAGTTACTGGATATTTGTCGGGTATCACGAGCCCCACCTTTATCACCAACCTATCACATGCAATTTATTGAACTACATTACATTTATATCCTCATTCAACCACTTTCTTCTTATTCACAATGATCACGATACTAGTGATCGTTTCATATTATTTTTTAAAGACAAATTTTGATTATTGACGGACCACTGAAAAAGTATCATCGTGTCATCTGTGGCATGGCCGGTTCTAAGGGTAGGCGGAGAGGACCACCGATCAGGGCCCGATATTTCGTAGGGCACGTTATTTAAAAAAATAATCTGATATGTATATGTAAAAAATAATTAATAGAGTATACCCATACAAACACCAACATTGGCTCACTTACAAAACTATTTTTGTGGTTTAGATTAGTTATTAGCCCATTGGCATTAGGTTTACACCTTTAGTGAGCAAATACCCAATTTCGTTAAGGCCTAAGGGCACGTTTTTTCAAACTCGAACAGGGTACATGAATTCTCAGTGCCGGCCCTGATCAGCGGAACCATCCGATTATATATATCTTCACTAGGCAATAATGTATATACACCAATTCAGGAGGAAACCCAATAAATCTGGAAAAAAAAACCTCTTGTGGGAATCGAACCAAGAACCTACTGATCCCATTCTGAAAATGTTACTAGGCTATAATGCCATGGAAATTTAATTAAATATTTAGCTAAATAAGGAAATGTTTAACTGGTTAAAAGTCACCAAAATTACAATAAGTCTATAACTGCCTAATTTTTCTAAAATAAACTTTGTTATACAAGTTTTTTTCTTAGTAATATGATTAGGCTTAGTAAGTTCTAAAAAAAATGACAAATATGTTTGCAAGTAAAGCGATCCGAATCGTCAGGTTTGGCTTCAGACATGTCCGTCTCGACTTTTGTAGGCTACAGGTACGATAGTATCCATAAAGGGGAGCGACAACCAACGAACGGTATACTTTTGGTTAGTAGTTCAACGAATAACATTGGACAATTTAATCACGCAAAGTCTTAACAACTTGAGAGGGGGGGCCATACTCTCCCACTTGGGGGCATAGAAGCAAAAAAAACAAAAAAAATGATCAATCATGTATTAAAAGACTCCCAACTTGACAAGTAACTAACCTTGTGTCAGTGAATTGTATTGCTAAAAGATTGCTTATTTTACCATCTTAAACGTTTTCTAAAAGTTAATAAATCACAATGTGTTGCGACTTATTTTACCATTTTATATTGTGACTTATTAACTTATCCTCTCACAACATAAAACTATGGGGTGTGAAGGGGCTTGCCGGCTTGGGTTGGGGGCATTGCTCGACACGTGACGATGGTGGGATCCACAAGCTAATACTCAAAAAATAGGGGTGTGGTGGGGCATGACTTAGCTGGGCTTGCCCCCCCCCCCCCCCCCCCCCCCCACTAGGCAGAATCTCAACGCCAGAGGGGCGACGCCAAACGCAATGCCCATGCGGGGTGGAGAAGCCGGCGTTGGAAGGCAACCCCCGCCCCCAACCAACGTCCATACCCCACAGTCTAAGCAATCCCAAACAACTTTTTAATTTTTCAAAAAGTTAATAAGTAATAAGAAGGTAAAATAAGCAATTCCAAACACCCTCTAAGCACCTTTAGGTTTTACCTCATAACCGAAAGATTCGGTTATTGGAAATGCCTAACCCGTCGATTCAGTTATAATCAGTTAAATATACAAAATGATTCGGTTAACTGATTTAACGATTTTGACCACTTAGCATCCCTTTGGGACATTAGTTTTAACACACATTATTAATTTTAGCCATAATAAAACACTTCAACAAATTTATTCAATTTTAGACTTTGTCACCTTAGTTTCTTTTACCAGGTCTAATAGTTTTGTTCAGTTAATTCAGATTTGTGGATGTTTGTATCTACAACCAGTGTTGTAGTAGTCGCTAGTTGGGCGGTGTGGTTAGGACTAGCGATTAATTGGGGGATTAATCAGAATTATTTATAATTAATCAGGATTAATTGTGATTAATCTTCAATTAATCGGCGCCTAGTCGGGATTTTTTACAACCATGTCTACAACGAAGCAATCAATTATTCATGTGAGTTGTTTTTTTATTAATTCTTTAATAGTTTTATTTTTTTTCTTCTTCTTATGGTTCCGTTAATTAGTTTTTATGCTCACCCCTTACGACTTATGTCGACGTTTGTCGTGTTATATTCCAACAAATCTAAGACGGATCTTCATTATCTTGTTTCGATATTCAGAATCACACCCTTTTTTTGATTTATTACTAGCACTAATAGATTTTTGTTGCTATTTCATAGGAACCCGATCCTGATCTTTCTCAAAAGAGTGGTATTGAATGAATACAATGACCGGCCACCCAATCAACAGTTTACAAACCAACCAAGCCTCATGTCACACAAAAGCAATTTATGAACCATGACATATGTGAATATGACCTGAGTATAATCTATGTTCACTATTTATTGATGCCACTATCTTAAGGATATATACATGATTCGGTTAAGGATACATACGCTATTGTAACATCCCAAATGTGATGGTCATAAATGGTGGAGATTTTTAATGTGTGACATACGTGACTTGCAGCATCCCAAATGTGATGATCATAAATGGTAGAAATTCGTGTGACGTATATGACAACTGGCAAACTAGTAAGTATTTACGAGCCCAGTAAAAATGGCTCAATTCTTATCTGAACTGGTTAGACATTTGTCTTTGAACGGTTAAACATTATATTGGCTCTTAATGGTTCAGACTTTTTATTGGTTCAACACTTAATGGTTCAGACCTCTTACTGGTTCAACACTTACCCATTCAGAAGTTGTCAAACAGTCTCTAAAATCAGATTTAGTGCTATGATTTTAAATCAGCTGGAATTTATTGGTAAGAGGGACTAGATATTACAAATATTGTCAACATTAATAATTTTAATTGAGGATAGGTGGAAGGAAATTGACATGGGATAATAAAAGAAATTTTATAATATCCTTTTTGGAATAGTATAGTATGGAGATGATAGCAATAATGTTGGAGAAGCAAAAGCAAAGTTAAAAAGCTATGAAATCATTTATAATGTGGGGCCTAAAGTATTGAAAACGAACTTGACTAATTGTTGTTGCTACTATAAACAAAATCTAGAAAAGATACTGCAATATTAATACTTGGGTCAACAAAATTAATATATTTTTGTTAATTGCAAAATATACACAAGTAAAACATCACTTTTGAGAGGGTAATCTGGTTAGATGGTGTGAATGTTGAAGCCTACCTTCACAAAGACAGCAAATATTAAACAAAAACACGAAACTCGTCTGATAAGACGTGTGATGGTTAAATGCCTCGTTGTTTCACAGGATATTAGTGGGGTTACGTAAGTCTATTGTTCACGAGTTCTTTCGCTGAAAAAAATACATCATGAGGATATAGTTTAGAGTAAGTATTTTGTATAGTAAAACAATTTAAACATCCCTATTACTCAAGTTATTAGTATTATTTATTACACGGATATGCAAGTAAGGTATGCATAGAACTTTGATTCAACACACATATATTTATAAAGAAAGAGAAGCATAATAGTTAAAGAGTACAAAGCGCGTGCCTAGACGCTCAGGCGAGGCCATTGCCCCTCACGTAGATGTAAACAAGGTTCTTTCTACATGCGTGAGGGAGGCACATGCCTCCAACCAGTCGCATCCCAGATGACATCATGAGGCGAGATCCATGTTTTTTAGGTTTGAAATGTTTGGTCGGTGATGATGGACAATGAATGTAGATGAATTCTGTGAATTATTATTGGTTTTGTACTTTTGGTTTTTGTTGCGTGATTCTAGTTGCTAATCTCATTATGTTTTATTATATTTGTGGAATGATATTATTGTGCCTTAAATATGCTTGGATAAGGTTTGAGGCTTGAGTAGGTCCCCGCTACTATGTATAGAAAGTAAGGTTAATTAAAAAAAAGGCAAACAACGTACTTCTAGATACCCATGTACCCTTACCTTGCAGGATTTGAACACTCCGCACCTTTGATAGCGCTTTACCACCACACCATGTCCCTTAACTATTCTAACAATACTTGACTCTGAAATTTGTGAAATAGCATTTTTATCATCGACAAAGATATGATAATACATTACGATACACTAATCTTTTTGAACAACAAAAAGTGGGGACAAGCACTGTACCACTAAACCACTAGGTCTTGGGTTATTATTTACTAATACGTTGCATCTTATACATCCTACCATTAATATCCGGATTCATGTTTCAGGAAGTTATAATAATGGATTGTATCATCTTTGTTTTATTGTCATGGTTCATGTTCAGGAAGTTATAATAATGGATGGTATCATCTTTGTTTTATTGTCATGGTTCATGCGTATCTAGCAGGAAACCTCCAAGGCTCCAAAGTCCAAACGGCTATTGGGCCATGGATATAATACAAGTGGGCTGCCATTCATAGTGTTGCGAAGGACTGAATTGTTTCTTGGGCCCAGATTGGGACATGGGGTGTTTAGTGTTAGCCTGTTGGGAATTTCTTATTTCGGGTTTTTATATTTTTGGTTTATACTTTATAGTAAGGGTTCAATATGGTTTTTTTTAATGGCTAATGTTTCTTTACATCAATAATACAAAACTATTTTCTTTGCTCAGGTTTAAACCTGAGACCTATAAAATATGTTTCTATCAAGTGGGCTACCCACATTCAATATGGGTTTACTAACTAATTAAATTGTTTAGTATCTGGTTTAAATTGGTAAAATTGAGTAAGAGGATCATTGGTAATGGGTGTTTATTAACCTTGTAAACCAAATATGATTCGCGGACAAGTTTAAAAACAAGTTGGTATCAAACCAGATTGTTCAACTGATTGTATCAAAGTAGCAAAATCAGTAATATCAATAATATGTTATAATTTATATACTCATAGAAGTCTTCTCTTTGTGTATTTTTATTGTTTTCTTTAACGATTAATTTGTATGAACTAATATGTTGCTACATAGTTTTAGAAGTTTAAAAGTCAACCAACTCGTGCTAAAAGCTACTTGTTTTAAGGTCTCACTAAGTCGAGGCTACGAAATCAAAACTCGCTTGGTATGATTTCATTTCTTCAACAACTTAATGTTTCATATATAATATAACTAGGTATGAACTTCGTGTATCACACGGGCTGAATAAATGTAATTTTATATGCTAAGTAATAAAAAATTTTCATCTTTAAAAACTCGTACATTACACTGATCGAATAAACACGTATATTACACGGCTTGAATACATATGATGTAATTGGTTTAACACACATAGTCTTCAATGTATGTTTTTTGAAAAAAATGAACTTTGATGTTTTATATACTTTTTATAACATTTTACTTTGTTTTTATTTATTTATGTATTATTAGGTTGGAAACTATTGTCACACCCCAACCGATGGCGAAAACATCGAAGTTAGACGAGCGAGGTTGTTCAAAACACCATAACGAGACTGAAATGACAAAAATTTAAAATAACCATATTCTTTTCACTACTACAAGGGGTACAATATTCGAAAGGAATATACACATATTGCAAATTAAAAACATAACAAGTACAAAGTTCGTAAATAAAGCTTCGAGCGAGTTTCTAGATAACCCTAAATAGATTTCTTGTCACATCGTCATCAATTTTCTGCAACATGTATTCAAGTATCCGTCAACACAAAATAGGCCAGTGAGCATACAGGTTTGCCCTACATAGCATATATGATAATAGTCTCAAATCCAACATGGCAATTATATACTAAGTTCATCAACATCCGTCAACACAAAATAGGTTGATGAGCATACAAGTTTAGCCTACATAGCATATATGATAAAAGTCTCAAATCTAATATGTCAATTACTGTCAATTGAAAAAAATATTTATATATTGACTGTTTATATATTTATAAATAATAATAGTGTAACTTATGAGCTCCATATGTGAATAATAATAATATCATATTTTGATACCTTTTAGTAATTATAGACTTATGGTAGTTATACGGTCTTAACACAATTTATTATTTCAATACTATATGAACGTAACCAATTTCGTCTATTAGTTATTTAAAAATATCAACACATATATGATAGCGACATAATATGAATTTATAAGAATCATAAGTAACATTGTCTGAATTTTTCATGCAGTTTTCAAAAAAATATCAGCACATATATGATAACGACATAATATGAATTTATAAGAATCATAAGTAACATTTTCTTCATTTTTCTTGCAGTTTTTAATACGATATAATTGGTCACTTAAATTTTTCTTGCAGTTTCTAATACAATAGAATCGATCACTTGTATTATAGCTATTTTATAAACCTTAAATCATGTATTCAGTGTCTTAAATATCAAAATCTATCAAATAAAACATGTAGTGTCTTGAATATCAAAATCTATCAAATAAAACATGTTAACATATCATAACATAAAACAAAACAAACAAACATATCTAAATATCTAGTACTAACATAAAATAAAATTTAGAAACCTAATACATCCAATCTTTACATATATATAAATAACAAATACATTGTTGGCCTTCCCTTTAAAAAATTAGTAGGAACGTTTTAAATCAAACTTAACACAAACAGAAAATAATATATATGTGAAAAAAATCTTGTAAAATAATACATATGTGCAAAAAATCTGGTTCACAACAAATGTTCATACAAGTAGTTGGGCTTTCAGAAACACCATCCATATATTTTTTTAGAAATTACACACCAATAATGGGTTAATTATTACATCAAACGACACTTATGAAATGTTTCATATTCAGCATGTTCCCAAGTGTAAGAAGTAAATTTCCAATTTGTCGTTAGGCCATATGTATTCAAGAGCTATGAGAGGTTAAAACAACCTATACCGCCCCATAAAGTTAATACCGCCCCCCTTGGGCGTTATGGGGGTATGTTTGGGGGGGGGGGTTGGAGGGTTATGGGCTGCATGTGATGGTGACGGTAGGGTTTTGTTTTGATTTTTCTCTCAAACCTATATATACATATAACTGAAGGGAGGTTATGGAAGGTTATCCACCACACATACATATATTATGGGAGGTTATATTAGGGTAAAGGGGGTTATGAGTACACATGGGCTTATGGCATATCATCATTACACATTTGAGCGCATTTGCATGAATATGTTCCGCATGTTCACATGTGTTTTATTAAATATGCGCGTATTTTGGTTGGTAACTTTATGATGAAGAGTAACATGATTTATTTAAAAAACTCGTATGTAAAACTTGTAACATGTGACAAATGTTTATTTCATGATAACTAAAGACTAGGTTCAAAATCATAACTATAAACTCATTTTTAGTTTTTTTTTTCCTCATGATCATCCTTAATTTTATAACAAGAAAAGTATATTAAAGATGCAGTGTCCGGACTCTTTATTTTGAATTTCACATTTTATATAATAAATAATATACCTTATATATTTTTTATTTAATTTGTTTGTTTTATAAAAGATTATGTTTGTTAACTTCTTAAAATAAGGTAAATACATAACTACTGTAAGGGTGTCCGTGCGATACGTTTGAAAACACAAACACTGTCAGGGTTGCATGGTTCTGTCAGCTCAGTTATTATTTTAGATGAGTTTTTTAACTGGTGTCTGTACCGTATCAATACCGTAACATCCATACAGATCAAATTTTGGCTAGTCTAGGAGGAATGTTGGTAGCTTATCTTATTTCGCTAAGCGCCTAAGCTTCTTTTCCACAACAAAGTTGGGCCACCACACACAAAACACATGAACTAAACAACACCTTTACATCACCAACCGTTCATTCACAAGCATCGTCTCCTTCAACCTTCTCCCACCGGTGATCGGAACTTGTAAGCACCGATTACTATTCTCACTGTTATCCTCAATCAACTCAAATCAATATTCATCTAATCATATCAATCAATCATCTGTTAATCGCTCATCATTCGCCGTATCTCATATGCTATAATTAGGTTTTTCACGCCTGTAGACTTCGATGTATAACTGTTATAGATCCGATCTCGTAACGATCCGTTTGTTGATTATTCGGTTGTTAGCGTTATAAATTGCTTATTCCTGTTTTGTAATTGTGTTCTTATGTGTTATGAATTTTGTAATTAGGTTATTGTTTTTGAGAACTATGATTATTCGTGTTTAGTGTCATAAATTTCTTCTTCGTGCTTTGTAATTGTGTTATTATGTGTTATGAATTTTGTAATTAGGTTATTGTTTCTAGAAACTGTGATTATTCGTTTGTTAGTGTCATAAATTGCTTCTTCGTGTTGTGTAATTGTGTTATTATGTGTTATGGATTTTGAAATTAGGTTATTGTTTTTAGGAACTGTGATTATTCGTTTGTTAGGGTTATAAATTGGTTATTCGGGCTTTGTAATGTGTTCTTATGTGTTTGAACTCTGAAATCTAGGTTATTGTTTGTAGGAAGTGTTAATCGTAATTTCGTTTCAATATTTGTTGTATTTGAAGGTTTGGTGTAAAAGAAGAAAAGATGTTTGTTGATTATTCGTTTGTTAGTGTCCTAAATTTCTTCTTCGTGCTTTGTAATGGTGTTATTCTGTGTTTGATTTTGAAATCTAGGTTGTTGTTTGTAGGAACTGTTAATCATATTTACGTTTCGGTATTTGTTTTGAAGGTTTTGGTGTAAAAGAAGAAAAGATGTGTGTTGATTATTCGTTTGTTTGTGTCATTAATTGCTTCTTTGTGCTTTGTAATGGCTTTGTTATATGTTTGAATTTTGAAATCTAGGTTATTGTTTTTAGTAACGGTTTATCACACTTTCGTTTTGATATCTGTTGAATTTGAAGGTTTCGACGTAAAATAAGAAAAGATGTGGGGTATTTTAAGGCAAAAAGCCGGAGGAGTTACCGGATTATCCTCTCAGGTAAGTGAATTGGTGTAGCATCTGCTTTAATAAATAAAAATGTTGTTAGGATGAAAACTGGTTGATGTTTTATGTTTATGTAGGGTTTGGGGAATCAGATGTTGAGGTTAAGGCCTGTAGCATCAGTTATGAGAAGTTATTCAGCTGCAACCAAAGAGGTGATTGGAGTTATGATTTGTATTGCTTGTTTGTTATCTTAATCTATGTTATTTTATGCTACACAAGTACCCTAGAGGATGTCTGACTGTTGGTTGATTGATGAGCTAAGGTTGATACGGATAGTACTTTGTGAACGATGTTATTTTGATTAGCAAATTTTGACACTTATGAGAAGAAATTATTCAAGAAAAAGTTCAGAATTGTAGTTCAATTTCAGTATATCGGTGGTAGAAATAAAAATTACAAGTACATGATATAGATGTTTTTTAGCAAGTTCAAGAACCTCCGGCTTATATATCTAGCGACAGTTTAAAACTCAAAAGGATCACCGAATCAAGAAACTAGGGACCAGTTGGAAGTTGAAACCCACATAATATTTGTTAGGATTTACAACGTTCTCATCTCATATCAAGTATATATATGTCCGTAAGAGTTACTTGGTTTTAGTCTCATATGTATTGTGTATATCAACGTAGAGCTTCATATCTGATTTTGTGACTGAAATCTAAGAGAATTTGGCGAGCTTCCTTAAAGATAAATATTATACCCAAGTTTGAGAGCTCATTCGAGAAAAAAATTTATTTACGTCAAACAGAGTTTTTTTTTGGTGTGGTGGTGACTTACGAATATATCTTAAGAAATTTGGATATTAGATTTACTTTTCAAGTTTTGCAGATGACAGTACGAGATGCTCTGAACTCTGCTCTTGATGAGGAAATGGCTGCTGATCCTAGTGTTTTTGTTATGGGAGAAGAGGTAAAATTATTTTTATAAAAGGGTGCTGAGAGCTCTTTTTTTTATTTAACTGATGCTCATCCTTTTATAATGTTCAGGTAGGAGAATACCAAGGTGCATACAAGGTAAGATTTTTATGCTTCTCAGCTCTCTCAGATTCTACAAATTAAAAAACTAAAGGTGGCAAAACAGGCAGGTCAACGGGTTTGGTAACACCGCAACGTGTCAAAGTAGTAATTTGTTACCGGTTAAAATGGGTTGGGTCGACCCAAACTGTTTCTGTCTCAGTTTTTAGGTCTTTAAAGTATTCATTCAGTGTCTTAAATACGATTATAAAAATTCTATTATTTCAATAAATTTCTATATCTTTGATATAGTGATCCGGGAGCTTTTATGTATTAAAAATACACGTTGGCGACTTTCTATCGGTTATACCTATTCAACCTTTTTCCTTCTAGCGCTTACTTTTAGTTTGAACTGTTAGAGATAAAGTTAACACAAATCGCTCTCTTTCATAATTAACCACCTTTACATTTAACATATATATTTATATATTCTTGTCTTACTGTATTTTTTTTTATATTTTCCAGATAACCAAGGGGTTATTGGACAAATATGGTCCAGAAAGGGTTGTTGATACCCCTATCACAGAGGTTTGCAAGTTATTCCCATCAGTTTTAGTATATACTTTAACCTTTATCCTCCTAGAGATTTCAAATATACGTTCATTTTTTTTTCAGGCTGGGTTTGCTGGGATAGGAGTTGGTTCTGCGTATCATGGTCTGAGGCCCGTGATTGAGTTTATGACTTTCAACTTCTCTATGCAGGTTCTATTTTACCCATCACATTTTGTTAAGACAGAGATAATTATGCACAGTTTGTGTTCAACGTTCTGCATCACGATTGAAGTCAAGTTAATTACATTGATTTGTTGAACTGTTAGCATCTGAAGGTTTTATACTTTTCTTGTAGTTTTAGGCAAAATGAACTTAGTTTTCAACTGTTGGTGATTTTTGCAGGCTATTGATCATGTTATCAATTCTGCAGCAAAGTCAAACTACATGTCTGCTGGGCAGATTAATGTACCCATCGTTTTTCGTGGACCAAATGGGCCCGCTGCTGGTGTCGGTGCTCAGCATTCCCAGGTTGGGTTGTTTGACTTGACTCTTTTCTTTTAAGTTCTCATCAATTGCCATATGTGGTCCCCACATGAGTGACATCATCATAAAGTTTATTCGGGCTTATTAGTTAACATGGCATTGAAATTGGATAGACTATAGAGCATTCATGGACATCTTATATTGCCAAATGACAATCTTATTTGAAATGAGATACATAGCACAAACTGTTTGAGAAAAGGAAAGGATTCTAAGTCATTACTAGCATTATATTTGGTTCTTCACTCACCATCCAATATTCAAAATAATAATAATAACAATTAAAAAATTTACACTCATTTACTATTTGCAATGTCATGCAGTGTTATGGTGCATGGTATGGGTCAGTCCCTGGTTTGAAAGTGCTTGTACCTTACTCCTCTGAAGATGCTCGTGGGCTTCTAAAAGCTGCAATTAGAGACCCTGATCCCGTTGTTTTTCTTGAAAATGAATTGTTGTGAGTAAACCGTTACTTACCAATTTAGAGGTGGCATTTACGACCCTATTTATTCATTAAAAGGTTGATTCTGGTAAACGTTTACTTATAATGCATAGAACCTTTCATATCATTTTTTTGAAAAAGTTAGATAGTTATAGAAAACAGTGAAGTTTTGTAATCATAGGACACTAATTATTTACAAAGAACTTAAAATTTTGGACAAAAAGTATTTTTGGTATACAAGACCTGCACATTTTTGCCACCTCTACTTAACATTTGATAATTGATGCTTATCATTGTCATTACAATTCATTTTATCTTTATTTTGTACTTGTCAGATATGGTGAATCTTTCCCTGTTTCCGCTGAAGTTCTTGATTCAAGTTTCTGTCTTCCTATCGGAAAAGCAAAGGTTTTTCACTGAAATGGATTTATTTTTCTTCAAAATTTATTGTTATTTTTATAGGATTTGGCTCACCGTATTTACTGGTCACACTTCACAGGTTGAAAGAGAAGGGAAAGATGTCACAATTACATCTTTCTCGAAGATGGTTGGCTATGCCCTTAAGGTTTGTTGGAATAGTTACTCTTATCCCATAAGGCGTATTTTGTTGTTGTTGTTGTTGTTGTGTGTGTATATATATCCCGTACACAATTAGGAAAAAGAAAAAGTACAACTTGTAGATAAAAAATGGAGAAATTTCTTATACTACGGAATTAATATACCATGTAAGTTTGTTTTTTGATAACAAGCTTTTGCTAGAGGTGGCAAAATGGGCATGTTGAGTAACTGGTCAAAATGGGCTCCGGGCAATTTTGAAGATTAGGTGACCTGTTAAAGGTTTTCTATCCATCATTTAAATTTATAAAAGAAATAACGTCTAAATTGGATTACAAAAAGTATACTATGAGATAATAGTATAGCTGAACAAAACAATTTAGAGGTTCTAACGATATGAGTACACTGTGGGCGACTTTTGACCCGTTGTACATCTGTACCTGTTTTGCTTTAACTACTTTATTAAAATTTACTCACTCTGACCTGTTAGAGAGAAAACGTGACCTGGTTTGACCTCTTCTTTTGTTAATTGGGTAGAAATTAAACACACAATAGACAGTTTTCAACAGTATTCGTCATGTTTCATTCAGCCAAGTTATAAATTGTTAACCATTTGACACGCTCAAGATAAGACCGGACCCAGTTCAACCAATTTATAGTTAAGTGAGTTGCAACTTGCAATATTGTCGCCTCTCCGTTTTGTATAGAAGTTGGTAGGATCTACGTATGTATGAGGTCCTTAGTTTCTTAGATAGACATATCATATATGAACTCCAAATTAGACAAATACCAGTAGGATTTTTCAACCACTTTTATATCAAGCAGTATTCTTTGCGAATATGATGCAAGTTTTTTTTCTGTTGCAATTTTAGGCTGCTGAAATACTTGAAAAGGATGGAATAAATGCAGAGGTAATGTTTCTATGTGACCAAAAGCTTATCATATATTTTATTTAATAGAAAAATATTATGCTTATTTAAGTGAAAGCTGCATAATTTTACAGGTTATAAACCTGCGTTCTATTCGACCACTAGATAGAGCTACGGTCAATGCTTCAGTTAGAAAAACTAACCGCCTGGTCACCGTTGAGGAGGGGTTTCCTCAACATGGCATTGGTGCTGAGATCTGGTATTACCTACTTTCCAATTTAACTTCTTTAAATAGTTAGTTAGTGTGTTAAGTATGATTACATCATTAAATTATTTTATGAGTAAATTACACCGATGGTCCAGTGGTAAGGCCATGTTACAGGTTTCAGGTTTGGCCTTTTTTTCAGAAATTATATCCATGGTTTCACTGTTTCCTCACTCGTAACACGTTTGGTCTTTCACAGATTGACGTTAAACGTTTGGTTTAACCATGGTTTGGCCAAAAAACGAGTCTGAGGCGCGCCTCATGGGGTTTTTATTGTATATGCGCCTCAGGGGATTTTGATATTTGTTTTTGATGTTTTTGACTTTTTGTGTCAATTTCAAGCATTTCATGACTTTTTTATGTGTGCTTTTGATGATTTTGATGAATCTGATGATGAAATTAGTTAGTATTATTATTGTTATAATATATATATATATAATTTTTATATTTATTTATTAATACCGCCTCGGCCTTACGCCTCGTTTCGCCTTGAGGCTTACGCCTCGTGAGTCGAAGGGAAAACGCCTCGAAACTCGTTTCCCTTCTTTTAAACCTTCGGTTGAACTCTTACTAACTATTTTTAGTAACAAAAATCAACAAATAGGTGTATAACGGGTGGGATTGTTTGTTTGTTGCAGTGCATCTGTTGTTGAAGATAGCTTTGGTTATCTCGATGCACCAGTCGAGAGGATTGCAGGGGCTGATGTTCCCACACCTTATGCTGCCAATCTCGAGAGAATGGCTTTCCCTCAGGTCGAATAATTTTACTTTTTCAATGTGTTTTTAGTTTACTAAATCGTGGAGTTCTTGCCAATTAACTATATTTTTTATATATTTTTTGCAGATTGAGGATATTGTCCGGGCGGCTAAGAGAGCATGCTACAGGTCGGTACCTATGGCGGCAAATGCGTCATGAAGGGTGGTATCAAAATGCTGACTCTTTTTGCTTGGAGAATGCACCTTGTGATTTTGAGGGGAGTAGAAGTGGGAAGCTTCAATTTTTTCCTTGGTGGTGTATTGTGTGAATTGAATTTGTAGAATGGTGTCTCTACACCCGAATTCTTTTTATTTAATAAGGTTAGATGTAAATCGCAATGCGAGAGATGCGATTTCTTTAATAAACGAAAATTTACAAACAAAACCGAGAATATGAAGCCTTAAACGATGGGCATAAGATCGTGCGATGAGAAGATCCTTGTTCAAGGAATTGAGAAATAAGCAATAGGAACCGAATGAAACCTTAAAGAGATCAAGAATAACATTGTCGTTAGAAGTTTACTCGTTTCATGTACAATATTGTCACTCGAGATGCAATCATGTGTAGTTACTCGAGTGATGAGTTCACAACACAACAAAAGTGAACTAAAAGATGGTGTCTCCTAAGTTGTATGAAATAAGCTCGATCCGATTTCAGACCGAGTTGAGAACTCAAATGCCGAACACAAAAAATAATAAGTTACAAATTGGTTTCAATTCATATCACCTTTATCCATTTATAAGGTTATATCACAATTATATATAGGGGTACCTTTGTAGAATAGTAACCAAGTTTTAAAAGTGTTTCAATTAGGTCACTCAAGTTTCAAAAGTGTTCTAATCAGGTCACTCAACATTCATTTTTTATTAAAATTAAGGATTTTTCATCCATTTCACAGGTAACCGTGGTGATGTGAATTTTTGTTTCTTTTTTCCCTTTCATTTGATGCTAACGTCCAGTGATGACGTGGATTTTAACTTGTTTTTTCAATTTTTAATGTAACTAAAGTGTTTTTATTTTTAATAAATAGAATTTCATATATTAATATAATCCGACCCTAGCATCTTATGCTCCATTTTTCTCTTGACACATGGAAAAAAGAACATGACTCGATTTGAATGTTAAGTTATCTAATTGGGACAAAAACGATACGAGTGACCTAATTAGAACACTTTTGAAACTTGGTTACTATTCTGTGACATTTTCCATTATATATATATATATATATATATATTACAAGCGACAAAAACTAGATAGTATAATAATTCAGCACACTGTTACACTACACAAGTACTAGTCCACTAGTACTTCACTTTGACCACCATGAATTATTGTTTGTAATTCAGTTGTGATTTTCACTCCAAATATAATCAGTTCCCATCACTATCATCATCGTACCTTACAGAACCCATAAGCTCTGGTCCTTCCAGTCTTGGATTATTCTTGAAACTGTATTCAAAAACACCTTTCATGTCATTACAAGGCTCACATTTTAGTACACACCCAGTCTTAAGTAAAGATTAGATTTGCGAGACCGTATAAACACTTGTGCATTATACAATGAAGATAATCACATGTAGTAGGAGAGAAAATAAGGAGGTAAAAAACGACATGATATCACACATTAAAGCAACAGGCAAGGGCGTAGCTTTGTGGGGGCAGAAGCACCCCCCCCCCCTCGTTAGAAATTTTTGGGTATTTACGTTTTTGACCCCCCGGTTTTATAGAAATTTTGGTATATACGTTTCCGACCCCCCGGTCGGAAATCTCAAGCTTCGCCACCGGCAACATGTATAACTGTCTATGTTGGCTCTCTGTTGTTGTATTGAACATCCATAGATATCTCCATTTTTTGTATATTCAGAAAATTAAACAAGTTTTCACCTTTAAAAATATAGAATATGATTTGGCGATTATATACTTTATTTTCACGTATCCACTTTAATTATGTCGAGTAATTTTTTCGAGGATCTGATTATTTTGTAAAAGGATAAAGTGTGTTTGGTCTGATAATTCGCGAAAAATGAAGTGGATACTTGAGATTTGTTTGCATATTTTATGAATATAAAAAGGTAAAATCTTGTCCAAGATGGAGAATGTTGTATACAATATAAATGTATAATTGTATACAACCCATGATGAAGATAATTATGATTTTCTCTTATTATAATTTGTAGAAAATAACATGACTAATACAATTATATAAACTATATAAAGAAGACTCACCTTTCTTCTGTCAACTTAGAGAAAGAACCCCATGTCGGAAACGTGCCACATAAATCGTTACTCGATACATCACTGCGATAGTTAAATTATAACTGGAAAATAATAAACCCAAATAAAAGTTGAAGAGAATTGTAGCTCACAAAATCTTAAGGTTAGGAAGCTTTGTAAGATCTCTTGGAATTCTTCCAGTTAATCTATTGCCATTGAGTCGCCTGCATTTATCAATAATGGTTTTCTGTTCATTTCAGTTGTCTTTAACCCATTAATAGATTAACGGGTCAAACGGGCCACGTCAAAGTTTTTAGCTAAAATGAATGGGTCAAACGGTTCAGAAGTCACCCAGTGTACACTTTCAAAGTATCGACTAGTAATGTGTTTTATTTAAATATTGTAATAAAAAAGAAGTCAAAGTAAATGTATATTGTATTTAAATTCAGCAAAAAGTATTTAGGGGTTAACCTGTTTCGACATATACTAAAAAATACGTGTCAAAAAACCCTTGTTTTTATTACCAGTCTACTCGTCGGACTAGTTTCAAAAGACTTATGATGTCATAAATAATTTAAAAATGAACTTTTTTGGAACTACATAATTTTTGGTGTAGATTTATAATATTTAACAAAATACTAATCCTTGAGTAAGGATTAACAAAATATTAATCCTTGAGTAATAAATCAGATTTTGGAAAGAAAATAATATTTCTATTATGAAAATCTTGTCCGACGCATAACCAGAAGACCCAAATGAAGGTGTTTCAAGAGTAGTACGCAACCAAACCAGTTTTGACATGTTACCCCACCCGTATAATATATATTGTATACATGATATACAAGTAAAAACATACATGAATCTGAGACAGGAAAGCTTGGAAAGCGAAGGGGGAATGAAACCGGTGAGGTTATTATGGAAGAGATCTAAGCTTATAAGATTCTTAAGTCCTCCAAGTTCAGATGGTATTGTCCCCACAAAATTGTTCATGTACAATTCCCTGCATATAGACACACCACTTGCTATATTTATTTCGGTTCAATGATTGAAGTACTCTAACTATGTTATATTGTACTAAGTTTTTAAAGCTATGTAGATGAGAATCAATCACTCCACATAAACATTTATGAAGCGACCGGATCATGGTAAACCCTTAGGATAACAAGCAAATTTGTGGTACGTTATTTGGAGTTTTGTGATGTCTCGCCTTTGGGGTCGGTTAGCTTGTCACATGGTCAGCTTAGGCGTGTCACGTCATTTACGCTAATGAAGTTTTGGCATTGGTCAGCGATCCGAAGTTGATCTTATTATGGAAGCTGACTCTCTACGCTAACGAATAAACACTAGTGGATCAAACTAGGATTATGGGTTTGGTCCGTAAGAAATTTTAAGTTCGGTTCTTCAGTTGTTTGCTCACACCAGAGGAATAAGTTGTTAACCTTTATCCGACTGGGGGAGGATGGGTTCTAGGCAGATCACAATTTTTTGTGAGAACAAAAAGACAATAAATTATAAATTTTTTCTATCTTAAAAATTATAGAAATAGTTGAAATGCAATGTTTAATCACCTCTCCTGAATTTAAAAAAAAGATATGAAATCATTTCATTTATTTATATAACCTACGCATGTGTGCTAGTCACATGTACGTTATATTACCCACACATAACCTACACATGTGTAGGTAAACGTTTAAAAGTTAAAAAAATATATGAACAAATTAGTTTAATAACTTTTATGTAGGTATCGAGCACATTTGTATGTAAAAATGTAAATGTAAAAAAAATTAAAATAATCCGAATCATTAATAAAAAAGGTTAACGATTTTGATATGTTCTTTTTGTTCACGTAATAATTCAGTGTTCTAAAATGAAAGTATCAACTATTTATAAAAAGACATCTTATTGTAATCGTAAATGTGTCCCGACTTCTTAAACTAATCTCTATTTTAGGCATTAATCTACAAAATACTTACAAGTACTCAAGACGCTCAAGCTTCCCCAACTTAGGAACAAGATTGCCCGACAGCTTTGCATTTCCAAGATCACTACAACTCAAAAAATAAATAAATAAATAAATAATCAACCATTAAATAAAAGAACCCTTAAACGGGTCTAACACTTACAGTCGGGTAACCCGGTTTTCAGAATCACAAGTAACATGAAACCAAGTACATGGATCAACCAAAGTAGGATCCCAGCTTTGAAGAACATTGGTGGGGTCCTTCACTGCTCTTCTCAAAGCATACAAAGCATCCCCTGTTTCAATATTCAGAAATGTTTTCAAAATAGAACTGGAAATCGAACTAGTCGTCTTACTCCTCCATTTTTTAAATTTACATTAACGATAGAAAAATTACATAGAAATGATAGATAAATCGAACTGGCAACAAGCTGCGTCCATTAGTCAAGTCTTACTCGTCCATTAGTCAAATCAGAATTAATAACCGGACAACCTTGTAATTAATTTAATAAGTTATATAAATTTAATGATTTTTACAAATCAAACATTTTAATTTTCTTTTATATTTTCATTCTTTATATATATGTTATTGATATTTTCAAAAACCAAAAAATTATATGCACCTCGCAACATACATATATTTAACTCATAAGCTATATGTACATATTAATAGCAAACATAAGTAGACAAAAGATCAAATACAAAGTATTTTATCGTACAAAACGTACGAATGGAGTGGAAAGTAAAAGAAACGCGGTGACATTTCCGTAATTATTTTACCCGTAGGTAATTATCAAAATTACTCTCCAAATGATATTGTAGGGTAATTTCGTAGAGTATCATAATTACTATACAAATAATCTTCTAGGGTAAATTTTGATTTTGTAAGGTAATTTTGATATCATAATTACTGTATAAATAATCTTGTAGAGTAATTTTAGGGTGATTTTGATAATACCATACGAGTAAAATAATTACGAAAATGACACCGCATTTTGTTACCTTTTCAACCTATTCGTACGTTTTGTAATGTAAGCTTATTTGTAAAGCATCTTTGCTCATATATGTATACAATAGTTATACATATAAACTCCATATTATACATAGATATTCACACACATATGCACAAGTTTTATAATAAATACAAGTAATAATAATATTTAAAACCAAAGGTGGGATTTGATTGAGATCAGAGATAATTACCTTCGGTGTTTGCATATGCAGATATGGATATATGAAGAAGCATGAAACACAGAGGAAGAAAAGTCGCCATAGTTAGCAAGTTTGAAAAGCTTAGAGTTGTGTGTTTGTACTTGAAGAAGCTTAAAGGATGTTGAGAGTGGGTTGGTGCGGTGGGAATTTATGGAGACGAAAACCAAATATACCCAACAAAATTATATTATATTAAATTTAAATTAAGAAAAAGATTGCTTTGCTTTGCTTTATGAGTTACTAGCGGGGTAGACCCGTGTGAACACACTGAACGGTTGATAACAAATGAAATAAATGATATTTTTATTATGTCATCTGTAGTGTTGTATTTCTGTTTTGATAATTTAATATAATTAACAATGTACAGACACAAAAGGTTAAAAGTACCAGCAAAGTTTAAAATAAAAAAAAATAGCATTTTAATCAATACCGTTGTTTTATACACCACACCACAAATTTTATATAAACGTTCAAGAAATTCAAAACCATGAAACTAAAGCAGAATCAAGCCGTTAATAAGAATTGGTTGGGTTTTTTTTTAACCGGTTCGCTTTTGGTTTCAATAATTTTCAACCGTATTTTGTATCTATTGTTTGTTAAAAATCATTAATAAACAAACTAAATAGAACTATCATAATGTTCTTAATACATAATATAACTTTATTGAAGTATCTTATATGTTACAAATAAACCCCTCTCTTATGTAATTATTAAAAAATTAAAAATAGCCATTCAGTTTCCCATTACCAACGCTATTTGTTCCATATCAAAACCCTAGATCCATTAATCACTGCAATCTTCTTGAAGCAACGTTGATACAAAACCACCGACAGGTATCAAACAATCCATCTCGGATCCTTTTTTTGTAAACGACGGTAATATCTTCCCAATAGTTGTTTCAATCATCCCTATTACTGTCTTTCTTTATGGGTTTATAGTGTTTGGTGAGATAGGATCCGAGATTTCTTATCTCTATTTCCTCTAATTTCCGCCGGCATATGTATGTGTAGTTTACTGTTTTTGATTTTTTGTATCTTTGATACTGATACAGTATGAAATCAGTGTTCTTAACATTGATCTAGATATAGAGTAGAACTCGATTGGTGATTAGATTATTAGATTTTGCCGGATTATGTTTATTTGACTACTGATTGGTTATCTCAGGCTGACTCTTGATAGTTTGAATACCCGACTTTTTTTTATTAATGATGATTTTAGGTATTCGTATTAATATTGTTAAAGTTGATAGATTTTCTGGTATGTATTTTTAAACATGACTTGAGATCGATTGGTTAATAGATTTTTAAACCCTAAAACGATTTAGTTATAAATATTTAGTCTTTTTTGTATAATCTTTGTGGACATTGATTTGTGTATGTTCATAATGTTGACTGTTATAGTATAGAATGTTGTTTGGCTTAAAGAAAATTTAGTTGAATATTGTATATATCATGACTGTTTAACCATTTTCTTCCTATTCTTAACATTTTATATAGGGGTGACTTGTGTATTTTATCTACTGTGGTTTTTTTTAGATTGCATTAAATAACTTAAAAGTAATTTCATTATTTTTTTCTTTTTCTGTTATTGAGATTATTCTAGTTCATCCTTATAACAATGTACGGATTCGCTTGTTACTTGTCGGACGAGAGAAGGAAAAATATGGTTGGTTTTGTAATTCCATTTTAATATTCCGCGTGTTGTTTTATCTCCATAAATATTGTCCTAAAATGTTTGTAAATATTTGTTTATTATACATAGACTTTGCCGAAACAATATGCAGAGTGGATTACAAATTTTAATTATCCAGTTGGCTATGTGAAGATCTGGACAATGCATCGGGACGTGTTTACAGTGAAGATATTTCCATTGGGAAACCAGTATTATATGTATAATGGGTGGTTTACAATGACTCAGACTTTACAAATTCCATCACGTTCTTGGCTGATATTTCAGTACGAAGAAGCGTTACAAAGTTTTCGGATGTTTTATTTTTATCAGGACATTGCTCTTGCACCATCTGATTATTTTTACTATAGAGCAAATGGACCTTTTGATCTACCTGATGTTATGGTATGCCATCTATAGTCAAATAAATTTTATTCCTTCTTAGTTGTACATTACTAATATTTTTTTTGGCTTTATTGTAGCATATTAATCGTTTTTTTGTTCACCACAAGTTGTTGGATACTATTCCATACTATCCGGTTGTTATTAACGGACCTGGGAAAAAAATAGTTTGTTCGGATAGATGAGCTGAACAATCAAGTTTACATAAACAACTTGTTGGAAGCGAATCAAGAAGGAACTGTCAATAACTGATGATCACCTGGTTGCCTTTGAGATGATTGATCTTCATAATTTCAATATGACCGTTTTCAATGTTTCAACTTGTGAATTAGTGTACCCACCGGAGTTGTGTGCTATGGTTAAAGAAGAAGAGGTAGAGGAGTTTATTGAAATTTCAGACACCGGATCTGTACATGACATGATGAATGTCAATGAAGGTGATGTAGTTATGGTTAATGCGATTGAGGAATCTGTGCCTATTGTTTTCAAAGTGGATGATCATTATGTAAGTTTGAGCTTTATAGTTTGTAAGTAACAGAAAGTTTGAGTTTTGAAACCGTTGTATACTTTCTTTCTTAACTTTTGTTTGTTTCTTGGTATAGCGACTTCGTAAAAGGCAGGCTGTCGACCTGGGGTTGAATAGGAAGGTCAATCTGATGATTGTAGATGCAGCAGGTGACTTTTGGGATGTTCACGTTGATATAGAGACTTTAGCTGATCAGAAGAGGTATTATGTGAAAAGGATGAAAAACTTTGTAAAAGCTAAAAACACGGGTTCAGGTGAAGTTTTTACACTTCACTTCGTCAAAGGAGAACGGAAGTTGTTATTCATCTGAATGGTCGTATGGAACTTTTTTTGGTGGTTGTGGTTTTTGGTTTATATAACAATCAGATGGTCAAAACTGGTAGTTTGGATATCACTTTTTCGATTATAAAAGACATGTGTACATGTTATTTTTGGTAATTCGTAGTTATCTTAGAATTACCGTCTGTATCTGAAAAAGAATATATGTAGGTCTTTAATGACTGATTTTGGAACTTGTTACTTGCAGGCATTAACGTTCCTTTTTATAAATTTGATACTGATTGTTATACATTAATATCTTTTCAGTAATATTAAGTGTATGTTTGTATGTTGATGATAATTTTTTTATACTGGATAGTAGAATAATATTAACGGCAAAATCAGCCAAAATTGATATAACAAAATTCGGTTCTATCACATATCATCATACATCAAAATGTTCAAGCAAATGGTATTTCTAAATTAATCATAGGTTTGTAAAACTTCTTTGTAAATGACATTAGTGGTGATTTTACCCAGTTCATTTTCTTTGTCACATACCAAAATCTTCAAACCTTTCCGACTTTTAACTCGCGATACCACAACATATAGCTGGCCATGACTAAAAACCGGACGTGGTAGGTACAATCCAACACGTTCGAGCAATTGTCCTTGGCTTTTATTAATGTCATTGCAAAGCAGAGTGATAGCGGAAATTGTCGGCGAGAAACTTTAACCGGAATCCTTTTATCAGTCGGTGACATTTTCAATCTTGAGATCAGAGTATGATAGCCCATATTATTTCCTGTGATAATCTTTGCTTCTATTACAAGCTTTCCAAGTTTTGTTACTTGTAGGCGTGTTCCGTTACACAAACCATTCGCTTGATCAATATTTCTAAGTAACATTACCGGAGCTCCAACTTTAAGAACCAATTTATGGTTGGGTAATCCAGACAAGTGCATGCTGTTTAACACATCTGGAGGAAACAATGCCATGTTAAGATCCGATTGTTCCTCGGATTGACATAAAGTACTGAACTTAGATATATCTTCTCTTCACCAGGCATACTATTTAAAAGTTTTGTGTTTATTGAATCAACCACTTCATTTGTTGGAGCCAAAATGGCTCTATGTTGGAAATAGTATAAATCTTCCAAAAATTATCCATATCCGGGTATGTGAAGGAAATAAGAGAAGCGATAGCCTTGACTTGATCTTTAATAAGCAAATCATCCGGGATTTGAATTTCCGCTTCTCCATCATTCTGATCACCCAGCAAACCATCACCAAGTTTTAAAATCCATTCAGCGAAATCTTTGGTTTCTTGAAAATTGCTTGGTTTGATACCAAACTTTAGCCTCATATTTTCGGTTAGCTTTAGAACCTGACAATGTTTCCATATGTAAGAAGAATTTAACGCAGAATTTACGATCATGCTTCTAGTTCCTTTTGGAATGACAGTAAGTATTTGTCTAAAATCACCACCAAATACGACTACTTTACCGCCAAAAGGCTTGTTTTGCATTCTCGGATTGGTTGAGCGTGATACATCTCTCATTGTTCGATCAAGTGCTTCAAAACAATGCTTGTGTGTCGGTGCTTCATCCCAGATTATCAGCTTTGTTTCTTTTATTAGCTCACCTAACTCGCTGTTTGGTTCTATGGAACATATAGAATCCTCGTTAATATTAATTGGTATTACAAACCTCGAATGAGCTGTCTTACCACCATCTAAAAGAAGTGATGCAATCCCACTTGATGCAACATTCAATACCACTTCCCCTTTGGAGCGTAATGCAGCAGATAATGTTTTGCAGAGAAACGTCTTACCGGTTCCACCATAGCCGTATACAAAGAATACACCTCCAAAACCTTTAACCAATGCATTCATAACAGTTTGGTAAACATGGTGTTGTTCAACAGTTAAACACTTTAAAAAATCTTTGAGTTCATTTTCTAAGCTTGCTCGATCATACGAAAGCTCTTTCATAATCATTTGATTTTTCAATGCAGAGATGTAACTGTCAGGAAGATCTGGCATATCACAAAAGTTATTCAATGTACTGCCATAACCAAGTAGCAACTTCTGGATATGTGATAAGCAAATGTTTTCAACTTCTTTCTCTGGAAGAACCAAATCTATCAAAAAGAAATAACCGAATGTGATTGATAATTATGGTATTTAATATTCCATTAAAGTAAAAGTGAAATTCAGAAATGTTATATAATTTGGTCATTACCTTCGATACCCGTAATCTTCCGTTGCTCATATAAAATGTCTTCAGATAGGAGATTTTTTGTTTGTGTCCAGAATTCTGCGGGTCTTGAAATGGAGTTTGACATTACGCAAATAACTGGAAGTGGACCATGTGCTTGCTTCCCTAATTGCAATTATATACTCATGGTCATCATCCAACAAACCACGTGCAAAGCATGCGTCTTTAAAACTGTCATAAAGTTTTCCGTCATAGGTTTTCATATCCTCGAAACTGGTTGGTCCTTTTAAGTGATTCAATAAGATTCTCAAGTAATAACAATCACCAAGTGATGGAGGCACACAGTGTACCCGGCCAACTGCTCCAAAAGGTCTTTTTCTACGGACCCATTTACGTTCTTTACGTATCCATACATAGTATCTTGGAAAATCTATATACTTGAGTGTTTTAGCAAAGTCATCGACCCGGTTACACTTCATCCATTCCGTGAACATTGACATCTTGATGGTTGGGTTACTAACTACATCGCATATATTTGAATTATCATCATACACGATACTTTGACCATCTTCAGAATGAAAAGCCAAAATTTCAACAGCTGGATATCGATAATGTATGTCAAACTTGAATATTCTCCAAGCCGCTTCACACGCTGAAATATACCTACAATCAAGATATACTTTAACTTCATCTATTTCTGCTTTGTTTGAGTTGTTGTCGTTTGTTATGTTGGCTTGGAAAACAGATGCTGTCACTTTATCGGGTCCCTTATTAATATATTTGAACAAATATTTGATGGAGCCCGATTGGTTACACCATTCAACGTTTATATGACATTGGTACTTTTTGAGCAAAAGAGCATTATATGGAACTACAAATTGGCTATCAAGATGCACACCATTTTTTTCTACCATGTTATCTGTTTGACGGCGGCGGTAGACCGGATATCCTTCGGAATCAACTGAAGTCTCATCCACATACTTCTTCGGAAACTTTTTAGAACATTTTAGATTTACCATACAGGGACAAGTTGGATTATCTATACCGCAAGGACCATGGATCATAAACTGTTTGACCAGTTCATACAGTTCGGGATCTTTTTCTTTGTCGGGTATTTCAGCACTGATAACTTGATCAATCGCATTAGCATTCGTAAACTTACTCTCCGCGCTTAAGAACAAACATATATGAGCATGAGGCAAACCACGTTTCTGAAATTCGATTGTATAAAGAACTACAAGATTGAAAAGGAGACTTTGTTAGTTTCTGACTTATGCAAATAGTAAATTTAAATTTTTTACTATTACTTACCTGCTTGTATCTGTCCGAAGAATTTATGTTTCTTGAAATCTTGTATTAGGTGGTTGATTTTAATCTTGAATATACAAGCAGGTAAGTAATAGTAAAAAATTTAAATTTACTATTTGCATAAGTCAGAAACTAACAAAGTCTCCTTTTCAATCTTGTAGTTCTTTATACAATCGAATTTCAGAAACGTGGTTTGCCTCATGCTCATATATGTTTGTTCTTAAGCGCGGAGAGTAAGTTTACGAATGCTAATGCGATTGATCAAGTTATCAGTGCTGAAATACCCGACAAAGAAAAAGATCCCGAACTGTATGAACTGGTCAAACAGTTTATGATCCATGGTCCTTGCGGTATAGATAATCCAAATTGTCCCTGTATGGTAAATCTAAAATGTTCTAAAAAGTTTCCGAAGAAGTATGTGGATGAGACTTCAGTTGCTTCCGAAGGATATCCGGTCTACCGCTGCCGTCAAACAGATAACATGGTAGAAAAAAAAATGGTGTGCATCTTGATAACCAATTTGTAATTCCATATAATGCTCTTTTGCTCAAAAAGTACCAATGTCATATAAACGTTGAATGGTGTCTATCTTGGGGCTTCAGACCTTTCTCCGTTAAACATCTATAAATCTCAGGCCAATGGGATTACAAGTGACTGTAATGAAAAGATCCTGATATCCCACCGCTTTGCAAATTGCCATAGCATCAAGATACTTTTGCATCATATATCTCGATCCTCCGGTAAATGACGAAGGTAACAATATACGTTTACCACAATTTAATGCATCGGTTTCTCCACTATCAAGACTTTCATTTAAATTCTTGTAAGTTTGACTTCGAAGTTTCGGTTGTTGTGTCTTTATGTAAGCTAATCTTGCCGATTCTATCATTGTATACGCATCTACCAGAAACTGTTGGAATAGTTTTTGAGAGTGAAGTAACAATGAAAACTGATTCGCTCTATCTTGTATCCTATGACAAAAGAATTCTCTCATTGTGGTGTTGGTTCTAAGAATATCACAGTCAACGGAAACACCTCGATGCTTAATACCAAGTCTAAAACCATCTTCAGCATACGGGAAGAGAAGCGGATATTGTAATGCAAGATAAGAAGGAATGAGCTCACTAATTCTTTGAAGACCACCAGACTTTTTTTGAACAACAATATCCCGTTTATCAAATGCTCCATCAAAATCACCAATTATTAATGCGGCAATTTCAGATGCGGTTGGTAAGTTGTGAACCCTACCATCCGTTTCTCTCGTCCCAATAAGCTTAAGTCTTACGTCTTGCCAATCATTTTCTTTAAAACAGTCTCGTACCATTCTAAATGATTTTACAAGGGGATTGCAAGAATCTAACATCTTCTTAAGATTGGATATGATTGCAAGATGAAGGTTATTCTTTGTTGTTCTTTTACATCCTAAACAACTAAGTTAATTATGCATGTATTAAACAATTTTGTTTATCTACCTTACAGCCTTTTGACGATTCACATCCTCACTCTGAGAGTCATATATGTAAAGCTGGGAAAATTTGGGTTCTTCACCCTCCTCTGGAAGTAGACTACCCATACGATGGTAATTTTGCCCTTGTAAACCAAAAACATAAGGCCCTTTTCTATTTGGAAAACTTTTGTTAACCTTTCCACTAAGGGATGTGAAAGAAAACATCATGTTATATGCTCGAATGTTACTCATGAAATTACGGCTCTCGGGATTATTTCTTTTATACATCTGATGTAGCAACGGAGGAGGGGGTGGAGAAGGAGGCTGTCACACCCCGACCCGCAGCGAAAAAGATGATCGGGGCATGATTGGGTTATCATCAAAGCTCATGACATTTATTATAACGTTTCATATTTATTATTACAATTTAAAGGGAAACATACAATCATAATTACATCATGTTCTACACATCATTCAAGACTTCATTATTTTCTTCTAAGGCATTTCCTATGTTTTCCTGGCTTCATCCTGTTCACCTGTATCAGTGTGTAAAAATGGTTTTTGGATCAACAAAAAGTTGGCGAGTGAACCTTGTTAGAAAACATTTATTACTTTTTTTTCTGGTTGTATTTAATATGGAAAAATTGTGCAAAATTCATATATGAACAAACGTAAATATACATACAATAACAACAATTAGCATACAATAACAAACCATTAGCATACGATATCAAACAACAACAAAACAATAACATACATTAACAAACCAACAGCATACAATAACATATCAACTTGCATAAATATATAACATGAATGAAACTGTGCGATCAAGGCTCAATCAAACGGAGCCGATCTTATTGCATGTACTGAAAATGATAAATGTCTGTGCGATCAAGGCTCAATCAAACGGAGCCGATCGTATGTTGGCACGCCAGGTTCACGCTCATAATGTAATGGGGAACATGCTCAATGCTCATAATGTAATGGGGAGCGGCGGCCTATGAAATTGCATGTACTGGAAATAATAAATTAAATCTAAACAATAACCACACAAACAGTTTATACAAGCTGAATGCACATTTATTCATGGTATGATGTATGCACAATGATTTAAATATAATAAATAGTAAGACACATGATACACCCCAAAAACGTGATTTAAACGGGGAATTTGTAGAGATTCACTCACAGTGGGTGCGTTCGGTGAATGATGATGAATGTGCACGAGTTTAGAGGATTGATCGTCGAGGAATAACAAACCTAATTAATAAAGAAAAGTAAGGTAAATAAATGGATTTTATTAACAACTTTAATAGGATTTTTGAATATATTTTTTTGTGAGTTTTAGGCTATTTTCTAACTTTAAAAATGTTATTTTTAAGCATTTTTAATTGATTTTTAAATAAAATAAATAAATAAAAATAATAAAAAAATGTTGACTTTTTGACCGTTGACTTGTTGACCGTGGACCGTTGACTTGTTGACCGGTTTTATTGTGTAAGTGTATGCGCCGGGTGAGGCTCGAACCCGAGACCTCCCGTACGCGTGCACGCAGCTCTACCAACTGAGCTACGTGTCTAATCCGAAATATTTCTGTTTTTAATTATATTTATATACTATTAAATTAATCCGAAAATCATTTATTTTAAAAAGATTTTAATGTAACGACTCGGTGCACTCCACAGGTCTCGAACCCGGGACCTGTGGTTTAGTTTGGCACACAGTCCACCGCTGGACTGTGTGTCTAACTTGGTAAATATTCTAGTTTTTATTATACTTAACATATTACTGAATTAACCCGGTTCAGTTTAAAAAAAAAAAGCATTTTATTACAGCGAATGAAGTTGGGACAGGAATCGAACTCGCGACGTGTGTGTATTTATTTGCACACAGTCCACCGCTGGACTGTGTGTCTAACCCGTTTATAATTCCGATTTTAAATAATCTTATAACATAACTACTTCGTCTTCTTCGTTCAAAACTCACGCACCAGTTATCTAACTGTTATTTGTTAAATTAATTTAATGAACATTATGAGCAATCGCAAGATAATGAACAGAAACAGGTTTGGGGATTGATTGTACCGAACTGATCGTCCTTCTTCAGAAGTCCGGCAAAAATCGTCGGCTCTGTTTTGGGAGCCCCTTCTGTTCGAATTCAATAATTAGTTTGGATGAATTAGAGGTGAAATTGAATCACTGGGTAACGATTATCAGTAGATTACATGATCATACCGGTTATCAGCGAGATTCTGAAACTTTCAGAAATTTTCCGGCGAAAACAGAAAAATCCGGCATGTCGTCTGGGGTTGATTCTGAGTGCTGGAGTGGTGTTAGAATTTGTATAATAATGGAATAAAAACAGAAAAATCGAGGTAATTACCGTGTAGATGAAAGTCCCGGTTTTCCGGCGACTTGCAGAGAATTCCGGCGAGTGAAATTTCTTGCGACAGAGATTCTTCAGAGGTTTAAGGTGAGTGGGAGTGATGTCAGTACGAGTTCTATGATCTTATTTTTGGGTAAGAAGAAAAGATGGATTGAATTCGGTTTTCCGGCGAAACTTTCCGGTTAATTCACAGAGAATTCCGGCGAAGTTTTCTGAGTGAAATGAAGAGTGTGTTTTTGATAAAATTCGCGAGCTCATTGAATGAAGAAAGTATAACTCCCGGATTTGAATTGTATTTTTCGGTTTTGAATTGAAATGAATGAAATTGATGGATTTCTTCGGTTATAACCGATCTTACCGTTAATGTATACGTTATGACCAAAAAGAACGGCCAAATTTAACGAAATTGTCGGGATTTCCGGCATGAACGGATTTGGCCGCGTTGTGTAACTGGGTTATGATTTCCAGATTTAATTTATGTATTAATTGTTTCAAATGTAAACAAAGATCACGAGTGGCGGAGCGGTTGAATGTGTGTGTGTTAAAGCTGTGCTGACCCGGTTGACCCGGCTGACCCGAGTTCGAATCCCGGCTTCAGCATATTATTTTTAATTCACTATTTTTAATACATTTTCAAAAATAAATTTTAAATTCTAATATACTTATTAATTATGTATCGTTTAAAATTAATTTGGGCATTAAATACGCAACAAAATTTTTAACTGATTGTTCGGTTAATAAACGAAGCGGGTTTGGTAAATCCGGTTTTTGGCGGATGTTACAGTATCCCCTACTTTTAGAAATTTCATCCCGAAATTTAAGTAGTGGCATATTTGTCTAAAAAGGATGGTGTTTTAATTTGACAATTACATACTTAGAAGAGAGTAAGAGTTTAAATTTTGTTTGAGGCGGTAACGTTCCTTGTAAGGGTTGAATACCCTGCTACATGAATCGCTTTTTGATGCCTATGATAATGAATATTGATTAACAGAGTTGATTAACTAAATATGATTTCATGCGCAAGAGTTTTGGTACGTTTGGAGAGATAATGTTATATCCTGAAATAAACTTCTAATACTAAAACCTACATGGAACTTCTCATAACCGCCTGACAATGCCTCTGATCTTTTGACAAGAATACTTATATATAGGAAGTACCAGCGGCGTATCCACCATATTCTTGTCAAATTTTCATTGGTTTTATCAGTAAGTTATGATTGGTTCTATGATGTGACTCTAGAACATAAATAAACACAACAACCAATGTCTGAGTCCTAATTCTGATAGCATACATGTTTGATTGATGACACAATCCAATTCCTTTAAATGATGAGTTGATATGAATGCTAAATCAGTGAGTATAACACAAACTTCAATCAAGACATTACTAAATCCTACATGGAACTTCTCATAACCGCCTGATAATGCCTCTGATCCTTTGACAAGAATACTTATATATAGGAAGTACCAGCGGCGTATCCACCATATTCTCGTCAAATTTTCATTGGTTTTATCGGTAAGTTATGATTAGTCCTATGCGACTCTAAAACATAAACAAACACAACAACCAAAGCTTGAGTCCTTGAATGATGACAATATCTCTCTCGTTTGTTCTGATGAAGAGGTTAGTCTATGTAGAAAATGGAACACAATCCAATTTCTTTAAATGACGAGTTGATATGAATGTTAAATCAGTGAGTGTAAAACAAATTTCAATCAAAACATTATTAAATCCTATATGGAACCTCTCATAACCGCCTGATAATGCCTCTGATCCTTTGACAAGAATACTTATATATAGGAAGTACCAGCGGCGTATCCACCATATTCTTGTCAAATTTTCATTGGCTTTATCCGTAAGTTATGATTAGTTCTATGTGACTCTAAAACATAAATAAACACAACAAACAATGCCTGCGTCATAATTCTGATAGTATACATGTTTGAATGATGACAGTCCCTCTCTCGTTTGTTGTGATGGAGAGGTTAGTCTATGTAGAAGTGAGACACAGCCCAACTTCTTTAAATAATGAGATTGAAATACGTTGAGATGTATGATGGTATGAATGTTAAATCAATGAGTTTAAAACAAAACTGAAATAGTAGTTTGCATTAAGATCCTTGGATAAATTTCCAATTTAAAATTTAGACACGTGAAAAATTGAGATAATCATAAAGAAAAACATAAAACTAAGCGGTTGGAGTTGAATCTTGATTTTCAGTGAAGGGGACTAGTTGGGTGTTTTCGTTTGGGCCGTCATTATCTTCAACCGGATTGGCGTTGATGTTGAAAACTCTTCCTCTTGCTGGTGGCCTAGTGGTTGGGTTTTCTTGATTTACTTGGTTAACTGGGTTTGCTTGAGCTTGGGCGTTTATGATGTTAACCAATTGAGGGCACATGTTTCTAAAATGGGTAGGGTCGCCATAATTGAAAAAGCTCGAACATATGGGAACATGGGGTATTGGGGTTGTTGATATGTTTGGATCATGTTTTGAGTAGGGGGTGAGGTTTGGTTTTGAGAGGTGCGGCAAACTTTGCTCAAATGACCATAGCGTCCACAATTTGCACATAGTCGACAAAGTACAGTAGATGGATGGTGATAAAAACAGGTGTTACATCGAGGGTGAGGTCCAAGGTAAGGTTTCTTATTTGGGTAGTTAAGTTGGGTGCTACTTGAGTGATTGGGATAGCTTGGAGGGGTACGGCTTGTAAGGCTGGTTGATTGCGTTGGGTGACAGCGAAAAGTTGCTCATCTCGTTTCCTCTTGGAAATGGGTTGAGAAAGAGGTTCGGTTTGGGTGGAGTTTGAAATTTCAGTTGATGCTTTATCTTTCTTCTTCTCCTACTTGAAGTCTTTATTCTGTATACGGTTCTCGGTGAGCTCTGTAGCTATCTCCATTGCTGCTTCCAAAGTTGCAGGTGTGGTACTTACTACAGAGTCTTGAATTTTTGAAGGAAGACCTCGAATGTAGTGCTCGATCAAACGGTATAGGGGAGTGAACAAGTTGGGAACCATTTGATTTAACTCAAGGAATCTTTTGTTGTACGTGGTGTGATCGCCTTCCTTTTGTTTCAATGAATAGAACTCATCCTCTAATTTTTTTATTTCGCTCCTTGGGCAAAACCGTCTTGTCATGATTTCTTTCAACTCTTCCCAAGTCAGAGTCATAGTATCTTCAACACCCCGTTTGGCCTTCTCTGTATTCCACCAAGTAAGTGCTATTCCAAATAAACGACCAGTAGCATATCGCACTTTGCGATCATCGGGGCAATCGCAAGTTAGAAAAATGTTTTCCATTTCTTCAAACCAATAGAGAAGAGCGGTACACCTTCAGTCCCTTCGTATTTTGTAGGGTCGCAGGATTTGAAATGCTTGTAAGTGCATTTAATGGTATTTGGGGGAGGGTTAACAACATTTTGAACTTCTTGATTGACGGGATTAGTGGTAAGGGCTTGTTGGACTTGGACTATAATGTTGGGTATTACGGCAGCCATTTGTTGAGCGATTAGGGCAGCCATGCGCTCGCGAGCTTTTCCTGCCCTCATCTTCCTACGAGCGGAATTAGAAGACATCTACAAGGAATACATATGAAGAGTATGAGTTGGATGTTTTTGGGATCATGTGTCGTATTTAGGAATGAATATTCATAAAATAAACATAGCATAATAAATCTACTACATCCATAGGATGTCTTGGGCTTTGCTCGTAATTGGGCCTTGCATGCCGCCATACTTCACCTTCGTAATCATGTGGGCCCCCATGATTACCGGGTTTTTCATATGGTTCGCATGTGTTTGCCTGGTTACGTACACTAAAACCCGGAGAAAATCGAGAAATATGTAACGTATGATATTCGGAATGTGTCCAGGTGTGGACACGGTGACACCTCAAAGTGGGGTTAGTTCGAACGACGTTTGGTGTGGCATACTTTGGCCTAATAGGTCCTTGGTACTCTCATCGTTAGTACCCAGGTAGGCAAACTGGTCCGTTATATTGGATTTATACGAATGCCAACCTAGACAGGACGTTCCGACTACCGGTACTTGTACCCTTACAGTTACTACATGCCCGTCGCAGAACTCACTTTGATGAGATTTGAAAAATGAAAAATGCGACAAAATCTTGAATAACGGAAGTATGAAGATGATTTGAATATGTGAATATTGTAACATGTATGATGAATATGTATGTAAGTATGTATGTTTGACTGTAAGTATAATTCACTATGTATCACAAAATGTAATATTGGAAATGTTTGCATGCATTTGTGTATGTAATAAATATGAAACAATAAATATCATAAGTTTGCATGTAACCACATAAACAATTAAAATCTAGTCAACTATAGTATAGGCTCTATGGGTCTAATAGCCTATCCTATATCCCTATAGTCATGGCTCTGATACCAAACTGTCACACCCCGACCCGCAGCGGAAAAGATGATCGGGGCATGATGGGGTTATCATCAAAGCTCATGACATTTATTATAATGTTTCATATTTATTATTACAATTTAAAGGGAAACATACAATCATAATTACATCATGTTCTACACATCATTCAAGACTTCATTATTTTCTTCTAAGGCATTTCCTATGTTTTCCTGGCTTCATCCTGTTCACCTGTATCATGTGTAAAAATGGTTTTTGGATCAACAAAAAGTTGGCGAGTGAACCTTGTTAGAAAACATTTATTACTTTTTTTTCTGGTTGTATTTAATATGGAAAAATTGTGCAAAATTCATATATGAACAAACGTAAATATACATACAATAACAACAATTAGCATACAATAACAAACCATTAGCATACGATATCAAACAACAACAAAACAATAACATACATTACCAAACCAACAGCATACAATAACATATCAACTTGCATAAATATATAACATGAATGAAACTATGCGATCAAGGCTCAATCAAACGGAGCCGATCGTATTGCATGTACTGAAAATGATAAATGTCTGTGCGATCAAGGCTCAATCAAACGGAGCCGATCGTATGTTGGCACGCCAGGTTCACGCTCATAATGTAATGGGGAACATGCTCAACGCTCATAATGTAATGGGGAGCGGCGGCCTATGAAATTGCATGTACTGAAAATAATAAATTAAATCTAAACAATAACCACACAAACAGTTTATACAAGCTGAACGCACATTTATTCATGGTATGATGTATGCACAATGATTTAAATATAATAAATAGTAAGACACATGATACACCCCAAAAACGTGATTTAAACGGGGAATTTGTAGAGATTCACTCACAGTGAGTGCGTTCGGTGAATGATGATGACTGCGCACGAGTTTAGAGGATTGATCGTCGAGGAATAACTAACCTAATTAATAAAGAAAAGCAAGGTAAATAAATGGATTTTATTAACAACTTTAATAGGATTTTTGGATATATTTTTTTTTGAGTTTTAGGCTATTTTCTAACCTTAAAAATGTTATTTTTAAGTATTTTTAATTGATTTTTAAATAAAATAAATAAATAAAAATAATAAAAAAATGTTGTCTTTTTGACCGTTGACTTGTTGACCGTGGACCGTTGACTTGTTGACCGGTTTTATTGTGTAAGTGTTATGCGCCGGGTGAGGCTCGAACCCGAGACCTCCCGTACGCGTGCACGCAGCTCTACCAACTGAGCTACGTGTCTAACCCGAAATATTTTCTGTTTTTAATTATATTTATATACTAATTAAATTAATCCAAAAATCATTTATTTTAAAAAGATTTTAATGTAACGACTCGGTGCACTCCACAAGTCTCGAACCCGGGACCTGTGGTTTAGTTTGGCACACAGTCCACCGCTGGACTGTGTGTCTAACTTGGTAAATATTCTAGTTTTTATTATACTTAACATATTACTGAATTAACCCGGTTCCGTTTAAAAAAAAAAACATTTTATTACAGCGAATGAGGTTGGGACAGGAATCGAACTCGCGACGTGTATGTATTTATTTGCACACAGTCCACCGCTGGACTGTGTGTCTAACCCGTTTATAATTCCGATTTTAAATAATCTTATAACATAACACTTCGTCTTCTTCGTTCAAAACTCAGGCAACAGTTATCTAACTGTTATTTGTTAAATTAATTTAACGAACATTATGAGCAATCACTAGATAATGAACAGAAACAGGTTTGGGGATTGATTGTACCGAACTGATCGTCCTTCTTCAGAAGTCCGGCAAAAATCGGCTCTGTTTTGGGAGCCCCTTTTGTTCGAATTCAATAATTAGTTTGGATGAATTAGAGGTGAAATTGAATCACTGGGTAACGATTATCAGTAGATTACATGATCATACCGGTTATCAGCGAGATTCTGAAACTTTCAGAAATTTTCTGGCGAAAACAGAAAAATCCGGCATGTCGTCTGGGGTTGATTCTGAGTGCTGGAGTGGTGTTAGAATTTGTATAATAATGGAATAAAAACAGAAAAATCGAGGTAATTACCGTGTAGATGAAAGTCCCGGTTTTCCGGCGACTTGCAGAGAATTCCGGCGAGTGAAATTTCTTGCGACAGAGATTCTTCAGAGGTTTAAGGTGAGTGGGAGTGATGTCAGTACGAGTTCTATGATCTTATTTTTGGGTAAGAAGAAAAGATGGATTGAATTCGGTTTTCCAGCGAAACTTTCCGGTTAATTCACAGAGAATTCCGGCGACTTCCGGCGAAGTTTTCTGAGTGAAATGAAGAGTGTGTTTTTGATAAAATTCGCGAGCTCATTGAATGAAGAAAGTATAACTCCCGGATTTGAATTGTATTTTTCGGTTTTGAATTGAAATGTGATGGATTTCTTCGGTTATAACCGATCTTACTGTTAATGTATACGTTATGACAAAAAAGAAACGGCCAAATTTGACGAAATTGTCGGGATTTCCGGCGTGAACGGATTTGGCCGCGTTGTGTAACTGGGTTTTGATTTCCAGATTTAATTTATGTATTAATTGTTTCAATATGTAAACAAAGATCACGAGTGGCGGAGCGGTTGAATGTGTGTGTGTTAAAGCTGTGCTGACCCGGTTGACCCGGCTGACCCGAGTTCGAATCCCGGCTTCAGCATATTATTTTTAATTCACTATTTTTAATACATTTTCAAAAATAAATTTTAACTGATTGTTCGGTTAATAAACGAAGCGGGTTTGGTAAATCCGGTTTTTGGCGGATGTTACAGAGGCAATTCAACGTCTCCGTTGGAACAACAAAGAGAAAAAGCGGATTTCTTCGAATCTTGATTTCCGCTAAGCATTTCATCTTTCCAAAGCATTGCATGACATTTAGAACAGACAAAGGTAGCATCTCCATGATCAACATATTCTACAACAATAATTAAACAATCAACGATAAACAATAAATAATTAAACTGGTATTGAAAATTAATACAAGGTTTGGGAAGATAACTCCATTTAATAAATGGGGAAATTTACCTTTTGAAATTCCATAAATCTTCTTAACCAAAGAGTCGGGTGCAAATTCATTAGTAACGGAATCATCAAAGTCAGGAATATCAGTCATGTTTGATTGATCTTTTACTCTTGCTTGCTTTGGTAAAAGAGAATTACAAACTGACTTGTTACTCACTGTCATAATCAGTCCATAATTCGATTATTCAGATTCGTATGAAAATTAACTAAGAAAGAAAACTATAATTGACGCATTGGTAAAAAGTAGTCTATCGTTAGTATCTACAGATCCACACTTTTGCATCTTTTGAAACGACCTAATATCAACATTCATAGGAGTTACGCTTTCGCTTCCATAGAACCTTTTGCTACTGGTTGGAGCTGGTGCTGATACTATTAAAATTGAGTAAACGAGTGCTTCGTCTTGATCCAAAACAGTAATAGCAAAATAATGCTTAAAATATTGCAAAACTCACGTTACACACGGGTACTAAAAAAGGAAGTACAAATATGTCCGAAACAGTGATAACAAACACAAAATTATATAAACATACGGAAAAGTTTTTTACAAGGAGATAACGCATACCATTTGAAATATTCGATAATTGGACTCCTGTCAACCGGATTTGAAGAATAAAACCGACTGCTGTGTGTCGACTTCTTGTTTTCCACGACAAAATTACCAATAAGATGACATGACCATCTAATCAGTAACTTAGAAATCAATATAGTCATTCACTATAACATGATCGTGTTAATTTCAAATAAAGGGTTGATAATATTACCAAGACACGTGGATGAGGGCATGACCGTACTGAGATATGTTCGGTCAAACTTGGGGGGCGTGCTAATTGCATTCTGTAATAAATTGTTGCCAATTGACGCTTCTAACATGGATAATCAGCAAACATGTATATATTTGAGTACTATCAATATAGTATAACCATTATTTAAGGTAATCAACAACAAAATTTTGCTTTTTTACCGGCACTTTAATGTCATTAGGATTTGATATTACACTATGTTGGGTGTAACCACTTCCACAGGCTGAATGGGGAACTTCGGATGATAAACCTCAACAGTAAACAAAACTTTCAATTAATATAAGTCACCAAATATATATATATCGGAATAACAAAACTACGTAAATCAGAAACATACCTCCAATATTGTTGCTAGAACTTGCAAGATTGGAGAATGGAATTGTATGAGCAGTTGTGTATGTACCTTGATTAACATGTCCCATTCTATTCTTTCTATTTTGTTTTACAATAGACTTCCTTGTAAATTGTGGCAGATACTCGCGATTTCGTGAACAAAAATACTTTTTTTCCTCCATAACTGTAAAGGTGAGATTTTGGTGTATTAGGTTCTCCTTTAAATATATTGTAAACACAAAGCCCTAATTCAGTGAAATTCATAAACGCAACTGATTAAACATCCTCATTAAGCTCATGAAGAAGAGAATCATAATTAAAATCGAACAACATTAGCTATAATTTATACAAACAATAAAGATGTACCGGAATTGTTGGATACTCATTAATGTACTTCCTTGTAAACCTACCTTTAGATTGACTGGTATTGCTTCTAATGTGCTGACGTAGACCTTCGAAGAATGATGATTCAGGCGGGGACAATTGCGATTTAAGAATGGGAAGTTTAAACCTTCGAGGACGGTGTACTGTTTTGGACTATAAACATTAACAAAGGCTAGGGTTTATTGGGCTACACTTGCTTTATTTAAAGTGGATCAGATTCAAAATAACAGTTTTCGCAACTGGGCCTATGTATAATTCTTATATATCGTTCAGGAATAAGTCCAAAATTTTCTTCTTTATATATTGCTAATTTAGGGGATTTTAAAAAACTTTGATATTTCCTTAAAATCGTTCGCAAAGATAACAGTTAAGTCAATTGCATCTTGTATCATATAAAGTTTGGCATCGGTTAATATACTATACACTCGTAACCTAAAGCGATGTTAGCTACAAACTTGTTATTTTCTTTCTGGATATTAAAGTAGTAGTTAGCTATTGAAACATGATATTAATACTATTTGTTAGCAATAATATGGTAATGTAAGTATATATAATAGCTGAAATGCGATTTTAAGTGTTCCTTTTCAGGTTATTAAGTCACATATAAATTGTGCATCTTGTAAATTTTATTTTCAACTAATTACAATAAAAGTTTTTTTATTTCTCTTTACTTACTATAAAATTCATAGCATAACGTACCAAACGGACAAAGCTGATCTTCTTACAAAACGTACAAATATTACTTGCTGTGTTCTGTGTGGTACTACATTCATTAAAGTAAGTCAAACTATCAACACGACATATAATACCAAAAGTTAAACCATATAAAGGTTTACCGGTAGATTCCATGTTAAAACATACCCATCAAAAGTTACAATAATTTAACAAACCAAACAATTTTAAAGTAGCAACTGAAACATGTTTACGAAGACATTCAAAAGACAAAGTATGTTAACTTAACACCAAAAGACAATAAGACATCTAAGCTTCTAAGTGTTAGACTTGGACTGTTTCTTGCGGTATTTTTTGTTCGTCGAAGATAACTCTCCAACATTCAGCGGTTCCTCATCTTGAATACTTATTTTACCATTCGGACTCGTCCCGGAATCTTTCTCGACTTCTACGGCGGAAGAGTCGGCCATAACAGAGACAACATCCTTGAATTACATCACAAAACAACTAATAATATTAAATAACAAATTTTTCCAATGACCAAAATCCAGTTGAACGATAGTAAATAGTCCTAACTCACCTTTGAAATCGAATCACCAACCCTTTGTGAACACTTGGATAACTGCACAGGTTTGAAATCTGAACCTTCTTGACTAACCTATTAACACAATATAGACAGCTTTCAGGTATTTGTTAGTTAGAAAAAAAAGTTATAAATTTGAAAGGTATATTATCGATGATCGTCTATGAGATCGTACCTCATCAGCAATCTCAGCAGCATGAACATTACCAGGAACCAACTCAGCAAGTATCTCTGGATCATCACATATTTTCTGAACAGTGTAGACATGGTAATCATGATTAAGATTGTACTCAGAAACATCAAGCTTAAAAGCAAGTTTCTTTTCGACCAAGTGAGAGATCTCGTGTAGAAAACTATCAGTATCGTTAGCTTTCAGTTGCCTTTCTCTGATATCACTTGCAGCACAGCCAACAATCTTCATTACATCTTTATTAAACATAACAAAATAAACACTTCCGGTTTCATCTTGAACCCGAACATGGACCTTAAACCTGAAATATATATTAGGTTTCACATTAGTGTTTCTGAAGTGTGAACTAATTATATTTTGCAAAGTAGTAAATAAAAGTGATTCTCATATGTGCACCCTTCCGGTGTCATCTTAAAATTAAGATGGATATAACAGGAAATGTCATTTGGAATAGTAAAGCAGTCTTACTTTATAGTTATGGAAGTACATTCGCAATCGCATTTTGGACAAACCAACGAAGTGGATGTAAGATTCATCATCGATTCTGAAATAGTTGTAGCATATTGTAGTCAGCACCTTCTTGAAACACTTTCGACACACAGGATAAAACCAACCACAATTTTCTTGAACAATTTTGATGGTTGCAACTACCACACATGACATGACCCATAAGAAACACAATTTCAACGGTATCAGCATGCTCAAATAATAAAAGCGGCAAGAATTAAAACATTAAACGAATCTATTATAGATAGAAAACGTGCAAAACCTGTCGATCTCGATAATCTCATCAACATATTTCCTTTGGGTCTCTAGAAACTCTTGACGAACCCGAAAACAGTTTGCGAAGACAGTATAGTTTGAGACGAAGATCCACCAGCCTGGTTTTGATTAACTAAAAGCCTAAAAAATGATTTGGTTTAACATTAGTATCTGTCATTCACATGAAAACAATTATACCAAGTTTCAAATATTCAATGACATGGATTGAATTACTACCTCCTCCTAAGTTCATTAACCTCATTGATATCTTCATTAAGAAAAATTCGTGATCCAAACTTATCACTCTGAACTGTGAAATCTCCTGGACAATTTTAAATAGATAACAATTAATATGAGCATGATCCATATGAATGATAGTCAAGGTGTTAGAACTTTGTGTAAGTACAAATAGATTGAAGAACTTACCCCTCCATTCTTTAACCTTTGCATGTTGAATGACAGCCATGACATTCTCAGCCAACGTGTTTTGAGACACAAAATCTTTCACCTTTTGAGCATATTCATTCCACATGGTGCACCGCACTATATTACCACTGCACGAGATACATAGATGTTCTACAATTAACACAAAACTGTTGTAATTTATTCAATGCAATAAATACAACCTATTGAGACACACAACTGTTGTCTTTATTATTTATATCAATAAATAACACTCATTTTCAAATTATTGCACTTGTAATCAATCATGTACATGAAATTCTTTGATACAAATGCAATTCATCTACATTAAATAACAATCATTAGTAATAAATGCAATGTTTACTACATTAAATATTTCTGGTTTTTAGTATTATATCAATATATGTGTAAAACATATATATCAAAGGTGAATGAAAATTCTTACTCCACGTCTTCGAGATCAAAGTTGATCATTTTAGTCTCTTTGGGAGGTTTCTCAAAGATATCCATATCCCCCCAGCAAACAACAGTACCAACAACATATGAAATAAAAGAAAATATAATCACTTGTAATATAAAAAAGACGATAGTATTTGAAATTTTTTATATAAACTAAAACCTAAAACACATACCAACAGTCAAAAGGTGTTTTGCTTCTCCTTTATCAATAACCGAATATGAGATGAAGTTAAACCCATAATCAACAACTTGCCAACCAGAAGCCGGTGTTACAGTTGTACATCGATAAAAGTTGATTTTGTAATCATGCTTTATAACTTTGTATGGATCATTATTTTCACCAACGCCAAACTTTGCCAGAATAACAACTTTATCCTCCTGCAGTTGGGCATCAAATAGAGGGATCAAAGGTCCCTTAATACCAGCTTGAATCTTGGAGCCCTGACATATGAAATTAAAATCAGAAACTATACAAAATACAAACAATATTCCAGAAATCTTAGAGGTTGATGAGAAACTAACATATATTACAACTTTCTTGAACCATAAAATCGAACATTGTTGGAAAGTGTAAACATAAACTATATATTCAAGAAACAGAAACTAACATATATTACAACTTTTATACCACTATGTCCACAAACAGAAACTATAAAAAATACACACAATATTCCAGAAATCTTAGGTCTTTCATACGAGACTAACATATATTACAACTTTGAAAAGCATAAAATCGAACATTATACGGAAGTTCAAACACAATACAAACAAAAACTATAAAAAATACAAACAATATTCCAGAAATCTGAACTGTTTCACAACAGACTTAACATATATTACAACTTTAAAAACCCTAAAATCACACATTATACGGAGGTTGAAACAGAAACTATACAAAAACAGAAACAACATTCAATAAATCTTTAGGGTTTGGAAAGAGACTAAACCAATACAAACAGAAACTACCAAAAATACAAACACACAAGAGACTTAACATATATTACAACTTTTTGAAACCATAAATCTTAACTGTTTCACAAAAACAGAAACAACATTCAAGGAATCTTTAGAGTTTGGAAAGAGACTAAACCAAACTATACAAACCAAATACAAACACAAACCCTAATTCTGACCAACAACAGAAATCTTAACAGTTTTGAGAAAGAACACGGCGAATAAACCAAATACCTTCTCGTCCAGCAAGATCAAATCCATCCTATATGACTGAGCCCACTTTCGAGTGATTCGAGCCTTTAGGCTCCACATGTCTTTAGCCGGAGTCAAGTCATTGGTGAAACTGAGAGGGAGTGATGAAGAACCACCGTCAATCTGAACTGCTTAGACATTTCTGTGTTTGGAAGTACTGGTCGGCAGATAAAGAAGATATGAAGGGATGAGAGAAAGAAAAGGTTGAAGATATATAGAGATTAGAGAGATGGTAATGGTAATGATGGTACTTGTTTAGGAGAATTAAATGCACATATTCTTCCCATGCACATTCAAACTTCCCTCCCAATTCTTATATATACTTATTATTATACTTAATACTTAAATATATATAATTAGGTTAATTAATAATTCCCTAATATGACATCAGCAGAAGAATACGTTGACTACCTCTTTAAACGACAACTAAGCATTCTGATGTCACATGTCCATGTCCTCTTATAGAGAGGGGAGATACCCAAATCCAATACAATGGTCATCCAATATAAAGTCAAAAATAATCAATGTTTTGTTTAGTAGAATATATTATGGTGTATGGTAAGAGAAGAATTTTATACGAAGTGTAGGAGACAATCATGACCACACATTTGTTTTTCTCAATTTAAGAAAGAGAAGGGTATGATGGTCTTTTCTCCCTTTAACTAGTTTTCACCTTGATTTTCAAATGGCTATAACTTTTTCACACGTTAATATTTTTTTAAATTACACCGTATTAACGAGCATTTCATTCTCTTTAATTCGAGCAGCCTATTGCTATAGTATTCTTAAAAATAATTTATAGGACTTTAAATACCCATTACGTGATTACGTGATTTTGAATACCCAATACCCATTACGTGATTTTTGAATACACATTACGTGATTACACATTCAACATAAATCATTACGCATTAATTGTAAATTCATTACGTGATTACACATTTAATATGATTTGTTATAACTAATGTTAATACAATTATGCTTATTACGTGATTACACATTTAATAATAAGAACTTAATTGTTTATGCTTTATTACGTGGATAAATCTCTAATATATGACATTATGTTGCTATTATAGGTTGGTTTGGCTAATGTTTTGTATATAATTTATCCTTAATACGTGATTATACCTTAAATATTAGGTATTCCATGTCACACCCCGACCCGCAGCGGAATAAGAGTCGGGCCATAATTGGGTTATCACCAAAGCTCATGATGTTTACTAATATGTTTCATATTTATTAAATCCAAATTACATTTCAATGTTCCAAGTCAAATTCATACAATACAAGAAAAGGAAAAATTAACTAAAACAAATCCATATTCTAAACTTGTTTATTCTTCTAAGCCGCCCTATATGTTTCTTGCTTCAACTTGATCACCTGTATCATGTGTAAAAATGGGAAATTTTGGGTCAACAAAAGTTGGCGAGTGAACCTTGTTAAGAACATTTGTTATCAATTCATTATTGTAATTTATTTAGGAAAATTGTGCAATAATCATATATGAACAAATGTATGTAAACATAACGATCACAAACCACCTTGGTTAAACATGAAATAAGAATGACAATGTATATGTTGGCAACGTCCCGTTCACGCTCATAGGTAATGGGGAACGGACGGCCTATGCTAATGTATGTGAGATCAAGGCTCAATCAAACGGAGCCGATCTTATGTTGGCAACGCCTGGTTCACGCTCATAGGTAATGGGGAACAGCTCACGCTCATAGGTAATGGGGAGCGGCGGCCTATGAAATGTATGTACTGAAATGATAATTTAATCTAAACTTCAACCACACAAACAATGGATACACATTGAATACACATTTGATCATGAACATGATGGATGCACAAATGTTTAATTATAATAAATAAATAACGACACATGATACACCCCAAAATGTGATTAAAACGGGGAATTGGTAGAGATTCACTCACATTGGGTGCGTTTGTTTGAAGATGTTGAATGCGCACGAGTTCAGGGGATTGATCGACGAGAGGTAACTAACCAAATAAATAACGAAAAGGTAGGGTAAGTATGTGGATTTTATTAACTATTTTAATAGGATTTTTGGGTATAATTTTGTGAGTTTAAGGCTACTTTCTAACTTTGAAAACGTTATTTTTAAGTATTTTTAATTGATTTTTAAGTTAAATAAATAAATAAAAATAAATAAAAAAAATGTTGACTTTGACCGTTGACCGAGTCTGTTGACCGTTGACCGTTGACCGGTTCGGTCAGTTCTGTTGTTGCACTGATTGAGGTTCGAACCGGTGACCTCCCGTACGCGTGCACGCAGCTCTACCAACTGAGCTACGTGTCTAACCCGAAATAATTCTGTTTTTAATTATACTTATATACTATTTAGTTTAATCCGAAAATCATTTATTTTTAAAAAGATTTTAAACGTATCGGATCGGTGCTGACCACAGGTCTCGAACCCGGGACCTGTGAGTTAGCGTACACACAGTCCACCGCTGGACTGTGTGTCTAACCTGGTTATTAACTCGGTTTTTATTATACTTAACATGGTCTGTGTGTCAACCCGGTTCAGTTTAAAAAGGCAAATTTTTATTTCGAGAGAGTAAAGCTGGGACAGGATTCGAACTCGCGTCGCATGTGTGTTTGTTGCACACAGTCCACCACTGGACTGTGTGTCTAACCCGTTCATTAAACCGGTTTTAATTAATCTTATATTATACATCACTTCATCTTCTTCGTTCAAAACACAGACATCGACCAATTGACTGTTATTTGTTAAATTAGCTTAACGAATATTATGAGCCATCGTAAAGTAATGAACGGAAAAAGGTTGGAGGGTTGATTGTACCAAACTGTTCGTTTTTCTTCAGATGTCCGGCAAGGTCGTCGGCTCCGTCTTGGTGAGCTTCGGCTAATAGGATTTACCAACAATTTGGAGGGATTAGATGTGAAATGGAACTACTGGGTAACGACTATCAGTAATTTAAAAGAATCATACCGGTTAACAGCAGGTTCTTGAAAGTTCAGAATTTCTCCGACGAAAACAGATAATCCGGCAACGTCGTCTGGAAAGGATTCTGGGTGAGGGGTTGATATTAGAATTTTGTCTAATAAAGGAATGAACCAGAAAAATCGAAGTAATTACCGTGTAGGTGGAAGTCTCGGTTTTCCGGCGACTTGCAGATGTTTTCCGGCGAGTAAATTTTCGTCGAGAAGAGGTGCGATTTGTGAGCGAAAAGGCTTCCAGTGGATTGCGGGTGAATTTATAGGGAAGAACCGAGATGTATGGGGTCTGAATTCGGTCTCAATTCAAGGTTAGCCGTTCTCCGGCGGTTACGACTGATGTCGCGGGTTCAGACGTCGGTTATAACCGTCGTTAGAGTTAATTCTTCGGTAACATTGGATGGAAACGTTAATTATCGGCGAAGTCGTCGGGATTTCCGACGACTGCTGATTGGGCGCGATTTGACTGGATTTAACTTCCGAGATTTATCTTTTTAATTAATTGTTTTGGTATTTTAACAAAGAATCAAAGTGGCGGAGCGGTTGATGGTGTGAAGGTTAAGTCTTTAGGGATTTCCGGCTGACCCGGGTTCGACTCCCGGCAGCCGGTTTTCCTTTTTAATTAATTTATTTTTATTTTTTTACAATTATAATTTATATCTTCTAATTTGTTTATTAATTATATATCGTTTAAAATTAAAATAAGCCATAAATGAACAACAAAAATTTAAAACTGATTGTTCGGTTATTAAACGAAGCGGGTTTCGAAAACCCGTTTTTCGACAAATGTTACATTCCATATGAAATATTATGTGTTACGTTACGTAATCACCCAGTATAGTTTCACATAAATACTATAATGAAATCATGTAATCACGAAATGCGTATTTAAAATCACGTAGTCATGTAATTTACATAGTCAACTATTGTTACGTAATTACGTAATCACTTAGCGTGGTTTCACATAAAATACTACAATAAAATCAAGTAATCAGGTAATGGGTATTCAAAATCACGTAGTCACTTACTGGGTATTCAAAATCACGTAATCACGTAATATGGTTTCAAAATCCTTCAAAAAAAATTAATGTTAAAAATACATCAATAGGTTGCTCGAATTAAAGAGAATGAAATGTCCGTTAATACGGTGTAATTTTATAAAAAAATATTAACGTACGAAAAAGTTATAGCCATTTGAAAATCAAGGAGAGAGTGGGTTTATGAGTTAACAATATTGGATTTTCATATTTTACCAATTTCCCCACTTGTTCCTTTGTTTTTTGTTATGTGAATTCTATATTTGGGGACCACTTAATCTCAACCATTGATCTTGCAAATCAAAGGTCAAACTTGTCTCCTACACTTCGTACAATTCTTTTCTCTTGTAGAATAATCTCTCTCTATGGTGTATATCATGGGTTTTAGAATGATGCTATGTTGTAGGGGTGCAAACGAGCCGAGCTACTCGCGAGCTACTCGAGCTCGGCTCGAAAAAAAACTCAAACGAGCCGAGCTTAAACGAGCTCGAGCTCGAGCCCGAGCCTAAAAAACAAGCTCGTTTAGTAAACGAGCCCGAGCTTCGCTTATCGAGCTCGAGCCGGCTTGCGAACCTAGACGAGCTTTCTGTTTATGTATTTTTTATTAATATATTAAACATATATTTATATAATAATAATTACCATTTATATAAATATAAAAAATAAGTTAATTATATGTATAATAATAATTATAATTAATATAAATTAATTAATAAATACTAAACGAGTCGAGCTCGAGCCGAGCTCGAACTTGAAAAATTACCTTCGAGCCGAGCTCGAGCTTTCATGTGTTAAACGAGCTGGCGCTCGAGCCTGGTCGAGCTCGGGCTCGGCTCGGCTCGTTTGCACCCCTACTATGTTGTTTAATGAATTTTTGTATGTATGTCTTTCAGTTGTCATATTGTTGTTTAAGTTCACACGTTTACCTCTTTTATTTAAACAGGTCAATATGTCTACCTTCTAAGCTATTTATTAGACGATGGGGTATGGGAGCAAGGAAGGAATCGGGGCGCTGAGGTGGCTCCTTTTCCCGTTGGGAAACCCCCCACCCCCCAGGTGTGCTTAAGGACTCAGTCTCGATCTCCTTTTGTTTTTTTTTATGTGTATTTTTGTTGGTTGTTCATTGGTGAGGAAGAAGAAGGTTGTGCAGTGTATTTTTCTTGAGTTAAACGAACACGTATTAAAATATAAGAGAAACTTTGAAAACAATATAATTGATATTAATGTGATTACTAATATACTTTTTCGTCTCCTTTAGTGATCGGCAACTGCTGGTCTACCTAATTTCATTTGCTTTCCTTACTACTTTTTAAAAGGAGAAATTAAAACTAATATAATCAAAGTGCATATGTGTAGAGAGAAAAGAAGGTTTGACTTCCTATATTTTATAAAGATTACATCCTAGTATTTTATAATTAATTTTCTTACATTCTTCAAGTTTATCGATTGTAATTTATGGGTCAAACTATAAGACACGATGATGAATTAGTAATGATAAACCTAGTATTAATAGAAATTTAGTCGAGCGGAGAACATTTTTTTTGAAACCTAGTATACGTTTTGAACGATGAACTTCATGTATGAGGTTATTATACTCTCTAAATCGGAGAGTCTCGTATTGCCCCACTTTGGCTAGACTATGTTGTCTTAACCGGGCCCACGTTAGCTTCAAAGTTTGGCTTTTTTGGCGTTTCCCCTGGAAACTATACCGCCGGCTGCCACTTGACAGTCGTTGTGCCACCACAAGAGTAGAACCCTCTGGCGTGACACACAGTGGGACGAAAACACGGTTGGGCTCGGGAATTGAACTGACAACCTCACACAAGGCCTAGTCTTCGTTGCTTATATCCACCCCAATAAGACACAAGTGATAATTAAACTTGAGTCTCTACTGAAAATACTCAAACCTCCTACCATTAGGCCACAAGTTGGAGGACTAATGTATGACACATTTAGAATGGAAAATTAGCTTCTCCTCAAAAGAAACAATAGTTTTCATCATCACAAGGTCAAACATCATGTTACCTTGACCTCTTTTGTACTTGTTGGGTCGGAACACCATCATATAAAGGTCTCTATATGTTCACGTGCATTGTTCTTACACTTTACTTCATATTCTCAATTAGTGTTAAAAAAGAAATAAAAAGTTTGGATGATCGGGACCCTTTTCTTAAATCAACGAGTGAAAATGTGTTTGAATATGAAACAAAGTAGCAATCAACGATCGTGATATATATAGAGACTGTGAATATATAGAGACGGTTCGATTTGTTTCTAAATTTGCAACAAAATATATTTTTATTTTGTTATTTAAGCAAAAATAATATCTAACATTTGATGCGTAACAAGAGACAATACATGTTATTTTTAAAAGAAAATTACAAAACTCGTAATATAAAATATCACATACAATATACACCAATCTTGTAATATACTAAGTATCCTGAAACACATGCTTAAAATACATTAGCTATAAAGCTAGTGAGTTCGCAACGAGTTACGCAAAAATCCATGGCAAAGTTTTCGGTATGTGCATGTATCTATAAACATTGTGAATCAAACCACACTCAATGCAACAACCAAGAATGTTAGTAATGTCTAAACGCTAACTAATGTCAACATTACACTACTAGGTCACACATACATGATGCAAAAGTCATGGTGTGTAGGGTCGGGTGTCAACTAGGTCAACACGTCAATAATGTAGCCCCAAGTCTAGTCCTCGTCGGGGATGCACCGGGCATGAGGTAACGTCTTAAGTAGGACTACCCGCATATGCTTGTGGCTAATTCGGAGTTAATGGTTGCACAAAGTAAATGTAAGCATATACCATAAAAAGCAGTTGAACTTAAAAGTATGGACAACATGTATTTCACCCCAAAAGGTTTAAGTAAAAAGGGGAGTAGTTACATTTACAAAACTCAGTGGTTCTACGCGTAGAATAAATAAGTATTAAGGTAACAATAAGCTTGTGAGAGACATATATGTATGGCATGAAACCAGTGTGCCCTTGACTTAAGTAAATTAAGGTTGTTTGGAGTTGTGGTGGATTATTTGTGACTCAAGATTAAGTTTACCTTTATCATTATTATGTGTCTTATAAAATAGATATTAGTAGCCCATATCTCGCGCGTGGGTTGTCATTAAACAATAGAAACGTGTTTTAATATTTTTAGATATAACTTACTGGAAGAATTACCAAGTTTAACCGTTTATATGGTTTTAAACGTGTTAGCTCGTTAAATAACAACTTTTTAGCTACCTTTGCCTCCAGAACTCCGTTGTATAAGTTAAGTAATCTGTAAAATATAACTATTTATATTTTTAGGGTCTCGGGTTCGGTTTTCTTCCATTTTTCATCATATAGTGTGTTTTTAACGATTAAACGTATGCCTATCGACATATACATACTTATACGACATAGTAATTTTTTTTTGGTTTAATATAAGTTAGTAAAACCTACTAGGAGGTTTAGGTTTTAATTTTAGAGTGTTCGCGTTGGTTTTGAGTTTTGACACGTATGTGATTTGTTTTAATGTGTATCCGACTCAGGAGTTGAACGAGGGTTGTTTTGCTTGCTAATACCTTTATAATACCTTATCTTTAGTGTGAAAAACTATTCTTAAGATTTTTTTTTTACAATATACGGTTTGCGTATGCCCTTTCTAATGACTATCTTGATGGTTTTCACGGTTTAACCGTGCGTGGGTACATTTTTAAGTCATATGTTATTATGGACAGATTATATAAGTTATATTTTCTGTTTAAGTAGTAGTTTTAGGATATAAGACATGTATGTAACCACGGTGCCTATATTGTGTGTAACTTCCTTGTTAAGCAAAATAAGCGTATTAATGGTTTTGTGTCGTTACCTAGTGATTGGGCTACACTTTATGGATGTTTGAGAGCTTCAAAGGGGTCCAAGAACTTCTGTGAAGAACGTGGATGCAAAGGCGTTGTGCCTGTGGAAGAATCTAGGTGCGAAAATGGTGCAAATGACAAGCTTAATGTCTTACCGAGTTGGAATAGTTCACAGGTCCGATTCGAGGCTGGTTAGTGACCGTGTAAGGTATGAAACAAACAGGCAATCTACTGCCAAGAAGGATAGGGAAATATGAGTAACTGGACCAGATATAATATATTTTATATATGTTGTATATGTATGTGTATCAAACTCTGGAAAATGTCTTTTGATGTATAGTATTTCAAAAATCAAGATGTACAAATTAATTCTTAATCTTAACCCAATTTGGGCTTAACTTGAAGTTGGTTTTTACTTAAAGGGCCTTGTGTATCTTTTTGTGGGCTAGATTCACTATGTAATTCATGTGTAGGTAGAGATGGGCATAAAAATCGGTTCCGAACCCGAACCGGTAGAACCGAACTGGACCCGGTTTCAGGTCCTACCCGACATTAAGTAGAACCGGTTCCGGGTTCAAAATACCCGTTGGTTCCAACCCGGTTCCACAATTTTACCATTTGAATCGGGTCGTACCCGGTTCCTACCCGTACCCGGTTTCACTAGTACCCGGTTCCACCAGTACCCGAAAATGCAGTTCTAACGATTCGGACGACGATTGTACCTAGGTACCCGCACCTAAGAGAAACTCATCGGAAAGTGCTGCATCTGCCACTAGTAAAAGATCAAAGAAATAAAATCTTACTGGAACTGGTTCTGAGTAATTTTTTATTTTTATTTGTAACCGGTTAATTTTTTTTATATATTGTAACTGATTATTTTTTTTAATTTTAACCGATTATTGTTACTATTTTTATTTATCAATGTAACTAATAATAAAAATCAAACATAACAAACATAAAAGAAAGAAACATTAAACAAACTTTATTAAAAACACCAAACCAAACGGGTTACATCAAACATTTGAAGAACCGGTGCCGGAACCTTTTCCCGTCTCATTCTTCTTTGCCTTCGTCAATGGGCAATGTCGCTCAGTGTGTTTTTGAAGGGTTGAATTGGCGGCGGCCTTCATAAATTTTCCACAATCTTTGCATCTAGCCATCTCGTGGCTGTCGGACATTAAACAGAGATCAAAATTCTTCCATATAGCAGGGTTTCTTTTCGTCTCTAAGACGTAACAACTTCATCGTTGCATGCCATAGGTATTTGCAAGAAATTAGAAGTTGATTGATTTTGTAAGTTGATGATGGTGAGTGTTAAGTTTAGAAATGGTAAGTAGAAAGAGGTTTATATACAAAAAAAAACCAATTTTTTAATCAGGAACCGGTTAACATTTATCAGGAACCGGTTTCGAACAGTAAATGGCAGGTTTGACTGTCAGGAACCGGTTCCCAATAGTAAAATGGCAGGTTTGACTGTCAGGAACCGGTTCTGAACAGTAAAATGACAAGTTTGACTGTCAGGAACCGGTTCCCAATACTATCAGAAACCGGTTCCGCACCATACCCGGTTCCACACCATACCCGGTTCCATAATACCCGTACCCGGTTCTACACGGTTCCATATTCTTAGGTGTGAACCCGGGTAGGAACTGGACCCGGTTCCACACCATACCCGGTTCCAATGACATCCAAGCAGAACCGGGTCCGGGTTGGAACCGGTTCCGGGTAATGATAAAACCCGATTATGCCCATCTCTATGTGTAGGTTGTAATCAAAAGTTTAACATTTTATTGGTAATGAATCTACTACACGCCTTAAACATATTAGACCGATCAATTCATGTGTAGGTTGTAATCAAAGGTTTAACATGTCAAGGATTGTAAACCTTTTGGTAAAGGTTCTAATTAAAAGTTGAGTTGTTAATCATTTTAGAAGACTATTTAAAAAAAAGATTCCCACTTAAGCTTATCTTAAAAGCATTATTGAAAGCTTAACCATTGATTAAGAACAATAAAAGGTTGAGATGCATCGTAAAAGCAACATAACATATCGTAGTTAAAAGCAATGAACATAACACATCTTCAAATTAAGGGTGGTAGGGGAGTTCTCAGGCACCCCCGATTGGGTATGCTTACCTATGTGGGAATACCATCGCCATCTGTTCCGGGCACTCCAAATCGTTGAGTAGGTATTGATCCCGTTAACCCTTTTGTGATCGTTTTTTGGCCAACCTTGACTGTTGGATATGGTTATTGATTTGATAACACTGTCACCATGTTAAGATGTTTTAGGGTGATTGAAGGTAAAAGTAAAGTGATAGTGTAGGATTGGTGGAATCCGAGTTAGTCTCATTGAGCACCCCTCCCACTAAGGTATCAACTAGACTTTCTTTTTTCTCTTTTTCTTTATGAACACGAATTTCTAGATCTTGTGGGACAAATACGCCATAACATGCATCCTATAGGATTTGAACTCCTAACCTCCTTAGGAGCATACATCAACTATACATACTAAAGGAACAAGCATTCTAAATCTGACATAATTACAGAAAAGGGAAACCCTTAATCTAAGGGCTAGTATTTGTTTTTAATAATACAGATTGTAAAAACAAAGTAATTGGACTTAATAAAACATTATAATCCTTATCTAAAAGATAGAGATATGTACCTTATGATGAAAACAACTAATTTATAAATGTTGAATGTGTTGACCTTATATTTTGCTTTGCGGATATTGTACTCAAAACTTTTCGACTTTATGGTTGAAGTTGTCAATCTTGTATAGGTTATGGACTTGTCAATGACTCAATCTTGTTACCTACTTATATGGAGTGGGGTTATTCCTTGATAACTGATCACACTCAAAAAAGTTTCTCTTCTATGAGGCTATGTGTTAGGTAAGTGTGTTATGTAAGAGTTTCGTTAGGATTGTAGTGAAAAAAGGTATTACCATGTAAGCGTCATGTAAAGTGATTTTTTTCCACCTTTTACACAACCAAGGAGGTGATGTGGAGGGGATCCCTTGGGGCCTTATCAAACTTTATTTAATCATTGGTTACTTTTAATATTATATTTATTTATTATTTTAAAATGTTATTAAATATTAAAAAGTAATTATATTAAAATAAATCTAGTTCATTACATAAACCACTTAATGTTTGAGTAAACTTCCGTTTTGGTTCCTGTGGTTTGGTCGTTTTAACGTTTTTGGCTCAATCCTTTAAAAATAGCCATTTTGTAACTTATCTCTAGTACACTCCCCGCCCCAAACGGCGTCCATTTTAAACGTTAAAATTTGTCATGTGCATAACATGTGAGGGGCAAATCTGTCATTTCCTAACCCATCTTTAAAAATCCCCTTTTTAAACCCTAATAAGCCTTATCTTCTTCTTCCTTACAACATCACCCCAAATTCAGATTGATACATGGTCACAGTGGATGTTTGCTTCAGTTTGAAAAGCACCGCCTAGCGCCGCCTGATGGTTTGCGTAGGTAGATGGACCAAAACACAACTCTAACTCACGGGAGAATTCGGACCAAGTCCCGAGCAGATCATTGTTATCTAAGTATTTGTACCAGGCTAAAGCTTCGCCAGTAAAGTAGAACTGTGTTAAGGAAACACGTTCAGTTTCGGGTATGCGATAGTATTTGAAGAAATTATTTGCTTAGAAAATCCAATCCAAAGGGTTGGAACCATCAAACATCGGAAGGTTAATTTTCGGTTGCCGTGGGTTATTCGTATCGAAATTAGAGGGACCGAAAGAGCCAAGCGAGAGGGTTTTTGGTATCTCCTTCTCTTTATGTTTCACCATGGTGGCGATGAGTTTGTTGGAGAGTTCTACCTGCTGCTAGAAGGCAGCCTGTAGGGATTGAAATTAGGCATCAGAACGAGCTTGGGATTGGGATGCGGTTTCGAAGTTATGCGAGAGGAGTTGATCGAGTTTCTCGCATAGTGATTGAAGGGATTCATCAGATGAAGTAGGATCTTTGATTGGAGCTCCACAAGCACAATTGATGTCTGCCATTAAAGATTTTGTTATGAGATCTGGGGTGATGTTGGAAGGAAGAAGATAAGGCTTATTAGGGTTTAAAAGGGAGATTTTTAAAGATGGGTTAGGAAATGACAGATTTGCCCCTCACATGTTATGCACATGACAAATTTTAACGTTTAAAATGGACGCTGTTTGGGGCGGGGAGTGTAATAGAGATAAGTTACATAGATCAAGGAGTAAAATGGCTATTTTTAAAGGATTTGGGCAAAACCGTTAAAACGACCAAACCACAGGGAGCAAAACGGAAGTTTACTCTAATGTTTTTTATAATATTACCACATAACTAATTCGAAACAAGGCCCAAGTCACGGGGATGATACAATCAAATATGCTCCTCCAAATCCATACGAAGGATATCGCGCATGTATGTAGATCATATTTCCGCATGATTGTCAAGTCTCTGTTCGTTGCTCATCACGACAAAAGGCCGTTCATAGCTTTGACAAATCTCCAACTATTTGTACAAAAGTTGTCTACTCATGCAAAAACGTCAGCTAAAAGAGTTGTATAATAAACATGATTTTCAAAAAAATAGTCACGTCCTATACGTTCACTAGAGTAGCGTAGAAAAATTAGAGAGAAATTTAAGCTTGTGTAGAAAAATTGTAAAATAGAATGTAGTGCGTGTAGTGTGAGAATTTTTATTTGAATGAAATTTTTAAATAGGTAAGAGAATATTATTTTTTGAGTTTTTTTTAAATATCAACGGTTTGGGGGTTCCAACGCAAGTCCAATGGCTAGACTTCCCCCTTCACACCCATGGTTCATCCCAAGCCCCTAGTTGTGCCCGGATGTCTCAGTGTTTGCGAGTGGCGCCCCGACCACGTGTCCCTTTCCACGCCCCTATCATGTCGTATAACACATCCCCCGAAGTCCTCTTTGCCCCTACCATGCCGTATTACACATCCCCCAAAGTCTTCTTTTTAATCTCTTACGACATCTTCTTAGTTCTCAACAATCATCTTTTGTTATCACATCCTTATGTTTAACATTCACTTCACTTACTTTATGAGTAATAAATATAACATAATAAACAATGATGGATTTAGAAATTTTTCGTACAAAGTTTCATTTGATAGATTGTCACTAATTTTTTTAAATCACACATGTCTCTACTAATTTTTTCTATTTTATTGTTTTTTATTTAAAAATTTAAAAGATTAAGCAATGCTATTAAAATATAAATATATTCATAATGTGTGTATATAGAGAGAGGGGGAGGGAGATATGGGTGTATAGAAAGTGGAAGAGAGTTGTCAGAGGAGATTCCCACATCAGGAAAGCACACCAATCATATTAACACCTTTTCTCTCTCCATCCTAACCACCCTCGTGAGTGAATATATACCCCCACCCCACTCTCCTATTCTACATACATACATTCATTCTTGTGTATCTATATATTCTTTCAGTGCCTGCACCCACCCCTATGCATTCGTCTTGTCGAATTACTTTCCATACCCCACCACCCCACTCTACTAATATTCCCTCCCCCTCTTAACTCAATATGATTGTATAAAATATGGCGTGGTCTAGTCACACACGCCATTTGTCTTTTTCACACTCAAAGCGTCTCGCTTAGGCCAAAGCGCAGCGCTTTGGGAACTGGTCAACAGACAAGGACTGACTGTCAGTCCTTTTCTGTTGACCAGTCAGTCCTTGTCTGTTGACTAGTCCCCAAAGCGCTGCGTTTTGGCCTAAGCGAGGCGCTTTCAATCCTTGTCTTTTAACCAGTCCCCAAAGCGCTGCGCTTTGGCCTAAGCGAGGTGCTTTGAGTGTGCAAAAAGACAAATGGCGTGTGGAGTGGAGTTTATGTTGTTTTTTTGTTGGAAATAGGTGGGATGTGGGTTAGTTTGGTAGTGTTTTTTGGATGAAAAAATTGTATTTGAGTTTTATTATTATTATTATAAAATATTAATATTATTTATTCATAGTTGTTTTATAATTACGTTTTTTACGTCATTATTTTTATAGAGCGTATATAATATCTATATAATATAAGGGCGTCTTTATAAACTGTTAACCTAGTTTATTTTTTTTAAATTAAACGAATACGTTAAATAAAATATACAGAAAACCATAAGAATTAAACGTAAACAATCTAAAACCAACGTAATGTAAATAGAAGATTAACTGCAATATATATATATATATATCAGTTTGTACATACAAAACAAAAAGGCACAACTCAGTACATAATACATAACAAAACACTATACAAACAAACTAAGGTACTAATCCCTTGCGGTGGGGACGGTGGGAGGGGAAGGGGAGGCAACCCGGCAAGCTCTCGTTGAGAAACTAGCGTCTCGACCATCCAGTCAATGAGTGTGCCCTGGCGTCTGAGGTGCCGGTCGAAGTCCCGAGCCACCTCACGCTGCCGGAGGCAGGTCAGCGTAAACGTGCTGCGGGCTGAATTGGTGGTACCGGGATCTCCTCGACATGCTCCTCCTGAGCCGGATCCTGGAATACAGGCTGAGCCTGAGCCTGAGGCTGGCCCTGAGGCTGATCGAGGCCTAGAGCCTGTAGCTGAGCCTGCCGAGCGGCCTCCTGAACATGAGCAGGGGCTAACACTCCATCCCTCACCTCAATAACAACCGGATGACCTCCGGCAACTCCTCCGCATGCCAAATCTGCCCGTCACGACCCCTAAACCTCATACCAACATCAAAGGTACGGGTGATCTGCATGCTAGATACTGACGCGCGGCCCAACGTAGTCGACGGGATCGCCGCGGACAGCTGCGGATCACTCTCGGGCACGAGCCCTAGCGAGCGTGCAATGGCGGTGATGTATGAGCCACCTTGCAGCTTCCCGCGAAGCTGCCGGTGGTATGCACCGGCAAAGTACTCTGCCAGTTAGGCTGCTAGATCGCAGGTCTGGCCGCGAAGTAGGCAGTATAGAAAGAACAGGTCACCGAGGTTGACCTTCTCCCTGCTGGTACCCCGCGGCACGATAGATGACGCGATAATATGGTGCAGGTATCGGTACAAGGGGTCTCTAATGGTGGTGGCTTTTTGCCAGGATTTCCCAAGGGAACCCTGGAAATGGCCCTCCAGAAACTAATAAGTGTCTGCCTGTCCATGGCCCTAACCCCCTGCGTATATAAATCAGTATCAAGCTCGACCTGTGTGTACAAACCTGAATGGACATCAAACTCCCGCACACTCATCTGAAACTGCTGAGTGGCGAGACGGAATGTAACCTCGTGGACTGGATGATACGGGTCCTCCATGTAATCCGCCGAATGCGGCTCGTGTGTAAACGAAGAAAGAAACTCGACCGTAAGCTCACGGTATGAGTCCTCCATCGCTAGCTGAAAGAGGCGCGACCAAGGACTATCCAGGCCAACTATATCATGCGCCGGCGCGGCCTCTCCCATAGTCTCTAGCAGATCCCAGTCTATCCCTACATGCCCCCCAATCTCCATGGTGCGCAACCTAGCGCATCTCGCCGCCGCCCGTGACCCCTCCTCAAACTGAAGGTACGTGTGATTAGGTAGAGGGTTAACCTCTACCTCAGCCTCCATCTCCTCAATCTCCTCCTCCTCCTGGTGATCGAAATCCATCCCTGCACGTTTAAATACAAATACAAGTTAAACAATAATATTGTGTAAATAATAATAAACAAATAATATTATTAAACAAATAATATCTTATATTAAAATACAAATATGGCCATTTATTTAAAATGTATTTGCATTATTAAACAATAATATTGTATAAATAATAATAAACAAATAATATTATTAAACAATTTAAATACAAAAAAATGTATAAATCCATAAATAATATCTTATATTAAAAATACAAATAATATTATTTATTTAAAATGTATTAGAATTATTAAACAATAATATTGTATAAATAATAATTAATAAATAACCCTTAAAACAAAAAAAAATAAATATGAACCAAAGCGCCCCGCTTTGGCCTCGGCGCGGCGCTTTGGTTCTTCGTTTTCAAACACAGAACCCATCAGCCGAATCAAAACCCCAACAATCAAAACACAATCAACAATAAGTGTTTAACCAAAACAATAAAGGAAGTTCGATCTTACCTTTAAGCGGTTGAAATCTTGAAAAACACGATCTGAGCCTTAGTGTGTGTAATCGCACCTTTGTGTGTGTGTTTGTGTTTGTTGTTGAAATGGGGGAGAAGCCACCCCGCTTCAGGTTATACCAGGGGACAAAGCGCCCCGCTATGGCCAAAGCGGGGCGCTTCAGTTCAAATTTTCAGGCTAAGCGCCCCTCTTAGGTTTAAGCGCAGCGCTTAGGGCCTTTTTTAAATTTTTTATAATCATTTTTAATTCACAAATGCGTCGATAATAGTCTAAATTTTATGTTTTTTCCGTTATACATCATTTTTTAATATATATGGACTATACGGCAAGTTCCGGATCAACTCGGTTACGTGCGATGTCGTATTCCATTATATCGTATCATTTTGGTTTAAAAGCACAAGTACTCCTATGAGTAGTGTTATGTATATCAGCCACCTACCGTACACGTACGTGACGTATTTTTTCATTAATTGTTGTATTATGACGTATATTGTCATTTTGGGTCGTACAAGTGCGTATTGAATCGGATTGGGTCGTGTCGGTGACATTCGGTTTTTAACGTGATTTAACGCATATATTGAACAAACACAGATGTACTCTTGTATTGTAAATGAATTAACGTGATTATTATTAAAGACATTTAACCTACATCTTGAACATATGGGGTTACATTAAGGTCCGGGGGATGATACGTAAACATTTCGTACGTGTTGATATGATCCCTGTATAATGTATGCCAGGCTGCTGCGCTCTTTGTTCTGTTCGCTGTCCAGTGTAAGTTTGGGGGAGGCATTGGGTACCATCCTCCAAGCTCTACGTGGATGAAATGCCCACCGTCGACGAACACAACCGCAACCACCTGGTGAGGTTAGTCAGATTCGTCTGGCCCGCCCACCAGAGGGAAAATTGTATCGTTCCCACGATTGTCGAAGGTGTGAACAATCACACCGTATCGTTGAGCAATAAGAAACCCCGGCTCAGGCATCGTCATGTTCGTTTTGTAGGTGGCGTCAATCATTAGCACATCGGGAAGGCACACCACATGGTGAAGGATTTTTTGTGAACAAAGAACACATCTTCAACTGCGTTCGATATCTCATTCGTGTGCATGTAGTAAGTGTAATCTTTTTCGAGAAGAATATTTTCAAGTTTTTGCATCGGAGACTTACCGACATTTTTCCAGGCGTTGATTTTCTGAACAGCGTTGTGTATATCTTTCGGAATAAGCTTTCTAGCCGGATTGTTTTTCGTCAGCGTTCGCCAGATACTACGGTTGGGAATATCTTGCTCTGCCAGCTGCTCAACTAGTCTTTTATCATCCGAAGAAAGCCTTCTCGCATACGCGTGACCCTCTAGATTCTCGATAGGAGTGTGGTTATGCTTCGAATTCGTCACATCGATCCTCCAAACACTTCCGGATGACTCCGAAAACCCGATCATCTCGAACGGGCAGCCTATTTTCTTGCTACCCGTTTTCCTCTGTGTAGCTATACTGTTATGCTCCCCACCAAAAGTACATTGAAACCAAATCTTGTAATTCTCTCCTCTTTTATTCGACCTCTTAATCACAGTGAGGTAGCCATTGTCTTTTGCCGTGTCTTGTACCCAACGCACCAACTCTTTACGTGACGAAAAGGTCTGCGTTGTATCAAACGAAAATGTAACCTGGTAAAAGCCTTCCTCGTCAACAGAGACATCCTCCGGCTCACCATCGTCACCGAGGTCCGAATAGACTTGATGTTCAAAGCACTGCTGACAACCGTAACTGTGGTCTGCATAACACTACTGTTGTGCAAATCTGTGCTCGCCACCGTAACCGAAATCTGGATAACCTGGTTGTGCGTTAGGAAGACCGTACGGATATTCAACATGAGGATACGCTTCATCTCCGTAACCGTAATTCGAATAACCTGGTTGTGCGTAAGGGTCCTCCGCAGGGGTATTCAAATCCAGCTTCACCGTGTTATCACGATAACGAATGTCGGATACAACCTCCTCCTCCTTCAAATTGGACGAGACTGGTTTCTCATACGAGCCAGAAATAGCGGTCCCCTCGTAAGAATCAGGAACAACTGACTCGTCAGAATATGGACCGAAAAGATAGTTGCTTAACCACGACATCGTTTTTTTTGAAGACACGCAACTAATACAGCAAAACCACGTGTTATTTTAAAGAATCACAACTAAAACAACAAAACCCCCGCTTGTTTGGATTTGGAAAAAATATATCGAATACCTAACTCTTGTACATGGCCAGCTTTTAAAAGCAAAAATTTGGGGTCGAAGCGCCGCGCTATGGACAAAGCGCGGCGCTTAGGGTTCACGGGGCACCTCGTACAGCCTTTATGTCTCTTAAACATCAGTCAAGTCACCTTTTGTCGGTCAAAGAAGTCCTAAGCGCCCCGCTTTGGCCATAGCGGGGCGCTTTGGGGTGTAAAAATAAGGGAGGACCGTGTATAAATAGCATGATCCTAAAATATTAGGCTGTGAAGTTACTTAAAAGTTTTGCTTGTTTAACTGTGAAAAGTTGTCCTCTTATGTACAAGCAATGCGTCCAAACATGTTGAAAGTGTTTAACCCAACTTTTCTTTTGTTACGACCGAAGTAATATTTACTTTCGGTGTCATGCTCGACTTCGAACTTTGTATAACACAAAACACTACAGTTTCAAGGTTCGAGTCTCGTGATAGAAAATAATGTAAAACTAGAGTAGTAGATTATATATATATAATGGTAAATTTGGATCACTGACGGATCGTATCATCGTGTCACCTGCGTAATCACCCGATCATATCGATCTTCATTAGGCATGATGAGTTAAAAAAACTAAAGTAGAGTAGATTATATTGTTGTTAAAAGTATATCCATGTTAGTATAAAACAAAATCCACTAAATTTAACTCATCATTTTATAAAATAAATGATCATTGGATCGAATATATATGGATTTTATCAAAACTGGAGAATTTGACTGAATAGCTGTCATAGTCTACATTAGAATATGTACAGTACAATGACATGTTTTAAACCAATTAATAATTAAATCAAATTAAATGAATTTAAGTATTATAAGACATTATATTATATTATAATTATAATATAATAGAATGGAACAGGGTTTAAGAGTGTATTGAAGCTTCCGCCATCAAAGGATATGGAACATATCATAATTATATTTATATAAATACTACAAAAATGATATAGTGTCTGAAGTTCGTGAACACTCGTCCAAAAATATAACTGTGCAATCAGGTAAAGCCCTCTCAGTTCAAGGATTGAATTATCGATCACCGTCTACGTACTCGCCTAGTCTCTCATCATCAGGTGCCGCAGAAAATAATGGGCAGAGCAGAAATCGAATTTAGGTCCCTTAGAACACCAAGTATCTCCCTTACCACCCACCACCACCTCATTGATAAGCAATATAAAAATTGTTTAGTGGCGAGTATTATTAAAATCAGCATATAAACTCATATTTAAGGTTGTTTTTATAATGCAAACTTGGGGGTGTAATAACCGAACCGTTAACTCAACCAAAAACCGATAAAACCGAACCGAAATTAACTGAAAATGAATTAACCAAAAGTCGATTATCAGTTACTTTTTGCATCATCGGTTAACCGAAATTATCGAACCGAACCGAGCCATTTACATATTCATATATTTCCAGCTTCTATACCTTTATTTCATGTTTTATAATTTCATTTCAAGTATTTATACCTGCATTTTATTTATTTATACCTTCATTTCATGTATTTATACTTCTATTTCATGTATGTATATTTTAATATTTCATTTATTTATACATCTATTTCATGTATTTAAACCTCCATTTCATTTATTTATACATTCATTTCATATATTTATACATCTACTTCATGTATTTATACCTCCATTACATGTATTTCTAGCAAAAAAAATTAGCCCTTGTTTGATTTAGTAATTAACCAAAATTAACTGAACTGAACCGAAAACCGACAAATAAACCGAACCGATTATCTGATGACTTTGTTACGATTAATGCTAATAACTAAACCGAACCAAACTGTACACACCCCGTAATGCAAACTCCTTTAATCTAGACTCGGTTTAAGTTTTTATAGAAAGTAAGCAAGTAGTATTGAAGTGTTGATTATGAGTTATTTATTATAAATTGATTATGAGTTATTTATTATAAAAATGTGAGAAAGTAATTAGTTAGTATAGTTTTGGGGACGTGGGTTGCATGTGCGACAACAAAAGGTGGTGGTGGGTAATGTTGTCGTCATGTCATGCGAGACAAACTTAGCCCAGCTCTTCTGTACATCTTACAATTAGAACTAGATTCCCCAATTCTTGTTTCCTTACCATTTATCTCATTTCATTTTCCCAACTCCTTTCAAAACCAATATAATAATAATAATAAAAACATTCATGCTACAGTTCATTTGGGTTATAAACCACATTGTTTTAGAACTAGACCTGACCCGAAACCCGCTGCATAATCGATTTTGTTGAATCCAATATTGAAACCGCCTCTTTTTAAACACGCAGGTTGATTGAACCAATGATCAGTGACGGATTCAGGAATTATTTTGTAGGGGTGCGAATAGGGCGGACCCAGGGGCGGATGCAGCATATAATAAGGGGTAACCCCCGCTACGGCTTGGCGCTTCGGCGGTAGTGTAAAATTAGTGTAAATTTTGGAAAAATTTGACCTTTTTTCGATTTCGTTACCGTTTTTTTATAAAACGTTACCGCTAAGCGGATTTTTTAGATCCACCACTGGGCGGACCTAGTGTATAACAAGGGCAATCCCCGCTACGGCTTGGCGCTCCGGTAGTAGTGTAAAATTAGTGTAAATTTTGGAAAAAAATTGATTTTTTTCGATTTCGTTACCGTTTTTTTATAAAACGTTACCCCTTAGCGGATTTTTTAGATCCGACACTGGGTGTGAACGAAGGGTTCAACCAAACTTTCAAGGGATCCAATCGAGTTTTTTACCTATAAAATACACTAATATTTTTTTTCAGGAAGCGCCCGCCCACCTAAGCTTGTATTTGGGTCTGCCCCTGCCAATGATCCGAGCAGAGTGGTTGGATTGGATTCCAGTTTTTGTTTTTAATTCCAACTCTCAAATCTTATTTCTCGATTTAAGTACTATTTTAGATTTTGCATTTTTAATTTATAATAGAGATTATACTTTGTTAACATTATGTATTTACAACCAAATACAAATGTAGTTAATTTTACGTAAAATAATGTCATCATATATTATTTTTTGAACGTCATCATGTATATATTCTATATTGATTAAGAACCTCTCATTGAATAGTTGCATTATGGACAAATCATACATCACTTCACATTAATTATCCGTCAATCCACATTTTTTTCATATACATTATGTGTATATGTATAGTCAATATTGCTTCTGTATTCTATATATTCTTTTCTAGGAACGTGCCTTCCATCGTACTTTGACCTCTTTTATATGCATAAATCCTCTTATATTCGTCAAAAAATGGAAGCTTCTTTTAGTATTGCAATTCTAGCCAATCTTGTTTGTGGCATTGGCAATCTCATGATCTTTTAATTCAAAGGTTATGGGTTTACGTCTCGCCTAGAGCACAAATATTTGGGTTGAGTAAGAAGTTTTTCCAGAATAGGCCTTTGAGCGGTGAGTTTTCTTTGAAATGGTGACAGATTAGTCACAAGCTTCGTTTGCGTTTGTGGCCTTTTGCCACTGGATTTACCCGGGTGGTCAGTCTCTTATTTGTCGTCCAGAAAAAACTACCAATTCCAATTAATTCTTTCCAATTTTGACCTCATAGCATTATGACTATGACTGAATTAAAATAATCAATTCATTACAATAACATTTAATGAGATTCAAAAAAGAATATGATTGGAAATTAAAGTATATACACCTTAAACAGGTTTGGACCTAGGATCTCCTTTCTAAGGTGCATGTGTATTTACTAAATGGGCTGGTCCTACGTTGCCATTTAATATATTGTTAAGAACTTCAAAATTTGATTTATATGTTATTTAAGATTTAAGTTATAGGAAATTGAGTTATGGTGAATGTGATTTCATACTTGGTGGAAAGATCATTAAATCACTTATGAGTTATGATATTTATATGTGAGCACTCATAATCCGTTTACCAAATTTTGTGAGTGATGTTTTTATATTTAAAAAATAGTTGTGAGTGGAGGAGAGATTAAATATTACTATTCATTTATATATTTGAGAGGACGCTATTTGTCCTCTATAATATTTTAGTATATTTTAAAAGTGGAGAAAAAAATATAATAATAAAGTTATAAAAAATATTATTTAATTAAAATGAGCTGGTAGAATATAAATTTGGTTTTACTAAAATTAAAAAGTAGATTTGATGAAAAGGATATGAATGCTATTTAGTCATATACTTCAATTTATAAAGGATCACTAATTAAGAATCAAAACTGGTTAGTCACTTGGTTTTTCTATTTGAGGTCCAAAGTTCAATTCTCACTAGCATCATTTTGAAGGATATTGGTGGTGACAATAAAGTTTAGAATAGGCCTCTTTGGAGGTCGTCAGTTCGAAACCGAGCAGAACCGGGTTTTACCGCAGTAGGACTTCGGGCGGCGGGTTTTCCCGGGACTGGTGGCTTGGTGGCTCGGGTATGCATCTAACTCTGACCGTTATGGATGAGAGAATGCATTTGCTCGATTGAGGGCATCCTAGAATGCTTATCCGGTAATTTAGTGGGCCGTTAAAAAAAAATAAAGAATCAAAAGTGGAAGAATGAAAACAACATAGACTAAAAGTAGATGGACCACTTTTGTCACACACTATATTTTTAGTGGTTGAAGGGTTCAAGGTTTCTTATTCGCACAAACTCGTCAAATCCTAACACCTAACATACTCTTACTTTCCTCTTTAGACACACATCTCTATATCTATGTGTCTATCTCTATCTACCCCCTCTATTACCACCTAGTCTTGGTTGGTTTTTCTGTTAAATTTGTGTCTACTTAATCAAGTATGACCGCACCAAACATAGCAGCGATCACCGCATCACTTGAAAGATCTCTTCAAAGCTTCTCTCTTAACCACCATACAACCACCACAACCACCACCACCGACTCTCATTGCCACCGCAATCTTAACTCCTCCGACGCCACCTTGGATCTCAATTCAAATATAACATTGCCTTATCATTGGGAGCAATGCCTCGATTTAAAGGTTCCATTCTTCCTTAACTTTTTATTCTATGACAATTTAAATCAAGTGTTTAACGTTGTTTTCCTCAAACAAACGTACCCGGTAATATTCCACTTCTAGACTAAGGTCGTAGATGGGTTAGATGAGCGCTAACATTACCAATATTTTATGAGATCGAAAGACTGTTTCCAGTTAGACCTGATTCATCATTTTAATGTTTTTGATTATATGTAAAGTCTAGGGTAAAGCAACCCCTCTTTCTCTCTGTTCTCTTAAATCCCCGTCCTAGATCCTATTAATAGCTTTGGTATGGTAAAACGTTGTTGTTGATCATATTTTCTTGTTATTAAATTGATGCTTTTAATCAATTTGAAATATAGATGTCGCAAGATTTTAATGTTTTTGTTTATATGTTATTTTTGTTGAGCGGAGGTTTTCTCTAGAAGCAACATCACTATTCTCTAGGATATATGTATGGTTTTCATATATTTCACCCGTCTCATATCCTAACAGTAGCTTTGTTATGAGTGTGATTTTAACCCGTCTCATATTTTTTTTAAATTAAATTAATGTTTCTTTTAAACCAACTTAATGGTTACAAAATCTGAAACATGTATGTTGCATTAATATTTTTTAACATATGTTTGATAATTTGAAATCAGACTGGTGAGATGTACTACCTAAACTGGAGAACAGGCATGAAATCAAAAGAGGATCCTCGGACGGTCGACGACGATTATAGCGGCTACTATTATAGCGACTACGACGACGAAGACGATGAGAGCTCGTATGCCGACAGCGAAAGCTCGTCGGTCGAGTCGTCTCCAGCGGCTTCATCATCAGAAAAACAGAAGCAAAATGATGAAGAAGATGAAGGTGAAAGTAGGGTAGGAGGGCATGTGTTAGTGGTGGCCGGATGTAAGGGATGTTTCATGTACTTCATGGTGCCAAAACAAGTGGAGGATTGCCCCAAATGTTGTGGTCAACTCCTTCACTTTGACCGATCTGATGATAATAATTAAATTATTAATCTTTGTTTGTGTTTTGGTTTTGTTGGTGGGGGGAGACAAAAAAAAGATGAAAAATAATCATCTTGGTGTTTTCTTGTGGAGGTTTTGTGTGGATTTTAAAAATGAGATTAATTTATGGTAATTCTTTATAAGTGCTTTTTGGAGTTGATTAAGGGGTGTAATTACAAGTTTTAAATAACTTGATGAGCAATATAGATGTCTTTTAATACAACTTTTAGTATGTTTTAGGCCTCTGAAAAGATTGAGTCAGCCTTGTTTAGTTGTGAACTATACAAGTTGCTTTTTTTTAACTATGTAACCGCTTCTCTTAATTTCTTACTATATACACGTGTTTATGGCTATTTTGTGGCTCTCTAGTTGAAATTAGTTTTGCATTGAACGTGCCTATACAGACGTTTAACACATAACCAAGTTTTATTTAGCTAATTGCAAAACCCCATACATGAGTAGATGTTATTTTAACTATATGCTAGATAAAGCGGTTATGTAACAACCATGTATCCGTTAAGGCCTTCTATCCCATTTTATCTTATAGTTATGTAAAAATGTTCATGACATTCATGTTTATATCATTTAAAAATGCGAACCCAAGGCATGAGGCTCTTACACATCCTTACTCTGTATTTATATAAGAGGTTGTATTTGTGACTTGAACTTGTGATCTGCAGGTAATATGTCAACAATTTTATCATTACTCCGAGGTTTTATCACTCCTACAATGAAAATTAACTTTTGTAGAACATGCCTCTCCATATATTATTATACATGTAATTTACAACTAATTTGGGATGTTAATGGATGGATAATGGATTAAATGATAAGAAGAAAAGAACAAGGGAAGGGGTGTGTGTTTGTGTTTGTTATGTAAAGTACCAGGGACAGCACCAAAACCACAGCATCCATCTCCATCCAACAGTGATGGTGTTGCAGCAGTACCGTACAAGCCTCTTTCTGCAGAGATTCCATCCTATTTGGCTCTTTCTGAAACCTTCCTTTTTCACCTTCACTTTTAATAACACTAGGTCAAAACTCATAACCTACGTTTCATTTTTTTAATGTAATTTAAAAATGCTTCATTAAATTTTGTTTTATAAAAATTATATTATATTTATGGGCTGTTTAGCAATTTCTAAATGAGTAATTATTAAACTAATAAAAAGTCTCAACCATTAATAGCTGAGACATACAACCCATTAATATATTATGAATTTGTAAAGAGGAAATAACAAATATGTCTCATTTTTAGACTATCTCCACGCGTGTTTTCTACACCAATGGATGTCCTCGTGACACTCACGGACGACCTAGCCACAAACGCTTACATGGTTGTATTGCACGAATTTGTACATGGCCAATGCATACATGGTGAAGGAGGCGATGGACTGGGTGGTGGCCATGGTTGGGTATTTTGTCCTTTAATTCCCTTTTGTCCGATGAGAAGGGTTTGGGACCGCAATGGCTAGTCCGATCACAAGATGGAGAAGAAAGGAGTGCGGCCCAGTTGGTTTTAATTTCTACCTTTTCTTGCCGTTGTATTTCAATTTTTTACAATTTTATTATTAAGTTTTAGTTTGTTAAAATTCTTAGTAAGTTAATAAAGTGGTTATACAAATAAATGTAGAAGATCGTGATAATATAAAAACTTAAGGATTTTTGTGAATGAGATTAGTTAGAATAATGTTGTTTTTAAAGAATGGATTGTTATATGACAGTAAGTTTATCAGTGTTTATAGACTTATGCATTGGAGACGGTTAGTTTTTTCTTCTATATTCATAAATATCAATATTTGCTTTTATGTATTAACGTTACTAGGTTATAGTCCCGTGCATTACACGGGTTGAATAATGAAAATTGTTTGTTTGCATAGTGTGTCTGATGACAGTAAGTTTGTCAGTGTTTATAGACTAATGCATTGGAGACGGTCAGTTTTTTCTTCTATATTCATAAATATCAATATTTGATTTTATGTATCAACGTTACTAGGTTATAGTCCCGTGTATTACACGGGTTGAATGATGAAAATTGTTTGTTTGCATAGTGTGTCTGATGATCGTCCCACAAAAGTGCTTAACCCGCTTCTAAAGTGTTTAACGATCAGTTCTTTAGGAAATTTTTTAATTACTTTCACATCATGTGATTAACATTGAAGTAAATATTTAAATAACTTATAAATTTATCCCTATTAATTTGTTATACAATTAACCGATATTACCTTATGTATAATTTTAAATTGTTGGGCTATAGTAACAAACACATAGGTTTTTTTTAAGATATAACTTTTTATTATTATTTAGTATATAAATAATATTTATTTAACCCGTGTGACACATGGGTGTAACAAATACAATTTATAAACTATAAATAAGCAAATACTATGGTAGTTGTACTATGACTTTTGGGAGTTTCTCAAAAAAAAAAAAAAATTGGATTTTTCATTTCTAATCCTAAAGTTTCAATATTTGACAATTTAAACCCTTTGATTAGTTTGATTTTTCATTAATAATTCAAAAAGTTTATATCTTTTACAATTTAAACCCTTTGATTTTTTTTACTTTTAACCCGAAACTTTTCTTCATTTACAATTGAGTTAAATGCTTGGTTGGTCCCTGTAGTTTTCAAATATTTCAGACTTGGTCCCAGTGGTTCACTAATTACACGTTTGGTCCCGGTGTTTGTAATTTTTGCACTCGTATGGTCCTTACCACTAACCAATGTTAAATTTCTAAGTTAAGTGAGTACAAAATGACTAAATTACCCCTAAACAGTTAAACACATAAAAAACAAAAACAGATGTCCCACCTTCTCATCTTCTTCCCCACCCCTCTCTCCCTCTGTAAAACCTACCACCACCTCCACCTCCAACCCACCACCACTACCACTTCCTCCACCGTCAACCCACCGCCGGACGCCGTCCTCATGCCACCACTCCAACACCGGCCGATCCATGGTAGTTCTCCTTCGGAATCTCCGTCTCCCACCGCGACTCCGACGCCAGTTTCTGCAGCAGCCGTCCCTCCTCCGCTCACTCCACCGGCGCCAATCACCACCGCAACGCCGCCGTCGCCATCACCGACCGCTCTTACCAACTCCACGCCGTTTCCACCATCAACTCCTTCCTCTCCACAACCAACTGCCAGGTCACACTCAAACTGAAACCCTTACCATCAAACATTAACATTATTGAAACCCTAAAACACGTTCTCAAGTGTCTCGATTATCCGGTTGGGCAGAAGTTAGAGGATGATTTGTCTGCGGTTTTGAAGTGCATGAATTGTCCTATTAAGATGAACAAATTTGCGTTGAAAGCACCTGAAACGCCTCACTCGTTTCCTAGTGTCTTAGCTGTCATTCATGGGCTTGTACATATTGCAATGTTTAACGACCACATTGGGAATTTGACTCAGTCTCACTCGATTTCTGGAGATAGTATGTTTGTTTATCATAAGGATTGTTCTTTGAGATACATACATGGAGATGATGATACTCAGGCCATATTCTTCATCTGTTGTCAACAATTTTCAGATTTAATGTGGAGGTGGAGGTTGCAGGTTTGTGAAGGAGAGGTGGTGGAGATTGCAGGTTTGTGAAGGAGAGGTGGTGGTGGCTGAGTTTTTGAAAGAGAGAGATGGAGTGAGGAAGAAGATGAGTAGTGGGCCCCTCTTCTTTATTTTTTATTTTTATTATTTTAAGGGTAATATAGTAATTTCGCATATACTTAACTGAGAAATCTAATAAAGGTTAGTGGTAAGGACCACCCGAGTGCAAAAATTGAAACTACTGGGACCAAGTATGTAATTAGTGAACCACTGGGACCAAGTCTGCAATATTTGCAAACCACAGGGACCAACCAAGCATTTAACTCTTTATAATTTAACCTTAACACTTTTTAAATTTCAATCCATTATACTTTTCATCTTTCACAAGTTTTCCCTTTAACGTTTCGTTCTAAATTTCCGAGTTAACACGTCGCAACGCGCGTGTGGGGTTTAACGTTTTTTCATCTATTTTTCCCCGTTTGACTTGCTTGTCGCAACGCGTCTATTTCCCCCATTTTGATAAGTATGTCACAACGCGAGTGTCAGAGATCAACTTACTTATTCTTTTCTATGTTTTACACACAGGTTCGCGGTCATGTAAGAAACATTTGGCTTTCATCTAATATGATATATAACTAACGAATCCCCGCCGCATTGCGGCGGTTGGTAATTCTAGTTTATATAAATTTTAAAGCTATAAATTACTACGATTACATGTAAATTAAATAACCATGATACATAAAAGTTATTAGAATTAAAGCACAAACTTAGTAAAAATATAAACGTACTAAGAAAATATACAAAGAAGTTATAAATTTGTAAATATTGTTTTATTGGTAAACAATAATCCTAATCAATGACCACGTCAACATTTACCATGAAATCGAACGAAGAAAGATAAAATAAAGCAAGGTACATGTAATATAAACTCACGTTCGAGCGAACGAAGTGAAAATAACATTGTATCCACAAAAGTCAATATCTTGATAGTCAAGATTACCCCTTAATTTCATATTAATCAAAAAATCTAGAGATTCCAATGAAACCCGATTTCAATACCTGACGGCGTGCGATTTCGAATGAATAGTTACGGCTTTATATAAACTTGTATTAGCCCCTGCATTGCAGCGGTTGTCGTAAAATTATGTCAAGTAGTATCAATGCTATATCACTGTCAGTAACCACCAACATCGGAAAAGCTCGTAAAAACAAAATAAATAAAAAACGAAAAAATAACGCCGAGCGAAAAGCAGTCGTAAAATCTTTGAATCACGAACACTCGTGCAAAGAAATTAAACCGAAATGTAAAACATAGGCAAAAAATAACTAAGTCAATCCAGGACCCGTACGTTGGACGAACTTGTCAAATGGAGAAAAATAAATGTGTTGCGACGGGCCAGTCAAACGAGAAAAATATATGAAAATATGTTAAACCCCACGCGCACGTTGCGGTGCGTCAACTCACAAAATTTAGAACGAAACGAAAAAACTTGAGAAAAATGAAAAGTTAGTGGACCAAAACTGAAAATAAAAAAGCGTTGAGATTAAATTGCAACAGATGAAAAACTTTGGGTTAAAAGTAAAAAAAAAATAAAGGGTCTAAATTGCAAAATTGAAGTTATTTATTTATCTTAGATAAAGATAAGGATAAAAATAAGTTATATATATATATATTAGTTAATAATATTAATCTTTCTATACTAATAAATGAAAATCTTTTTTGGACACGTGTCATTTTCTAGTGCTTTCTCACATAATATTTCTATTTATCTCTTATATTAAATAATAAAAATAATTTTAAACACAACTAGATAAGAATAAATATTTGTTTTTCTATAAAAAATTAAACAAAATTTTAGGAAAGGATAAACGTCTTCTAATCTTATTTTTCAATTTCTTATTTCTACTAAACGTCAATAATACTAAACAGTAGTTTAACAAAATGTAATTTATATAAGGATAATAATTTTTTTTATCAAACTTTGAACTAATAATAATATAAAAATTGTATTTTCTCCTTTGTAGGAAATAGAAGTTTTTTTCTTATAATTTTTTTATCAAAATTTGAATTAATAATAATAATAATAATATATAATTTGTGTTTTCTCCTTCTTAGTAGGAGATAAAAGTTTTTTTCTTATAATTTTTTTATCAACATATGAATTAATAATAATATAATTTATATTTTCTCCTTATCGGTAGGAAATAGTATAAGTTTTTTTTCTCTTTGTAAAACCAGGCAAATATATATTTTTATTCTCATTTAAATTATATTTAGTTAAATTAGTTTTCAATATTATTATTTAATATTTAATAGGGTACAAAAATAAAAAAATAATATTAAATCACAAACTTCCGAATCTCTGTTTTTTATTTTTTATTTCTTTTATTTTTTCTCTTATTAATGATCATCAAATATTATAATGGTTCTACCATCAAATTCATCATTTAAATACATATCTTGACGCATATATGTGTTAATCGATTACATTATATTTATTTAACTCTTGCAATACACGGGTTTAAAAATATAACTATATTACTTATCGTATAAGATAATTTATACAACCCGTGTAAAACACGGGGTTCTAAGCTTGTATTAAATAAATATTAATAAAATTTATGAGAATGAAGGAGAGAATGTCATATGATATTTTTTGTAGTCTTTTATGAGTAGATTAGATTAGATTAAAGGAAATCACCAAATTGGTGTGACTATGAATTATTAGATGAATACGATTAAATTTGATTATTAAAATTTAATTATATTTCTTTAGCTTGATAAAGTTTTCAAACAGTGTTTATCTAATTTAAAAACAAATAAAGAATATTGGATTGATATAGTGTTGATAAATAAAAAGTGGTGAAAAGTAGGATTTGATAAAATATTCGTTTGATAAACATATGAAAGTAAGATAGTTTTTAGGTTAAATAAGGATGAAGTAGTATGATTATATCTATGACTTGGTTTATCAATTAGAAAAAATATAGATCATATTTGAACCTGAAAAAGATAACGAACAATTTATGGATATTAATTAATTAGTTAAATTAAAGAAAAAAAAAGCGGAAAAACAATTCTTAGGATGCATAGTAATACGACAGATGTCCTTCGTAGGTTTACTTTATTATATAGTATAGATATAGATGTGCAAAATAGTCACTTTATTCTCTTTTTCTAACACGCGAATCTCTTTAACATCTGTTTTTTTTTTCTAAAAGAAACTATTTGTATATTCTAAAACGTTTATGATGATATTTAACTTATTAAACAATGCTTGAGAAATATGGTAGTTCTAGTGTTTATATTAAAAAACATATAAAGTTTTGAATATCTGAAAAAGATAACATATGTTAAATATTATAACTATTAATAAGAAAAACAACCTAGTGGCTAGTTGGAAGGTTGACATGTTTGTTTCTTGTGTTTAGATTAGAGCATCCCAACACTACTATTGTTTTTGTTGGAGACAACGTAGAGGAGAAATGGAGGAAGCAATAAGTGTGATTGAACGCCCATGGGTGAAGATTGCGAGAGGGGAGTAGAGAGGGAGGGTGAAATCCATCGGTGGTGTTCGTGAAGAGAGTAGATAAATCCATCTGTGTTTTATGGAAAGAGGAGAGAACTCTTTTCGGTTATGGCGTGCGACGCCAACATGAAGAAGATACGAGGTGCTTGTGAGCTTCCATTGCCAAATCAATTAGTGGAACCTTGGTATTGAACTTGTGGAGCTAAACACACGGATGATTTTTGTGGTTAGATCATATTACACTTTAGGTTCCCATCTTTCTAGAGTCACACATATGCTCTATATTGTTCATTTAACCGTAACACATATAGTCCCTAGAGTGGGTAGACGTTTAATTTTGTGGTTATAAATTTTTCTTAAAAAAGATATATCCTTGTAATAGAAAAGCAGTTAAATCAAATAAATTTACCAACCTCTCTCTCAACGTGCTTCATGTTCAACCCTTGCTCTAACGACCCTAACACCACCGGACGTTCTCCTTCCCCAAACAAACTATTATTCCTTGGAGGAATACATTTACAAAACAACTATTCCTTGGAGGAATACTTTTCATAATTGTTGAAGTTTAATTTTGATGTTGGATAATCTACTCACCTCTATCACTTAAGTCCCATCTTATTATCGAACTGGTTGTTTGGAGGGCAACGGGGTATTAGTTGATAGCGCTATTAGGCTTGACAATCTCACACCGTACCTGGATTGGACGGGCATGAACTAATGACCTTAACCACATGATCTCAATGTTGATAGGCATTGGGGAAGGGCAAACAAACTGACGTCACTGCGGTATTGAGTTATTATCGACATGTCTTTAAACTAAACACAAACCAATTTTCGTTAAACAAAACTGTGAACTCGCCGGCTTAATCACTGATACACTTTTTCTGCATGCTTGCAGGTTGTTAGATATATCTTGCATGGGAACTTGCAGTCTGAGGAGTAGGAGCTGTCATGGGTCGTATTGTTTAACGAAACGCTTAATGTTATGTTTACTTTCTGAGCAAAAATGGTTTTTATTATTTAAACAATTGTACATTTGCTTCCGCTGAACACATACTATTTTTAAATGTTTAATTTGAAGTTCACTTTTTATGTTGGACATGATGACTTGGTTTATATTATTACTATAGTTCGACATGATTAGTGGCTGGACCCTGGGCAGTCGCACGCCTCGCGGTAGAACTCTGCAAGTGGTAATTTGAGGGTGTGACAGATTGGTATCAGAGCCACTGGTTATAGTGAACTTGGTTTTAAAAAGTTTTTGTAAAACCAGACTATAACCAAATCGGTTCCGAAAACGACCATGACACTGCGCTCCAGATTGCAAGGTTAATCTTTTAATGTCGCATACACAATACATTTAGCATATACATACGCATTGCATTAAATATAGTCGTACACACATCATTATAGCGCGATTTTATGTGTTACTTATTTATGCTATGGCGAATCGTTGGTATGACATTACCTCTAGACTTTTGTGCTCTTTGTCGCTTTGAAAAAAAAATCACTTTTCACATTCGATCTGAGAATCTTTTGACACAAGTAGGAGGAATTGGGGTGAACATTCAAATCAAATTATCATTACGGGTGCACACGTAATCATAATTTGGGGTGCATGTGAGTCCCAGTGAGACCAAACGTATGTAAAGGGATTCTGACCCATTATCCGACATAATTGGGGATTCAGGTATCCATGGGAGCCATGGCAATGATGGACTCCTACCTAGCCTTAAACTATACTCTTATATTTTCTTGTCTAATTGTACTGAATATGGAAATAATATGCGTTACATATTTTTCTAATGTTTGTATCTTGTGGCTAGCCTTAAACTATACTCTTATATTTTCTTGTCTAATTGTACTGAATATGGAAATAATATGCGTTACATATTTTTCTAATGTTTGTATCTTGTGGATGTAGAATCTCTGTGATCGGTGTGTTTTCTGTAAGCAATCTTTTCGTTTCTGTTTTATTCGATTCTCGCCGATTGGAGTTTCGTGTCTTTGAAGTTTAGTAGACTGTTAGGATCAACTCCAAACCTCTCTTGAAAACCAAACAACATTGAGGAATTGGCTGGCGGTCAGCCGAGTAAAACATCCCATATTTTTAGGTTGGATGCAAACTCGATCTATAGGTCAGGTGTTTGACATTGACCACCTTCCTGTTACTTTTAGTAGTTTTGATGCAGTCATCTTAACGAATTCCTTTCACTCTTCCGTGACTGCTTAGCAAATTTCGGGACGAAATTTCCTTTCAACTTGGAGATGATGTGGTATCCGAGGAAAATATACAATCATCTTAACTCGTCTTTCACTCTCCTGTGTCTAGTTATCAAATTTCGGGACGAAATTTCTTTCAACTTGGGGATGATGTGACAACCCGTAACTTCAAGGTTTAAACCGTTTGTTTTGTTTTTATTAATCGAATCATACGCCCGTACTATTTGAGGAATTAATTATATTCTCACCATATTATATTTTATTTATATTGCGTTGAACCGATTCGAACTGTTTGAACCAACATGTCTCGTTTGTCGATCCAACTCGCTCGCGTAACTAGACGCTTCGTGAGGTCCAAACACCTCCTCTTGCGTCCTTAAATTAATGTGTCACCCAATGTGCATTATGAATCCTTCCACCAAATATTAATTCTCTGGTCCAACAAAGGCTCTTGATCTACTAATTTGGTTCAGCCAATTTGGTATTTATTAATTTTCCATATTATGTGTACCATGTGAAATATGAGTTTAATTGTTTAAATGCACCATACTAAATTTCCGTTACTGCATATCCTTTATATCTCTTTTTAGTGCATGACAATTATAAAGATTACAACTTTCCACCCAAGCCCACACCCCACATATTTGCGTTAATTATAAGCAGCCCAAACCCCCCCCCCCTCTATTTAATTATCAGCCCAACCCTACCAGCCATCCAAACCGCCACCAACCCATATATCTTTATAGATCACTTTTATTTGCAGCCAACTCCATTATTCTATAACCCTAACCTGCGACACACCTCTGCTCCAGGATTTTTTCTTCTCCTTTCCTCTGTGATCAACGAACGAGTCCAAGAAACCCAAGTATCGACTTCTAGGCAGCTTAAATCAAGCAACTCAATCGCTGGGTAACTAATCTTTGCACCTATGTTAGGATATAAGTGTTCATACATACTTTTCGATGATTCAATCAGGAGTAATATGGCTGCGTTTATTTGTTATGCTTAGCTCTAGTGATTATATATGTGTTTTCGGTTGTAAACACCTTGTAACTTGGCTGCGTTCTGAATGCTATAAATTGTTCATGCATGATTTCCTTTTTACGGCTGCGTAATTTTGTAGTTATGGATGATTCTTGATGTTTGAGCATGTTAAAACTGAGATAAATGACTAATAACCTGCTGGGATTAATGCTTACGGGTCGTGGGTTCGCTAGATAGTCGTTTGCAGGATCGGTAACGAAAACGGTAATCTGTCCAACAGTTACAGCCGACTTTAATCGGCTGTAACCGGGTCAAATTTTATCAAAAATTGTTGTTTCTTGTGTCCATGATTAACTACCAGGCAATACCTTTCAAACCCAACTGGAATCGCATTTTTTTTTACGTCGTTTGATATTTTAAATGATTTATTTCGTGTCAAAGGTTCAGGCTGCGTTTTTCGTCAGAATTTTCAGCCCATTACGAGAGTCATAACTCAATGTAGGAATTGAGTTATGATCTGAAATTTTTACTGTAAGTACTTCCAGGTGATTCCAAAAATCTTCAACTAGAATTACGTCAATCGGATAATCGAAGATTTTTAAATAAATTTTTCCATAAGCGGTAATCAGAAAGTGATGAATCTGATCACTATTTGGCGCAAGATTTTTTACGGAAAATCCGTAAGGGATTTAGTCAAACCAAATTTTAATACAATGGTCTTTGGTTCGACTGACACGTTCTGTAGTTCTTCGGGAACTATCCGGTGCCCGAACGGTCCCGATTAACGCACCGCAAATTGTCCGAAAATGCACTAAAAAGCTGCATTTTTGTGACAAGATTTATTATGTGATTTGTGACGAAAAGGTGGTCGCTATTTCGAATAGCAACAGTTTGCATGCATGTGTGTGTATATATAATGTAATATTTTACGTGCTACGTGTTAGATACGTGTAGGATCCGCGTCTCCGTGTGAGTTCACCCACTAACTTTTAATCGATAATCGTGTTAGGACGTGATTGACCCGTTCCACTCCACATTTAATTTCTGCCTTTTAACCGAGCAAACTAAGGTGAGTTCACTGCTCTTTTACAAGCATGCATTCCTAGGTAACAAACAAACTATTATTCCTTGGAGGAATACATTTACGAAACAACTATTCTTTGGAGGAATATTTTTCATAACTGTTGAAGTTTAATTTCGATGTTGGATAATCTACTCACCTCTATCACTTAAGTCCCATCTTATTACCGAACTAGTTTCTTGGAGGGCAACGGGGTGTTAGTTGATAGCGCTATTAGGCTTGACAACCTCACACCGTACCCGGATTGGAGGGGCGTGAACTAATGACCTTAACCACATGATCTCAATGTTGATAGGCATTGGGGAAGGGCAAACAAACTGACGTCACTGCGGTATCGAGTTATTATCAACATGTCTTTAAACTAAACACAAACCGGTTTTCGTTAAACAAAACTGTGAACTCGCCGGCTTAATCGCTGATACACTTTTTCTGCATGCTTGCAGGTTGTTAGATATATCTTGCATGGGAACTTGCAGTCTGAGGAGTAGGAGCTGTCATGGGTCGTATTGTTTGATGAAACGCTTAATGTTATGTTTACTTTTTGAGCAAAAATGGTTTTTATTATTTCAACAATTGTACATTTGCTTCCGCTGAACACATACTATTTTTAAAAGTTTAATTTGAAGTTCACTTTTTATGTTGGACATGATGACTTGGTTTATATTATTACTATAGTTCGACATGATTAGTGGCTGGATCCTGGGCAGTCGCACGCCTCGCGGTAGAACTCTGCAAGTGGTAATTTGAGGGTGTGACAACCGGACTGTTCATATTTTATCTACGTCTAGCTTTTATACCTCCAATTCATGTAACTCATATTTTATACCTCCATTCTATGTATTTATTCATCTATTTCATATATTTATACCCCAACTTCATGCATTTATAACGAAAAGCTTTGGCTCCAGTTTCATTTTAGCTATTAACCAAAACTATCTGAACCAAACAAAATACCGTCAATCTAACTAAATAAACCAAACTGATTAACCGAAAACCAGTTGTTTAATAAAATAGACTAACCGATGACTTCGTTTTCGATTTCAATTGAGGATAACAACCGAACCATGCACACCACAATGAAATGGACTAACCGGAGGCTTCGCTTATTACGTATATTCACCAGTGGATGCTACAATATATATTATACGAATAAAGAAAGTAATAGAAACAAGTATGATAATACAAAGTGTCGCTCCCGTCGCATCACGCGGACACCATATTGCTAGTTTATAATATATGGGTCGGATCAATCTTATAATGGCAAACCTTCCTAGACCCATTAGGCCCAAATCACGGCCCAACCATAAACAACCCATGAATTCGGTCAAAAATCAACCATAACCATTCATCATCATCCACAAACAAAACTCAAAAACTGTTGTTCAACTTCAGACCTTTCTGCCAAAATCTCCGTCACATTTCCTTCCAAACAAATCAAAAATTCCCACAAGACCACAACCTTCACAAGTCAACACTTCAAACCCATCCATCAAAACCTCCAATTTCAAAATTCTCATCATCACAGATCAATCAAAACATGCCTCATCTCCCCGAATCACTCCTCGAAATCATCATCAACAACCTCACCTCCAATCTTGATCGCAATTCCGCTTCATTAGTCAACAAACAATGGTACAGAATCGACCGAAACACTCGTAGAACCGTCTACGTGTCCAATTGTCACGCTGTGGTTCCCACACGAGTGATCGAACGGTTCCCTAACCTCCGATCGCTCGTCTTGAACCGCCGATCGGGGGTTGTGTATCCCAGGTTTGTTGATAATGATTGGGATGGGACCGTTGATCCGTGGGTTAAGGTTATGTCTGAAAGGTGTCCCATGTTGGAGCATCTTAAGTTGAAGCGGATGGTTGTGTCGGATCAGATGTTAGAGATGGTTTCGAGCTGTTTTCGCGGGTTTAAGTCGTTGGTTTTGTGTTCCTGTGCCGGGTTTAGTATTGTTGGGCTTTCGGCTATCGCGTCTAATTGCCGGTAAATTTTGTTACCTTTTTATTGTTTGTGAAGTTTATTGAGATCACTGATATACATATAGCATACATTGTATAATAAGATTTCAGAAAAAATAAAAAAGTTTGTACCTTGGGTTGGGTTATGGGCCTTGTGACTTTTGGGTTGGACATGGCCCGCCCGCTGATGATCACTAGGTGTGAATTTATGACATACATAAAGTTTATGGGTTTGATTTAGTCAAAACGGTTTAAAATGTGTGTTTATGTCATAAGTTGGATGAATGGGTTTGAATTTGGTCGAAACGGTTTAAAATGTGTGTTTATGTCATAATAAATTGGTTGAACATATTTCCTGAAGTGATCTAATCCTTTTTGGTTATACCCGCATAATAGGTATATATGTATATGTTACTGTAAGAGTAGTATTTATATCATTCGTGGGTGCGGCTAACTCATGGTTGGGTATTTAAAGCTAGCATTTTTATAAATCAAAAGGGATGTAATGTAATTGTTTTATATACATTTGTATTATCTGTTGTATATTTGTAATATTAGAGAATTACGAAGCAAAAAGTAAAAAAAAAAATAGGGTTAAAAGGGTTGTGTTCCTAACAACTCGTGAATATTTGAGTTCACGTGTCTGACATGATTTTTGGGTTTGTGTTAGCGATAAACAAATCCCTTTGAAAGCTATTGCATGGATCCAATGGATTAGTTGAGTGAAAATGTTAAATATTATAGTTACCAAAATAGTCATATCCTGTATCTGTTATTCAAAATCTGTGTAGGAATCTTGAGCGATTGGAAGTGGAAAGATGCGCCGTTATTGATCAAACCGGACAGTGGCTTCGTAGCTTCCCAGAGACTTTATCATCACTCGTATCTCTAAACATCTCATGCATTAGAGGATTAATAAATCCGACAGATCTTTCACAACTAGTGGCTAGGTGCCCGAATCTATCGTCTCTTTCGTTACGCAAAACAGTGTCTATCGACACCATTCGAAGAATCTTGACGAAATCACCTCAACTGGTACACTTAGGTCTCGGATGTACGCTTCAAAACACACAGACATCTTTTCTGCAGCTGTCACAGTCGTTACACAACCGTGAATCGATCCAAAGCCTCACGTTTTTCCATCGGATTCCCACCATGTTAGTACATGCCCTTTATCCGGTCTGCTCGAATCTTGTTTTTCTGAATGTGAGGTTTGCTGCAAATCTTTCGAGCGTTGAGCTGGTCAATTTTATAACGAAATGCACTACGCTTAGACGTTTATGGGTAAGTTCTTCGTTATTGGATACAAACTAGTGATACTTAATTCGCTTTGCACTGGTTTTATGCCCTTTTGTTTGATCCCATTGGTTAACAGGGTATTGTTGGTGTCCCTAGTGAGTTTACCGGTAACAGGTATGGGTGTGAATTTCTGACACGACGTCAACCTTATACGAAATTCATGGATTGGGTTTAGTCTAAACAGGCATGGGTCAGTTTAGGGTCAAATGCACGAGCATGTTAGGCTAAACGGATGTTCGACCCGTCAAGTTTGCGGGCTGACCCATTTAACCTGTTTATATTAAAATAAAAAATAAAACTTTAAATTTTTTTGTCACAACTCATATTGGTTGGATATTGTATGCAAAAAAATTCATGTATAAAAGGGAAATGAGTATTAGGTTTGTAGTTAAAATACTTACTTAATATACATTTATTATTATTATTATTATTATTATTATTATTTATTTATTTATTTATTGTAAATTTGTAATTATAGAGTATTAATATGAACAAATGAATAAAATAAAACTCTGGTTTAAACGGGTCATGTTCATGACAACCTGTCTGAACTCATGTTGTGTCTGGGTTCATGTGTCCAACACAATTCTCATGTCTGTGTCATGTTCGGGTTCGTGTAGGGTGTGACCCGCCTACCCACGAACACGACCCATTTAACACCCCTAGACTAACATGTTCTCACACTCACCAAAAATATCCGGTAATACTTATTTCATTACTTTTCGGATTGGTAACTTTGCTTCAGGTACGAGGAGATTGCATTGGAGACGAAGGTCTTGAAGCTATGTCTCACAACTGTATAAACCTTGAAGACATAAGGGTATTTCAGGGAATAGGAGGCGTTGTTGTAACAGAAGTGGGTTTAACTGCACTATCCACCGGCTGTCAAAAGCTTAAAACGCTAACCTACTTTTGTAGTCAAATGACGAATTCGGCCCTGGTAACATTTTCCAAGAATTGCCCAGACATCACTCGCTTTAAACTAATCATCTCGACGCCAAAACAGCCCGACCACACCACTCTTCAACCGTTTGATCACGGGTATGGTGCCATTGTGGAATCATGCAAGGACCTCAAGAAGTTGACTGCCTCGGGACTTTTGACGAATGATGTTTTTCTTTATATTGGTATGTATGCAGAAAGATTGGAGGTGCTTTCTATACCAAGCGGATGTGAAAGTGATGCGGCAATGGAATATGTGTTCAATGGGTGCAAGAACTTGAAGAAGGTTGAGATCAACACCTTTTCTTTTATTGATGATGCACTTTTAGCTCATATTTATGATTATTAAACTATCATCTCGCGTTGGATGAGTTTGGTTTAGGCTTTTCTTTGAGGGATTTAGGATTTTTTTATCGAAGTATATAATAAGCGTAACAAATTTTATTTTCTATAAAAAGTTGTACCAACATGTGCGTGTGCATGTTGGGTTGAGGAGATTGTATATCGTCGGATGTTCATAAATCTGCTATGTTAGTGTTGTGTGTTCGTGGGTTTTTACATTTCGTAGCCGAGCTTTAGTTATGTTTGTGCATTTGTTTTTACAGAGATCTAACAGTTATGCATATTGAACGAGTCGGGTTTGATATTCCTTGGAATTGTGTGTTGGAGTAGTCTATATATTCCTTAGAATTGTCTGAAATTAGTTATTAGTATTGATAAATGTATAGAAGTCTTTAAATCTTGCTAGTGAGTATCATAGATGTTATGTATAGAATTATCAAGAATTGGAAATATCTAGAGAGAGGATATCAACTACTATAAATAGGGCTTGAATGTTTCATTGGCAAATCACCCAACTAATACAAGTGTACCTCAAAACATACCTTGTAAAGCTCACTTGTATGATTCTCTTTATAGAGATATAATCGTTGGTTTACGATTCTTGCTTTCCACTAAAGTCGCTTTTATTAGTATGTTTCTTGTAACAACTGTATAAAATTACTTACCTATTATTGGATTTGGTTCCTACTCTTAATCAATCTCCACCCATTCTCTATGTAAAAAGCCCGAATACCCCTTCTATTATCTTCCCAACCATAAATGTGTTTCCAAAAGCTTCTTCCAGTTTAGTTGCAGCGATCCAAGTTGCTCGTTCTTTACGAAGCTTCTCTCTTGCCTTATTTAACACCTTCTTAGCCGTATCATACTTTTCCAACCGAGCTAAGGCAAGCCATAACTCCACATGCAACGGGCAACATTCCGCCGTTCTCTGAAGCAAAAGCTTTGTATCATCCTCATTAGCAGCAACTTCCACAAGTGCTTTCCATAACCTCACAGAATCTGATATCTTTTCAAGACCCATTCTCAAAACCCTACTTTTTTGGCAGCACCATGTTCCAATCTTCGGGAATCCCTTTAACACCCCCTAGCTATAACACCCTTAGCTTCATCCGGATTCACACGATCCACACGTCCTTCACAACCTTAATTAATTAATCTTGCTAGCACACACATCAATCATCTCTCATGTTTTACATGGTAGATATTGTTAAATATCTGTTTAACGAATGGTCTTAATCGTCTAGGGTTTGTTCCTTCTTCCGGTTCCTTAGATTCACGAGATATGAGCATTACATTCAGGTGAGTTCTAATCCCATTTTTCTTAAATATTTTCGGAGCTAGCATACATGCTTTTAACATGTTTTCATACATGGTATGAGTTTTATTGATTTACGAGTTTTGCAATAAATATGTTTTATAAACGTTTTTCCACGAACAATGTTTTTTTACGATTTAGTAATTATTCGGGTTTTATTAGTCTTGCGTAGGCGAATGACGTTTTATTTAGTGATGTCGAGGTCGTAGAGGTATCGGTCGTGGTTGTTATCGATATTAAAAGCACGACTTGGGTCGTGTGAAAATTTAATTGATAATTATAGGTTTTAAACCTTAGTGGTAGTAAGAATGTTCTTAATCATCTAGGGTTTGTTCCTTTTTCCGGTTCCTTAGCTTCGTGATGGCGGCGTTACCTTCGGGGTGGCGCCAGATCACAAGAAACACCCTTGAGGTGTTTAAGTGATTAGCCCTAGTGGCAACGACGGACCCTTCGGGGTTAATGTGCGGGAGACGATGACAACTACAATCTAGTAATCTGGCCCAAAGAGGGGAGTTACGTGTGGCAAATTGAGACGAGTGGTCACTTCTTGGTGATTTGACCAAAATATGTGTTAGGTTCCTACCTTATTTGCTTATGTGTTTCACGCTAGTTAAATGGTGGGTAAATGATGTTTATTTGTGCAGTTGATGAATGATGATAAATTATGCAGGTGACGAATGATGTTAATTTATGCGAGTGACGAATGATGTATAATTACATAGTGAGGAACAATTTTTATCGTGTAGTTATAGAAGGAGGTTAAGTACAATTGAATTTATTCTAAGGAATATCTTGTACTTTATGGAACAAGTTTAAGTAATCGTACTTAATGATAAACCAGTCTTTTAGGCCATTAATTGTTACGTCTTAGATGTGGATCAGTTTGGTTAATTGGCCTATGAATTAAGATGCATTAAGAGTTGTTCTTCGGTATTTAAGTAATCTAATTCACATCAAAAAGGATTACTTGTAAGGTTGTTGGTTGTAAGTTACGGGTGGAGTTACGGGTCGTTATGGGTGACGGGTTGGAGTCGTTAAACTTTAAAATGATGATAACGTATTTTAATAAACGTTGGTGATTTTACAACGATGGTATTCTGGATTTAAAATAAATCAGTTACGATTTGTTTTAACTTCAACTATTAGAACTCACTAAGCTTAGCTGACTTTTGCTTGTAAGTTAGATTGTTTTGCAAGTGTGTGGTTTGAGTTGGTGTTGCTCTTGGCTAGCGGATAGGATTACCCGTGATATGGTTGAACGCATTCAATTTATTAGAGAACAGATAACATATTTTTTATTTTTAATTAACCAGGTACTCCTTTTACTTGAAATTTCCGTTGTGTATTTTTGTGAAAAAACTTATTTTAAACAATACATTGTGATGTGACCCGACAATAAGATACCCGGTTTGGGAGCCTTACATTTATATTATTTAAAAAGAAGAAGTGTATACAAACTAAAACTGACAAGACCCGCCTAGAAATTGGATTGCAATTTGTAATAAATATTAAACAACCATAGGGTGTTTTTCGAGAAACTAACCTTTGACAAAGAACCAAAGCTTACCTTGAATTAACGAACTGTCACGCTAGGTAACGTTCGTCACGAACCAAGATCCCTAATCAATTCCTTGACCCATATCTTGGAACCCGAATACCCTTCCTCGCAAAAATCCGAGAACTGTTCTCGAAAGCGTATAAACGAGAACTAATCGAAAAACGGTTTCCGGTTAGACTGGAAAATCGAGCGGTGGCGGTGGGTGGTCGATGGTTATGGTATGGGTTATTTTGTCTCACAAACTTGTTTTATGGTATATTAACTAAGGCCAATGGTCCTTGGTTCAAGTGGTTGGCAGACTGGATTTCTCTTAAGGGATTCAGGTTCTATCCCAACTAGACACAACAGGGTGAGGCAAGGGGGTTTTTACACAAGCTATGGTTGCGGGGTTTTCTCCTAGAACGGGCCGCAGTGAGAATTAAATGTCTATGATATCTATTCTTAGTGGTGTTTCAGTCCACGGGCGGATTTAGGGCCAGGATGTACCAAGCCCAAAATAGAAGGTCTCCTGGTTTCGAATCTAGGTCTCTCGTGTACCACTGAAGTTGGTGCGAAAGCCTAACCGGTTAATCTACTAGCCGTTCAAAAAATACTAAGGCTCAATAACCCCCTTGTGTTTATAGTGCCTATAACAATAGTATTTGTATTTAAATACTACTATCTTTATATCCTAATACAAATACCCCACTTTTTATATTTATGTAATCGACATTCAAATACATATTATTTATCTTGTTAATAATACATATTTATCATCTAATAAATAATATTCTTCTACCTTTATTTATTTAACTTTTAATTAAAGGGATATTGGATTTAAATAATCCGAACTTTCACATATTGGCCGATAACACTCTGAACTTTCAGTTTGGATAACAGCACTCCCAACTTTCAACTTATTGGCCGATAACACTCCAAAACCAGTGTCACGTTAGCATTTGGGAGTGCTATTGGCCAATAAGTTGAAAGTTGGGAGTGCTGCTGTCCAAACTGAAAGTTCAGAGTGTTATTGGCCAATATGTGAAAGTTCAGATTATTTAAATCCAATATCCCTTAATTAAATAAAAACCTAAATATATTTATCTAATAAAAAATATGTTTTTTTCGTTGCCCAAATTGTAACTTTTAGATCGAACTTTCTTAGTAATATTAAATTAGTTGTAACTTGGATATCTCACATCCAGCATTAGCATCATACCCTAACAAACCATAACAAGTAATGATATTCGTTTTTATGATTTTCACTATCTAACCGTTTTAAATAAACACACCATCATCTAAACTTTCACTACTTAAAACTAACAAGATAACATTTCTCATGGGAGATGCAAGTTCAACTCTCACTTTGTGCAGTGCAGAGTGAGGCATTGGTACGCAATGATAGGAGACCCAGGGAAACTTGGTTTCGATCATTGAGCCAAACGGGTTTTACTAGTAATTTCACCGTCGTACCTACGAGCAGGTGGGTTACCGGGTTTTCCCCGGAATTGGTGGTGGACTCGGGTTACTCTCGGAGTACTCCATTTGGTCCAGTGGGTGCCCCGAGAATGATCAGGAATGATTCTGTTGGCCGTTAAAAAAAAAACTAACAAGATAGCATACTGTCACGGAGTTAATTTATGAACTCTCGTGCGGCACTTAGACTATATCTAAGTTAAGCCTTTTAAATGTGTTGGGTTGTGTTCACACAGCGGAAGTCTTTTGTGAGAGTCACAAGTATGGTTTTGTAGTGCAATACTACAACAAAGATGGTGTTTATATTACTTGAACAAGTATTACAAGTGAGAGTGATTACATAAAGTTGGGTGCCTTCAAATGAGGTCACACTTGCCTATTTATACTAGTTGGACATGATCTAGATAGTTCTATATCTAGATCATTCCTTACAAAGATCTTAGATATTTCTTATATAAATATCTTTGATATTTTCATGATAGTTCAAGGTAGATCTAGAGTCTTCTTTGCTAGATCTTTTTGGGCAGAATTTCCAGCCCATTCTAGAAGGTTCCGATGCCTTGTAAGTTGGTTTATTGGTCCCGAATGTTGTAGCATTTTTCGAAACTTCCAGCAGCCCAAGGTGCTTCTTGAGTGGCCCGGAAAGTTTCGGAAATAAGGTCTAGCGAGCTGAATTTTAGGCGGAGCGTGACATCCTCCCCTACCTAAATTCGCAATGTCCTCGTTGTGATTCTTGGAAATTGTTGGTCGTTTACTTGTGAGTTGGAGAGCGGATATGGTTTTTCCTTGATGTACTACTTTGGTCTCTAGATCGGCGGTGTATACTTGTTTCTTTTTGACCAGGTACAGGGTGTTTGTAAATGGTACTATGACGGCTTTGGTTTGACGGAAGAAATCCATCCCAAGGACGATATCGTAGTCGTCTAGGGGTACTATGGTGAAGTCTATCCTTCCTGACCATGTCCCGATACTTGTCTTGACGTTCCATGAGTGTCCTCGTATCGGCTCGGGATCTCCATTGGCCCCTTTGATCCATCCTTTTCGGAATGTGATCGGTAGACCGAGTCTCGTAGCCTCTTCTCGGGTGATGAAGTTGTTGCTTGCGCCTGTATCGACAAGTGCTTTACCGGGTTGGCCATTTATTTCGATATGCACGAATCGAAGTCCTTTAGGTTCTTCCTTTGCATTATTGTTTGTTGTCGTTTGCGGGCAGGCTTTGGTTTGTTCACATTCCGCCATCCTTAAGCGTTTTCCATCATATGCGGTTAAGGCATTGAGGACTTGTAATTGTATTGACCCTAGGTGAGCCTCCTCGGGTTCGGCAGGTTCTTTGTTAGCCTTTTCCATTGCATTAAGGCTATTTTTCTTTGGGCAAAAACGTGGTTATGTGGCCCATCGCATATCAAACAGCCCTTGTAAGGTTCGTTGGCCAGTTGGAATGGTTTCCGGGTATCTTCTTTCCGGAATTGGTTGATGGGTCTGGCTCCCCCACTTTTTGCATTGTTTGTTTCCACTTGGGTGGACTTTGATCGTGTTTCAGTACGATCGTGTAAATATTCAGCGGCAATGATGGCTGATGATAAGTCTTGAACATTACGACGTTCGACTTCATTTTTCGCCCAATATTGTAAGCCATCGATAAAGTACGCGAGCGATTCTTTGGGCGAAATATCCGGAATTTTAAGCATAAGTGTTGTAAATTCACTTATGTAATCTTTGATAGTGCCCCGTTGTTTGAGATTACTAAGTCGAATTCTAGCTTCGTACTCAGCATTTTCCGGATAAAATTGTCTTTTGATTTCTTTAGTGAAATCAGCCCAAGTAGTGATGAAGCACGTACCTTGCTCGATCTCTTTTTGTTTTCGTCGCCACCATAGTGCAGTTGTGTCTTTTAAGTAAAGTTGCGCGGTTTTGATCTTCTTGGCATCATCCGTGATGTCTACGCCTTCAAAGTACTGTTGAATTTCCCAAAGGAAGTCATCCACCGTACGGGCTTCTCACTTTCCAGTGAATGGAGTTGGTTGCGGGACTTTGACTTTCGTGGGAACAAGGTTGCTTGTACCGCCGGCTCCGTTTGCAACAGCTTGCTTGAGGATATTGAAATCCATTTGCAACTGTTTGAAGCTATCATGGCAGCTGCAAGTTCTTTCTCTACATTAGCTTTTAGTTGACCCAACTCGTTCATAAACATCTCCTTCATTTCATTCCGCAATATAGTGATAGTGGCTTTGAAGGCATCCTTCGTCTCGTCGAGATCACTACTCAAAGGTTCTAATTGTTGTAGTGACTCAGTGACGTGTTCTTTGAAGGTGTCAAATTTAGCCCTTAAAGCATCAGCATTGCTGTTGTATTCACCCATCGACGTTTCAACATCTTCAATTCGTTTGTCCAGACTTGCCACCAAGTCTTTGGACATCTCTCGGGTCTTCCTTCCACCTTTTCGAGTGTCGTCACGTCCACGCATTTCGTCTCCGGCACCCGATGTGTGTTGCGTCTTTTCTACTTCAGCCATGGATCGAACGTTGCTCTGATACCACTTGTCACGGAGTTAATTTATGAACTCTCGTGCGGCACTTAGACTATATCTAAGTTAAGCCTTTTAAATGTGTTGGGTTGTGTTCACACAGCGGAAGTCTTTTGTGAGAGTCACAAGTATGGTTTTGTAGTGCAATACTACAACAAAGATGGTGTTTATATTACTTGAACAAGTATTACAAGTGAGAGTGATTACATAAAGTTGGGTGCCTTCAAATGAGGTCACACTTGCCTATTTATACTAGTTGGACATGATCTAGATAGTTCTATATCTAGATCATTCCTTACAAAGATCTTAGATATTTCTTATATAAATATCTTTGATATTTTCATGATAGTTCAAGGTAGATCTAGAGTCTTCTTTGCTAGATCTTTTTGGGCAGAATTTCCAGCCCATTCTAGAAGGTTCCGATGCCTTGTAAGTTGGTTTATTGGTCCCGAATGTTGTAGCATTTTTCGAAACTTCCAGCAGCCCAAGGTGCTTCTTGAGTGGCCCGGAAAGTTTCGGAAATAAGGTCTAGCGAGCTGAATTTTAGGCGGAGCGTGACATCCTCCCCTACCTAAATTCGCAATGTCCTCGTTGTGATTCTTGGAAATTGTTGGTCGTTTACTTGTGAGTTGGAGAGCGGATATGGTTTTTCCTTGATGTACTACTTTGGTCTCTAGATCGGCGGTGTATACTTGTTTCTTTTTGACCAGGTACAGGGTGTTTGTAAATGGTACTATGACGGCTTTGGTTTGACGGAAGAAATCCATCCCAAGGACGATATCGTAGTCGTCTAGGGGTACTATGGTGAAGTCTATCCTTCCTGACCATGTCCCGATACTTGTCTTGACGTTCCATGAGTGTCCTCGTATCGGCTCGGGATCTCCATTGGCCCCTTTGATCCATCCTTTTCGGAATGTGATCGGTAGACCGAGTCTCGTAGCCTCTTCTCGGGTGATGAAGTTGTTGCTTGCGCCTGTATCGACAAGTGCTTTACCGGGTTGGCCATTTATTTCGATATGCACGAATCGAAGTCCTTTAGGTTCTTCCTTTGCATTATTGTTTGTTGTCGTTTGCGGGCAGGCTTTGGTTTGTTCACATTCCGCCATCCTTAAGCGTTTTCCATCATATGCGGTTAAGGCATTGAGGACTTGTAATTGTATTGACCCTAGGTGAGCCTCCTCGGGTTCGGCAGGTTCTTTGTTAGCCTTTTCCATTGCATTAAGGCTATTTTTCTTTGGGCAAAAACGTGGTTATGTGGCCCATCGCATATCAAACAGCCCTTGTAAGGTTCGTTGGCCAGTTGGAATGGTTTCCGGGTATCTTCTTTCCGGAATTGGTTGATGGGTCTGGCTCCCCCACTTTTTGCATTGTTTGTTTCCACTTGGGTGGACTTTGATCGTGTTTCAGTACGATCGTGTAAATATTCAGCGGCAATGATGGCTGATGATAAGTCTTGAACATTACGACGTTCGACTTCATTTTTCGCCCAATATTGTAAGCCATCGATAAAGTACGCGAGCGATTCTTTGGGCGAAATATCCGGAATTTTAAGCATAAGTGTTGTAAATTCACTTATGTAATCTTTGATAGTGCCCCGTTGTTTGAGATTACTAAGTCGAATTCTAGCTTCGTACTCAGCATTTTCCGGATAAAATTGTCTTTTGATTTCTTTAGTGAAATCAGCCCAAGTAGTGATGAAGCACGTACCTTGCTCGATCTCTTTTTGTTTTCGTCGCCACCATAGTGCAGTTGTGTCTTTTAAGTAAAGTTGCGCGGTTTTGATCTTCTTGGCATCATCCGTGATGTCTACGCCTTCAAAGTACTGTTGAATTTCCCAAAGGAAGTCATCCACCGTACGGGCTTCTCACTTTCCAGTGAATGGAGTTGGTTGCGGGACTTTGACTTTCGTGGGAACAAGGTTGCTTGTACCGCCGGCTCCGTTTGCAACAGCTTGCTTGAGGATATTGAAATCCATTTGCAACTGTTTGAAGCTATCATGGCAGCTGCAAGTTCTTTCTCTACATTAGCTTTTAGTTGACCCAACTCGTTCATAAACATCTCCTTCATTTCATTCCGCAATATAGTGATAGTGGCTTTGAAGGCATCCTTCGTCTCGTCGAGATCACTACTCAAAGGTTCTAATTGTTGTAGTGACTCAGTGACGTGTTCTTTGAAGGTGTCAAATTTAGCCCTTAAAGCATCAGCATTGCTGTTGTATTCACCCATCGACGTTTCAACATCTTCAATTCGTTTGTCCAGACTTGCCACCAAGTCTTTGGACATCTCTCGGGTCTTCCTTCCACCTTTTCGAGTGTCGTCACGTCCACGCATTTCGTCTCCGGCACCCGATGTGTGTTGCGTCTTTTCTACTTCAGCCATGGATCGAACGTTGCTCTGATACCACTTGTCACGGAGTTAATTTATGAACTCTCGTGCGGCACTTAAACTATATCTAAGTTAAGTCTTTTAAATGTGTTGGGTTGTGTTTACACAGCGAAAGTCTTTTGTGAGAGTCACAAGTATGGTTTTGTAGTGCAATACTACAACAAAGATGGTGTTTATATTAATTAAACAAGTATTACAAGTGAGAGTGATTACATAAGTTGGGTGCCTTCAAATGAGGCCACACTTGCCTATTTATACTAGTTGGACATAATCTAGATAGTTCCATATCTAGATCATTCCTTACAAAAATCTTAGATATTTCTTATATAAATATCTTTGATATTTTCATGATAGTTCAAGGTAGATCTAGAGCCATCTTTGCTGGATCTTTTTGGGCAGAATTTCCAGCCTATTCTAGAAGGTTCCGATGCTTTATAAGTTGGTTTATTGGTCCCGAATGTTGTAGCATTTCCCGAAAACTTCCAGCAGCCCAAGGTGCTTCTTGAGTGGCGTGGAAAGCTCCGGAAATAAGGTCTAGCTGAATTTTAGGCGGAGCGTGACAATACGCAACATACATTGATTATCACAACCTAACCAACACGAAATCAACAATAAATCAATAATGTAAAGTCAATTCAAAAATTCAATAATGTCTTAAATATAGAAATAAATGAAAATATCAAACATTTTTGCCTTTAATTTTTTTCTTAAAATAAAAAATTAGAAAGTACAAAACAACATCACCCGATATCACCTTCACCTGATATCACCTGATCCTACGCGACTCAGCCGCAGCAGCAGTCTCCGCACCGCGGGCAATCGCCTCGGTCACATTTGCCAACTTCTGCAGGTTCAACCGTACAACTGTATCCGCAAAAAACCGAGTGTCTTCCTCCGAGTTCCCCTCGGGCACATCCACCATATACGATTCCAAAACAATCGTTTCATCGGGCTTGATTTCGTGCACTGTGGTGACAGCACGGTAATTTCTCAACCTATGTTCACCACCAATGATCGAAAACGCCATCGCGTGGTTCTCATCGTCCAGCCGGTCTAACCGCTCCGTGCTAGTGGCTGCAGGGAGCCCAGATATGACGATAACATCACGCGTGCATCCTTCAGCTATTATAGAGCCTTCTTTCACGCTGCAGCTCTTGATGAAGTGCTTGTAGACTTGTGGCTTGTCAAATTGGCGGATTATTGACCAGACGATGTCGGATGAGGTATGTATGTGTTGCGCGAGTAGAGATGAACATTGGGCGGGTGTGTGGGTGTAGGTGTGGAATTCTTTTATGGAACTCTTTAATGTGTCGAACTCTTGTTCGGTCACGCCTGGTGGAGGGTGAAGGTGATGGGTTGTTTCCATTTGTTCGGTTATTGAGGGGAAATCAATATACTTCTAATGTCGAATTAGAATCAACCAGGACGGAAATAAAGCATGGGTGGGATCTAGAGAGAGAGAGTAAGTGGAGGTGGAGGCTATGTGATATATATTAATTAGATAGATAAGATTGAAATTGAAAGTTTAATAGATGTATACAAATAGAGAGTGTTGGTTAAAATCTGGTATCTTACCTATACTGGGGCCCACGTATTATGTGACGCTGCGCACGGGTACCCGCCCTTCCGTTTATAAAGGGTCACTTATTTCTGTAAATTTTTATTACAAAAACTTGTGTGGTTAAACAATGAAGCTTAAATAAGATGATTGGTAACCTCAATTTATATGTAACTAGGTTATTTGACCGCGTGTTGCGACGATACATTATCGTAAACATTAGATTTGTATCGATTCGGTTTATTACAGTACCAGTATGATAAATTCACTCAGTATAGAAATAAATACGTGTTTTATATCGACCAAACACGAAGGCACCTGAGGTTGTTCAAATGGTATCGATTGGCTCATATCATCACAAACTGGTACCAATATTCATTTATGGTCACATACATAATTGTATAAATGAAAAATTATCGAAACCGAAAACCATAAAAATGAATACAGGTCCTGGTACCGATGTTGATCAGTAAGTTATGATAGCGATACTGTGTCAGTTTATCGAAAGCAAAAACATTAAAAATAAATACCGGTACCGAATTCAATTTTGTTCGTTCAGTTTCGCCTCAATTCACTATGGTAGCAATAAACCATAAAAATGAGTATAGATACCGGTACCGATGTCCCATTTGGTTCATTAGGATATGAAAACGATATGGTGCCAGTTTATTTAGTTTATTTATCTGATGTAAAAATAATAAAAATAAATACCAGTACCGATACAGATGTTGTTCAGTCGTTTCGGTTCAGTTTGGTATGTTAGCGGCACAATGTCGGTTTTCAATAAAATTTTATCGTAATGTTGAAAATGAATAAACATAAAACACAATTATTAAAAAATATCAAAATAAAAATGAATAAAATATTCTAAAAAACAATCAATATCTCAAAATAATAACTTACCACTCATCTTCGGTTTGGTTTGGTTTGGTATGAAAGCGAAATGGTATCCATTTTCAATGAACACTTATATAGTATTGTTAAACAAAACATAGTGCGGATTTAATTTTTCTAAAAAAGTTAACGAATACAAATTTAAAATTTAAAAATATATAAATAAACAAAATGTTATTACAAACAAATAAATACTTGAAAAATAGAATTTAATTTAAAAATAAATAAACAATCATTGTTCATTATGACTTTTGAATCATATGTATAATATAATAATATTTAGTTTAATATACTTTTCAAGAATTAAAAACATTTAGTTTAAATAAAATATTATATCTTAAGATACGATTCATCAAGAGTTTGTATTAAAAAATATATATATATATATAACTAGTAAAATTCTCTCATGCTACACGGCGAGGATTAGGTTGGTGTTTGTTCGTTTCGTTACGATGTTGTACAGTCGCGACACTCGATAAAGCAACTAAAAGAGATCCAAATTATTTCTCTAATATATAACTATCAATGAAAAGTTGTAAACGACTCTACTAATAATATAAACATTTTAAAATTGAAGTGAAGAAAAAAATTTAACGCAACCATGTATTTAGTCTTTATAAAAAAAACGAAAGGAAGTTATAAGAAAAAAACAAAACTATAGGGATAAAACGTATATTATTTATAACATAAAGTGTGTAATACAAACACTTAAAAAAGTCAAAGATAGTGTTCACGCAAGTTGGCAATTGTTATAAACTATAGGGTTAAAAACGAATGTTACTTATCCTATAAGGTGTGTAATTGAAAATAAAAATTTAAAATTTAAAAAAAAAAAGAAAAAAAAAGTCAAAGTCACTATTCGCAAATGTTTTTTTTAGCGACAAAGGCTATGCTAATCTTAGATTACACCAAATTTATCCAATGCCAGGAACTGAACAATGATTTCTCTCTAAAAGGCACAAAGTCTCTACCACCACAAGAGACTATTCATAAATGTTGATAATTATTATATACAATAATATTATATACAATAATAATAATTATTATATACAATAATATTATATACAGTAACAATACTAATAATAATGTTATATTTAATAAGTACCCTATATCTTAAATTTAATGGTCGATGCAAAAGACAAACAAAGTTACATTCAACTTTCTAAATTGACATATATAATCCTTAATTTTAGAAAATTTATAGAATCATTTTTATCCCTCTGGGCTCTAACTTTTCAATTTTACCTCACGCATGTACATTTTTTAGGTTAAAGTTAAAAAGCTATTTTCTTACATTGTTATTTTTATGTAAGTGTCGACATAAATTCATATTTCTATGTAATTTTTGTTTGAAAATGAGTCGGGTCAGATATGATGCGTTCTCATGCTTATTTTCATATATGTTTCAATTAGTCTATATTTTGACATTTTTATGTATGTGTTGATATAAATTAATGTTTCAACATAATTTTTTTTTTCTGAAACAAGTCTGGTCAAACAAATTCGAGTTATTGTAGGTTTCGACGTCGCTAAGTCTTATTGCAAAGGTAAAGGTGGTGTAGTGGTTAGGTGAAACCGTCACTAATCAAACCAACTCCGGTTTGACTCCATTTCTTTTGTAACCACAATAGATAAGTAAAAAAACGCATTGTCATACGGCTAACGTACCACATAACATGCTGCCACTATAAACAACTAAGGCATAGTCACGAGCGAACTATGGTAACAATCTAGTTGTTATATATAATAATATCAACCTTTAAACAATATGTATTCACAGATAAGTAAATTTAAGAAATCACATCAACATGCTGTAAAACAAAATAAACAAAAGAAATCCAGAAAAGTTTTATAGAAAAAAAAAAAACTCAAAAATATGATAAGAATATTTAATAAATTAAGGGTAAGAAGAACATAGTTAAAAACATCGTTTTAGCTCATCCTGGTTAAATTCAGCACAAAAATAATCAAGTTTTTTCATCATCTGCAACCTTAACTCCAACAATTAAAAAAATAGAAAAAGAAATCATCTGCAATAACTCCACCAATTAAAAAAACTAGAAAAAAGAATATAGACTATCGCATAAAACCCTAAAATTTCGGTTTGAATTCGGTGAAGGCCCAAATTCAGTTTTAAAAATGCTGAGAGCCCATACATTAATTGTTGTGTAACTTGGCCCAAAATTTTGTGTGGGCCTGTGATAAGTATTTTAGTTTAGTATACTTAGTTTTGGGCTTTCTGTTATAACTTTATGATCCACTGTTGTAACTTATGGGCTGTTTTTTTTTAATTTTTGTTTTCGGTAAGTGAAATCTAAAACGCAAACACCACATTCAATCATATGCTTTCTCATTAGATTTTGTTTTTCAGTTATGGTTCGGTTTTTGGGGTTTATTTGCTTACACTAATAATGCGGATGGAACATTATATAAGGAGAGAATCATTAGAAAACTACATATATAAATAAGAAAACTAAAAAAATCTAACTAAAAAAGCATAAAAACATGCCAATTTTTTTACAATGTTTACTTTTTATATATAAAAATCATTTTTCAAAAAAAAAAAACTTGTACTGCACATGTATTATATGTATGCTGCACATGTGCATTATATGCCTAAAGTTATTTGTAGCGATTTTTAGTAAAAGAAATTAAAAAAGAAAAGAAAAAAAAATGGTTTGGTTTTTAGACCTTTTTAGTTAGATTTTTGGTTCTGCTTTAAATTAGTTTTTTTATGATTCATCCCCTATATGCATAATCCTTGAAATGGTATTGTAAAAACCTATAGTGTCAAAGAAGTAAATTTTAATATTTGTAGTACTTTTTTTTTTTTTTTATAACAAGTTAAAAGTTTTTTTTAATGCCAATGAAAATATTGATTATGAAAATCACCGCACGTAAACGCAATAATGTATGATGAGTTGTTGACAGGGGTGTAAAAAACCGGTTCCGGTTCACCCTGAAAAAAAAATGTTTGACCCAAGAAGTTACTATTGATGATAAATGGGGAAAAGAGGAAGCATCAGTTTTAAAAAGCTCGATTTTGGAGCCTCATGGTTTAAATCAGCCCAAATATTATCAAGTTTCTTCATCATCTGCAACCTTAATTCCACCAATTACAAAAAGAAAATAATCATTGATTACAGTTCTAACCTGGAAGATGCACATAGGCTAGACGGATACATCATTAGCTTATATAGAGAGACGATGTACATAACATAAAACCCTAGATGGCTATGATTTGGTGAAGGCCCAAATTCGGCAGATTCAGATGCTGAAGCCCATATACTAATCGCTGTCTAACTTGGGCCTGCCTTTTGTATGGGGCCAAGACAAGTACTTTAATATATCCAGTTTTGGGCTTTCTCTTATAATTTTAGAATCCAGAACTTGACTTATGGGTAGTGGTGCACAAAAAACCCGGACCCGAAAAAAACCAAGAACCGGGTATTATAAAACCCGGGTTTTTTATACCGGAACTCGACCCTACCCTACCCATAGGGTAGGGGTCGGGAATGCATTTCTGTTATAAAACCCAAACCCGGAACCGGGTTTTTTATACCCGTTTTCAACCCGGGTTTTACGAATACTCAGTTTCAACCCGAACCCGAAACCCGGTTTTTTCAATACTCGGTCCGGTTTTCCAATACCTTGTTCAGGTTTTTTCATTTTTTTTTGTGTTTTTTCGAGTTTTGTACCTTGGTAACGGCTATATAGCAGTTAGAAAGAGTATTTTGACCATTTTTTGGTTTACATTGTATCTCTATACCCTATAAAAATGGTCTTTGATGTTTGGTTTAACTGCATGTGTTATCCTCGAGATGAACAATAAACGGAGACGATCAAGTTATTCGAAGCTATCTATGTTCATCATCTTATTCGACCCGGTTATATGATTATTTAGGTGTCATGTATTTCTATGTTTATGAAATAAAAAGGTTTTGCATTTTATATTTCTATGTTGTATGCAAAAAAATGAATACCCGAGGCATACCCGAACCAAACCCGATCCATACCCGAACCCAACACGATCCATACCCGACCCTACCCGAACCTGGAAATAAGGTATTATAATACCCGGGTATTGGAAAACCCAACCCGGACCCTACCCGAACCCGAGTATATAGGGTATACATTTTTTGTATAAAACCCGGACCCGACCCGGGTATTGTCAATACCCGATTTTATAAAACCCGATTGTACCTGAACCCGGTTCCATACCCAGAACCTGGTATTCAAAAAACCCGATTTGTGCACCACTACTTATGGGTAGAGGTGCACAAATCAGGTTTTTGTTAATACCCGGTTCCGGGTATGGAATCGGTTCCAGGTATGATTGGGTATTGAAAAATCGGGTATTAAGAGAAACCAGGTAGGGTTCGGGTACGGGTATTGAAAGAGAAAAGTCATACCCTATGTACCTGGGTAGGGTATAATTGGGTTCGGATGTAACCGGGTTTTGGAACCAGTTATGGATCTGGGTATTAATACCCGATTTTAAAATATATATATATATATATATATATATATATATATATATATATATTGATGCAGTTACGAAAGTATTCAAATGACTCAAGAACAATTAGTAATCAAAGACCAATAAAATGAGCCGAATGGCTCGAAGAGACCTTAAAATGTGTCTTTTACAATTTACAATATTCAATATCTAAAAAACGATCTAAACAAAATCCATAGACATCCTATTTATATGATATGAATTCAAATAATTATAAAATAATATCTGATATCCCTGCATCATTTTTTATTTTACGTAAAAATAAATGCGTTTGGAAATTATATTTGGTTTGTAATATGTAAAAGTAATTAAAAAGAAATTACAACAACATAAATTCACTCAAATACAAATTATTTGTTTTATAATATGTATTTTTTAAAAACTTAAATATAAAAGTTGCAAAGTAAACATAAAAATATACCTTAAAAATTCCGGGTATTCTATCGGGTATAGAGTATAACCTGGTTCTGGAATAGGGTATGGTCGGTTACGGGTATTGAGCTCAAAATGTATACCATATCCAAACCTTACGGGTAGGGTCGGGTTCGGTTACGAGTATACAATACCCGGGTACAAAAATAACGGTTTCGGATTTTTTATCGGGTACGATTCTGAGTACAAGTTTTTTGTGCACCTCTACTTATTGGTTGTTAACCACGGGGTGTCAGCCCAGTGACCAGCCTCACCCATTCCAAACGGGAGGACGCGAGTTCGAGTCCAGCACGGCCCGAATAATCCTGCTGGGTAGTAACCGCCAGGCAGCTATGGGGCTAAGCTAGCTTGGGGAGGGAGAACCCTTCAACGGTCATGGGTACCGTACATTTACCATTTTTTTTTTACTTATTGGTTGTTTTTATCTTTTTGTTTCCGGAAATGAATTCTGAAATCTAAAACTTAAAAGAGTAAATAACCATGTTTAATATTAAAAGTCATCATTATAAATATATATAAAGCACTAAGACTATTTAAGATTAATAAAAACACTTAAATGTGGTTAAGTACTTATGTAACAACTCCAAATTTTCGTCGTTATCTTTTTCTTTTATTATCGTTGTATCTATCTTTTGTAATCCCGAGATTCGAATTATAAGAAAGTTATGTTAATTAAATTATGTTAGTTTACAGTTATATCACATCTAATCGTTTACTAAACGCATCGCTAACCTAATCGCAATCACAACTAATTACGCTACTACACGAGCCGAGTGTGTTATTGTTTAATAAACACTTGTGCCATCGCATCGCTTATCTCATCGCATCGCAAATCCCAGTTAATTATGTGAACTATGTTTTATGTGTGATATGTATGTTTATGATATGGTTATAATTGCTATTGCAATGCTCTCACACGATCGAATCGCGAAATCGCACTATTATAATAATTATAACGCTTAATATATCTATCTAATACGAACTGAATCACCGAACAAACTCGTAACGCGAAATAATCAAGCAAAACTTGGCCACTAGGTCAGTTCGGCCGAACTTGTATAGTACAAGTTCGCCCGAACTTGTTTGGTGTACAAAGAAATCTATTTTCCAACAAGTCCGCCCGGACTTGTTCTCAATATAACTCAGAACATACAAGTTCGCTCGAACTTGTTGTCTGCCCTCACATTCTCACCTCCACCTAAAAATACTCAGCTTCATTCTCTCATTTGAACTTGCTGCAAGTTCGCCCGGAGCTCTCAAAACTCGAAACCCTTTGTTTTCTAAGTAAGATTCAACCCGATTTCAACAACAACAACAACGTTTTACAACGATTTTGCACAAGACTTTGCATTCGTTTTCATCAAATCTCTTATGTTTTACGAAATCTTCATCTTTTTATACAAAACTTCTCTTTTTCACTCAGATCTATTCTTAGATCTGAGTAAAACCTTTAAACCATCGATTTTCACACAATATTCGGACTAATGACGTATGTTTCATTCACTTTTGAGTGGAACGAGGCGTTGTCAAGCAAGATCTCAGGTCCGAAGCACAAGGACGAAATCGTCACTTTACACAAGCTGGACTAACCCGTACGAACCATCAAGTTCGCCCGGATTAGTCCGAGTTTCTGTAAAATGGCTAAACTCACTCCAAAAGACCTCTCCATCCTAAGTTTTACTCAGTGGTTTAAGGTTGGAGGGATGAGCACTCGATTTCCCCAGCAAACGGCGCAAAAACGCATGATTTGGATGCCAAAACCATCAAGTTCGCTCGGACTACACCAAGTTCGCTCGAACTTGTCACCAGGTTGGTGACTAAGTTCGCCCGAACTTGGTCTCCCACGTCAAATCTTCAAAAATGGCACAAGTTCGCCCGAACTCTGTCCAATTCTCAAGAGAATTAGACAAGTTCGCCCGAACTTGTCCTCCCCAGTTAGCAAACCTTACAAGTTCACCCGAACTTGCCTCATAACTCAATAGGTTTTCACAAGTTCGCCCGAACTTGTATGGAAACATACAAGTTCACCCGAACTTGTCCTCTGCCCAATCCAAACTTAACCGTTTCAGAATTTCGGAAGACTGATGCACTTCTGTTCGCTTACAGGCTGATCCGGCACTCTCCGCAACTCCTCGCAGATCCTGAATCCCTCTAAAAAGCGCATGTCACACCCCGACCCGCAGTGGAAAAGGTGATCGGGGCATGATTGGGTTATCATCAAAGCTCATGACATTTATTATAACATTTCATATTCATTATTACAATTTAAAGGGAACATACAATCATAATTACATCATGTCCTAAACATCATTCTAGACTTCATTGTTTTCTTCTAAGGCATTTCCTATGTTTTCCTTGCTTCATCCTGTTCACCTGTATCATGTGTAAAAATGGTTTTTGGATCAACAAAAAGTTGGCGAGTGAATCCTATGAAAAACATTTGAACAAGTTTATTTAATTGATTATAAAATAAAGTGCACAACCACATATGAGCAAATATAGATGTAAACTTAATCACAAAACACTTAATCATTAGATAATGCACATACATACAATAATGGATTGTTTTGAGGCACGCGTTGCTCAACTCGTCTCCCACGAGGAACTGATGGGCCTAATGAATGAAATGCATATAACTTGACAATATGAAATACATAACTACAAACAATATATACATTCTAAGTTTAGATCACAATATGGTATGGCACAAGTTTAAATAAACGATTTAATTTTTGTGACACATGACACACCCCAAAACGTGTAATTAAAAAGGGGAGTTGTAAGATTCACTCACATTGGGTGCGTTCGGTTGATGATGATGAATACGCACGAAGTTGGATTTAACCACGAGTGAAACTAACCTAGATAATAACATAATGGTTTGGTAAATAAGCGGATTTTATTAATCCATTTTAGTAGGATGATTGGATATATTTTTGTGAGTTTAAGGCTATTTTCTAACCTTAAAAATGTTATTTTTAAGTATTTTTAATTGATTTTTAAATAAAATAAATAAATAAAAATAATAAAAAATGTTGACTTTTTGCGACCGTTGACCGTTGACCGTTGACTTGTTGACCGGTCAGGCTGTGTAATTGTGTGCGCCGGGTGAGGCTCGAACCCGAGACCTCCCGTTCGCGTGCACGCAGCTCTACCAACTGAGCTACGTGTCTAACCTGAAATATTTCTGTTTTTAATTATATTTATATACTAATTGAATTAAACCGAAAATCATTTATTTTAAAAACGATTTTAATGCATCGAACCGGTGTTCTCCGCAGGTCTCGAACCCGGGACCTGTGGTTTAGGTTAACACACAGTCCACCGCTGGACTGTGTGTCTAACTTGTTAAATAATCTGATTTTTATTATACTTATATACAAACTACATTATTTCATTTCTGCCTTATATAAAAAGTTTGATAATTGTCCGGACCGGTGCGGTAGTCCGGACTCGAACTCGTGACGTGTGATTAAACGTTCACACAGTCCACCACTGGACTGTGTGTCTATCTTGGTTATTATTCCGGTTTTTATTAAACTTAACATCTATTGCAGTGAATCCGGTTCGGTTAAAAAAAGGAACATTTTTATTAAGGCGAGTGTGCGTGGGACAAGAATCGAACTCGGGACGTAAGCGTGTTTTATGTGCACACAGTCCACCGCTGGACTGTGTGTCTAACCCGAGATATATCTTGATTTAAATTAAACTTATAGACAATTGAAACTTCGTCTTCTTCGTTAGACTTAAACAGAATCGGTGTCTGACTGGTTCAACGATTTTAAATCATGTTCCTTAGTGTGTTGTGATTAATTACATGTGCGATAAATAAAAAGAATGAGAGATTAAGTGTAAGGTATACCGAACAGGGCTCCTCTGTTTCGCCGGCGAAACTCCGATGTCAGCAGGTTGTTCCGGCGACGTGTGTCTTGCGGCAGAGAGTCTTCAGCGAGCTTGAGGTGAGTGTGGGTGGCTTCGGTATGAGCTCTGGGTGTTCAGTAAGGCACAGAGGTGAAAGGCTCGGTTTTCCGGCGAGTTGCAGAAGTTCTCCGGCGAGTGAAATTATGTCGGGAAAGAGTGTGATTGTGAGCGAAAAAGCTAACAGAGGTTAGAGGGGGTATTTATAGGGCAGAACATCGACGTATTTAGTCCGTTTTCCATCTTGATTCGTCGGTCAATAAGTTTTCCGGCGGTTATGACTTGCGTCGCGGGTTCAGACGTCGGTTATAACCGATGTAGTAGTTAAGGCTTCGGTCAAAACTGAAGAAACCGTCCAATCTTGGCGAGATCGTCGGGATTTCCGACGACTGCAATTAGGCGCGTCGGTTTTGAATTCGAGACTTATGATATGTATTAATTGTTTCCATTAATGAACAAGAAACACAAGTGGCGCAGTGGTTGTTTGGTTGGAAGTTAAGGCGTTGCTGAATTCGCTGGCTGACCGGGTTCGAAACCCTGCAGCAGCCTTTTATTTTTATTTCCTTATTTTAAATACTTTTTCAAATATAAATTATATATTCCAAAATACTTATTAATTATGTATCGTTTAAAATTAATTTGGGCATTAAATACGCAACGAAATTTTTAACTGATTGTTCGGTTAATAAACGGAGCGGGTTTGGTAAATCCGGTTTTTGACGGATGATAGTATACTAGAGGTTGACCCGCCACCCGGAGGCCCGGGGTTGTTAAGGCTCGCATTTTTATTTCTCATTTGTTTTCTCTTTAGGATGTGAACACTTGTTTGCATGCCTCGATCAATCGCGGTTTGTTGGTTTGCATGAATCTAAGTAGTTACATCATTCACAACTATTGCGTATGTCATGCGGTGTATGCTAAACGCTTTTATATCTATATTATATGTAAAACTCGTATGCTCACCTTTACTTAATTGTATTGATGTTTTATTTTAACATATGTGGCATGTTGAGAACTTTAGCTTGGATGCTTAGTGTTAGGTTTTGCCTTAATATCTTGTAATAAATCTAGGGAAGATCGGATCGGGTTTTATGTTTAAGAGATTATTTTGAAATGTAATGATTATTTGAAGATTGTATGAGTTTGATAGTATGGGATATTAAATGTTGATTATTGTCTTTAAAATGATCGTTATGGAATCTCTTGATCAATCTGATTCGCCTAGTGCCACTACCCCGATGTTTCCGCCATTGGTTGGGGTGTGACAGATTGATATCAGAGCCATAACTATAGGGAAATTAGGTAGAATTGCCATGTTTTGCCTTAGACTATAGTTAGTATACCAAATCAGACCGTTACGCATCGATTAACGCTAAAAACTCATACGAACAGACAAGTTTGCCCAAACTTGGGGTGACAAGTTCGCTCGAACTTGCCTGTCCCATCATAGCTAAACAAGTTCGCTAGGATCAACAAGTCCGCTCGAACTTGACATTGGTTTGATGCCAAGTTCGCCCGAACTTGATCAGCATCCTCCAGCACGAACTTCTAAACATTGCTTTTCCTAAAGCAACCACAACGCACGCTGAAGAACGCTCGTATCACACAAAACGAGTGATAAAGTCGAGAATAGGTGTGAAAATCGAGAACTCTCGATAAGATTATTCACTCCGCGCATTCTCTCGCACGAGATACCTTCGTTGAGTTAGGAGTGATATCCAAACCTCGACGAAAATCTCCATTTCTATCTAGTGGAACTCCTGACTTGATCGGTGAGCATAACCATAACTAGGAATGATGTTGTTAAGTTAGGGGTGAAACCTGCATCTTAGTAACTAGTTCCGTTCCTCGATTTTCAATCTCACCAAAAGTCTTGATTATTTCGATGACTCGGAACACGACGTAACTGGAAGGATAAATGGCGTTAACCGTTGTATGGCGAGAGCATTTGTCTATTAGGCCAAATCGTGTGTCTGGACTCAGAGAATTTTTGAATCACTTTGGGTAGTCAACGTTTCAAAACCCAGGACGATCCCAATTGATTTAAGCCTATAATCGTTGATTTTACGCATCATCAAGTTTATTATTATTTATGTGTTTAAATTTTGATAATTTTCGCTTTATTCGATTTCTCACTTTATCGATTTCTCGATTCATCGCTTTTACGCTCCATCGATATATGCACAACTCGCACAGCTCTCGTAACCTAAAACGCTAATTAATACACCAACCAAACTAATCTCTCGACTCGCTTACGCCTATGAGGGCATGTGTGCCTCATGCACGGTATTACTCGCTTATATATATCGCATCTCGAACACACTACGCTTTACTTATAAGAAGGTGAATACGTGCAAAGTATATGCTTACGTGAATTATGTGATTACGTGCTTACGTGCTATGTGCTGATGTGCCTACGTGTTTGCCTGCCTACGTGTTTACTTGCCTACGTGTTTATGTGCCTTGTATGAATAATAATAATAATAAATATTTTAAACATAAACGAATTATAATCGAATCTCATCCAATCGAATCATTCAATGTAGATGTCTTCAATGGGAACCATCAGCGCAGCCAAGCTGACAAGCGCATCGCATCACTAGTGGCCAAGGAAATGGCCAAAGTGATCCCTCAAATCTTCAGTGAGATTCAAGTTGCCACCAGCAACACTTTTGTGGACTCCAAAGCCGACCCGCCCAAGACATCCTTCAGTTTAAACAGTTCAAAGCTTGTGGACCCCTCACATTCTCAGGCACCGAAGGATCCAGTGCCATGTTCCACTGGTTCGATGCTATCGAGGTCACATTCCGTCAGAGTGGGTATCCCGAACCCCTTCGCACTATTAACGCTTCCGGCGTTTTCCAGTCCAGGGCTCTCGACTGGTAGACTACGGAGCGTAACAGGAGGGGAAACGATGAAGCCTACGGACTCGCATGGGAAGAACTTAAGGAATTAATGATCAAAGAGTTCTGCCCACCTCATGAGATCCAGAAGTTAGAGAATGAATTTTGGAGAATTAAGTAAGATGGACCCAACAATGTTGGTTTAACGGCTCGATTCAAACAGTTGAGCATCATCTGTCCCGGTCAAGTGGACACGACCGAGAAAGCAATCAAGAAGTACATCAACGCTCTGCCCGATTGCGTCATGACTTTGTTCAAGCAGCACACCCTGCTACTATCGAGGAGACCTACTAGCTGGCCGCAGAGATCAATGACAAACGGGTTCAGTCTGGTTGCTTTAAGAACAGCAAGGTCGCGAACCAGGCTATCACCGAACCAGCAGCTCCTACCGATCAGTCACGAGAGTCAAAGTCAAGCCGCCGAGGTCGCAAAAGAGAAAACCCGGGCAAGAACTTCGCTCTTACCGCTCCGCAAAACCCTCAGCCACTCCAGTCTGCAGCACCAAACGCACTGCCAGCAAAGCGTGAGTATACTGGCCCGCATCCTTTGTGCTCAAAATGCACCTATCATCATGCAGTTGGAGGCAACTGTTGCTTCTGCACCAACTGTAACATCTACGGCCACTTCATTGTCAGTTGCCGTTCAGGCCCTCGTCAGTCAGCTCCTCAGGCCCTAGCAACACCAGCTTTACCAGCTCCTCCTCAGGCCAATCAGCAAGCGCCAGCTCCAAGGGCACGTCCCTGTTACACGTGCGGTGATCCGAATCATTTCAGTAATGTCTGCCTAAACAAGCCTGTGAAACAAGAGCCGCAGCAGCAGTAACAGCCACCACAGCCTCAGCAGCAGCAACAATAGGCTGCACATGGACGAGCCTTTAACCTCAACCATCGCCAGGCATAAAATGACAACAATGTTGTCAATGGTGCGTTCCTTGTTAATGGTATTTATGCTTCATGTTTATTTGATACTGGTGCCGATAATTGTTTTGTATCGTTAGAATTCGAAAAAGTTTTAAAATGTAAACGCACTAAAATCCAAAGACTTTCTGTCACACCCCTAATTTCTACGTGTAACCCGGTGGGCTCGGTTGGGGAATATCCTGATGTAAGTTGATATCATCATTACCACACAATACAATATAACACAGCGGAAGTCTGGATAATTACTATTACAAACGTTTGAATGTTCAAAGTTCAAGATAATAAATACAACGCTTGTAACTAGATCCACAGGCGGATCGAAATGTGAATACAAAAGGAAACTTGACAGACTAAGGCCTTCTAAGCAAGGGTTGCAATTCCTTTTAAGCTTCACCGAGCACTTCCTGCCTAATTACGTATACTTGTTACCTACGCTTAGTCTTTTGAAAATACGTCAGTTTTCACTGGTAAATACATTTAACCGACTCATTTTGAAAACATTTCGAAAATATTTAGTGTACACAGTGGTACTTTGTTTTATAAATAACTTGGGATAAATAATTTCATGTTATCAGTTTTACATGCTAATAATACATTTAGAGCCCGGAAACTATGCCGGGATCATGATTAATCGACACATCACTTTAACACCTTTAATAGGTGCACCCCTAATGGGTCATAATTTTAATTCAGCATCTGACGGGTGTATGCCTACACCCCGTGCTTAGGTCGTGACCATTTGCAATTAAATGAGCCGTGGATATCCAGGACACGGTCGTTTTAACCCCCAAATGTTTAATATTAAGCAATACGAATTAAAATGGATTATTTGAATTCCCGACTCATTGGTCTTTGATCCCATATCCAACCATGCGGTATTAGTGTCACAACCCCCGACCCCGCCCTGGGAGCGAGAGCCATGAACCAGTCAAGCGGTACCGGTGTTTATTAAATACGCAGCGGAAAAAATTATTAATCACGACCGTAGTTAGGAAATAATTTCAGAGTTGTAAAACACCAAATTTTTTATTAATAAACAAATGGAAAACAAATGGGTTTAAACCCAAGCCCGTATAAGGGGAAATAAGTTAAAGTATTTACCTGGCTTGCAAAGTCCTTAGTAATAAGAAAATAAGCAAAGCACAACCGTAATCAAAATAAACTAGCTTGGCGACAATCTACCGGAAGTCTCTAGTCTGGAATAGATGGTATTATTAATCAATTAGATAGCTAGCGGGTCTTTATTTAGTCATTGACTTAGACCGGCTAACTTAAAATAAAGATGACGGTACAAAACGCTAGATTAAGCGGCGACCGAAAAAAATGTATTTTGGACCCGACAAGTACTAGGACTTGTATAATATGGGTTACCTTTTTACATTCAGGAATATGAGAATATTTCGATATGGTTAAACCCGTTTCGATTAAATTACGTAAACTAGTCACGTAGGCTTAACCGTACGCATATAAGCGGAACCGGGTAACCGGTTGAGTCCTATACAAGTTCCATATGCCATTATGTTTAAAATATGTTATTATAACAGTAGGTTATTGATATGACGGCCCGTTGTGGTTTTAAAAGTAAATTATGCCTTAAAAGGGCAATTTCGTCATTTAAAATATAATAAAATGAGTTTATACGTAAACTGATGTTATTAACATAAACATTCTGTAAAAATACTTATTTTATGATGTTATATTAATAGGACATCAATTATATGCGTGGTTGATAGTTTAAGACCAAACTATGTCCCGAAAGGGTAATTTGGTCATTTCACATATAAATGATAACTTTATTTGGGAATCTGAGTTTGGGACATGTACCCACTGTTAATAGGTTCAAAATATGTTTTGAGATCAGTAGGTATCAAGTCTTTATACTCTAATATCGTTTTAAACCATATTATGCGCCAAGGTGGCGATTAAATCGCTAAATGACGATTTAAACTGTATTTTAAGTGAAACTATTGTTGTGACCAGGTTTGAATGACCAAAATATGTTAAGATATATAATACATCAGTAGGTACAAGGTTTTGGTTTATTTGAATGTCTAAAACTTTTTTTGAGTGTCGAAAGGGTAACATCGTCATTTAAGGACATAATGTGCAAACTATAGCTTAAACTTAGTTTGCAACCTGAATGAATATCCCAAATAGTTCTAATAATGATATTACATCAGTAGGTATGAGTTTTGATGTCAAAATTATGCTTAAACCATTTTATGTGTTAAAAGGGTGTTTTAGGCATATTTAACGGATACTTGTGTAAAAACTCGGATTACTACATGGCCATGTCCTATAACTCTAGAGGGTTATAGTAAACTATATCATGGTCATAATGCAACTTAGGGACAATAGGTAATGTTGCTAAATCGGGTCAGAACTGAAAGTCAAAGCAGAAGTCAAACTTTACGACTTTCGGTTGCGAACCGACCTTAGGCCTGGAATTGACGAGCCGAACATGTTTCTACATGTTCTTATAATTATTACCAAGTTATTAGAATGTCAAAACATGTTTTATAACACCTACATTGCTAGTTATGATTTTATTTCAAATCTGACCCGTTTGACTTTTTATTAGCATAGCTTTGACCCGTCAATTGACCCAGCAAACGTGGTAATCAGGAGGTGCCCTCTTGAGGGATTAACACCTACCTTATTACAATCACGTAGCCATGTTTGTTACGAACATTGGCTGGACCATTATAGTCTTAGCCCAAAGTCAAAGTGTTTTTACGTGAACGCTTTGACATTGGCTTAAAACTTAATAAAACTGAAAAGGAGGGCTAAGAACACTTACACAAGGTCCTTAGCATGAAATAAGACTAAATTAGGAAGTCCCCAAAGATTAGGAACCTCCAGATGAGATGAGAGGAGAATAATGAGAACGAGCATGTTCAAGGTTTGCACAAGGAAGGGTATTTATAGATGGAGGATGAGTTGTAGGATCTTGCCAGGTGTTATCGACTGCTATAGGATGTGCACAAGTGTTTTGGGACATGTAACAAGCAGCAAGAGAGTGGCAATGGTGAGCAAGGTGGCAAGCACAGCATGCTGCCATGCATTCTGTCGCTGGCGACTACTTACGGACCGTAAGGGTCATATCTTGCGGTCCGTAAGGACCTCTGGCGCCCATAGATTTTGAATGGTTACGGACCGCAACCTTTGAGGCTTCAAAAGGAGCGGCCTTAATACTTGTGTGATAACTGTTGTTATAAGAGAACTCGATTAGGGGTAAGTGATCATCCCAACTTCCGCCTAAATCGATCACACACGCTCGAAGCATATCCTCCAAGGTTTGAATGGTACGTTCACTTTGTCCGTCCGCCTGAGGATGGTAAGCCGTACTGAAGTTTAATCTCGTGCCTAGAGATTGTTGGAAGCTTTTCCAAAAGTGATATGTGTATCTTGTATCTCTATCAGATACAATGGATACCGGCACACCGTGCAAGGACACCATCTCATCAACATAAAGCTTAGCCAGCTTGTCAGAGTCGTATGTTTCCTTAATTGGCAAGAAGTAAACATATTTGGTTAATCTATCTATGATAACCCAAATCGTGTCATTGCCATGCTTGGTCTTGGGCAACTTAGTGATGAAGTCCATTGTTATCATTTCCCATTTCCACACTGGGATCTCAGGTTGTTGTAGAAGTCCTGACGGTTTCTGGTGTTTGGCTTTAATTTGAGAACACGTCCAGCACTTTGCTACACGATTAGCTATATCTGTCACACCCCGACCCGCAGCGGAAAAGGTGATCGGGGCATGATTGGGTTATCATCAAAGCTCATGACATTTATTATGCGTTTCATATTCATTAAATACAATTTAATGGAAATTTACAATAAATGTTACAACATGTTCTAGCTATCAATCTAAGCATCTTTGTTCTCTTCTAAGGCATTTCCTATGTTTTCTTTGCTTCAACAAGTTGGCGAGTGAATCCTATGGAAAAACATTTGAACAAGTTTATTTGAATTGATTATGAAATATGTGCACAACCAAACATGAGTAAAAATAGATGTAAACTTATTCAACAATCATAAGATATTAAATAAAACACACATGAACAATAATGGAACATTTAGAGGCACGCGATGCTCAACTTGTCTCTCACGAGGAACTGAGGGGCCTAATGAATGAATTGCATAAACATGATAATATGAATGACACAACTACAAACAATATAAACTCAATGATACACACATGAACAATAATGAATTTGATTTGAGGCACGCGTTGTTCAACTCGTCTCCCACGAGGAACTGATGGGCTTAATGAACGAGTTTCATATAATTTGACAAAAGGAAATAAGTAATCACAACAATATAAACAATGTAAGTTTAGATCATGATGTGGTATGGCACAAGTTTAAATAAAAAAGTTAATTATTTTTATAACACATGACACACCCCAAAACGTGTAATTTAAAAGGGGGAGTTGTAAGATTCACTCACAGTGGGTGCGTTCGGTTGATGATGTTGATTGCACGCGAAGTGGTTTTAACCACGAGTGAGATTAACCTAGATAAATCGCATTATGGTTTGGTAAGTAAACAGATTTTATTAATCTATTTTAATAGGATTGTTGGGTGTATTTTTGTGAGGTTGAGGCTATTTTCTAACCTTAAAATGTTATTTTTAAGTATTTTTAATTGATTTTTAATTAAAATAATTAAATAAAAATAATAAAAAAATTTGACTTTTTCTGACCGTTGACCGTTGACTGACCGTTGACCGGTTCGAATCGAATATAAGTGCGCTGAGTGAGGCTCGAACCCGAGACCTCCCGTACGCGTGCACGCAACTCTATCAACTGAGCTACGTGTCTAACCCGTTATATATCTGTTTTTAATTATATATATATATATATTAATTATGTTAAACCGAAAATCCTTTATTTTTAAAAATAATTTTAAATCAAAGAAACGGTGCGCTCCACAGGTCTCGAACCCGGGACCTGTGGCTTATACTAACACACAGTCCATCGCTGGACTGTGTGTCCAACTTGTTAACTTTACTGATTTTTATTATACTTAAACACAAATTAGTTATTTCCTTTTCTGTCTTATTTTAAAAAAATAGATAATTGTCCGAGTCGGTGCAGTAGCCCGGACTCGAACTCGTGACCTGTGATATAAACATACACACAGTCCACCACTGGACTGTGTGTCTAACTTGGTTATCTTTCCGGTTATTAATATACTTAACATATATCAGTATGACTCCAGTTCGGTTAATAAAAAAAATCATTTTTATTAAGGCCGCGTCTGTGGAACAGGATTCGAACTCGAGACGTTAGTGTTTATTGTGCACACAGTCCACCGCTGGACTGTGTGTCTAACCGAGTAATATCTTGCTTTTAATTATACTTAAACATTACCGAACATCGTCTTCTTCACTGGTTTTAACCAGGATCGGAAATCGACTGGTTCGATGATTAAAACATGTTCTTTAGCGTGTTTCGGTTCATTACGGTGAGATATAAGTGAAAAGAAAAAGAAATTAGGCGAAGAGGTATACCGACTGGACTCCTCTCTTTTCCGGCAGAACTCCGGCGACAGCAATCACCTCCGGCAACGTGTGTCTTGCAGCAGCGAGCCTTCAGAAAGTTTGAAAAAGGTATGGGTGACTTCGGTATAAGTTTAGGGGGTTCAATAAGGCTTAGGAATGGAGAACCCGGTTTTCCGGTGATGAGCAGAGATATTCCGGCGAGTGAGTTTTCGCCGAGAAAGGGTGCGGTTTTGAGCAAAAAGGTTTGCAGAAGTTCGAGGTGGTTTTTATAGGGCAAATCTTCGAAGAACTTGGTCTGATTTCCGACTGGATTCGTAAGTTATAAAAACTCCGGCGGTTATGACTTTGGTCGCGGACTCAGACGTCGGTTATAACCGATGTCTTAGTAATTGTTTACGTTATAACGGAAGGATTCGTTAAATACTCGCGAGATTGCCAGGATTTCCGACGACTGAACTTTGGGCGCCGGTTTTGAATTCGGAAAGTCATGATATCAATTAAATGATCTTAATGGTTAACAAAAGACATCAGTGGCGTAGTGGTTTGTGTATTGTGTGTTAAGTCGCTGAACTGTACTGACTCGGCGACTGACCCGGGTTCGAAACCCGGCAGGGACATTTTATTTTTATTTTGCGATTTTCAACAGTTTTTCAAAAACTAAATATATATTCCCGTATAATAATTGATTATGTATCGTTTAAAATTATTTTGGGCATTTAATTCGCAACGAAAATTTTAACTGACTGTTCGGTTGATAAACGGAGCGGGTTTGGTAAATCCGTTTTTGACGGATGTTACAGTATCCCCTGCTTTTTAGAAATTTCGTCCCGAAATTTTAAATTGTGATATATTTGACTAAAAGAATGATGGTGTTTAGTTTGTCAGTTACTTGCTTAGAAAAGGTAAGGGTTTAAGTTTTTGTTTGAGGCGGTAACGTTCCTTGTAAGGGTTAAGTACCCTATTACAGGAATCGCTTTTTGTTGCCTACTGTAAAAGTATTGATAGGCAGAAATGATTCGCTAAAAACGATATCATGCATAAGAGTTTGGATTACGTTTGGAAAAGTATGGTTATATCCTAAGGCAAAACTTCTAACACTACAACCTACAGGGAACATAAATAAACACAACAGCTGATATTTGAACATAAATAAACACAACAGCTAATATTTGAACATAAATAAACACAACAGCTAATATTTGAACATAAATAAACACAACAGCAAATATTTGAATCCACATTCTGATAGCATATATGTTTGAATGGTGGAAGTTCCTCTCTCGTTTGTTATGATGGAGAGGTTAGTTTATGTAGAAATCACAAATCCAATTTCTCTAAATAGCAAGATGATATAAATGTAACACAATTTCAGCCAAGGCAATACTAAATCCTACATGGAACTTCTCATAACCGCCTGATAATGCCTCTGATCCTTTGGCAAGAATACTTATATATAGGAAGTACCAGCGGCGTATCCACCATATTCTTGCCAAATTTTCATTGGTTTTATCCACAAATTATGATTAGTTACAAAGAAACTAATAAATCCTACATAGAACTTCTCATAACCGTCCGACAATGCCTCTGATCCTTTGACAAGAATACTTATATATAGGAAGTACCAGCGGCGTATCCACCATATTCTTGTCAAATTTTCATTGGTTTTATCAGTGAATTATGATTAGTCCTATATAACTCTACAACCAATACAACAAACATAAAATACTGAAATGAAATATATCTGTGCGATCAAGGCTCAATCAAACGGAGCCGATCGTATTGTATGTACTGAAAATGAAATTGTCTGTGTGCTCAAGGCTCAATCAAACGGAGCCGAGCGTATTGCATGTACTGAAAATGAATAACTTAATCACACAAACAGCCTATGCATGGAACCTCTCATAACCACCTGATAATGCCTCCGATCATTTGACAAGAATACTTATATATAGGAAGTACTAGCGGCGTATCCACCATATCCTTGTCAAATTCACATTGACTTTATCCGCAAGTTATGATTAGTTCTATGCGACTCTACAACAAACACAACAACCACAAGATACTGATAATGAAATTGTCTGTGCGCTCAAGGCTCAATCAAACGGAGCCGAACGTATTGCATGTACTGAAAATGAAATTGTATGTGCGCTCAAGGCTCAATCAAACGGAGCCGAACGTATTGCATGTACTGAAAATGAACAACTTAATCTAAACAACAATCACACAAACAGCCTATGCATGGAACCTCTCATAACCGCCTGATAATGCCTCCGATCATTTGACAAGAATACTTATATATAGGAAGTACCAGCGGCGTATCCACCATATTCTTGTCAAATTTTCATTGACTTTATCCGCAAGTTATGGTTAGTTCTATGCGACTCTACTACAAACACCACAACCACAAGATACTGATAATGAAAATGTCTGTGCGCTCAAGGCTCAATCAAACGGAGCCGAACGTATTGCATGAACTGGAAATGTAAATTGAACTGTGCGATCAAGGCTCAATCAAACGGAGCCGATCGTATTGCATGTATTGAAATGTAAAATGAAATGACCGATCAAGGCTCAATCAAACGGAGCCGATTGTGCGGGCACGCCACAGTTCAACCGCATAATAAAATGGGGAACAAGCTCAACCTCATGGATGGGGAGCTGCGGCCTCGGCAAATGCATATACTGAAAACAATAAACAATAATTACTCTAATAGTCTACACATGGAGCCTCTCATAACCGCCAGATAATGCTTCTGATCCTTTGACAGGAATACTTATATATAGGAAGTACCAGCGGCGTATCCACCGTATTCTCGTCAAAGTTTCATTAGCTTTATCCTTAAGTTATGTTTGGTTCTATGTGATAAAGAAAAACATAAAACTAAACGATAGGAGTTGAATCTGGATCTTCGGCGAAGAGGACTAGTTGGGTATCTTCGTTTGGGCCGTCATTATCTTCGACAGGATTGGCGTTGATATTGAAGACTCTTCCTCTTGCTGGTGGCATAGTGGTTGGGTTTTCTTGGTTAACTGGGTTTGATTGGGCTTGAGTGTTGATGACGTTAACCAATTGAGGGCATGTGTTTCTAAAGTGAGTAGGGTCGCCACAATTGAAACAAGCTCGAACATATGGGAACATGGGGTATTGGGGTTGATGATAAGTTTGGGCCATGTTTTGAGTAGGGGAAGAGGTTTGGTTTTGGAAGGTGCGACAAACCTTGCTCAAATGACCATAGCGTCCACAAGTTGTACATAGACGACAAGGTAAGGTATGGGGATGGTGATAAAAACAGTTGTTGCATCGAGGGTGAGGTCCAAGGTGTAACATTTGTCGAAAAACGGGTTTTCGAAACCCGCTTCGTTTAATAACCGAACAATCAGTTTTAAAATTTTGTTGTCCATTTACGGCTTATTTTAATTTTAAACGATTCATAATTGATCAACAATTTAAAAGATATAAATTAAAATTGTAAAAATATCAAAATGAATGAATTAAAAAGAAAAACCGGCTGCCGGGAGTCGAACCCGGGTCAGCCGGTTATTTCTTCAAAGTCTTAACTCACAACCATAAACCACTCCGCCACTTTGGTTTTTCTGTTAAGATAAGGGATTTATTAAATCAAATAATGATATGGGAATTTCAAATACGGTCAACTTGCGCCCAAACAGCAGTCGTCGGAAATCCCGACGACTTCGCCAATGATTTACGTTACCACTCGAATTAACCATTGAATTAACGTTAGCGACGGTTATAACGGACATCTGAACCCGCGACAACAGCCGTAACCGCCGGAGAACGGCTGACTTCGAATTAAGACCAAATTCAGACCACATTCACCTCGATTCTACCCTATAAATTCAACCACAATTCGCCAGAAACCTTTTCGCTCCCAAATCGCACTTTTTCTCGACGAAAATCTACTCGCCGGAAAACCTCTGCAAGTCGCCGGAAAACCGAGACATCCACCTGCACGGTAATTACTTCGAATTTTTCTGGCTCATTCTTTTATTAGACAAGTTCTAATATAAATCCCTCACCCAGAATCCTTTGCAGTTGACGTTGCCGGATTATCTGATTCGCCGGAGAAATTTCTGAACTTTCAGGGGAACTGCTGATTATCGGTATAACTCGTCTGTTTCACTGATAGTTATTACCCAGTAGTCCCACTTCGCATCTAACCCCTCTAATTTATTGATAGACACTATCAGCCGCAGCTCACCAAGACGGAGCCGACGACCTTGCCGGACGTCTGAAGAAAAGCGAACAGTTGGTACAATAAACCCTCCAATCTCTTTCCATTCACTTTATTTTCGATGACTCATAACCTGCATTGAGCTATCTTAGCAAATAACAGTCTCTTGATCAATGTTTATGTTTTGAACGAAGAAGATGAAGTGTGGTATAATATAAGTATAATTAAAATCGGTTTAATAAACGGGTTAGACACACAGTCCAGCGGTGGACTGTGTGCAACAAACATACACGAGACGCGAGTTCGAATCCTGTCCCCGCTTTACCCACTTGAAATAAAATTTCGCCTTTTTAATTGAACCGGGTTGAGCACAGTATATGTTAAGTATAATAAAAACCGAGTAAGTAACCAAGTGACGCACACAGTCCAGCGGTGGAGTGTGTGTACGCTAACCCACAGGTCCCGGGTTCGAGACCTGTGGTCAGCACCGGTCCGTTAAGTTTAAAAGCTTTTTAAAAATAAATAATTTTCGGTTTAAAGTAAATAGTATATAAGTATAATTAAAAACAGAATTATTTCGGGTTAGACACGTAGCTCAGTTGGTAGAGCTGCGTGCACGCGTACGGGAGGTCTCGGGTTCGAGCCTCACCCAGCGCACAAGTTCGCACAATTAAACCGGTCAACAGTAACAGTCAACGGTCAACGGTCTCGGTCAACGGTCAAAGTCAACTTTTTTTTAATTATTTATTTTATTTATTAAATCAATTATTTAAATTAAAATCAATTAAAAATACTTAAAAATAACGTTTTCACGATTAGAAAGTAGTCTTAAACTCACAAATTTATACCCAAAAATCCTATTAAAATAGTTAATAAAATCCACATACTTACCGTGCCTTTTCATTTCTTATTTGGTTAGTTATCTCTCGTCGATCAATCCCCTAAACTCGTGCGCATCCAATATCTTCAATCAAACGCATCCAATGTGAGTGAATCTCTACCAATTCCCCGTTTTAATCACATTTTGGGGTGTATCATGTGTCGTTATTTATTTATTATAATTAAACATTTGTGCATCCATCATGTTCATGATCAAATGTGTATTCAATGTGTATCCATTGTTTGTGTGGTTGAAGTTTAGATTAAATTATCATTTCAGTGCATACATTTCATAGGCCGCCGCTCCCCATTACCTATGAGCGTGAGCTGTTCCCCATTACCTATGAGCGTGAACCAGGCGTTGCCAACATAAGATCGGCTCCGTTCGATTGAGCCTTGATCTCACATACATTAGCATAGGCCGTCCCTTTCCCCATTACCTATGAGCGTGAACGGGACGTTGCCAACACATACTTTGTTATTTTCATGCTTAAGCAAGGTGGTTTGTGATTGTTATGTTTACATACATTTGTTCATATATGATTATTGCACAATTTTTCCTAAATTAAATTACAATAATTAACCAATAACAAATGTTTTAAACAAGGTTCACTCGCCAACTTTTGTTGACCCAAAATTTCCCATTTTTACACATGATACAGGTGATCAAGTTGAAGCAAGAAACATATAGGGCGGCCTAGAAGAATAAACCAGTTTAGATTATGGATTTGTTTAGTTAATCTTTTCCTTTCCTTGTATTGTATGAATTTGACTTGAAACTTTGAAATGTAATTTGGATTTAATAAATATGAAACATATTAGTAAACATCATGAGCTTTGGTGATAACCCAATTATGCCCCGACTCTTGTTTCCGCTGCGGGTCGGGGTGTGACAGATTGGTATCAGAGCCATGACTATAGGGATATAGGATAGGTTATTAGACCCTTAGAGCCTATACTATAGTTGCTTAGAAAATTTAAATTTTTGTGTGTTACATGCAAATCTCATGATGTTTATATGCTTTATGTTTATCATTACATTCGATGTTATGCAAGCATATTCATAAGTATATACTATCATATATTGCTCACCATGAACCATACTCTTATAACATATCATATCCATGAAAGCACACACCACATCATTTTCATGATTGCTTTACAATGATTCATGTATTTTCAAATCTCATCAAAGTGAGTTCCCATGACGGGCATGTAGTAACTGGAAGGGTACCAGTACCGGTAGTCGGAACGTCCTGTCTAGGCTTGGCATTCGTATAAATCCAAAATAAAGGACCAGTTTGCCTACCTGGGGACTAACGATGAGAGTACGAAGTACCTATTAGGCCAAAGCATGCTATACCAAACGTCGTGTGAACTAACCCCACTTTGAGTTGTCATTGTGTCTACACCTGGACACATTCCGACCATACATCTAGTAAACATATTTTGTGGTTTTCATTCGGGTCATGTGAGTGTAAATCACCAATACTAATGTAAATCCTACCAAGCCAATAGTCATGGGGGCCCACATGACTATACAGGTAAAGGTATGGGGGACATTTGAGGCCCAACATGAGCTAACCCAAGACATCCAATGGATGTGGTTGCATTATCGGTATTTATGTTAATTTCATTTTTTGTTTTGACACATGACCCCTACACAATCCATAAACTCACCATCTTCCTATGTATATTCCTATAGATGTCGGTTAGGCAGCTACGTGGAGGACGGAAGTCAGGAAGGTCAAACGAACGCTTGGCCGCTCAGATAGCAAAACAAATGGCCACAGTACTTCCTGATATTGTAGTTCAAGTTCAGCAAGCTCTCACTGCAAATCCTGCCAATCCACCAAACCAAGAGGATCAAAACATCGACAACCCCTCCTCCAAGAAGTGCTCCTACAAGCACTTCAAGTCATGCGACCCCCCGAAGTTCGAAGGGACCGAAGGTGTCACCGCTCTCCTCCACTGGTTTGAGGAGATGGAAAACACTTTCCTAAATTGCGATTGTCCCGAGGATCGCAAAGTACGTTACGCGACTGGGAGATTATTCGGGGTAGCCCTGACCTGGTGGAACACCGAGAAGGGTAAGAGAGGAGTGGAAGACGCTATGGCCTTAACTTGGGAAGAGTTAAGGGAAGTAATGACAAAACGCTTCTGCCCAAGAAGCGAACTCAAGAAGTTAGAGGATGAATTCCACTCACTGAAGCAAAAGGAAGGGGATCACACTTCCTACAACAAAAGATTCCTTGAGCTGAACCAGATGGTTCCAAACTTGTTCACCCCCGTGTACCGATTGGTGGAACACTATATTCGAGGCCTTCCCTCGAAGATTCAGGACTCAGTCCTCAGCGCTTCGCCTACAACGCTCGAAGCCGCCATGGAATTAACCACCGAACTTACCGAGAACCGCATCAGAAACGGTAAGTTCAAAGAGGAGAAAAAGAAAGCCCCCATTGAGGGCCCAACTTCCAACCACCCCACCTCATCCTCAAAATTTTCAAACAAGAGAAAGCGAAATACCAGAAATTTTGCCGTCACTCAAACAAATTTCCCCACCCTGTTGCCCCCATCACACAAGTTACTCCTTCACCCGCACCACACAAAAGGCAATACTCTGGCCCTTACCCAAAGTGCACCCGTTGCCAATACCATCACTCCCCCGATTACCCCTGTCAATACTGCACCGGCTGTGGCCGTGCAGGGCACACCATTCAAGCCTGCCGCACACTGCAACGAATGAACCGCAACCAACCCACAACTCAAACCCACCATCAAATGATGGGTCAAACCCAACAACCCTTTCAACCACCGCCTACACAACATACAACCCAAACCTACTATCAACCCAACTACCCCATGATGCAACCCATGCGGGCTTGCTATAATTGCGGTGACCCAAACCATTTTAGAAACACGTGTCCACGCTTGGTAAACATCATACATGCTCAAGCTCAAGCGAATCCAGTGAACCAAGCTAACCAAGCTCCTCCACCTGCTAGAGGAAGAGCATTTAACATCAACGCCAACCAAGCTAGGGCCGACAACAACGTGGTTAATGGTACGTTTCTCGTCAATGGTAGTTATGCATCTGTATTATTTGATACTGGCGCGGATAAGAGTTTTGTGTCCTTAGAATTCGAACCCATCCTCAATCAAACTCGTGTCGAGCTTATGAACTCCATAACGGTAGAAGTTGCTGACGGAAAGCCAGTCTCATTAAACTCCATTATCCAGAACTGCACCTTTACTCTAAACGATCATGACTTTTCTGTTCACCTCATTCCTATGAAGTTGGGAAGTTTCGACATTGTAATCGGCATGGACTGGCTCAGCCAACATCAGGCTGAAGTAGTATGCCGTGAGAAGTTCATTCGCATTCCTCTTGCAGACGGTCAAACTCTGCGAATCTTTGGAGAAACCCCTTCGAAAGGACTCAAGCTAATGTCCTGTCTTCAAGCTCGAAGATATCTCCGCAAAAATTATGTAGCATTTCTAACCCACGTTGTCAAAAAAGGAGGCAAAGAGAAGAGACTCGAAGATATACCCGTAGTGAAGGAATTCCCGCAAGTTTTTCCCGACGATATCACCGGACTTCCTCCCAAGAGAGAAGTCGAATTCCGTATCGACCTTATACCTGGCGCTACACCCGTCGCGAAATCTCCTTATAGGTTAGCCCCATCCGAGATGCAAGAGCTGGCCAGTCAATTGCAAGAACTGACCGACAAGGGATTCATACGTCCTAGCTCATCGCCTTGGGGTGCACCTGTTCTGTTTGTAAAGAAGAAAGATGGGACTTTTCGCATGTGCATTGATTACAGGGAACTCAACAAATTAACGGTCAAAAATCGCTATCCGTTACCTCGCATCGATGATCTTCTAGACCAACTCCAGGGTGCCTCTTATTTTTCAAAAATCGACCTTCGTTCCGGCTATCACCAACTCAGAGTACATGAAGAAGACGTTCCAAAGACCGCCTTCCGAACTCGATATGGTCACTACGAGTTCATGGTTATGCCTTTTGGTCTAACCAACGCTCCAGCCGTCTTCATGGACTTAATGAACAGAGTTTGTAAACCTTATCTTGATCGTTTCGTTATAGTCTTCATCGACGATATTCTCATTTACTCAAAGTCTAAGACTGATCATGAGCGACACCTTCGGCTCATCCTCTCACTTTTGAAGACCGAAAAGCTTTATGCTAAATTCTCCAAATGCGAATTTTGGTTACAAGAAGTACAGTTCCTTGGTCATGTCGTCAATGACAAAGGAATTCATGTCGACCCCGCAAAGATCAAGGCAGTACAAGAATGGCAAGCGCCACGTACCCCAACTGAGGTACGATCTTTCCTTGGATTGGCTGGTTACTACCGTCGTTTCATATCGAATTTCTCCCGTATCGCTGTACCACTCACGGCTTTGACACATAAAGGAAAACCCTTCGCATGGGGACCTAAGCAAGAAGAAGCCTTTCAAACTCTTAAGCAAAAGCTATGTGACGCTCCTATCCTCACACTCCCCGAAGGTTGCGAAGACTTTGTTGTATATTGCGACGCGTTAGGACAGGATTTAGGCTGTGTCTTAATGCAAAGGGGAAAAGTGATAGCCTATGCTTCTAGGCAGCTCAAAACTCATGAGAAGAACTACACTACTCACGACCTAGAACTTGGCGCCGTTGTATTCGCTCTTAAGATATGGAGACATTACCTCTATGGTACCAAGTGTGAGATTTACACTGACCACAAGAGCCTCCAACATATCTTTAACCAAAAGGAGTTGAATATGAGGCAACGAAGATGGGTCGAACTTCTTAATGATTATGACTGCGAAATTCGGTATCATCCTGGCAAGGCAAATGTGGTGGCTGATGCACTCAGCCGAAAAGGTTATGCGAACTCTATTCGTCTTCTATGTTCGCAAATCATGACCAACATCAAAGACCAAATCCGAGAAGCTCAACATGTTTCCATAACAGAATACGACATACGCAATGAGTTATCTTGTGGAGCAGAACTTAAACTCGAAACCAAATCTGACGGCATTCTGTATTATCTCGATCGCCTATGGATTCCTGATCACAACAATCTTCGCGATACTCTTATGAAAGAGGCTCACAAGACACGATACTCTGTACATCCAGGAGCCGACAAGATGTATCAAGACCTTCGATACACCTACTGGTGGCCTGGCATGAAGAAGGATATTGCTGTTTTTGTTTCCAAGTGCCTTACCTGTTCAAAAGTGAAAGCTGAGCACCAAAGACCCTCAGGACTTCTGGTCCAACCTGAAATACCCGTATGGAAGTGGGAAAATATAACCATGGATTTCATTACCGGGTTACCTCGCACTCCTGGTGGGTACGACACAATATGGGTAATCATTGATCGTCTTATAAAATCAGCTCACTTCATTCCTATCCGCGAAGACTTCAAAAATGAGAAGCTAGCTCGCATCTACATCAGTGAAATCGTAAGCCGTCATGGTGTACCTTTAAGCATTATATCGGATCGTGATGGTCGTTTCACTTCACGCACATGGCAAGCTGTACAAGCCGCATTGGGTACGCGATTAGATCTCAGCACTGCCTATCATCCCCAAACTGATGGTCAATCTGAACGCACCATTCAAACTCTCGAAGACATGCTTCGGGCATGTGTCATAGACTTCAAAGGGAATTGGGATGCTCACTTGCCATTAGTTGAATTTTCGTACAACAACAGTTTTTATTCAAGTATCGGCATGGCACCTTTCGAAGCGTTATATGGTCGTAAATGCCGATCACCTATATGTTGGCACGAAATTGGAGAAGCTCAAATCACCGGTCCAGAATTGATACAAGAAACAACTGACAAGATTCATCAAATCCGAAGCAACCTGTTAGCAGCACAAAGTCGTCAAAAGAGCTATGCTGACAAGCGACGAAAGCCCTTGGAGTTTGACGTGGGCGATCAAGTACTTTTAAAGGTATCGCCGTGGAAGGGAGTAGTTCGTTTCGGCAAAAAGGGCAAGCTAGCACCACGCTACGTAGGTCCTTTCAAAATACTCGAAAGGGTAGGACCTGTAGCCTACAAGCTTGACTTACCGGAGGAACTCAACAGAATTCATCCCACATTCCACGTATCGAACTTGAAGAAGTGCCTCGCCGATGAAAATCTCCATATTCCTCTAGAAGACATTCAAGTTGATGAATCTATGCATTTTATTGAAAGACCAGTAGAAATTATGGACTTCGGAGAAAAACGTTTGAGAAGAAGCCGCATCCCAATTGTCAGGGTACGCTGGGAGTCGAAACGAGGACCTGAGTTTACTTGGGAACGTGAAGATTCAATGCGCGAAAAATACCCACACCTTTTTCCTGTATCTACTACTACCTAAATTTCGGGACGAAATTTCTAAAAGTAGGGGATACTGTAACATTTGTCGAAAAACGGGTTTTCGAAACCCGCTTCGTTTAATAACCGAACAATCAGTTTTAAAATTTTGTTGTCCATTTACGGCTTATTTTAATTTTAAACGATTCATAATTGATCAACAATTTAAAAGATATAAATTAAAATTGTAAAAATATCAAAATGAATGAATTAAAAAGAAAAACCGGCTGCCGGGAGTCGAACCCGGGTCAGCCGGTTATTTCTTCAAAGTCTTAACTCACAACCATAAACCACTCCGCCACTTTGGTTTTTCTGTTAAGATAAGGGATTTATTAAATCAAATAATGATATGGGAATTTCAAATACGGTCAACTTGCGCCCAAACAGCAGTCGTCGGAAATCCCGACGACTTCGCCAATGATTTACGTTACCACTCGAATTAACCATTGAATTAACGTTAGCGACGGTTATAACGGACATCTGAACCCGCGACAACAGCCGTAACCGCCGGAGAACGGCTGACTTCGAATTAAGACCAAATTCAGACCACATTCACCTCGATTCTACCCTATAAATTCAACCACAATTCGCCAGAAACCTTTTCGCTCCCAAATCGCACTTTTTCTCGACGAAAATCTACTCGCCGGAAAACCTCTGCAAGTCGCCGGAAAACCGAGACATCCACCTGCACGGTAATTACTTCGAATTTTTCTGGCTCATTCTTTTATTAGACAAGTTCTAATATAAATCCCTCACCCAGAATCCTTTGCAGTTGACGTTGCCGGATTATCTGATTCGCCGGAGAAATTTCTGAACTTTCAGGGGAACTGCTGATTATCGGTATAACTCGTCTGTTTCACTGATAGTTATTACCCAGTAGTCCCACTTCGCATCTAACCCCTCTAATTTATTGATAGACACTATCAGCCGCAGCTCACCAAGACGGAGCCGACGACCTTGCCGGACGTCTGAAGAAAAGCGAACAGTTGGTACAATAAACCCTCCAATCTCTTTCCATTCACTTTATTTTCGATGACTCATAACCTGCATTGAGCTATCTTAGCAAATAACAGTCTCTTGATCAATGTTTATGTTTTGAACGAAGAAGATGAAGTGTGGTATAATATAAGTATAATTAAAATCGGTTTAATAAACGGGTTAGACACACAGTCCAGCGGTGGACTGTGTGCAACAAACATACACGAGACGCGAGTTCGAATCCTGTCCCCGCTTTACCCACTTGAAATAAAATTTCGCCTTTTTAATTGAACCGGGTTGAGCACAGTATATGTTAAGTATAATAAAAACCGAGTAAGTAACCAAGTGACGCACACAGTCCAGCGGTGGAGTGTGTGTACGCTAACCCACAGGTCCCGGGTTCGAGACCTGTGGTCAGCACCGGTCCGTTAAGTTTAAAAGCTTTTTAAAAATAAATAATTTTCGGTTTAAAGTAAATAGTATATAAGTATAATTAAAAACAGAATTATTTCGGGTTAGACACGTAGCTCAGTTGGTAGAGCTGCGTGCACGCGTACGGGAGGTCTCGGGTTCGAGCCTCACCCAGCGCACAAGTTCGCACAATTAAACCGGTCAACAGTAACAGTCAACGGTCAACGGTCTCGGTCAACGGTCAAAGTCAACTTTTTTTTAATTATTTATTTTATTTATTAAATCAATTATTTAAATTAAAATCAATTAAAAATACTTAAAAATAACGTTTTCACGATTAGAAAGTAGTCTTAAACTCACAAATTTATACCCAAAAATCCTATTAAAATAGTTAATAAAATCCACATACTTACCGTGCCTTTTCATTTCTTATTTGGTTAGTTATCTCTCGTCGATCAATCCCCTAAACTCGTGCGCATCCAATATCTTCAATCAAACGCATCCAATGTGAGTGAATCTCTACCAATTCCCCGTTTTAATCACATTTTGGGGTGTATCATGTGTCGTTATTTATTTATTATAATTAAACATTTGTGCATCCATCATGTTCATGATCAAATGTGTATTCAATGTGTATCCATTGTTTGTGTGGTTGAAGTTTAGATTAAATTATCATTTCAGTGCATACATTTCATAGGCCGCCGCTCCCCATTACCTATGAGCGTGAGCTGTTCCCCATTACCTATGAGCGTGAACCAGGCGTTGCCAACATAAGATCGGCTCCGTTCGATTGAGCCTTGATCTCACATACATTAGCATAGGCCGTCCCTTTCCCCATTACCTATGAGCGTGAACGGGACGTTGCCAACACATACTTTGTTATTTTCATGCTTAAGCAAGGTGGTTTGTGATTGTTATGTTTACATACATTTGTTCATATATGATTATTGCACAATTTTTCCTAAATTAAATTACAATAATTAACCAATAACAAATGTTTTAAACAAGGTTCACTCGCCAACTTTTGTTGACCCAAAATTTCCCATTTTTACACATGATACAGGTGATCAAGTTGAAGCAAGAAACATATAGGGCGGCCTAGAAGAATAAACCAGTTTAGATTATGGATTTGTTTAGTTAATCTTTTCCTTTCCTTGTATTGTATGAATTTGACTTGAAACTTTGAAATGTAATTTGGATTTAATAAATATGAAACATATTAGTAAACATCATGAGCTTTGGTGATAACCCAATTATGCCCCGACTCTTGTTTCCGCTGCGGGTCGGGGTGTGACACAAGGTATGGTTTCTTATTTGGGTAAGTTGAGTTGGGTACCACTTGGGTGATTGGGATAGCTTGGATGGGTATGGCGTGTGAAATAGGTTGGTTTCGTTGGATAGAAGCGAAAAGTTGCCCGTCTCTTTTTCTCTTAGGATTGGGTTGAGAAGGGGATTCGGTTTGGGTGGAGTCGGAGGTTTCAGTCGATTCTTTATCCTTCTTCTTCTCCTCCTTGAAGTCTTTGTTTCGGATTCGATTCTCGGTGAGCTCTGTTGCTAGCTCCATTGCTGCTTCCAAAGTTGCAGGCTTGGTACTTATTACAGGGTCTTGAATCTTTGACGGAAGACCACGAATGTAGTGCTCGATCAAACGGTAGAGAGGAGTGAACATGTTTGGAACCATTTGATGTAATTCGAGGAATCTTTTGTTGTAGGTGGTGTGGTCTCCTTCCTTTTGCTTCAACGAATAAAATTCATCTTCTAATTTCTTGATTTCACTCCTTGGGCAAAATCGTCTGGTCATGATTTCCTTCAATTCGTTCCAAGTTAAGGTCATAGCATCTTCAACACCTCGTTTGGCCTTCTCTGTATTCCACCAAGTAAGTGCTATCCCATATAATCGACCGGTAGCATATCGCACTTTGCGATCGTCAGGGCAATCGCAATTTAGAAAAGTGTTCTCCATTTCTTCAAACCAATGGAGGAGGGCGGTGACGCCTTCAGTCCCTTTGTATTTCGGAGGGTCGCATGATTTGAAATGCTTGTAGGTGCATTTAGTGATATTTGAGGGAGAGTTGAAAATGTTTTGGTTTTCTTGATTGACAGGATTAGCGGTAAGTGCTTGTTGAACTTGGATTACAATATTGGGTATTACGGCAGCCATTTGTTGAGCGATTAAGGCAGCCATGCGTTCGCGGGCTTTTCTTGCTCTCGTCTTCCTACGGGCGAGGTTAGAAGACATATACAAGGGATACATGACAAGAGTATGAGTTGGATGTTTTTGGGATCATGGGTCGCATTCAGGAATGAACATTCATAAAATAATTATAGAAAAATAAATCTACTACATCCATAGGATGTCTTGGGTTTTGCTCGCCGTTAGGCCCTACATGCCGCCATACTTTACCTGTGTAATCATGTGGGCCCCCATGAATACCGGTTTTTCATATGGTTCGCACGGGTTTGCCAGGTTGCGTACACAAAAACCCAGAGAAAATCGAGAAATATGTATACAACGTGTGATATTCGGAATGTGTCTAGGTGTAGACACGGTGACACCTCAAAGTAGGTTAGTTCGAACGACGTTTGGTGTGGCATGCTTTGGCCTAATAGGTCCTTCGTACTCTCATCGTTGGTCCCCAGGTAGGCAAACTGGTCCGTTATATTGGATTTAGACGAATGCCAACCTAGACAGGACGTTCCGACTACCGGTACTTGTACCCTTCCAGTTACTACATGCCCGTCGCAGAACTTACTTTGATGAGATTTGAAAATTGCAACAAAATCTTGGAATAATGAGAGTATGAAAATAAATTGAATACATGAACATCGATATATGTATAATGAATATGTATATAAGCATGTATGTTTGACTGTAAATGTAAACAAATATGAAACAAATAAATATCACAAGTTTGTATGTAACCACCTAATCAATTAAAATTTAGGCAGACTATAGTATCAGCTCTAAGGGTCTAATAACCTATCCTATATCCCTATAGTCATGGCTCTGATACCAATCTGTCACACCCCGACCCGCAGCGGAAAAGGTGATCGGGGCATGATTGGGTTATCATCAAAGCTCATGACATTTATTATGCGTTTCATATTCATTAAATACAATTTAATGGAAATTTACAATAAATGTTACAACATGTTCTAGCTATCAATCTAAGCATCTTTGTTCTCTTCTAAGGCATTTCCTATGTTTTCTTTGCTTCAACCTGTTCACCTGTATCATGTGTAAAAAGGTTTTGGATCAACATAAAGTTGGCGAGTGAATCCTATGGAAAAACATTTGAACAAGTTTATTTGAATTGATTATGAAATATGTGCACAACCAAACATGAGTAAAAATAGATGTAAACTTATTCAACAATCATAAGATATTAAATAAAACACACATGAACAATAATGGAACATTTAGAGGCACGCGATGCTCAACTCGTCTCTCACGAGAAACTGAGGGGCCTAATGAATGAATTGCATAAACATGATAATATGATTGACACAACTACAAACAATATAAACTCAATGATACACACATGAACAATAATGAATTTGATTTGAGGCACGCGTTGTTCAACTCGTCTCCCACGAGGAACTGATGGGCTTAATGAATGAGTTTCATATAATTTGACAAAAGGAAATAAGTAATCACAACAATATAAACAATCTAAGTTTAGATCATGATGTGGTATGGCACAAGTTTAAATAAACAAGTTAATTATTTTTATAACACATGACACACCCCAAAACGTGTAATTTAAAAGGGGGAGTTGTAAGATTCACTCACAGTGGGTGCGTTCGGTTGATGATGTTGAATGCACGCGAAGTGGTTTTAACCACGAGTGAGATTAACCTAGATAAATCGCATTATGGTTTGGTAAGTAAACGGATTTTTATTAATCTATTTTAGTAGGATTGTTAGGTGTATTTTTGTGAGGTTGAGGCTATTTTCTAACCTTAAAATGTTATTTTTAAGTATTTTTAATTGATTTTTAATTAAAATAATTAAATAAAAATAATAAAAAAATTTGACTTTTTCTGACCGTTGACTTGACCGTTGACCGTTGACTGACCGTTGACCGGTTCGAATCGAATATAAGTGCGCTGAGTGAGGCTCGAACCCGAGACCTCCCGTACGCGTGCACGCAGCTCTACCAACTGAGCTACGTGTCTAACCCGTTATATATCTGTTTTTAATTATATATATATATTAATTATGTTAAACCGAAAATCCTTTATTTTTAAAAATAATTTTAAATCAAAGAAACGGTGCGCTCCACAGGTCTCGAACCCGGGACCTGTGGCTTATACTAACACACAGTCCACCGCTGGACTGTGTGTCCAACTTGTTAACTTTACTGATTTTTATTATACTTAAACACAAATTAGTTATTTCCTTTTCTGTCTTATTTTAAAAAAATAGATAATTGTCCGAGTCAGTGCAGTAGCCCGGACTCGAACTCGTGACCTGTGATATAAACATACACACAGTCCACCACTGGACTGTGTGTCTAACTTGGTTATCTTTCCGGTTATTAATATACTTAACATATATCAGTATGACTCCAGTTCGGTTAATAAAAAAAAATCATTTTTATTAAGGCCGCGTCTGTGGAACAGGATTCGAACTCGAGACGTTAGTGTTTATTGTGCACACAGTCCACCGCTGGACTGTGTGTCTAACCCGAGTAATATCTTGCTTTTAATTATACTTAAACATTACCGAACATCGTCTTCTTCACTGGTTTTAACCAGGATCGGAAATCGACTGGTTCGATGATTAAAACATGTTCTTTAGCGTGTTTCGGTTCATTACGGTGAGATATAAGTGAAAAGAAAAAGAAATTAGGCGAAGAGGTATACCGACTTGACTCCTCTGTTTTCCGGCAGAACTCCGGCGACAGCAATCACCTCCGGCAACGTGTGTCTTGCAGCAGCGAGCCTTCAGAAAGTTTGAAAAAGGTATGGGTGACTTCGGTATAAGTTTAGGGGGTTCAATAAGGCTTAGGAATGGAGAACCCGGTTTTCCGGTGATGAGCAGAGATATTCCGGCGAGTGAGTTTTCGCCGAGAAAGGGTGCGGTTTTGAGCAAAAAGGTTTGCAGAAGTTCGATGTGGTTTTTATAGGGCAAATCTTCGAAGAACTTGGTCTGATTTCCGACTGGATTCGTAAGTTATAAAAACTCCGGCGGTTATGACTTTGGTCGCGGACTCAGACGTCGGTTATAACCGATGTCTTAGTAATTGTTTACGTTATAACGGAAGGATTCGTTAAATACTCGCGAGATTGCCGGGATTTCCGACGACTGAACTTTGGGCGCCGGTTTTGAATTCGGAAAGTCATGATATCAATTAAATGATCTTAATGGTTAACAAAAGACATCAGTGGCGCAGTGGTTTGTGTATTGTGTGTTAAGTCGCTGAACTGTACTGACTCGGCGACTGACCCGGGTTCGAAACCCGGCAGGGACATTTTATTTTTATTTTGCGATTTTCAACAGTTTTTCAAAAACTAAATATATATTCCCGTATAATAATTGATTATGTATCGTTTAAAATTATTTTGGGCATTTAATTCGCAACGAAAATTTTAACTGACTGTTCGGTTGATAAACGGAGCGGGTTTGGTAAATCCGTTTTTGACGGATGTTACAATATCTTTCTTCATACCCATCCACCCATAATTGGGTTTAAGATCTTGGTACATCTTGTCGCTTCCTGGGTGAACCGAATATTTAGAATTATGCGCTTCTTGGAGGATTACATCTCTAAGTCCTCCAAAGATCGAAACCCAGATTCTATTATTAAGCCTAAACAATCCGTCCTTTCCAGATGCTAACTAATCAATGGTTGCACCTAATCCTTCTCTTGCGATGTTATCCTCTGACATGGCTTCCTTTTGTATAAATAATAGCTTTTCATTTAAGCTATTCTTCAATTCAATGCTCTTGGCATTGATCCTTAAAGTTTGATTCTTTCCTTGCGACTAAGTGCATCAGCGACTACATTCGCTTTCCCTGGATGATATCGAATCTCACAATCATAGTCGTTGAGTGTTTCCATCCAACGTCGTTGTCTCATGTTCAAGTCCTTCTGATTGAACAAATGTTGGAGGCTTTTATGATCGGTGTAGATAATACACTTTGTTCCGTATTGATAATGCCTCTAAAGTTTAAGTGCGAATACTACTGCACCCAGTTCCAAATCATGTGTGTGTAGTTTCTCTCGTGCACTTTCAATTGTCGTGATGCATAGGCAATCACCTTGCCTCTCTGCATAAGCACACATCCCATACCAGTGTGCGAAGCATCACAATAAACTACAAACTCCTCCACACCTTCTGGCAGGGTTAACACTGGGGCATTGCTCAACTTTTGCTTTAGCGTCTCAAAGGATTCTTCTTGTTTTGGACCCCAGTTGAATTTAGCATCCTTACAAGTTAGGATTGTCAAAGGAGAGGCTAGTCGTGAGAAGTTCTCAATGAACCTTCGATAATAACCAGCCAGTCCTAAGAAACTACGTATCTCGGAAGGCGTCTTTGGGGCTTCCCAATTCATTATTGCTTCTATCTTTGCTGGTTCTACTTGGATACCATGTTCAGTTACTATGTGACCAAGGAACTGAACCTCACGTAGCCAGAATTCACATTTAGAAAATTTTGCGTATAGCTTCTCTTGACGCAGAATTTCAAGAATGCACCTCAAATGTTTCTCGTGATCAGATTGATTACGAGAGTAGATAAGTATGTCGTCTATGAAGACAATGACAAACTTATCTAAGTATGGTTTGCATACTCTAATCATGAGATCCATGAATGTTGCTGGTGCATTAGTGAGCCCAAAAGGCATCACTAGGAATTCGTAATGTCCATATCTTGTCCTGAAAGCAGTTTTCAGAACATCTTCATTTCTAACTTTAAGCTGGTGATATCCTGACCTTAAATCAATCTTCAAAAAGTAACTTGCACCTTGCAATTGGTCAAACAAATCATCGATCCTGGGCAAAGGATAACGGTTCTTGATCGTTATCTTATTGAGTTTGCGGTAATCAATGCACATTCGCATTGATCCGTCCTTCTTTTTGACGAACATGATAGGAGCTCCCCAAGGCGAAGAGCTAGGTTGAATAAAATCTTTCTCTAAGAGTTCATCCAGTTGGGTTCTCAACTCTCTCATCTCGATTGGTGCTAAACGGTACGAAGCTTTAGCTATGGGAGCTACTCCAGGTATGATTTCAATTCGAAACTCTACCTGCCTAGCAGGAGGTAGGCCAGGTAATTCTTCTGGGAACACGTCTGGGTATTCGGAAATGATAGGTATATCTTCAATCTTTGGTTTTGGTTCATCAACGGTGACTTGTGCCATGTAGATGACACATCCCTTCGTCATACATCTAGATGCCTTAAACAAAACTGCTTTATCCGGCAGTCCAAAGTGTTTGTCTCCATGAATGGTGAGGATTTTACCAGACGGGGATTTGATCTCGATGAGTTTCTTCTCGCAGGTAGTGCGTGCTTGGTTATGCGATAACCAATCCATGCCTAAGACTACGTCGAATCCCGCTAGTTTTATAGGTAAAAGAGAGACAGGGATAGAATGATTCTTGATGGATATGGAACATCCGTCAAGAATGGATGAAGCGATTTCTATAGTTCCATCAGCGAGCTCTACTTCATAGGTTATGTCTAGAGTTCTTACGGGCAAGTTTAATAGTTCACTAAATTTATGATCTACAAACGATTTATCGGCGCCCGAATCGAAAAGAACTCTAGTAAAAGCGTCGTTGATAAGGAACGTACCCGTTATGACATTGTTATCCTTCACTGCTTCCTTAGCATTCATTTGAAAGGCTCTAGCAGTGGCCTTCTTTGCCTCAGAGGTTTTGGGTTTACCTTCGGTATTTGCCTTTGGGCAACTTGTTTTGATGTGGCCTTTCTCACCACACCCGAAGCAAGTAGCGTCCTTAATGTTACGGCATTCATGAGACATATGCCTTGTTTTCTTGCAGATGTTGCATTGTTTCAGTTTCTGATCTAAGCGACACTGTCCGTAGTGTTGCTTTCCACACGTCTTGCACGTGTGTTTGTCGCTCGACTTTTGATTATCCTTACTAAACCCGTGTTTTCCTTTCTTGTTAAATTTCTGGGAGTTTCCGTCCTCCCGTTTTCGCTTCCCATCATTGTCAGTTTTAACTGACATTTGGCTCACATAATCTTGTGTAAGGGAGAGGGATAGTTCTACAGCAGATTTGTAGGTGCCAGGCTGCACTTCCTTAACCATACTCCTGATTTCAGGAGCTAGCCCATTGATGAAATGTGCGATAAGTTTGGGCTCCGGGGTGACTAAATAAGGCACTAGCCTTGAGAGAGAGTTGTAGTCGGTAACAAATTTCTGACAATCCATGTTCTTCATAGTCAGATTTAAGAAATCTGACTCAATTTTCTCTACCTCATGGGGCGGACAGTAGGTATCTTTTACCAAGTCCACAAACTTGGACCAACTCAGATTGTAAAGATGAACCTTGCCTGTTTGAACCAAGGCTTTCCACCAGATAAGGGCATCGCCCTTGAATGACTGAGACACATACTTAACAACATTCTTATCAGCGCAGCCGCTGATATCCACTACTGTTTCCATCTCATTGAGCCATCTTAAACATTCTACAGCTCCTTTTCCCCATTAAAATCACGAGGTCTACAAGACACGAAGTACTTGTAGGAGCATCCATCGCCATCAACATTTGGTTTCTTAAGTTGCTCATCACTCTTTGCTATACTCCTCACATTCGAGGAGTGTACCTCACTTTTCTTCGACTTCGAGGGGCCTGGCTGAGATTTGGGTTTGGAAACAGGCTTGGAGCGAGAAGCACTTGACTCCGGTTTTCGTTCGGATTTATCCTTTAAAGCCTTGCTGAATTCTGGGGCAATAAGTTCTCTTAAATCATTCTTACTAATAAGAATGTTCTCATTGGCATCGTCATCATTGCGTTTGCTGTTCACTTCATTTGAATCAACCATTGTTGTAGTTTACTTCAATATTTTGAGATGGATTCAGTTAGTTGCTATGGCGTACCCTTATTCACGACATGGTTCTATGACCATATATGATTTAAATATTAAATGCAGTATATTTATATATGACCTAGGTCTCGAAGGACCTCCATAGGTATTTATAGGTTGGACATAGTCCAAAATTTATCAGTTATTGCGTTAAATGTCACTACTGTATCCTCTCACATTGGCTTTACACTGCTATTGAGTGTTTGAATAATTTAACCAGGATCTCACTGGATCACTTAGGCGATAGGGTGCGAACATTGTCACTTACCCATTTGACTATGTGGCAATGATTGTCATGGGAAATTAAGGGTAACTCCTCATTGAGAGTTAATATAGAGAAATGATAAACTTGGAAGTTTAACATTGTTCACCTTTGCTATACAGAAGGTTACTTCCGAAATTTTCATTTGCCAATTCCTAGTTGATCACGGTCATTGGCTAATAGATCTTGGGATGATATAGCAGATCAACAAAATTTAATTGAATCATGATGATTGATTGGATGAAACATAACATGGAGAAATTCCATTAAAGAAAATGTTACATAATTGCCTAATATATATAGGACTTGAAATAACAAAATGGTTCATGCATAAACCTAACAGAAATAATAATGTCCTCGCAGGGACTGAAAAGGAAATAACATTGCCCATGCAGGGACTTTTGGAATATAAATTACATATATGAAAATACAAAGTTAGCCATCCTTTCTTCCTTTTACGGCTTTGTAAAGCTTCTTGATAAATTTCGTTGTTTTCTTCTCTGATTTCTTGACCTGTTGTCGCATTTCCCTTACTTGATCCAAGGACTCATTAATGGCCTCGAGTGGTACTTGTGGTTGGGGTTGCGGCTGAGGTGGAGGTGGTTGCGGCTGAGGCACAACTGGATACGGATATCGATAAGGTGGATACCCGGTAGAGGTATAAGAAGTTGGGTAAAAAGGGTAAGAGGAATGATAAAGGTTATTATGAATAATTGCATCATAGTAAGGATCTTGCTCTAAACCATGGTGGATGTAATTATACAAGCCAGGAGGGTCGACAGTGGGAAACCCTGATGGTCCTGTATATGCAGGTATTGGATTGGCAAAATCCAGCGGTGGTAGAGGTGGTTGAGGCAGAGGCTCAACAGCTGATTGTGGTGGAGGCTCCACCACTGGCGATGGAGGGTCCACCCATTTATGGGTCCTCAGGGATGATAGGGTAAGAGGGTGGCAAAGGAGGTAGCGAACCCGACCTTTGACCAGCATGCATCGACATGCGTGCCCCACGCCTCCGGCGTGGTTGTGATGATGAATCGGGTGGTGGTTGAGGTTGATCCACATGTTGCATCTCTACATCCTCTTGGTGAGGATGGGGTGACGGGGCTTGATGCTGAGGGGTACTGTGGTAGGAGGGCGTATTGACAAACACTATTGTGCCCATCGTTGCTCATATTCATCAGGACCTCGGAACGGAGATCCTGCCAAGGAGTTCGAGCCACTAGACAGCTCGATAAGGTGACCGTAAGATCCGGTTTGGGGAAATTCCTCCGGATCGGAATCTTCCTCCATATGGGTGGGTGAGTCAACATGAGGGGTTTCTGGTGCGGGTTGGTTGACAAGATTATCGAAATAGGAGTTGAAGTATTCCTGATGGGAATGAGAGTGTGAATGGTGGGATTGGTGAGAATGGTAGGAATGCTGGGAGTGTGAATGGGGTGGAGAATATTCATGTGATATCGAATGTCGGTAAGGTTCAAAGGGGGATGAAGAATCTCCGGATCCTTCGTAAGGGTTGTTTTCAGGTAAGTTGGCTGCTCCAGCTAAAGAGGGTCTGTATGGCGCCCTGAAGGATGGTCCAGTCATTGAGGGTCCACCCCTCATGGGTCCTTTATCCTTTCCTCCACGTCTAAACTTAGGCGGCATTGTTCCTGTTTCAAAAACAAGTTAAACAAAATACAAGCTAGAATAATAAGATGGAAATGATTACACCTACGTCGAAGTCTAGACTCGAAAGTCTAAGAGATATGTGTTAATATGTATTCTCGAGATTAAACACAAAAGGCTAGTGTTTAATTCACTCGAGAGTTGGCTCTGATACCAACCTGTCACACCCCCAATTTCCACGTGTAACCCGGTGGGCCCGGTTGGGGAATATCGTGACGTAAGTTGATATCATCATTACCACACAATACAATATAACAAAGAGGAAGTCTGGATAATTACTATTACAAACGTTTGAATGTTCAAAGTTCAATATAATAAATAAAACGCTTGTAACTAGATCCACAGGCGGATCGAAATGTGAATACAAAAGGAAACTTGACAGACTAAGGCCTTCTAAGCAAGGGTTGCAATTCCTTTTAAGCTTCGCCGAGCACTTCCAGCCTAATTACGTATACTTGTCACCTACGCTTAGTCTTTTGAAAATACGTCAGTTTTCACGGGTAAATACATTTAACCGACTCATTTTGAAAACATTTCGAAAATATTTAGTGTACACAATGGTACTTTGTTTTATAAATAACTTGGGATAAATAATTTCATGTTATCAGTTTTACATGCTAATAATACATTTAAAGCCCAAAAACTATGCCGGGATCATGATTAATCGACACACCACTTTAACACCTTTAATAGGTGCACCCCTAATGGGTCATAATTTTAGTTCAGCATCTGACGGGTGTATGCCTACACCCCGTGCTTAGGTCGTGGCCATTTGCAATTAAATGAGCCGTGGATATCCAGGACACGGTTGTTTTAACCCCCAAATGTTTAATATTAAGCAATACGAATTAAAATGGATTATTTGAATTCTCGACTCATTGGTCTTTGATCCCATATCCAACCATGCGGTATTAGTGTCACAACCCCCGACCCCACCCTGGGAGCGAGAGCCGTGAACCAGTCAAGTGGTACCGATGTTTATTAAATACGCAGCGGAAAAAAATATTAATCAGGACCGTAGTTAGGAAATAATTTCAGAGTTGTAAACACCAAATTTTTTATTAATAAACAAATGGGAAACAAATGGGTTTAAACCCGTATTTCATTTAAATGTTTTATAGGGATAAATCCAAATAAATAAAATACAATTTCTTCTTTTATTCAGGTAATTATAGCCAATTCATTTAAGGCTTCAGTGCTCCATAGCCGACTTCTATTATTTTCACAGTAGGGTACCTGAAACGCGTTTTGAAAATATTTGATCAGCAAGAAATACTGGCGAGTGCAGTCTAGTTTAATCAAAACAAGTTTTATTTATACTTCACAGCATTGAGGAGCATTCGCATTTACAATGTTTATATCTACACAATTACTCAATCAGTACTGTCAATCCTGACTTGTGGGTCATATTACTTTGGGCCCTGTCACCCAATAGTAACGGTTCCTGTCACATTCCCGTGACTTTGAACTAGCAATGTATACAAAACCCCAACATACCGGCAGTAATTGTAGAATACATATACTCAATCACTGTTAAGTATAATTAAAATATTTGAGGTTTTGGTAACACATTTTGACTCACAAAAAGATTTACAAAAAGAGAATGTACTCGCCTGGTAATTTTAGGGTCTAACTACAGGCCTCCTGGTATAATTTTGGGCATAGCTCCTGAGCTCTTAATAAAAAATATATAATGCACTCATGTTAAGTATAATAACCTAAGTCACTTTAACCGTACTACCCGTGACAGAACTCCAACGTTCGTAGTCAGGCAGGGCCTTGACATGCGTTGGCGATTCTAGATCAAGCGGTAGGTGTGTCCATACAATACACGACAGAACTCCAACGAACATAGTCGGGCAGAATATGCCATTAGAACTCCAACCAACTCTACATGTACACATTAGCATTAAATGTTAGTTTTTATTATTTTATTATATATATTATAATTAATTAAACTGCTCAACTCATTTATCGTTTATAACTTCTAAAATATGACGTTTTATAAAATAATGAATATGCCATTAGAACGAGAATATTTTTATCTACATTTTGACCTAAGTTTCATTAAAAACGAAGTAAGTTTATTTATAATGTATTATTATAATTTTTAAACAGTTTCTATACTCGTCTAAACACCTCATATTTCTAACAGGCAACTTACCCGTGATCTACCAGTTTAATAATATATATTTCTATATACTTTATTTTAAATTTTAAATTTTTATAAATAAAATTTTTAGAGATGTTACAATTAGTATACCGTATCCCAAGCCCGTATAAGTGAAAATAAGTTAAAGTATTTACCTGGCTTGCAAAGTCCTTAGTAATAAGAAAATAAGCAAAGCACAACCGTAATCAAAATAAACTAGCTTGACGACAATCTACCGGAAGTCTCTAGTCTGGAATAGATGGTATTATTAACCGATTAGATAGCTAGCGGGTCTTTATTTAGTCATTGACTTAGACCGGCTAACTTAAAATAAAGATGACGATACAAAACGCTAGATTAAGCGGCGACCAGAAAAAATGTATTTTGGACCCGAAAAATACTAGGACTTGTATAATATGGGTTACCTTTTTACATTATGGAATATGAGAATATTTCGATATGGTTAAACCCGTTTCGATTAAATTACGTAAACTAGTCATGTAGGCTTAACCGTACGCATATAAGCGGAACCGGGTAACCGGGTGAGTCCTATACAAGTTCCATAGCCATTATGTTTAAAATATGTTATTATAACAGTAGGTTATTGATATGATGGCCCGTTGTGGTTTTAAAAGTAAATTATGTCTTAAAAGGGCAATTTCGTCATATTTCAAATATAATAAAACGAGCTTGTACGTAAACTGATGTTATTCACATAAACATTCTCTAAAAATACTTATTTTATGATGTTATATTAATAGGACATCAATTATATGCGTGGTTTATAGTTTAAGACCAAACTATGTCCCGAAAGGGTAATTTGGTCATCTCACATATAAATGATAACTTTATTTGGGAATCTGAGTTTGGGACATGTACCCACTGTTAATAGGTTGAAAATATGTTTTGAAATCAGTAGGTATCAAGTCTTTATACTCTAATATGGTTTTACACCATATTATGCGCCAAGGTGGCGATTAAGTCGCTAAATGACGATTTAAACGGTATTTTAAGTGAAACTGTTGTTGTGACCAGGTTTGAATGACCAAAATATGTTAAGATATATAATACATCAGTAGGTACAAGGTTTTGGTTTATTTGAATGTCTAAAACTTATTTTGAGTGTCGAAAGGGTAAAATCGTCATTTAAGGACATAATGTGCAAACTATAGCTTAAACTTAGTTTGCAACCTGAATGAATATCCCAAATAGTCCTAATAATGATATTACATCTGTAGGTATTGAGTTTTGATGTCAAAATTATGTTTAAACCATTTTATGTGTTAAAAGGGTGTTTTAGGCATATTTAACGGATACTTGTGTAAAAACTCGGATTACTACATGGCCATGTCCTATAACTCCAAAGGGTTATAGTATACTATATCATGGTCATAATGCAACTTAGGGACAATAGGTAATGTTGCTAAATCGGGTCAGAACTGAAAGTCAAAGCAGAAGTCAAACTTTGCGACTTTCGGTTGCGAACCGACCTTAGGCCTGGAATTGACGAGCCGAACATGTTTCTACATGTTCTTATGATTATTACCAAGTTATTAGAATGTCAAAACAGGTTTTATAACACCTACATTGTTAGTTATGATTTTATATCAAATCTGACTCGTTTGACTTTTTATTAGCATAGCTTTGATCCGTCAATTGACCCAGCAAACGTGGTAATCAGGAGGTGCCCTCTTGAGGGATTAACACATACCTTAGTACGATCACGTAGCCATGTTTGTTACGAACATTGGCTGGACCATTATGGTCTTAGCCCAAAGTCAAAGTGTTTTTACGTGAACGCTTTGACATTGGCTTAAAACTTAATAAAACTGAAAAGGAGGGCTAAGAACACTTACACAAGGTCCTTAGCACGAAATAAGACTAAATTAGGAAGTCCCTAAAGATTAGGAACCTCCAGATGAGATGAGAGGAGAATAATGAGAATGAGCAAGTTCAAGGTTTGCACAAGGAAGGGTATTTATAGATGGAGGATGAGTTGTAGGATCTTTCCAGGTGTTATCGACTGCTATAGGATGTGCACAAGTGTTTTGGGACGTGTAACAAGCAGCAAGAGAGTGGCAATGGCGAGCAAGGTGGCAAGCACAGTAGGCTGCCATGCATTCTGTCGCTGGCGACCACTTACGGACCGTAAGGGTCATGTCTTGGGGTCCGTAAGGACCTCTGGCGCCCACAGATTTTGAATGGTTACGAACCACAACCTTTGAGGCTTGAGGTCCGTAACCGCCTTACTGAAACCATCATTTTGATTGCCTTACGTCCGTAACCATTGATGATTACGGTCCGTAAGGACTTCCCAGAGATGAATTTTTTTAGAAACTTGCCACTTTGATCCTTCGACCTTTTCCAATGCTCGTTCAGAGGTTATTAGAATAACATGACGGCGTCGTTGGTCCCTCTCGGCTACATGGAAACCAAGAATTTTAGGGACACGTGTCCGAATTTTATTGGACGGAATTTTCGAGGTGTCACACTTTCAATGTGGAAGTCGCCCCGAAAAAACCGTCACCGTCACCTCCGTCCTATGTGTTTGTTCCCTCAATCTAAACAACCATGTCTTCTCGATCAATCTCATACCTATGCAATTAGGTAGCTTCGATGTCATAATAGGCATGGATTTTCTTCATGAAAATCATGCTGAAGTTGTTTGCTTCGATAAGATGATTCGCTTCCCCCTCTCAAACGATGATCAACTCCATGTCTATGGTGAAACTCCCTCAAAGAAGTTGATGCTTTTTTCATGTACTCGAGCACACAAATGTTTGCGAAAGCATGTGTTGCATTTCTAGCTCATATCGTGAACCCGAAGAAAGAAAAGAAGACTTTTAAAGACGTTCCTGTTGTTCGTGAGTTTCCCAAAGTCTTTCCCGACAATTTACCCAGTTTACCCCCTACTCGCGATGTTGAATTCCGTATCGATTTAGTTCCTGGTGCTACTCCCGTTGCTAAAGCTCCTCATCGTCTCGCACCATCCGAAATGCGCGAGCTATCCAGCCAACTTCAAGAGCTTCTTGATAAAGCATTCATACGCCCGAGCACTTCACCTTGGAGCGCTCCCGTTCTTTTCATGAAAAAGAAAGATGGGACGTTTCGAATGTGCATCGATTATCGTGAACTTAACATACTCACGATAAAGAACCGTTACCCTCTTCCCCGAATCGACGACTTATTTGATCAGCTTCAAGGTGCTACTTGTTTTTATAAGATCGACCTACGTTCCGGTTATCATCAGTTATGATTATTGGAAGAAGATATTCCGAAAACCGCCTTTCGTACTCGTTATGGCCATTTCGAATTCGTGGTCATGCCTTTTGGTCTTACCAATGCACCCGCGGTCTTACCAATTCGTGTATAGCTTTCCTAGATCGTTTCGTTATTGTATTCATCGATGACATCCTTATCTATTCGAAGTCGAGAGACGAACACGCCCGCCATCTCCGTTTAGTCCTCGAACTTCTTCAAGGTAATCGCCTTTATGCTAAGTTCTCTAAATGTAAATTCTGGCTCGAAGAAGTCCAATTTCTCGGCCACATCGTTAATAGTCAAGGAATTCATGTCGACCCTGCGAAGATCAAAGCCGTCAAGAGTTGGATTACACCGAAGAATGCTTCTGAAATCTGTTCATTCATTGGATTGGCGGGTTAGTACCATCGATTCATCGCCGACTTTTCGAAAATCGACGTTCCGCTTACCGCTTTAACTCATAAAGACAAGCCTTTTGTTTGGGATTCTAAACAAGAGTAAGCTTTCCAAACTCTCAAGCGTATGCTATGCAACGCTCCGTACTCGCTTTACCCGACGGAAATGACGACTGCGATGCCTCTAATCTTGGCCTTGGTTGTGTTCTCATGCAACAAGACAAGGTTATCGTGTATGCGTCTCGACAACTCAAGATCCACGAGAAAACTACACAACCCATGATCTCGAACTCGGTGCAGTTGTTTTTGCATTAAAGATATGGCGACACTACCTTTACGGTACTAAGTGTACGGTCTTCACCGACCATAAGAGCTTACAACATATCTTCAATCAAAAGGAACTGAATATGCGCCAACGCAGATGGGTTGAACTTCTCAACGACTACGATTGCGAGATACGCTACCATCCCGGCAAAGCAAACGTCGTAGCCGATGCTCTAAGTCGACGAAGCTATGTGTATAGTGTTCGTGACTCTCAAGCTTTGAATGATCTCGAAATCATGATTCGCTCCGCTCAATTCGCTTGTTTCAACGAGAATACTCTGGAGGAAAAAATGAAATGTGGTGCCGAAACTCAGCTCGTTGTTAAACCCAACGGTATCTATTACTATCTCGATCACATTTGGATTCCCAGCCATGACAATCTTCGTGAACTGCTAATGACCGAAGCTCATAAATCTCGATATTCCATTCACCCCGATGCCGACAAAATGTACCAGGACCTTCGTCCTAAGTATTGGTGGCCAGGCATGAAAAAGGATATCGTCGTGTACATTTCAAAATGCTTAACATGCTCGAAGGTTAAAGCCGAACATCAAAGGCCCTCTGGCTTACTCGAACAACCCGAAATCCTGATGTGGAAGTGGGAGAGTATAGCTATGGATTTTATTACGAAATTTCCCCGCACTTCCTCTGGTCACGATAGCATTTGGGTTATCGTTGATCGTCTTACCAAATCTGTGCACTTTATTGCTATACGAGAAGACTTTAAGGTCGAACGATTCGCCCGAATCTATACCGACGAAGTCATTTGTCGACACGGGACGCCTCGTGACATCATTTCTGACTGTGACGGTCGCTTTACCTCACGTCTCTGGAAGACTTTTCAATCCGCCCTCGGTACTACTCTCAATCTTAGTACCGCTTTTCATCCTCAAACCAACGGTCAGACTGAGCGCACGATTCGCACCCTCGAAGACATGCTTCGTGCGTGCATCATAGATTTTGGTGGTAATTGGGATACGCATTTACCTTTAATTGAATTCTCGTACAATAATAGTTATCACACCAGCATTCAAATGGCTCCTTTTGAGGCGCTGTATGGAAGAAAATGTCGATCGCCTATTGCATGGCATGAGATCAGAGAAGCACAAATCACCGGTCCCGAGCTGATTCAAGAAACGACAGACAAGATCCTCCAGATCAGAGACAATCTATTGAAAGCTCGGTGTCGTCAAAAGAGTTATGCCGATAAACGCCGCAAGCCCTTGCAGTTTGAAGTGGGAGATCACGTTCTCCTAAAGGTTGCACCTTGGAAGGGAGTGATCCGCTTCGGGAAGATAGGAAAGCTAGCGCCTCAATATGTAGGTCCCTTTAAGATTCTGGAAAGAATTGGCAAAGTGGCCTATCGACTCGAACTACCAGCGGAACTTAACAACGTTCATCAGACTTTCCACGTGTCTAACCTCAATAAATGCCTAGCTGAAGAAAATCTCCACGTCCCTCTCGAGGACTTGCAAATAAACGAGACTCTCCATTTTGTGGAAAAGCCTGTCGAAATCATGGACCGAGAAACCAAGAAGCTACGGCGCTCTCGCATCCCTATCGTGAAGGTCTGATGGGAAGGCAAACGTGACGCAGAGTTCACTTGGGAATTGGAAAGTGACATGAAGGCTAAGTATCCGCATATCTTTGTTATGGCCACTATTAAATTTCGGGACGAAATTTCCTAAAGTAGGGGAGACTGTAACAACTCCAAATTTTTGTCATTATCCTTTTCTTTTATTATCGTTGTATCTATCTTTTGTAATCCCGAGGTTAGAATTAAAAGAAAGTTATGTTAATTAAATTACGTTGGTTTACAGTTATATCACATCTAATCGCTTACTAAACACATCGCTAACCTAATCGCAATCACAACTAATTACGTTACTACACGAGCCGAGTGTGTTGTTGTTTAATAAACACTTGTGCCATCACATCGCTTATCTCATCGCATCGCAAATCGCAGTTAATTATGTGGAATTATGTTTTATGTGTGATATGTATGTTTATGATATGGTTATAATTGCTATCGCAACGCTCTCACACGATCGAATCGCTAAATCGCACTATTATAATAATTATAACGCTTAATATATCTATCTAATACGAACCAAATTGCCGAACGAACTCGTAACGCGAAATAATCAAACAAAACTTGGCCACTAGGTCAAGTTCGGCCGAACTTTTATAGCACAAGTTCGCCCGAACTTGTCTGGTGTACCAAGAACTCTATGTTCTCACAAGTCCGCACGGACTTGTTCTCAATATAACCCAGAACATACAAGTTCGCCCGAACTTGGTACAAGTTCGCCCGAACTTGGTACAAGTTCGCCTGAACTTGTTGTCTACCCTCACATTCTCACTTCCACCTATAAATACTCAGCTCCATTCTCTCATTTGAACTTGCTGCAAGTTCGCCCGGAGCTCTCAAAACTCGAAACCCTTTGTTTTCTAAGTAAGATTCAACCTGATTTCAACAACAACAACGTTTTACAACGATTTTGTACAAGGCTTTGCCTTCGTTTTCATCAAATCTCTTCTGTTTTACGAAATCTTCATCTTTTTATACAAAACTTCTCTTTTTCACTCAGATATACTCTTAGATCTGATTAAAACCTTTTAAACCATCGATTTTCACACAATATTCGGACTAATGACGTATGTTTCGTTCACTTTTGAGTGGAACGAGGCGTTGTCAAGCAAGATCTCAGATCCGGAAGCACAAGGACGAAATCGTCATTTTACACAAGCTGGACTAACCCGTACGAACCATCAAGTTAGCCCGGATTAGTCAGAGTTTCTGTAAAATGGCTAAACTCGCTCCAAAAGACCTCTCCAGCCTAAGTTTTACTCAGTGGCTTAAGGTTGGAGGGATGAGCACTCGATTTCCCCAGCAAACGGCGCAAAAAACACACGATTTGGATGCCAAAACCATCAAGTTCGCTCGGAATACACCAAGTTCGCTCGAACTTGTCACCAGGTTGGTGACTAAGTTCGCCCGAACTTGGTCACCCACGTCAAATCTTCAAAATGGCACAAGTTCGCCCGAACTCTGTCCAATTCTCAAGAGAATTAGACAAGTTCACCCGGACTTGTCCTCCCCAGTTAGCAAACCTTACAAGTTCGCCCGAACTTGTATGGAAACATACAAGTTCACCCGAACTTGCCTCATAACTCAACAGGTTTTCACAAGTTCGCCCGAACTTGTCCTCTGTCCTTGCCTCATAACTCAACAGGTTTTCACAAGTTCGCCCGAACTTGTCCTCTGTCCAATCCAAACTTAACCGTTTCAGCATTTTGGAAGACTGATGCACTTCTGTTCGCTTACAGGCTGATCCGGCTCTCTCCGCAACTCCTCGCAGATCCCGAATCCCCCTAAAAAACGCACCCACATTGAGTATACTTGAACCCCTTTACGCTTAAATGCACTTTTGGGTGCCACATATGTTTCTTATATCAAATCACATCACACAATTCAAACGCTTATTCGCTATCCGCTATACATGACTATACGTGAAATCTGCTGAATTGTATGTATTACTTGATTGCTTGTATGCCACCCTTAACATGATAGTATACTAGAGGTTGACCCGCCACCTAGAGGCCCGGGGTTGTTAAGGCTTGCATTTTTATTTCTCATTTATTTTCTCTTTAGGATGTGAACACTTGTTTGCATGCCTCGATCAATCGCGGTTTGTTGGTTTGCATGAATCTAAGTAGTTACATCATTCACAACTATTGCGTATGCCATGCGGTGTATGCTAAACGCTTTTATATCTATATTGTATGCAAAACTCGTATGCTCACCTTTACTTAATTGTATTGACGTTTTATTTTAACATATGTGGCAGGTTGAGGACTTTAGCTTGGATGCTTAGTGTTAGGTTTTGCCTTAATATCTTGTAATAAATCTAGGGAAGATCGGATCGGGTTTATGTTTAAGAGATTATTTTGAAATGTAATGATTATTTGAAGATTGAATGAGTTTGATAGTATGGGATATTAAATGTTGATTATTGTCTTTAAAATGATCGTTATGGAATCTCTTGATCAATCTGATCGCCTAGTGCCACTACCTCGATGTTTCCGCCATCGGTTGGGGTGTGACAACTTAACTCTGTAATAATATCGGTTAGGGATGACTGAGTAAGTTTGAGTCAGTTTGGTTTAATTATCTATAACATATATCCGATATTTTGAAATTTTAATATTCGTGATCAATCGATTTTGGTTATAAATAGATTTGAGTTTTCCGATAATTGGAGGTGAGTGTTTGGTTAATATAAGAATAGTTTCAAGCCTATTTATGTTAATAAATATGCTCAAATTTTGCCTCAAACAAGCTAACGAGTCTATTCAATGTTTTAAAAACCGGTATTTTAATCATATCGGTTTAGTCTCAGAAATAGTTCAACCGGTTGAACCGGGTTGTACCGGGCGGTTCAACCATGTTGACTAATTAACTCTATAAATCCATAAAATATAATTTCAACTCAAAAAATAATTCAAAACTACATTATTCCATAATAAAACAATATTCCAAAAGTTAATCCATAATCAAAAAATTATCCAAAAGTTCATGATGAAATACCCATTCTACATCAATTAGCATACACTACAACAATTAACAACATGAATGAAGTCAAAAGAAGGTAAACTTGGATGATCGATTGAAGAACTTAATTTGAAAACCCGATGATTTTCTATCTTTGAGTGAGGAAGAAATTTGATCGATGTGGTAAAATATTATATGTTAAAATATTAAGCATTTTTATTACTTATAAACAATATTGCATTATAAGATGTGGAAAACAATTTCAACGGTGATGGAATACTAGAATGTAAGACACTAGATTAATTACCGTAAATGTGGAAGATCCATATTCCCTTAATATTGTATTTTATTAAAATTAAAAAATCATATTCCAAGATAATGCAAACCGATTCAACGGTTTGAACCGGTAAAACCTGATTTACCGCCGGTACATAAGACATACCGTATTCGGTTTTACCGGCCTTTATCATACCGGTTCTGTGTCCGGTATCCGGTTTAACCGGTATAACCGGCTGGTTCATTCCGGTACTTAAAACATTGGTACTTATTGAGATGGTGTTTGTGAACCTAAAAAAGATAGAGCTCTCAAAGGCCTCATGTAATAAAAGATTGTTAAGTATAAACCCTAAAGACAAACCCTAAATCCTAAGGCTAAACCCTTAATACTAATGCTAAACACTAAAACTAAACCTTATATATACTAATGTTAAACCCTAAACCTTAAAGCTAAAACTAAATCCTTCCCCTTGAACATACATGTACAATACTTTTTTCAATTTTAAACACGTATATACGTTTAGTGAAAGTGTAAAAATACAATATTGCTTAACGTACGAGCATACGCTATGAAATTATGCACGTTGTACAATTCAAAACCATAATCACACATGTTGAAAACCATAATCACGCCTGCTATACTTATGTAATGAAGCATGTTATAATTATATAATGAAGCATGTTAAGGATTTCAACATGCGTGATTATGGTTTTTCAACATATGTGGGGTTTTGAGTTTTACAACGTGCGTAATTTCATAGCGTACGCTTGTACGTCAAGGAATATTGTATGTTAGCGTGCCTTTATACATATATGTATGGTTAAAAGATTGACAATATACACATTTGTATATATCACAAAAAAACCTAAAAGAAAAGGTTGAGATTTTTCCAAAAAATGCATTAAAAGTTAATAATAATAATAATAATAATAATAATAATAATAATAATAATAATAATAATAATAATAATAATAATAATAATAATAATAATAATAATAATAAAAACTCTTAAAACCGTGTGTGATCCAGAATGATTTTCAAGTTTCTAAATTAGCCTATTGCTTCTAACACGGTCCTAACCATATATATATATATATATATATATATATATATATATATATACCACCTTTATTGTGAGAACCGCGAGAACCACCTTTATTGCAAAATAAAATCTAAAAAAAATCAAAAAAACACTCAATTTTTTAATATTTAAAAAAAATCGCTATATTTCGTTTAAAAAAAACTTTTTTTTCTTCGAATAACAGTTATCCATGCAAATGTGCATATGTATCATAACTTCGACAAATTCCGTAGTACATTATCATTAGTAGACAATTGCACTTTAATTTACAATACCATCCGTAATACACTACTTTTTACATTACCAATATTCAAAATGCACATGTGCATCATTATGTATAACCATTATATAACGTGTTTTGGTACAAAAAGTTTGTGATTTTGAATGATGAAGTAGGCCCATATACATGTTTTTTGGTTAGTTATATCTAGTGGTTGATGGTTTAGTTATAGTTGTCACTTTATGATGTAATATGTTGATTGGATGGTATAAATGGTGTTGATATACATGTAATAAAGTGAAAATATTGGTATTGGTATTGTATTATAGATGGTAGGAGCTAATGGTATTGTATTATGGATGGTAGGAGGTAATGGAAGTGTATTATGAATGGTATGATAGATGAAAGAGAGTGTATTAAAAGTAGTGTACCAAAACACCTTATTTCATGTTGCAATATTCGTAACGTAAAAAGTAGTGTATTACACATGGTAGTGTAAATGAAAGTACAATTGTCTAATATTTGTAACGTATTACGGAATTTGTCGAAGAAATGATACATATGCACGTAGTGTATTATGAATGGAATGATAGATGAAAGAGAAAGTGTATTCAAAGTAGTGTACCAAAACACCTTATTTCATGTTGATATATACAGATGCACATGTGCATTTCTAATATTGGTAACATAAAAAGTAGTGTATTACACGTGGTAGTGTAAATCAAATTACAATTGTCCAATGTTTGTAATGTATTACGGAATTTGTCAAAGAAATGATAAAAATGCACATGTGCATGGATAATTGTTACTCAATTTTTTTATTGTTGACGAAATATAGCGAATTTTCCAAAAAAATATTAAAAAATAAAAATTCTTTAGGTGGTTTTTAAATTTTCTTAGGTATTTTTTGGTGGTTCTTGCGGTTCTCGCAATAAAGGGTTGTTCATAACGGATCCTTCTCATATATATATAAGGGTAAAATGAGAACCTATACGAGTTGTTGGAACTTAGAGAAATTGGCCTTACGAAAGATTTTTTCAAAAAATTGTTTTTACCAAAAATCCTAAAAAAATAAACTTTTCCAAAAAATAAAAAATAACATAAAAGAAAAACTTGGTTTTTTTCATTTATGGCAGCCGTGAATGCTGTAAAAAGTGATTTCATGCTTATGTCATCACCATTTTACACCTACTGCAAGGGGCCGAAAAAAAACACTTCGACTTTTTTTTTAATTTTTTTTATGACAGTGTTTTCTAACATTTTAATCTAGGGGTGTGAAAAAAATAGGGGCAAAACACGCACGGGAAGGTCGAGTTATCTAAGTTCTCACAACTCGAGGGGTTCTCCCTTGATCTTGATCCTATATATATATATATATATATATATATATATATATAGGGTGAGGTTCCTGTAAAAAGGACCATTTTCGTGAGAAGTGTGAGAAGACACAGGAATTAACATGTATGCATCATGTTTTGAACTTAGTCATGATGTTTTGGGTTGTTTTGCTAAGATAAACACTAAACATAACAATTTTAAACACACTGCAATATATTATAGGTCTCCAATTTAAAAAACACTATTTAACACTTAAAACACACTACTTAATGTTCTTGGCATGGTGTTTTAAGTTTTAAGCCAAGAATTCATTGCACTGTGTCTTAAATTGTTATGTGTGATATTTTTCTTACCAAAACAACAAAAAACATCATGACTAAGTTCAAAACATGATGCCTACATGTCAATTCCTATGCCTTCTCACACTTCTCACGATATATATATATACAAATTCATTTTTTCCTACAAAGTGTAGGAAGCAACTATGTGATGACAAGTGTCATCTAGACAATTTTAACAAAATGGCACAATGGTAATTCATTAAATAAGTTAATTTTGGGAAGAGATAATTATAAAATAATAAAATGAGATTTTTTAGGAAACCTTATATCACATATTTTTAAAATTTTCAGTTACAAAAAACTTCGAGGGTTGTTTGTTTAAACATCCAGACGATTTTTGTTCATATTTTTTTTGCATACTACGGATCAAAAAAATGTTAATATCTAATGTAATGATTGATTGTGGTAATGGTGAGTGCATCCTGTTTTTAGTTTATCGTATGCAGGTATTTGATTTAGCTACGTTTTTCTCCTGTAACTGATTTCTTAACATTGTGTTTTATTTTTTTACATGTAATAGACCAGTTTAACTTTCATGAAAAATTTCTTGATGTTGTATTTTATGGGTTGTAGGTTTATTCATATTGTGTTATAGCATTTTATATTTCATAAAGGACATGTCTTTGTATTTATTGTTTTTAATCAATTTATTGGTTTCATCATGATGTGTTATAGCAATTTATGATTAATGAATGAATTCTCTTTGTATTTATTGATGTTGTGTTTTATCATGCTGGTAATGCTGGAGGATTTTTTGACATTGTGTTTTAACAGCAAGCATATTAATACTGCTGTGTTTTAGCATTCATGCTGGTAATGCTGGAGGATTTATTAACGCTGTGTTTTACCATTCATGTTGGTAATGCTGGAAGATTACCTGACATTGTGTTTTAACAGCAAGAAGATTAATACCGCTGTGTTTTACCATTCATGCTGGTAATGCTGGAGGATTTCTTGACATTGTGTTTTACCAGCTGCAATCCTTCATGAACAATTTATTGACGATGTGTTTACTAGCTGCAATCCTTCATGAACAATTTCTTGACGATGTGTTTTACCAGCTGCAATCCTTCATGAATAATTTCTTGATGCTGTGTTTTACCAGTTACAAGTTAATTCACAGTGTGTTGTACCAGTTTATGTTTTAGGGATGATGTATTTTCTTGGATTTCTCAAGCTGTGTGATATTTGTCATGATGTGTTTTCTTGATGTTGTGTTTCTTCATGAAGAATAGAAGAAAGAGAGAGAAAGAGAGGGGAGAGAGAAAATCGCAAGAAATGTGGGGTGGTTTATGGAATGACAGTTATTTCCATATTTAAAACAAGCTAAATGACACATCTACCCCAATTAATTAAATAATCATATTTTTAAGACACACATATTACCAAAATGCCACCAAGATGATCTCAACCATTAAACATACCCATCGGATGGCCCAGGTCGCTTCATAGACTTTCTAGGAAAAACACACTTTGCGCAGGATCTCCACTCATATATATATATATATATATATATATAGTGGATTAGGTTCAAGAGTGAACGCTAGTGTATTAGTGAACTGTGCGAACTAATCCTGGCCATACACGTGTGTAGATCAATGGCCAGGATTTGATGATGAAATCCTAGCCATATACATGTGTAGCTCAATGGCCAGGATTTAGTTATGAACAAAGTGAACAGATTATGACCCTTCATTTCTTAGATGATGAGATTTGGTATTAATGACAATTTTGTAATTATTTGGAAAAATATAATAAATACAACTTACGAATATGGATATTTAGGTAAATTTACACCTAATGTATTTTTGGGAACCAGCAACGTATGGTTTAATTTAGCAACGTATGGTTTAATTTATATGCTTTAAGAAAATTTAATGTACAATGCTTTAGAAGATCACACTGTGGTTTAATTTATATGCTTTAAAAAAATTAAAACGTAGATTGTGTTGACAAAGGCTATTTTATGAATATACACATGTGTACATGTGTGAAGTGCATAGATATATTAACGATAAATACACAGGTGTATATATGGAGATTTGTCAATGTGTAGCTACTGAAATAGAGGGGTACGTTAGTTAAAGCTTCCATGTTAATTTTTTTCAAATGATTTGAATAAAAACAAAATACTTGTTTTATACTATGGTTCAGTTTATATGCTTTAACAAAATATGCAACGTAGATTGTGTTGACAAAGTTAATGTATACACACATGTTCTTGGGTAAAGTGCACAAATGTATTAACGATAAATACATAAGTGTATATATGGGATTTGTCAAATGTGTAGCAACTGACACATAGGTGCATGGCTTAAAAAATGAAATAGAGGTGTATGTTGGTTAAAGTTTCCAGTTAATGTTTTCAAGTAATTTAAATAAAAACAAATAGTTGTTTTGTACATGATTTATGTAGCTACTAAAACATAGGTGCATGGCTTAAAAAATACAGAGGTGTATATATGCATGTACATAGAAGCTTTGGTATGTGTACACAAGTATATTGATGTAGTTTAAGAATTTTTTTTATTACTTAAACAATGGTCTATGGAGATGTAAACGTGTGTTTCAAATTTAAGACATAATCAAACTAAATAGCAAAGTATTAATTAACGTTATGACTAAATTAAATGAAAAATGTAATAAAACAAAGTAGCAAAGCTTTTAAAAAGAGTCACAATAATTTCGAAATGGATAGAGATATAATAGAATCTTTGATATAATCAAAGGAAATCTCCTAACTTCCTAAAATAAAGACATGTAACTGCTAGTAAATTATAAAAAAACGAACTAAAAAATCCTAATCTTTTCAACAACTAATCAAATGAATGGTTAGGATTGGTTCACTCTGTTCACAAACAAGGATGCTGTTCACTCATGAACCTCATCATATATATATATATATATATATATATATATATATATATATATATATATATATATATATATATATATATATATATATATAGGGGAGGGTTTAAATGAGAACGCTAAATATTGTGAGAACCATGAGAACGAATTTAAAAACCACAAAAACTTAGTAAAAAACAATTCAAATTCAAAATTTCTTTTTACACTTACCATTATTATTCGAATACAATATTAGAAATTAAATTTACACGTTTAGATTTACGTGAATTCGTAGAAAAAGAAAATTTACACATATATAAGTTTGCCATTTACACATGTGTAAATCTGTTATATTTACACGTGTAAAAAATCTAATAAGAGTGATTTTGAAAGGATAAATGAATTATTTGATGTTGCAAGTTCTTTTTTTAATGTTGTATTTTAATTATAATAAGGTTTGTATTAAAAAAATAGTTTTGGTTGTTTTTTCATTTGTTCTCACGGTTCTCGCAATATTTAGCGTTCTCAAAATAACACTCTCCTATATATATATATATATATGAGGAATGATGATTAAGAAGCAACAACCATTACATTTATCAGTTCTCTTTTATTTTTTATATATCTTTAAATTGGAAAATAAATGGTTCATTATAATTTTGTGCTGTTAATTGATCTTTCTTCCGAAACCAATAATACATTGAGAACTTGGAGAGCCTGTATCATGGATACACAAGTTACCATTGTATTTTGCAATGCCTACTGATTTAGACTGATGAATTTAAAATTTTGTTTGGAAATATAGGTTGCTTGAAATCCACACTTCATGATTCGCACTACGAACCTACTAGCTTTACACATCAACTTGCATTAAAATGAACAAAGAGTACATTAATAGTTCCAAACACAAAAAAACATACAAGTTGACAATGACGATTGCTGTAATTTTACTCTCAAGTTGATTAAATTACATTGATTTTACACATAAACAAAGTAATTAGTTCCTATTTTGATTGATATCACGGTCACAATTAAAGAACCAAAAGAATTAATCCAAACCCACACGATTAAAGGGAAACAAAACAAAAGGGGATAAAAACTTCCCATAAATTAAAACATGATCGTGGACATGTGGGTGTAGAAACAATTTCAACAAATAAGTCGATCTTTAAGCGATTCTACCATAGTTTAGCACCATCAAATGATTGACCGTTGCTGAAGATTGGGGAGTCACGGTAAACCCGACATCACTTCTTGGACTATTCCATATAGTATCCCTTACATGTTGTAGCGTCGATAATGATAATAGCTGACGTCCTTTACATGTTATCTCTATCTGTTTTTCATTTTAATCCGTTAATAAATGAAAAAAAAAAGATCATGTTCATAAAATAAAGATGGATAGTATGAACTTGTATGTAAACAGGTTAAATAGTGAGTGATAAGGAAAAAAAGTGGCTATTTACATAATTGTTTTATCCATCACATTTGAAGTGATAGCTACATGTATCTATATAACTATCTACTTAAATGTATAAGGTGGCACATGTTAGGAAAACAAAGTACCATTAGAGCAAAATGTAATCATTAGTAACAGTCTATAAATGTTTTAACTCATAACTGATAAATTTCTATATGCATGCAAGCATGAGATTAAAGAGAATGCACGACTGGAAGAAACACAATTCTCCTTTAATCATCACAATTATTTGACCCCACCAAAACCTTTGCTACCAAGCCAAACCCATGATCATCTATTTTGTGTCGATATTTTATATTTAAATATCATATCTAAATATCAACATATAGATTTAGATCACATGAGAACATTTTTACTTTCGGAAAGATAATAATATAAGCTAATGGATGGGATGATCTACAATAGAAAATGAATGGTGACGTAGTAAATAATTTACACTTCTAGTCACATTCATGTCCTTTCTTATCATAAATATTACATTAACTTAATGTAATGCTAAGAACACGTAACCTTCGTATTAAGATGAGGGATTGTCATTATCATTTTGAGAGTATGTTAATTTATAAACGAACTTAACCACTCCCCTTCTTTCTGTATGCGCACATGCATACACCTATAGATACGCACACACATATACACATGAAATAACCATCTCCTCTCTCTTTTTACATGCACATGCATACACCTATAAACACACATATATACACACAAGTGATAACATTTTACTAATTAGTTTCAAGTATCATCATATGTAAACTTATAAACACACATATATACACACAAGAGATAACATTTTACTAATTTAGTTTCAAGTATAAGCATATATTGTAAACGAGAGAGCTTGATTTCTTTTCATTGAGTGACATGATTAATATACACATGTAACCCATACACACAAGAGATGAACAATTTATATTAGTTTCAAGTATCATCAATATAGTGTAAAAGAGATAATTAATTTGATTTCTATTCATTGAGTGACATGATTGATTAAAGCACATATACACACAAGAGATAACATTTTACTAATTAGTTTCAAGTATCGTCATCTAACGTAAATGAGAGAATTCATTTATTTTCATTGACTGAAATGATTGATTAATGTACACATATACACACAAGAGATAACATGTTACTAATTAGTTTGGAGTACCATCATATATTGTAAACAAACGAGAGAATTTCATTTCTTTTCATTGATTGACATGATTAATTACGCACACATATACACAAAAGATATAACATTTTACTAATTCGTTTCAAGTATCATCATATATTGTAAACGAGAGAATTTGATTTCTTTTCATTGATTGACATGATTAATTTACGCACACATATACACACAAGAGATAACATTTTACTAATTAGTTTCAAGTATCATCATTTGTAAACGAGAGAATTTGATTTCCTTTCACTTAACATGATTGATTTTCTCTAGATTTAATCATATCCATGCATTGCTTTCGATCAAAGTAAAAATACACATGATCTTTTTACTTTCTTTTTTCTTGATTGAAAATGTGATTTGAAATGAACTACTCCATATGTTTCTTTTCTTCATGTAAGTGGAGCACTTAATACAAGGTATTATGATGGAACCGAACCCTTTTTAAGCAATAAGAGTAGTGGACCCTGATAAGAGAGAGCCATGATGCCACCTCCATACCTATAATATGTACAAAATCTATTTTTTTTTTAATTTTTAAGTATTTTTTTGTGAATTTAGTTGAAGCATGCGAAAGCATGACAAAACCATCATGCATGATAACACTACATGCATGGTAATATTGGTTTCACAAAATGCATTTGCTTACATGTAACATTGCATTTTTCAAAAGGAAAAGACAACAACATGAAGCATGCATGCATGCATATGCATGTTGATATATTATATGACGTGGAATATATATTGTAAGGTAGCTAGTTATTTAGGAAGCAAATGATTGGATAGACAGTTTTTGGTTTTGTAGCATGGGTTAGAATGACATGGGATATTTGATTCCTTCACGTAAAAGCAATCTAAAAAGCTAAAGTAGCTAGCATCATCAATGATTCGCTGGATCAAATCCTTACAAATATTCACATAAGGTTGACTTGTATGTTATGGTATCCAATAATACTATTAATTATCTCATGATCTCTAAATAACAGAATGTTTATACAACCTACTAACCACGTATAGCATTCTTTCATTTAAATATAAGTGTTTGGTATTTGTAGTGATGAAAGCATATTCTTAATTGAAGGTTCAGAATAAGAAAATGATCACATTAGAGTCAAGGAATGCACCAAGGATAATTTGGGGTTAAACCATAAAGATACCACAACCTGTGATACCCAATTAACACAAACTACAGACGGCTCAGTGGCTAAACTAGAACCCGTTGGTCGGGGATCATAATACAGTTATTTTCTATACGCCACTACAACTAAAAGGTAAAACGTATATTGTTTAGAAAGACACTCATATTTTATAAAACAGAAAGTGCAACGAATTCTAATGACCATGTGGTCAGCGGACCCCGTTGACCTCATCTCGGTTTCGCCCCTGAGCCGGCTAGAGAATCAACATAAACTCCGTTGATATTAATTTTTATAAAAATATATACTAGAGAGAAATGTTCTTGGTGGTTGCATGTAGAGATCCTATTTGATTTTATTCCAAAAGATATGGTAGCTAATTTGAGGATAACATTAATTTACGTTGACCTCCAATGTTAGTTCTTGGCATGTAGGAAATAATAGTTTTAAAACACGGTGCAAGCTTGCATGCAGCTACATTCACTACAAATATCTGTCTAATGTCGTATGAGAAATAGAAATGTAACCTACCATGAAAGACTACCATTGAGTGATTCGCATGTTTGAATATTCAACAATAATTACATACCTCTCCTCGTACTTAAAACAATTGTTACATATATAATAGCATTTTCAAAACAGTTAACTGACCTGAATAAATTCTTCGATTTTTTTTAAATTATTTCTTAACATTATTCTTCTCCGTATTATCTCCCTTGGTGTCTAAATGGTAGGTGGGCCGTTAGCTTTTAGCGTCGGGAAGAACTTTTTAGATGGAAAGTGATCATAGTATCTCTTTTACTCGCTATAACTAAGGGGCCTAACTCATGGTTTTACAATTTTTTTTTATATTTATAAGATCTAACAAGTTCTCGTGTACGGAGGTCAGTACACCCTCTTGACCCCTTGTTTATTGATCTCTCTCTCTCACACACACACATATAAATAGAGAGAGAGTTCATAGTAATAGGCCCTCAATATCTACTTATTTTTTTATGTTAACATAGTTATTGCTATCGTTGTTGTCGTTACAACTCCTTGGAGGGGTTCAACTACTTAATCATAACTATAAATGAATGTATCACTAGCTTAACTCAAAGTCATGACCCAGTGCAAAAATAACATGATACAAACAACGTATTTTAGGGTCTTTCTGATAAATTAGGAATGTATATTATGTTTCACCTGCTACCTAATGCAAGTGGTCACATAATTAACAAGCAAACAGAACTCCATATCTAACAAATGATCATGGACATATATACTGATATATATGGTCCATTTAAGTTTTCCTGAACCCTTTATTTAATCCATTATGTCAAGTTATACACATCCACATGTAAAACACATTGATAGTTTTGTAAACTAGCAAAGTGCAACACTTTAGGATCAAACTTAATTGGCAAGTTTAATTAGTTTAATATGCTTCGTTAGCTTTCATAGATTGGCTAGAAAATTGATAAATGATGAGCAAAGAAAGCTGATATCACACACATATGTGTGTGTATATGTATGTATCATATACCTACATTGATGTATCTGGTAGCCAACACATGAAGCAAGCTAATGCTAAGTGTTCTTTTTGTGTTTACTTTGAGAGGATAATTATGATGGTGGAAGGTAGTTTTCTATGTCTATATTCAACATTTGTCCTTCCTTCACTTGGGACCTACATGATTTTCTTCTTCAAGCTTCATGTTTCCATGTTTAACGTGGGTGTCATATCCCTACCCTAATTGACATGACTAACACTAGCTAAAGTGCTAAACTACTACCATAATGCCATAATTACCTACAAATGTACTCCCCACCTAATTCAGTATTACTAAACTAAGAACTCAATCCATTCTAGTTTGCTCCAACGTTTCTTTCATGTTACTCCCACCAACCATATTCTTACATTTGTTTTTTGAGTCTTCCCCCTTTTAGATTACTCCTAAAACACACATACATACATGACACATACATATATACGAATTCGTATATTCATACGATATGGTATTCTCTTGATGTCGTATTGATTGCATGTCGAATCAAGTCGAAATAAAAAAAACTTATGTAATTAATATCATTAGCTAATTTTAGAACAATTAACTCAAAGACATACTAATCCTACTCCTAAATCTACATTTTCTCTACCACGAGTCGTAGTTTTTCTATGGCATTATAGTTATGTTTCTTGAAAATATAAGAATTATCTAAAGATTAAGGTGCTAATGGTAGTTTATATAGTTTTAAGTTTAACAAACAAACCTCGGATTCGCTTCCAAGTTCAAGCTTATTAACCAGATACTTGATTAACAATCCAACAGTCATTCTCCCATCCCTAAAAATTGTCGTAAACAAAATGTAAACATTAGTTATTAGTTAACTATAAGGACAATAAATATATAAACTAATTAATAATTCATATTCATAGTAATAATTAATTACTTGATTCTCAGGTAGCTCTTTGGAATTTGAGGCAAAAATGGTTCCTTTAATCTGCATTAGATCAACAAACAAAACAAGAAATATTGAATCCATAAGTGCCATGCAATGATACATATGACATATTTTTAAAAGAAAACTAAAATAAATAATTAGGGTTTTGAGAGTTACTGGTTTTGAGACGCCTGAAGCATAAACCAGACGCCCGAATGAGGTCTTCGTGGCGGGTTGACCACTCGTGCTACGTTTAGTCGACGATGGACGTGAAGCAGACTTCCGTGTTGCTCCGAAGAACCCGAAAACGAAGAAGATGAAGAAACCGGAGGGTTAAGAGGTGTTGTCATCATGCTTGCCTGAAAAGGCCTAATTAATTGCAAATAATTATAATTAGTCTCGTGTTGTTGCTGTTGTTGTTGTTCCTGGTGTTGTAAAGTCAGAAACGGCACGGAATTCATGGCAGCAGCCGTTTGGTGCGGCTGCAAAAAGAAAGCACTCGATGTCGGGGGATGACCCCAAAATTCAGGAACTTGAGAAACGAGCTGGGGTGGTGGCGGTGGCTGCAGTTGTAGCTGTCCCATCTGACGTGACGAGCTTCCACCACCACCACTTCCCAGATCAAGGTCAACTGACAGCTGAGCTAATGATATCTCAGCCGTCAATCGCCGGTTGCCGGAACTAGTGGTGGACTGACTATGACTATTATCCAGTCCACCACCTAAACTTAACTGAAGCCACCGGCCATGATCTTCCTCAGTATTCATCTCATCATGAATATTAGCATCTTTCATGCTCGATCCAGCTTCTTCGTTATCGATACTAGTTTTGGTTCTTGATTCATCCTCTGCCATTAGATCTGAAACAAACCCTCTTCCTAAACTAATAAAACAGTCATACCCACTATCCGAAAAACCGCCATTAACATACTTCGACGACGACAGATGAGCAGGAAACATGGTCATATTGCAAACCTTTGAAACTGACCACAATAGATTAATGATCTATGAACAGTCAGAATATGAAAGAAATCCATACATATAAATAGAGAAATCTTGGAGATTAATCTTTTAGGGTTTGAAAATCAAGAAAGAATGAATATAGAAAAAAAAAACTGCATTAATGATGAAGAAGATGGGGGAGGCTTAGAGAACAAGAACTGGAGCAAGATCTCTGTACTTTGCTTCGGTTGTTCTCTTGGTTTGGAGGTTTGTGGTTTTTTTTTCTTCTACTACGAGATGAAAAGATGGACCATGAGAAAAAGTACCTTATTATATTCTTGAAAAATGATAAAATGGATGGGTGACCTGTATTATTGTTTATTTATTTGAATCGTTGTTATCATTTCATTAATTCATTAATTTGTGTATTATGTATAATTTAGATCGGTCACTTTAATAAGTCCAATATAATAAATAAAAAATATTACGCCTGAAAAAAAATAGTTTGGAATACTAAGATATATCACTAAATTTGAATTGAAATGAAAAGAAAACTAAAAGATTTTTTAAAATACAATCGAACTCATAACCGTTCGTCTTTTGATGGTTCTACAATAACTCAATTAGATCGTTTGTGTAACCGGTTCTTGGTCCAAATGGTGAGTCCAATCCAATTTCAAGATCGGTGATACTCACATACAAGGGCGGATCTATGGGTATTCTAGGGGTACATAGACTACCTCTCAACTTTCTCGGCAAAGTGCAAATATCCTTGAACGTACGGTGAAAAAAATCTCTGGTTTATAGTGTGGTATTTTTAATTTTGGATATGCCCCTTAATTTTTCTTTTAAATCTTCCATTTATCATATTCAAACGGTTAATTTGATTATGGTTATATTTAAACCGAGTGGATGGGTATTGTAACATTTGTCAAAAACGGGTTTTCCAAACCCGCTCCGTTTGTAATCGAATATCAAGTTATAAATGTTTCGTTGCGTATTTTTGTCAATTTTAATTTTTAATGATGCATAATTAATAAACAAACTAGAATATAAAAGTTATAATTGATAAAAAGTAAAAATAAAATAATTAAAATAAAAATCAGGCTGCCGGGACTCGAACCCGGGTCAGCCGGGTTTAAACTCAAAGACTTATCACACACACACATAACCACTCCGCCACTTGATGTTTTCTGTAAATTCTAGAAAACAATTAAATTTTATGGTCGATCATAAATCAATCTGGTTACGCCAACTGTAACCGAAATCGGTCACCAAACGTCCAAAAATGTTTGATTGTTCGCGGTTTACCGATTATAACCGCTACACCGACACCTCCAATCAATTTAGCTTTGAATGGACTTGAATTCAAGAGTGGATCGGTTTTAATAACCGAAAACTTGTATTTTCTGAATTACTTCAATCATTGTCCCCTCTCACGACTCAAACACATTCTGCAAACCTTCAATTTCATTTTCGCACAACTTTCAGTTCGTCGGAGCAGCTTTTTGAACTCGCCGGACTTTCGCCTGAAAACCGTGTTTTCCATCAAATCAGTAAGTCTCTCAATTCTTTCATTGTCTATCAGTTGTTAAGCTATTGCTAACTCAAACCTTTCAATCGGAATCAATTTCAGACGTCGATATCGGATAATTCCCTCTCGCCGGAAAACTTCTGAAAATTCCTAACTTCCGCTGTAAAACGGTATAGTCATTCAAACCTTCTGATAACTCTTGTTTAGTACTTCAATTCCACAATTAACTAATCAAAACTGTTAATTTGTTCGCTCAGTCGAAGTTCATAAAAAACAGAGCCGACGCCTTGCCGGAATTCTGAGATAAATCATTCCTCCGGTATGTTTACTTCCAACACCGTCTCTGCCATTTCATTTTAGTCTTATGAATGTTTGTCAATCAAATTAAACAAGAAACAATAGAGTAATCGTAGGCTGTAATTCGGTAACGAAGAAGACGAAGTAGGTTGATTATAAGTTTATTATAATTTGGATATTATCTCGGGTTAGACACACAGTCCATCGGTGGACTGTGTGCACACATATATCACACGCCGCGAGTTCGATCCTTGATACACACACACTCTCTGTAATTAAAATGTTCTTTTTTTTACAGAACCGGATCCTTTTCGCAATTAGATATTAAGTATAATAAAAATCTGTATATTAACCAAGTTAGACACACAGTCCAGCGGTGGACTGTGTGTAACATTAAATCACAGGTCCCGGGTTCGAGACCTGTTGACGGCACCGGTTTGATAATTAAAATCCTTTTTAAAAATAAATGAATTTTGAATAAACTGAATTAGTATATAAATATAATTAAAAACAAGATTATTTCGGGTTAGACACGTAGCTCAGTTGGTAGAGCTGCGTGCACGCGTACGGGAGGTCTCGGGTTCGAGTCCTGCCCGGCGCATACATTTACACAATAAAACCGGTCAAACAGTCAAACAGTCAATGGTCAACGGTCAACGCAAAAGTCAACATATTTTTTTATATTTTTATTTATTTAATTTAATTCAAAAATCAATTAAAAATACTTAAAAATAATGTTTTTAAAGATAGGAAATAGCCTTAAACTCACAAAAAATATATCTAAAAATTCTATTAAAATTATTAATAAAATCCACTCATTAACTATACCTTCCGTTATTATTTAGGTTAGTTAATCCTCATTGTTCAATTCTTCAAACTCGTGCGCATCTCATCATCTCCAACCAAACGCACCCAAGGTGAGTGAATCTCTACAAATTCCCCGTTTTAATCACGTTTTTGGGGTGTATCATGTGTCTTACCATTTATTATATTTAAATCATTGTGTATACATTGTATCATGAACAAATGTGCATTCAGCTTGTATCAACTGTTGTGTGGTTATTGTTTAGATTTAATTTATTATTTTCAGTACATGCAATTTCATAGGCCGCCGCTCCCCATTACATTATGAGCGTTGAGCAGTTCCCCATTACATTATGAGCGTGAACCTGGCGTTGCCAAAATTCGATCGGCTCCGTTTGATTGAGCCTTGATCGCACAGACATTCATCATAGGCCGTCCGTTCCCCATTACATTATGAGCGTGAACGTGACGTTGCCAACATATACAGTTTCATTCATGTTATATATTCATGCAAGTTCATATGTTATTGTATGTTATTGTATGTTATAGTTTGTGGTTGTTATTGCTATTGTTTGATTATTTACATTTGCTCATATATGATTATTGTACAATTTTTCCTTGATAAAATAACAAGAAAATCAATAATAAATGTTTATCTAACAAGGTTCACTCGCCAACTTATGTTGACCCAAAAACCCCCATTTTTACACATGATACAGGTGAACCAGCTGCAGCAAAGAAACACATAGGATTGGCTTAGAAGAATAAACTGGTTTAGAGCTTGGATTGTTTAGTTGGTTATTTTTCTTTGTATTTGTATGGACATGTTTGGATTATTGAGAATGTAATTTTGACTTTAATAAATATGAAACATATTAGTAAATATCATGAGCTTTGCTGATAACCCAATTATGCCCCGACTCTTATTCCGCTGCGGGTCAGGGTGTGACAGATTGGTATCAGAGCCATGACTATAGGGATATAGGATAGGTTATTAGACCCTTAGAGCCTATACTATAGTTGATTAGAAATTTTAAGATTTTTATGTGTTACATGCAAAATTCATGATGTTTATATGTTTTATGTTTAATGTCACATTCAATATTATGTAAGCATGTTCATAAGTACATATTAGTATATAATGCCTATCGTGAATCATATTATCATAACATATCATATCAATGAAAGCACACATTACATCATTTTCATGATTGTTTTTACAATGATTTTTGTATTTTCAAATCACATCAAAGTGAGTTCTCATGACGGGCATGTAGTAACTGGAAGGGTACAAGTACCGGTAGTCGGAACGTCCTGTCTAGGCTGGCATTCATATAAATCCAAAATAAAGGACCAGTTTGCCTACCTGGGGACTAACGATGAGAGTACGAAGTACCTATTAGGCCAAAGCATGCTATACCAAACGTTGTGGGAGCTAACCCCACTTTGAGTTGTCATTGTGTCTACACCTGGACACATTCCGACCATACATCTCGCAAACATATTTCGTGGTTTTCATTCGGGTGATGCAAGTGTTAAATCGCCAATACTAATGTGAATCCTACCAAGCCAATAGACATGGGGGCCCACATGACTATACAGGTGAAGGTATGGGGGACATTTGAGGCCCAACATGAGCAAACCCAAGACATCCTATGGATGTAGTTGCATTATTGATATTTATGTTATTTTCATTTTCTTTAAGACACATGACACCTAAAAAGACTCCATAAACTCACAATCTTCTTATGTATGTTCCTGTAGATGTCGGCTAGACAACAACGAGGGGGTAAAAGATCAGGAAGGTCTCACGAACGCTTGGCCACTAAAATCGCAAAACAAATGGCCGCGGTGCTTCCTGACATTGTGGTTCAAGTACAACAAGCTCTCGCCACAAATCCCACAAATCCACCCCAGCAAGAAGACTAGAACGTCGGCAACCCTCCTACCAAAAAGTGCTCATATAAACATTTCAAGTCTTGCGATCCTCCTAAATTTGAAGGGACTGAAGGTGTCACTGCTGTCCTCCATTGGTTTGAGGAAATGGAAAATACCTTCCTCAACTGCGATTGTCCCGAGGATCGCAAGGTACGATACGCAACTGGGAGACTATTTGGGGTAGCTCTTACCTGGTGGAATACTGAAAAGGGTAAGAGGGGAGTCGATGATGCAATGGCCTTAACGTGGGAGGAGTTAAGGGAAATCATGACGAGGCGATTCTGTCCTAGAAGTGAGATTAAAAAGCTAGAGGACGAATTTCATTCTTTGAAGCAAAAGGAGGGAGATCATACTTCCTACAACAAAAGAGTTGAACCAAATGGTCCCTAACTTGTTCACCCAGTTTACCGCTTAATCGAGCATTATATTCGAGGTCTTCCCTCGAAAATTCAAGATTCAGTTCTCAGCACTTCACCAGCAACACTTGAAGCTGCTATGGAACTAGCTACTGAACTGACCGAGAATCGAATTCGCAACGGTAAGTTTAAAGAGGAGAAAAAGAAAGCCCCCGTTGAGGGCCAAACTTCAAACCATTCCACCTCCTCCTCTAAGTTTGCTAACAAGAGGAAACGTAACACCAGAAACTTCGCTGTCACACAAACCAATTTCCCTATCCCTGCTGCACCCATTACCCAAGTTGCCCCCTCACCTGCACCATACAAAAGGCCATACTCTGGCCCGTTACCAAAATGCAACCGTTGCCAATACCACCACTTTCCTGATCATCCCTGCCAACATTGCACCGGCTGTGGTCGCGCAGGTTATACTGTTCAAACCTGTCGCATACCTCAGCGAACGAACCGCCACCAGCCTTCAACCCAAACCCACCAACAAATAATGGGTCAAGCCCAACAACCCCTACTACTACCACCTACCCAACATTTAACCCAATCATACTACCAACCCAACTATCCCATGGTGCAACCTATGCGGGCTTGCTACAATTGTGGAGACCCAAGCCACTTTAGAAACACTTGTCCACGTTTAGTGAACATTATTCATGCTCAAGCCCAAGCCAATCCGGTGAATCAAGCTAACCAAGCTCCTCCACCTGCAAGAGGAAGAGCTTTCAACATCAACGCTAATCAGGCTAGAGCTGACATCAATGTGGTTAACGGTACGTTTCTTATCAATGGTAGTTATGCATCCATGTTGTTTGATACTGGTGCGGATAATAGTTTTGTGTCTTTAGAGTTTGAACCCATCCTAAACCAAAATCGTGATAAGCTCATGGAATCCATAACAGTAGAAGTTGCTGACGGGAAACCGGTCTCATTAAACTCTATTATACGCAATTGTACTCTCACCTTAAACGACCACGATTTTCCAGTTGACCTTATTCCTATGAAGTTGGGAAGCTTTGACATTATAATTGGTATGGACTGGCTCAGCCAACATCAGGCTGAAGTGGTATGCCGCGAGAAGTTTATACGCATTCCTCTTCCAAACGGTTAGACTCTACGAATCTTTGGAGAAACCCCATCGAAAGGGCTCAGATTAATGTCATGTCTTCAAGCTCGAAAATATCTTCGCAAGAATTATGTCGCATTTTTAACCCATGTCGTCAAAAAGGGAACCATGGAGAAGAAACTCGAAGACATCCCAGTAGTAAAAGATTTCCCGCAAGTTTTTCCTGACGACATTTCAGGACTTCCTCCCGTGAGGGAAGTCGAATTTCGCATTGATCTTATACCTGGTGCTACACCAGTTGCAAAGTCTCCTTATAGGTTAGCCCCCTCTGAAATGCAAGAGCTAGCCAGTCAATTGCAAGAGTTGACTGACAAAGGATTCATACGTCCTAGCTCCTCGCCTTGGGGTGCACCTGTCCTTTTTGTGAAGAAGAAAGATGGATCGTTTCGCATGTGCATCGACTACAGAGAACTCAACAAGTTAACGATCAAGAATCGCTATCCATTACCTCGCATTGATGATCTTCTTGACCAACTTCAAGGCGCCAGCTGTTTTTCAAAAATCGACCTTCGATCTGGTTATCATCAACTCAGATTACATGAAGAAGACGTCCCAAAGACCGCTTTCCGAACTCGTTATGGTCATTATGAATTCATGGTCATGCCATTTGGTTTAACCAACGCTCCAGCTGTCTTCATGGATCTAATGAACAGAGTCTGCAAACCCTATCTCGATCGTTTTGTTATAGTCTTCATCGACGACATCCTCATTTATTCAAAGTCTAACTCTAATCATGAACGACATCTTTGACTCATCCTTACACTTCTAGAGAATGAAAAGCTTTACGCCAAATTCTCCAAATGCGAATTCTGGTTAAAAGAGGTACAATTCCTTGGACATGTAGTCAATGATAAGGGAATACATGTCGACCCCTCAAAGATCAAAGCGGTACAAGAATGACAAGCGCCACGTACACCAACTGAAGTAAGATCATTCCTTGGTTTGGTTGGTTATTATCTCCATTTCATCTCAAACTTCTCTCGCATTACTGTACCACTCACGGCTTTAACTCATAAGGGAAAACCTTTCATATGGGGACCCAAACAAGAAGAAGCCTTCCAAACCCTTAAACAAAAACTATGTGATGCACCAATCCTCACACTGCCTGAAGGTTGTGATGACTTCGTGGTTTATTGTGACGCGTCAGGGCAAGGACTAGGCTGTGTTCTAATGCAAAGAGGAAAGGTTATAGCTTATGCTTCGAGACAACTCAAGACTCATGAGAAGAACTACACCACCCATGACCTAGAACTGGGAGCCGTTGTGTTCGCTCTTAAGATATGGAGACATTATCTCTACGGTACTAAGTGTGAAATATACACTGACCACAAGAGTCTTCAACATATCTTCAATCAAAAGGAGTTAAACATGAGGCAACGAAGATGGGTCGAACTTCTAAATGACTACGACTGTGAAATTCGGTACCACCCTGGCAAGGCAAATGTGGTGGCTGATGCACTCAGTCGAAAGGGTTATGCGAACTCCATTCATCTTCTATGTTCGCAAATCATAACTGACATTAAAGATCAAATTCGAGAAGCCCAACATGTTTCAGTAACGGAAGACGACGTACGAAAGGAGCTGTCCTGTGGAGCTGAACTTAAAATTGAAACTAAATCTGACGGTATTCTGTACTATCTAGATCGCATATGGATTCCTGACCACAACAACCTTCGTGAATTTCTTATGAGTGAGGCTCACAAACACGATACTCTATACACCCAGGAGCCGATAAGATGTATCAAGATCTTCGATACACCTACTGGTGGCCTGGAATGAAAAAGGATATTGCTGTTTTTGTTTCCAAGTGCCTTACATGTTCCAAGGTGAAAGCTGAACACCAAAGACCCTCAGGACTTCTGGTCCAACCTGAAATACCTGTATGGAAGTGGGAAAACATAACCATGGACTTCATTACCGGGTTACCTCGCACTTCTGGTGGGTATGACACTATATGGGTAATCATTGATCGTCTTACAAAATCAGCTCACTTTATTCCTATCCGCGAAGATTTCAAGAACGAGAAGTTAGCTCGTATTTATATCAGCGAAATCATAAGCCGACATGGTGTACCGTTAAGCATTATTTCAGATCGTGATGGTCGTTTCACTTCACGAACATGGCAAGCAGTACAAGCCGCTTTGGGTACACGATTAGATCTCAGTACCGCTTATCATCCTCAAACTGATGGACAATCTGAACGCACCATTCAAACTCTTGAAGATATGCTTCGAGCATGTGTCATAGACTTCAAGGGAAATTGGGACGCTCATCTACCATTAGTTGAATTTTCGTACAACAACAGCTATCATTCAAGTATCGGCATGGCACCTTTTGAAGCTTTATATGGTCGTAAGTGCCGATCTCCAGTATGTTGGCACAAAATTGGGGAAGCTCAAATCACCGGTCCGGAATTGATTCAAGAAACCACAGACAAGATCCATCAAATTCGAAACAATCTTCTAGCGGCTCAAAGTCGTCAAAAGAGTTATGCAGATAAACGACGGAAGCCTTTGGAGTTTAACATTGGTGATCATGTACTTTTAAAGGATCACCGTGGAAGGGATTAGTTCGTTTTGGTCAAAAATGCAAGCTAGCACCACGCTACGTAGGACCTTTCAAGATACTCGAAAGAGTAGGACCTGTAGCATACAAGCTTGATCTACCAGAAGAACTCAACAGGATTCATCCCACATTCCACGTATCAAACTTGAAGAAGTGCCTCGCTGATGAAAACCTCCATATTCCTCTGGAAGATATTCAGATTGATGAATCTATGCATTTTGTTGAAAGACCAGTAGAGATCATGGACTTCGGAGAAAAACGTCTACGACGAAGTCGCATTCCAATTGTTAGGGTACGTTGGGAGTCGAAACGGGGACCTGAGTTTACTTGGGAACGTGAAGACTCAATGCGCGAAAAATACCCGCATCTTTTTCCTACTACTACTACTTAAATTTCGGGACGAAATTCCTAAAAGTAGGGGATACTGTAACATTTGTCAAAAACGGGTTTTCCACACCCGCTCCGTTTGTAATCGAATATCAAGTTATAAATGTTTCGTTGCGTATTTATGTCAATTTTAATTTTTAATGATGCATAATTAATAAACAAACTAGAATATAAAAGTTATAATTGATAAAAAGTAAAAATAAAATAATTAAAATAAAAATCAGGCTGCCGGGACTCGAACCCGGGTCAGCCGGGTTTAAACTCAAAGACTTATCACACACACACATAACCACTCCGCCACTTGATGTTTTCTGTAAATTCTAGGAAACAATTAAATTTTATGGTCGATCATAAATCAATCTGGTTACGCCAACTGTAACCGAAATCGGTCACCAAACGTCCAAAAACGTTTGATTGTTCGCGGTTTACCGATTATAACCGCTACACCGACACCTCCAATCAATTTAGCTTTGAATGGACTTGAATTCAAGAGTGGATCGGTTTTAATAACCGAAAACTTGTATTTTCTGAATTACTTCAATCATTGTCCCTCTCGCGACTCAAACACATTCTGCAAACCTTCAATTTCATTTTCGCACAACTTTCAGTTCGTCGGAGCAGCTTTTTGAACTCGCCGGACTTTCGCCGGAAAACCGTGTTTTCCATCAAATCAGTAAGTCTCTCAATTCTTTCATTGTCTATCAGTTGTTAAGCTATTGCTAACTCAAACCTTTCAATCGGAATCAATTTCAGACGTCGATATCGGATAATTCCCTCTCGCCGGAAAACTTCTGAAAATTCCTAACTTCCGCTGTAAAACTGTATAGTCATTCAAACCTTCTGATAACTCTTGTTTAGTACTTCAATTCCACAATTAACTAATCAAAACTGTTAATTTGTTCGCTCAGTCGAAGTTCATAAAAAACAGAGCCGACGCCTTGCCGGAATTCTGAGATAAATCATTCCTCCGGTATGTTTACTTCCAACACCGTCTCTGCCATTTCATTTTAGTCTTATGAATGTTTGTCAATCAAATTAAACAAGAAACAATAGAGTAATCGTAGGCTGTAATTCGGTAACGAAGAAGACGAAGTAGGTTGATTATAAGTTTATTATAATTTGGATATTATCTCGGGTTAGACACACAGTCCATCGGTGGACTGTGTGCACACATATATCACACGCCGCGAGTTCGATCCTTGATACACACACACTCTCTGTAATTAAAATGTTCTTTTTTTTACAGAACCGGATCCTTTTCGCAATTAGATATTAAGTATAATAAAAATCTGTATATTAACCAAGTTAGACACACAGTCCAGCGGTGGACTGTGTGTAACATTAAATCACAGGTCCCGGGTTCGAGACCTGTTGACGGCACCGGTTTGATAATTAAAATCCTTTTTAAAAATAAATGAATTTTGAATAAACTGAATTAGTATATAAATATAATTAAAAACAAGATTATTTCGGGTTAGACACGTAGCTCAGTTGGTAGAGCTGCGTGCACGCGTACGGGAGGTCTCGGGTTCGAGTCCTGCCCGGCGCATACATTTACACAATAAAACCGGTCAAACAGTCAAACAGTCAATGGTCAACGGTCAACGCAAAAGTCAACATATTTTTTTATATTTTTATTTATTTAATTTAATTCAAAAATCAATTAAAAATACTTAAAAATAATGTTTTTAAAGCTAGGAAATAGCCTTAAACTCACAAAAAAAAAATATCAAAAAATTCTATTAAAATTATTAATAAAATCCACTCATTAACTATACCTTCCATTATTATTTAGGTTAGTTAATCCTCATTGTTCAATCCTTCAAACTCGTGCGCATCTCATCATCTCCAACCAAACGCACCCAAGGTGAGTGAATCTCTACAAATTCCCCGTTTTAATCACTTTTTTGGGGTGTATCATGTGTCTTACCATTTATTATATTTAAATCATTGTGTATACATTATATCATGAACAAATGTGTATTCAGCTTGTATCAACTGTTGTGTGGTTATTGTTTAGATTTAATTTATTATTTTCAGTACATGCAATTCCATAGGCCGCCGCTCCCCATTACATTATGAGCGTTGAGCAGTTCCCCGTTACATTATGAGCGTGAACCTGGCGTTGCCAACATTCGATCGGCTCCGTTTGATTGAGCCTTAATCGCACAGACATTCATCATAGGCCGTCCGTTCCCCATTACATTATGAGCGTGAACGTGACGTTGCCAACATATACAGTTTCATTCATGTTATATATTCATGCAAGTTCATATGTTATTGTATGTTATTGTATGTTATAGTTTGTGGTTGTTATTGCTATTGTTTGATTATTTACATTTACTCACATATGATTATTGCACAATTTTTCCTTGATAAAATAACAAGAAAATCAATAATAAATGTTTATCTAACAAGGTTCACTAGCCAACTTATATTGACCCAAAACCCCCCATTTTTACACATGATACAGGTGAACCAGCTGCAGCAAGAAACAAATAGGATTGGCTTAGAAGAATAAACTGGTTTAGAGCTTGGATTGTTTAGTTGGTTATTTTTCTTTGTATTTGTATGGACATGTTTGGATTATTGAGAATGTAATTTTGACTTTAATAAATATGAAACATATTAGTAAATATCATGAGCTTTGGTGATAACCCAATTATGCCCCGACTCTTATTCCGCTGCGGGTCGGGGTGTGACAGATATATGTATATAACAAAGAAACATGTAAAAGATTATATAAAGGGTATATATACGTATAGGGGTGTAAACGAACCGAACGTTCAGCGAACAGTTCGTGAACCGTTTGGCGGGAAGTTCGTTTATGTTCGTTCGATTAGCTTAGCGAACGAACACGAACAAAAAATTCCATTCGGTTAGCTTAGCGAACGAACACGAACACAAGTCTCGTTCATTCGATTGCGTTCGTGAACGTTCGGTAATATGTTTGGTTACGTTCATTCGTGTTCGTTTGATTATATTAAAAAATAATAATAATAAACCTTTTATCTAAACATATTGAAAACTTAAAACCATATTTTTTCTAAGTTAGCTAAAATTTGGACATTTTAAGACATTATTGGAGACAATTGTGTCTAAGTTAGTTAAACTTGATTCATCGTTTGGTGGTGTAGTAGGCTTCCTGTGTTTTGATTTATCATTTGATGATTGTATTTAACTACTTATATCCAATGTTTAAGGATAAAAATGTTTTTATTTTTTATTTTCAAGTAAAATATTCGTTTGCGTTCGTTTTTATTTGCTTGTGTTAGTTTGTGTTCGAGACCAATGTTCATGAACTGTTCGCGAACAACTGAATTTCCTTAACGAACGAACACGAACATAAACTTATGTTCGGTATGCGTTCGTGAAAAGTTCACGAACATGTTAATTTCCTTAATGAACGAACACGAACATGGCCTTGTTCGTGTTCGTTCAATTCGCTTACAGCCCTATATGCGTATATATGTTTACATGGCACCCCTTCTTAAACAGATTAATTTTAAATAAAATAATAATAACTGTTTGGTTATATACTCTTTAATTTAATAATAATTTAAGATATTTATTTTCTCTAAGGTTAAGAAAAAATATAAAATATAAAAAGATCAACCGGACTCGTCATAATTTGTTTGAATTCACAGATTGCAATTATATATAGTTACTTAGATCCTTTAGCCGCATATTTGACAACACTATTAACATTATTTTGGTAAATAATCATAGTTTTGTATCAACTTAACATTCACACAAACATCCGTACGTCTCTATCTCCCTTTTTCAAATATTTATCGTTTAAGACACGTAACTAGAATTTATGCAGGATGGAATTATGACCATGCTTTAGGCACGTAATTAGCGATTAATGTACTAAACTCCAAAACGTAATATGGTTAAAAGATATAAAAACCATCAATGATAATTCAAATCAATATAATGAAATATAACTTTCTTTTAAAATAAAAGAGAAATATTGTTAGAATTTACCAAAATATCCAAGACTAACTTTGACTTACCAAAATGGTCACCTCATGCGTTATTGGAGCAGCGCATCATGGATTCAAATGCGCAGGATGAGTCTTTCAATAAAAAATAGACACGTGACAGCAGAATCCTCCAACGAGTCAGGCAGACTCCTCCAAGGAGTCAGACAGACTCTTCCAAGGGGTCAGGCAGACTTTTTCAATATATTCTTAAAATATTTTAAAAAATACTTAAAATATTTTTTTTTAAATTTATATTTTTTAATTAATTTTTTTTAATTTATATATGCAAAGTACTTTTTAAAGATATTAACTAAATAATTGTAAATTTATATACGTAAAGTAACTTTTTAATTTAAAAAAAATAATTTTAAAGTATTTTTTAAAGTATTTTAAAGATATTTTTACGTATATAAATTTAAAATATTTTTTAAAAATATTTTTAAAAGATATTTTTAATATTTTTAAAAGTATTTTTTTTTAATTAAGTATTTTCTTAGAGTATCTTAAAGATATTATTTTTAAAATTTTAAAAAATGTTTTAAGTATTTTATTAAAGTATTTTTTTAAATTTTTTTAAAGTATTTACTGACTCCTTGGAGGAGTCTGCCTGACCTATTGGAGGAGTCTGCCGCCACGTGTCCATTTTTTATTGAAAGACTCATCCCCGCATTTGAATCCGTAATGCGCCGCTCCAAGGACGCATAAAGTGACCATTTTGGTAAGTCAAAGTTGGTCTTGGCTATTTTGGTAAATTCCACTTTCTAAATTCCTTTCACACATACGCATTATGAATAATATTAAAAGAGATCATGGGTTATATTTCGGGCCTAGAGTATCGACATCACATTATATCGGTCGTCCCTTCGCATCAAGTTTAATTCATTTATAGGACATGATGTCAAATAAAGGTTTTTTTTTTAACGGTTGGTGGGGGTAAAACATGGGTCTTGTGTGGACTTTGTATAACCTAAGTCTCCATCGGTTTTAGTAAAGGTAAACCTTATATCACTCATTGTAAGTTATATAACATTTTTTTCTTCGATAGGTTAAAATTTTGAAAATTGCTTTATGCCTCTAAAAAGGTTCAATTGACCATTTCCACCACTCACGTACCTCTCTTGGAGTTAGGTGACTCGTTTGTTTATCACTCCCTCACATTGCATGTCAGATGTGACAATATAGAGTGGTTATTCGGAGTCTATCTCACATGTGACGATAATTGTTGCATCAATTATTTTTTTTGCAATGCTTAAGAAGTGGGAAGTGGATATTATCCATGTGTTTGATAAACAAAGGACATCATTCCATGTGTTTGATAAACAAAGGACATCATTCCATGTGTTTGATAAACAAAGGACATCATTAGCGCCATAATGATGATTATTTTCGTTGTGACTTGGCTCCTAAGTAAGTATAAGAAGATGTGCTTTCACATAGAGAAGAACTAATTGAGAGCAACAAACGAACATATGAATGCTTATTTTGCTAGGGAAAAAAGGCTTATAACCTTCGACAAATTTATACCTTATAATCAAAGCACATCCACCTCCTCCTAGGCATTTTACCATGGATGGGGAAGGGCAAGGGCATGCAACACAACTAGAAAGTCGATAGACAACCTAATCATCTAGACAAGGTTACAAACATGAGAAAACGAGGGAATTAAACAAAAAGCGAATGAAAATTTTTTAGGCAAAACAGTAGATGCAAACAAGACAAGTGATAGAGATCTTATCACTCATGTGCGATGAACCAAGCATTATAATTTTCTTCAAGCGGTATGTCCTTCTAAGGAGGGTCCGTAAGTCTCTAGTAGTTAAGGTCAAAGCTAGAACAAATATCACAGTAGAAAGAGTTTTGATACGTATTCCCCTGTAAAACGTCTCATGTGTAGGTGTTTTCTGTGTCTAGAGAATATTCTTAATCTCTCTAACTTATTGTCACCACAATTGAGATTTTATATCACACTCATCCATATAAGGTTAATCCATGTGTGTAACTTAAATGATATCCTATGTGGGTTATTTTCCACTAAACCGATCATGTGTGACGGCGGGTGGCACTGTCTTCCTAGGTCTGAACTCAAAGGATGATTGTATCATCTCAAACAAGAAACATGTATGAGCATGTTGTTGTGTCGTAGGGGTTTTGTAGTTTTAAACTATTACTTCCTCCCTATTTCTGTTTTTAAGTCGACCAACATTACATTAGATATAAAGGATCTCATGGTCCCTCATCACCTTCAAACTAGTCATTACCAAAAGGTCCACGAGATATCCGTGCATTTGGGAGCATTCACACATGCTTTCATAGTCCAAAAACCAATTAAGAAACTGTAACATCTATGTGCCTTCTATTTATACTTGACAGATACATTGTAACTGGTAGAGTGGTAGCAAGGGACCATTAATTGAGGGGAAATGTACCTTAACCCGATCAAGTAGTTCAGTTTAGGCACCGACACTTACCAACACACGTGTGAATGCTCCACACACCTGTGTGAATGTTTATTTGTGATGTGGAATGACTGGTATTTATAAAATAGAATGTGGGTAACAAAATAGTAGCTAGAATACTTATTTAATTTGTGCTCACTCTCTGGGAGTAGTAGCATAAATCATTTTGTCATCCATATATTAGGTTGGGTGTCTAACCACCATTTTCACCCCAAGTGATTGACTATACGCGAGTTGTTTTTAAGTTATGGCTTATCTTTGACCTACTCTTTAAGTTCTCACCTTAAAATAACATTTTATGTTACGTCATTTATTTAGTAAAAGACTATAGGTTTAAACAAACAAAAGCGATGTAATTTAGCAATAATCATCTTTTCAATACATAATATTGCATCGTGCAACTGAAAATAATTTGGAATATACTCGGATAGGGCTCTTCGCGAAACACCTTTTACGAAAAAAAAAGATTCGTTAGCCTCGTCACAGAGGGGAAGCCCCTGAGTGACCAACCCAGTCGTGAAAGTAAGATTCGATTCTTTGACAATTGATCCGTGAGAGAATCAAAGCATTCGATTAATGTGAAGTTGTTGTGAAAGAATGTTCTAATGCACACTCTTCGAATGATAGAAGGAGTATTTGTATTCTCTTTACCTTTACCTCACATTGAGCCATTAAACGTGGATAATGATTAAATCTTTAATAGATTTGTCCCAAATTGTGTTTGTTAAATCAAATTCAAGATTACGCAAGATATCTGATGGTCAAAGCTTTTATCTTTCAACCCATGGCAGACTTTTTGGTCGCTCCCCATGCTTTGACTTGGCAGTCATTTAGTGCACCCCAACACACTAGATTACAATATTTCACCATGGTTGAACAATGTCTAAGCTTGGTGTGCGCCAAGGATCCCCAACCTTCTTAAAGATCAAAAATTATAAAATTGTTCCATGGTACGACACCAATTCTTGTAGCCCAGACAATGCATGGCCTTGAAATTCATGATTGAACTTCTTCGGATGTCATCCCTTCACCTTCTTCATCGTGACATTAAAATTTTGAGATTGAAGAATATAAGTAAATGATAAACATAGTTGTTACATCAATGATTCCCTACAATGCTTGACAAGTGGAATGCAGACGTAATATGGACACCCATGGAGATAGAAGAATCCCGTTAGTCTTACCATGGGCGGAACCATGGAGGGCCATCGGGATCTATTGAGTGCCGACACTCAGTCACTAGAATACGTTGGATTTTTGTTATAAATCTAATGTTTTTAAGAAAAAGATGAGTTTGATATCTTGGTTGTAGTCGGTAAAGAAAAGAATATATGATTACACCGACCAAAAAGTTTTCGTTCTAATAGTGAGTCTTGCCAAGAGATTATTGTCATCATGACATGACTCTAACGTAAGAAGACAACGCTTATAAGGAGACAAGATGCAATTGAGAATTACAAAATGTTATAGGTTATGTCAAATGGTTTTTTTATTGGGGTTATGTCAAATGGTTAGAGTATTGTATCTTGGTTGTAGCATTTGTCATTTTGCCCTTTGTGTACTAGGTCGTACCTTGGAGTTTGAGTGGGTGTCTAATCATCCTTTGTGGTCGAGCGGCCCCATTGCATATGTTTGAACTTCTTGTTAGCATAGGAGTGATAGGACTATAATGGTGGTCCTAATTGTGCAAAGTGATAAATGAGATATGCAAATGCAGAAAATGGGATCATATAATATAAAGTCTTGGGTTTAATCCAGCATGAGGTTCTGAGGTTGTAACATAGGGCCCCGTTGCCATGGTGTTGATATGTTCATGCATGTACTCTAGTATTTTCGTCTATGTTTTGTCATTGTAACTTCTTTTTTATTGCTTACTTTAATCATAGCCCCGATACACAAATAGGCCACCTCTATTTGTCGGCTTAATTGTATTTGTACAATAACAATACCCAATATATCCCACCTATAGCAAAATATATCTTAATTGTATCTGTAAATTAATAAAATACGAAATATATTATCATTATTATTATTATTATTATTATTATTATTATTATTAGTGGGCTGGCTCGCGTGATATGACGGGTGTCATCCAGATATTTTTAGAAAGCACAATCTAATTCGACCTACGTTAAACACTGATTATATTTAGGTATTATTATTATTATATTATTTAGTAACTATATACTTAAGAAAATAAATAAATCTTAATTTAAATAATATTTAGTTAAAAATATAAATAGTAAATTTAAATTTGTATTTAAAATATTTATAAATAAGATAATACTTAATGTAGTGAATTAAATAATCTCATTTGCATCAGATATATTAACTATGAGAAGTTTATTATATGCAGGCAAATTAGGAACTAATGTATAGAATATTTGTACCGTACGCAACAAAATTTGTCTTACGCATCTTAAACTCTAAGATAAATTACAATGATATCTTTCTAAAATGTATTATATAGTGTATAGATTATTATTATTATTATTATAAAAGGAATCTCGGTGTGTTTGACAAGAGCTTTTAAGGGGGTGATTAAGTTTCTTTTTGTGATGGTTATGTTTGGTTGGAAGTTTAAAAGTAGATGATTCGGAGTTACACATAGATTGAGGTTTTTATAGAACTAACTAGGTGATCCATGAATTCGTAGTAAACAATCTATAACTATACGTCTATACTACAAAGACAAAGGTTGGAGCGTTGAAAAATTAAAAAATATTTGGAGGATTAGACAGCCCCTTGAACCGTTCTTTATATGGATGGGTTTGGACATTGATTATCTATCATTGTTTTTAACTTCAAGCCGAAGTTAATATTTTTCTGCAAAATCATGTACTTCCCAAAGAGGTCAAGGTTCAAATCCCATAGCGTAAAATGGTGCGTAATTAGGAGTAGATTTGATTATCATAAAAAAGAAACTTCAAACCGAATACATACAGCTTCTAATCAGGGCATTTAAGCACAAAATTACTAGGCAAGGATTGGTTTTCTTTTTGGGGCTGCTGGAGTCTCTGGAGACCTCGAAACGGGGTCAGGTTTGAGAACAAACACGTCAAAATTAAGGAGATGGTTTGCGAAGTCAAGTCATTAGGCTAGTTGTGGTTTAAAAACAGGTCTAAACTAAAAGACATATCATGGGATTCTTGGTGTAAATTTGTAATTATGTAGTCGTTTCTTTGTTGTATGTGGTCGCCTGGTTTGGGTTCGGCCGGTTTTTAACGAAGTTTACGTTTAAAAAAAAGGCAAGGATTGGTTGGGCACATGCAAGTTAGTGGCCTGGGTACCTGCCTAGTGGTTAACCCTAACCGTATGGTATGTAACTCTACAGTGGAGGGGTGGGGGAGACCAGTCGTCAGACCATGCCTTGCCTGCTTGACTGACTGACTCACTCTTCAAACTCTTTATTTTTATTTTTATTATAATTTAATTTTTAGGAATTAGTGTGAGACATAAGTAATAAGAATATGTACGAAAAATTAAGAAACGAATAGTATAATGATGAGAGTCGAAGAAGCAAAAGTACGAGGGGATTGTAGGCGTGGGCATCGGTGAAAGTGCAACTGCATGGGCATGGACATGAGTTGCAATTGTCTTATGTCCCAAAAGCATCTTTTTATCTTTATTCTTCAACATGCATGCATGACTCTAAGTTGCCATTGGCCTTTTCAATTAATGTTTTTCAATAATTATAACTAGCAATAACACCCGTCCGTGTTGCGACGCGGGTACATCGCAAACATCAAATAAATTAGTCTAAATGTTATGTGATGCGTTAACCATATGAAAACACACGTGTCGACGTAATCGATTGAACTCAATGTAACCTATATAAACAATGTGATTGGATCAAAACATAAAGTAAAACAAATTTATACCGTACAATCATAACGTATTACATGTGACCCTAGTCATACATAGAAAATGTAACGAGTATGACGGAAAAGTTGACACATATAACCAAAAGAGATTAATTAGAGCGTTTAAAAAAAGGGGAAAAAGAAACCACAATTTGACTCCACTACGATCGAAACAAAATTTACAAACATTTATGAAATAATCACGAAAACATATTATATCTTATCTGACTCGTTCTCCAAAAAAGTCTACGTCGAAACATACACCAACTTGAATTTATACCGAAACGCACATAAAAAAGTGCACGAAAAGTTTTTTAAATGAAAATGTATTATATTTAACCTGAATCGTTTCCAGGAAAAGTTTACGTCGAAATGTAGAGCAAATCGAATTTATACAGACACGTACACAAAACGGTGCACGTAAAAAAATTGTTTTTTTTCTTAAGTATACCTAGTGGTAAACTTGAAACAAATTATTAGTAATAACTTAATAGGTTAAATACGTTCTTAAAATTGTGACAAGTAGCACTAATGCCATACCACTAACAACGACCACCAACATTAGAAGAGCTCAAAAAAATAAAATACAAAAAATAAAAAAATAACACTGAACGAAAAACAGACATAAAATCGTTCAACCACGCACGCCCATTGCGACGTGTTAATGCGAAGAAGTTAGCCATAAACATTAACTGTTGAAAATAATAACTAAGTCGATATAGGAGACGCACGTTATGAGGAACTTGTTAAACAAAGAAAAATGGACGTGTTGTGACTGGTCTGTCAAACGGGAAAAAACAGACGAAAAACGTGAACTTCACATGCACGTTGCGGCGTGTTGACTCGCGAAATTTAGAACGAAACGTAAAACGAAAAACTTGCAAAACATGAAAAGTATGGGCGGGCGAAAGTTAAAAATAAAAAGTATGGGGTTAAATTGTAAAAGATGAAAAACTTTAGGTAAAAAAATAAAAAAGTTAAAGGGGTTAAATACAAAAAATAAGGACTTTTGGGTTAAAGTTGAAAAATACAAAAACTTTTTTGAAAAACACCCCATACATAAGTTATAACAATGTAAAGCAACAAAATGTTGCTAATTTATATTTTGTAAATATTAAGTCTGTTATATTATTATTAATTTTATTTTTAACAAACAACAAAAGATCGATCATCTAGATAAACCCAATGGCAAAAGAACGCCTATACCCGTGAATGTAGACGGCGCTAGTAAACCCAGCCCACCACAATTTCAGAGGAAACCCAACCCAACGTTCGCTCAACCAAAAAGCAACTATACTCCAAACAAGATTTAAACCCATAACCTACACCTTGAAATATTATAAGACTTCCAGTTTACCAAAAAGTCATCGGCGAAATGTATTTGATTTAAAATTTTGATCCTTTTAATTTAGCTAGTATCTATAAATAAGTTAAGAAAATTATAAATACAAAAGCAAAACCAAATAAAAGGAATATTTTACAAAGCATATATTTATTTCTATATCTATACCACTATATAAAAAGAAATTTTTATGGACAATCATGTTATTTAACTTCAACTAGAATTAAGCCCTTTGTGTTGCGGTGGGAGGAGAGGCGTAAAACCGTGCCAAATAGCACCAACACTACACCACCAATATCAAAACGTAAAATATAAAAAAGAATAACTCAATCTATTTAGGAACCACGCGTTGCGACGAACCTGTCAAACAGGAAAACAGAGACGTAAAAACGTTGTATCACACACACACGTTGCGCCGTATTAACTCACAAAAATTTAGAACGAAACATAAAACGAAAACTTATGAAAAAAATGAAATGTATAAGGAACAAAGTTAAAAGTAAAAAAGTATTGATATTAAATTGTCAAAGATGAAAGTTTTAGGTTATAAACAAAATAATAATATATTATTAAAAAAATACCCTAAGCATTAATTACAACACCATTATGTATAACAAAGTTGTATAAAAAAATTTAAGACATTTAAGAAAATCTATAACGCATTTGTTACAAATCTTGATACATAAATGATACCAATGAGCTTATAGCTTAGTGGTACCCACTACCAATGAAGTTCATTGCCCACATGTGAAGCTGTAGTGGCGCTGGTTCGACCCTTGTGGTGGCCAGATTATGTGGATGGTGTGCAGAGGTAATTTGCCGGCATCATAACCCTTGTGGGGTGGGATGATGGGTATCCTATAGGGTACCAGGGACATGGTTCCTTCCTTAACCCTTTTTTTATACATAAATGATGTGCCATCATTTATAAATGTTTTATATACACATTTATACCAGTTTGTTTGTAATTTTGAGACCTTATTATGGGGAAATGCTATTCTAAATCGTTCCTATTTTTTATTTTCGTAAAGTCTCCGGAAATAAAAAGAAGTGAAAAACAATGAAAACGAAAGAAAAGTTGCAAGTTTACCTCATGCACGACTATGAATCACACGTGCACCTCCATACTGCCTCAAAGTTTGTCTTTTGACAAAACAGAAGAACCAATGGTAGAAGATGCACGTCTGTTTACACTCATGTGCATGACCATGACTACCAAAAAGAAAAATTAGAAAAGACAAACAAATACAACAAATATGCCGGCTAAAGACAATTGTGGGACCTGTCTGGGCACCTCTCCCAGTGCACGACCATGCATAGTCAAGCACGCTCGTGCTTGTACAATTTCTGGAAGAATCTACAACAAAAAGGACACACACGACCGTGCACGTACTGCTGCACGGCCGTGCACTATGATCACCAGCACCATTTAAATAGGGCTCATTCCCTAATCATTTGATGTGTGCCAAGTGGGGGCCAAACTTGTGTCTTGGGACTTGTTCCTGGTTTCTCTCATCGCTCTTTGGACCTTTTTGAGAGCCATGTCTCTCCTTGAAGTGTGAATGTCTCCATGGACCTTTGTGCTTTGATGCCTATGTGTGCAATTTTTTTATTCTTTTTAAGCCTCATTGCAAAGAAGAAGAGAGGTTGATCCTTAGGGAAGGCCTTCATGCCGACCGAAACCTCTCCAAGGTTGGAATTCTAACATTTTTCCTTGATTTACCACCTCAATAATAAGGCACCGTAGTTTAATTCACTAAATAAATGTAATAAATGAGAGTTAGGGAAAACTTTACACACAATTAAGTTTGAGCTTATCATCACACGAGTTGCTAGTCGCCTTGGGTAAAAGTGTTATCTTCAAATGGTTGTAATTTCCTCTCACTTTTGGATTAGTTAAACTTATTTAATCTAGTATTTTATTTTATTTTTAAATCATCCGTGTGTTTATCTTTCTGCCAATTCTTTGTTTATCATCTCTTGTGACACGATCATTTGTCTTCTAGAAAAATTAAATTAATAACTTAATTTGAATAAATTAATCAAACTTAACTTAAATAAAACTGGGGACATGTATGACTTCTGGTATCTTTGATCAAATGCGGTGTAAGCTTCCTGCATTGAAGCAGATCTTACTAGAAGTTTCTGGTATAGAACTAGATTCGAGTGACAAACTTCTGGTATTGAATCAGGTCTCACCATTATGCATAATATATACTTTAAAAACCTATTTTTATCAAATTTTACATGTTAAGATATATTTTCACAAAATAAACTTAACATACTAAAATATGCATAAATCCCTACTTATTACCATCCAAACCCTAATATCCATGATTTATCATTAACACATGTTCACTTATATTTTAACATCTCAACCTTCATCAACATCATCATCAAGCCTCATAAACACATAAAGTTACTTAAAGTGTATTTTTAGTACAAACTCCCCATATGAACGTTTTCGTCCTTAACAAGAATCATCATGCTTCACATAAACATTCAAGTATCTATAACTTCACAAATCAACAACAAGCATATATATATACATCCTTATACAAACTCATGGCTACCAATATACACTTAGATATTTCTAAACGTTTCATTCTTAATCAAGGATTCAAGTATCTATAGCTTCATAAATCAACAAATATATATATATATATATATATATATCCTTATACAAACTCATGGCTAGCAATATACACTTATATATTTCCAAAAGTTTCATTCTAAATCAAGGTTTACTTATTAGATTATACACATGTTAGCATCTTATCTTGGTGAATCTTCTTATGCAAGAGAACAAAAAACAACATGTAAAGATCATACCACAAGCAGAATTCACTAGAATAAATATATACACTATAAAACAGTGAATTACGATACCTAATATTTATAGTATGTTTTTATCTATTTTCCACACCAAACATATAATAATACCACCGATTTAATGTTTCAGGTGTATTGAAACAATTTCGACAAAAAAATGTATCCCGGATAATAACCAACGCTCGTTATAAATAATTTTGTCTTACGCGATAAGACGATATCGACGATACCAAATGCAATAACCCATGCATTTCCCCGGACATTGCTAGGCTTCATGTACGCAATTAACATGTAATTTAGTCTAAATGCATGTAATCAATAAGATAAATAGTGATTAGGTCGTATGGATTATCCTGTAATTTTGTCGTTTGTCACAATATGGTATTTAAGAGTAAAATTGTTGTTAAAAAGGATGCAGATGGACCACAGTTGGATGGAAAAATCCAAAATAATCAGGACGGATATAAGATTACTTTCAAAAATCTTCATGGCTTCGAGACAAGTATAACATTAATTAGACAAAATATGTGTGTGATTACCTAAACTTGTTTACCTGTATAAAAATAAAATAAGATTACATTTATATAATCTAAAACATATAATAAAGAACATGATGAAGTTGTAAAAAATTATCACTATTGCATATATGGTTTATATAATCTAAAACATATAACAAAGAACATGATGAAGTTGTAAAAAAACAATTATCACAACTGCAAAGTCCAAACTGAACAAAACAATTTGATAATTTATCGGAGGGACTTTGAATTTCGGAAATGGAAGAGTTTAGTTGATTTTTTTCCATCTGACTTTTGGGATGTAATGATGTTAGGAAACAAAGAGTTTCAATAAATGGAAAGAAAGCAATATGCTTCACCAAACCATCACAATGCTTAGAAAAGTAAACACCTATGTTGATAGATGTCAAAGGTTGCTTTGAAAAGTAATAAATCAGACGTATGGGCATGTAAAAGATGTTGGGTGTATATTATAATCACTAGGTTATAACCCGGGAACTTCCGAGGCAGGAAAAAATATTTTGTATTAATCGAATTATGACATTAAATAAAATAAAAATACATGTTTTGTACAAATTTTAACTTGCGGTCAACACTATTGATTCTGCAAAATTTTAACTTGCGGTCAACACTATTGATTCTCATTTTCAAAACTGACATGGACTCTTTGGTCTTATGGTACAAAATATTTTATACTTGTAGGGTCTTCATGAATTCGAAAGTGGTTAAAATATTTTTTAAAATCTGGTTGTCTATATCAGGTTGCTAGACTGATTTTGGTTTAGATCCCGTTCCAAGTGGTGAAAATAATTTCTCATCAGACATTACGGTGCAACTCCAATGTTTGTTGAATGAAATCCAAAGATAGAGTTTTGGGGATAGGCTGTCTATATTCCAAAATTGATTGCTAACAAATTTTTTTTTTCGAATCTTCAAAGTCAGTTTCTTTCGCCGTGCGTCCTCTGTTATCAACACCATTAAGATTTTTTAAATAATCCCACATGATTTAAGAACATCGAAAGTGATGAGAAAAAAAAACATTTGTATGCAAATTTACTTCGGGCCCTAAACAATCTTATAACGTAAGCAGATGTAAGTCACAAAAACACTATTCCATTAACAACCAACTATTCAGGTTACCTTTCACCACTTAGCCATTGACTCGTGATCTAGCTTATACCTTGGATCTTTAGAGGCCATTATTTCCTCAAGATTCAGGAAATTACATTAACAATTCCGCATAAAAAACAGCAGTTAGCATCCTTTTCTCCATTTCCTTATAATCAATAATCAATCAATATACAAAATTCAAAATGTCCAAGAAAAAATGCAATATGATTTCAGTGAATTAATATATACCAGCGAATTAATATTGTGCAACATAAAATAGACAGTAACATTACCATAAACAAATAACTGAGAAGCATAGTTTGTAAGTTTGCTTCATAACGCAAAAAGGTTTTCATGTAACTTAAATGATAAAAAATAAAAGATGTAAAACACCAAAGAATACCTTCTTGTATTAAATGTTTTGGTGGTGAAAAATCAATTTGAAAACCTTTTGGTGCTGAATTATGGCAATTTGAGTTGGCGAGCTCTATACCGGCTACACACCGTTATCAGTCCATATGAGCCTCAGGTTGGTTTCAAATTTCTAGGGTTCATCCGTTAACACAAAAGCGCCAATATAACGTGTAACCCAACAGATCTTAGCCCCAAAATCAGCATCCTTACCTTGATTTCTGTTGGATTTGAAGTCCCAAACAACCGTATTAGACACCAGCTCTTAGTCAGAATCGAATATAACCCCCGGATCAGTCCAAATGGTCTCCTAAAAAACCTGAAAACACATGAAGGGATAACCAATTTATGGCCTATAACAGGCATGTTAAGCCACCAACTCTAAGAAACTTACCTGATTGTTCTGGATTTAGACCTAAAAGTCCACGTCCTTTTTTCCTTCCTTCTTGAAAAATAAACCATTAATAAACAAAAAATGAAAAAAAAGTATGCCAAAAAAATAAAAATCCCAACAGATTTCAATATCAGTGTTACTTGCACCTGAAAGTTGAGGTGGTTCGATTTGTATTAGTTGATGCCGCTACAAAAGCTGGTGTAGATGAACTTGTGTAGGAACTTGTCCCATTTTCTCTCTTATATTTTCCATGTAAGCCACTAGATTCTATATTTATACATTGAATAAGAACTAATATAAAAAACAAATACTCAAGTTTATTGACATTTCCAAAATGTAAAACCAATATACCAGATGAGTTAAACTTGATGAACCACCACGTCCAGCATAAAGATCTGTACCACTAACGGAACCACGGATTGACTTTTGGGATGTAATAATGTTAGGAAACAAAGAGTTTCCATAAATGGAAAGAAAGCAATATGCTTCACCAAACCACCACAATGCTTAGAAAAGTAAACACCTATGTTGATGGATGTCAAAGGGTTGCTTTAAAAAGTAATAAATCAAAGGTATGGGTATGTAAAAGATGTTGGGTGTATATTATAATCATTTACGTTCATGATTCACAACACGCTAAAAGAAGATCCACGTTTGATGTATCGAATGTAGATTGGCTAGGGTTTGTTTTTCTTCTTATGTCTCGCCTATAAATAGAAGCCTTCTCTAACTTTTTCCACTAGCTCATTTTTCTCATAACACTTTCAAATACATATATAATTAATATCTTTATAGTTTCCTTGATATTTACATGTCAAATCAAGGAGAGATTAAAAATCAAAGATCAAGAGCAAAAAGAAGAAGTTGTGTTTCAACTTAAATATTCAAATCTTGTAATTGTAAGGTTATCATTAGCATGTTGAATGATACATTTCGCACCATTGGTTGGTGATTGTTGTATAAACACTCTAGGGAGTTAGTGTTGGGGATTAGTCAGAATTGTGATAGAGTGGTAATCAAGAAACGTAAAGCTAGATACTTGGTGTAACTAGTGAAGAAGGTGATCACCACCTTGGACTAGTGATGAAACGTAAAGGTTAACTATAGTAATAGTGGATTGAAGAAGATGATCACCACCTTGGATTAATGAAGGAGTTTATACCAGTGATCTGTTCCGTTTAAGATAAGTTTTTTAGTGGAAAAACTCTGGATTGGAGACTTAAGAAGAGGTCATAGAGTGGATTAGTTAACATCAACTTAAACCACTATAACTAGTTTAATACCCGTCCGTTGGACGGGTTACGCTAACAACGCAACAAACAAAGATATACTACAATGAGGTGTTTTGGATTGTTTCTCCTATTCTTCATTTCTATCTCCTTTTTGAAAACCATCTAACTTTTCTTTTATGCTTTTTAACCTAAAAAAACTCATTCTCAACACATTACCAAAACACACAAAAAAATTAACTTAATAACTTTTAAGAAGTCGAAAACTAAAAAACAGCTCAAAATAAGCAAACAGATACCCACATTAAGCCGACAAAAGTGCACATTATAAACAAAAACAACATTTTTAATTTATAAAAGGGAAACAAACGTGAACAGTTAACAACCAATGAAACAAATTAAAATAATATAAAAGTAAAACTGCTAGAACATGAAAACTCATTCTCAACACATAAAAGTAATAACAATGAAAGTAAAACTGCAAAAGTAAATGGTAGGCAACACTGACGAAAAGTGTAATAACAATGAAACATGGTTTAGCGCCTAAATTTTTCGGCTTTTGGATCGGCCTCTTTAACCTCAAAGATGCCCTTTTTTCGTCTTCTTTACTTGATCTACTGAGACAACCTGATCTTTCAGATCAACAACCACCTGAAACTTATACAAGTATGACAGTAAGCAATATAAAGTATAGATATAAAGTCTCTTTACATGTAAAAGACAATTACCGATTCTCGCTGACTTGTTGCATTGTGCCCATCTGATGAAATTGGTGTACATGTAGCATCATCTATTGGAGGACATTTAGAAATGTCGGTGTCGACCTCATGTTCCACATTAACAAGCACCTAAAGTTGTTATACAAGTGTGAGTGTAAGGAATATAAAGTAAAGACACAAAAGTTTGTTTACATGTAAAAAACAACTACCGATGATGTATTTTCTTCCTGCTGACTTGTTGTCTGGTCCGCATCTGACAAGTTTGGTGTATTTTTGCCATCGTTTGTTGCAGTGGACTTTGAAGTGTCACAATCAACCTCATGGTCCAAATCAACGATCACCTAAAGTTGTTACACGCGCAGTAAGAGTAATGAAAAAAAAGTATATATACAAACTTTGTGTAGACGTAAAAATAATTACCGCTGACGTCGACGTTTTAGATTGTGTTACGGGGTCCCCATAATGACTCGTGTGCCATGTCCCATTCATCATCATTGATTCGTGCTAAATACTGGCTGGTTTCGTCAAGATTGACATCAGCAGGACATGTTGAAGGAACAAAACTGGCAGCAACATTATTGACGTCATCACCCAAGTATTTTGACACGGTGAAGCGTGGACTGTAAGTAGGTGGCAAATTGTATTCATCAACCTTGATCCTAAAGATTACATGCCGAGCACACAATGTAACGGTCATAAATTCATATATCCAATACGGATCATCAGAACCCTATAAGACACCAAAAAACAATATTATACATAAGCAACAACGAAAACATAGATATGAAAAAAGGAAAAACTAAATAAATAAATGAGTATATAGACATGGGCATATTTACGTATAAAGATCGGAAAAGGACATATATTTTGTGATCAGTACATGATAATGTATAAAAGTATACCTCCGATAAGGTCTTCATAATCAATTGTTCAGCCGTAAGTCCAAGAAGAATATTTGCAGCATCGTCAAAGAGAACACATGTAATCTCTTTTCCTTGGTTCCATAATTGGACAGCCAGTTTATAACTGAATAAACGAAATTGATAACAAATATATGATATACGTTTTTAAATAAGGATGAGCAAACGCTACCAGGTTCCAGTTCCGCACCGGTATTGAATATACCGAACCGTGTAAATTGTCGGTACCGAATCGGTCCGACATTTGACACTTTTTAGGTGGCAGGTAAGTTATGGTTGGAGGTCCAGTATTGAGAATTTTGTTAACCATAAATACCGGTAGTCCACCGGTACCGAAGCGTAACGCAGGCTATACATTAGGTATTAATACGAGACCCACTTTTTGGATCATTTTAATATCTTATCAAACTTACGCATGACATGGGTTGACGACATATCTATTGCATTTCAAACAAAGGTAGCGTGCATCTGAGAAAGTCGTCTTCTTACGACATATGGTACACCGTACGTACTTCCAATCCTCCTCCAAATCAACAGCGGTTATTGTGCCTTCAACATTGTACATTTTTCCCTGTAATAAAAAAAAGGGTAAATGCACGGTACCCCTGACCGCGGGAGGGTACTCCCTCCCAAGGTAGCTTAGCCCCATAGCTGCCTTGCGGTTACTACCCAGCAGGATTATTCGGGCCGAGCTGGACTCGAACCCGCGTCCTCCCGTTTGGAATGGGTGAGGCTGGCCACTGGGCTGACACCCCATGGTTTTTTCCCTGTAATAACATAAGTGTAAATTTTACTCATGACAAACAAAAGGCTGTTGAATGTAGATTAAAAAGAAGACATCATACCTTAGCACCACCTTCTTTAATATAACTATAGATGTCAAGGATGCTAACAACGCACATGTCCTCGTTGCTTTGTTCATCCACTGTGAAACTAACAGGCGGCACCACACTGTTAACATTAATAAAATCACTATATACAAGTAGACTGGTTGTTTGTTATAATGCAAGCAAAAATATCAAAGTATTATTATACATGTTTTTGAAGGTCTCAATGACAGCAGGGAAAGGTAGATTTAGATAAAGTTCAGTCGCAACCGTTGACACTAAACACGGACCACCTGGTATAATGTGCCACAACTATATGTATTTGAGATATTAACGGATGTAAATACATAATCTTTGTAGAGAAAACATACCTTCGAAAAATCGGACCTTGCAGCCGGTCATAATTACCAATACTTGATTATTTCCATAACTGCGGATGGCCTCGTCAGTAAACTTGAGTGCAACTTTGCCCCATAACGTAACACGAAGTTTATTGCCACTATATCGTTTTAAGCAACAACGAAAAATAACTTAGTTACATTAGATAACTAACATATACAACAAAGAAGTACAATAAAGTTTACCGCTCATCAGATATGATGATATGACGCATCTCCCAATTACATGATTGAACATTTGCAAATTCAGTGCTAATAGGACCCCATGCGCGTAGTGCACCAACAACATCTACGTTTAAAAGAAAGTTATGCATAATAAGGTAGATAAAAGCAGATGGTAGTGATGTGAATAAAACCTGTCAAATAGTGATCATCATTTATGCGTTTAGTTAGATCCTCAAATGGAGCCAAGTCGAAAACATAGCGTCTAAACGACGACGGTGCAACAGACGAAGCAGAGATTCTTGTTGACCGTAAAAATTCAAGATACTTGCAGCGTCTCAAAGGACGGTACAACATTTCATAGGGATGGACAAGAAAGTTATCAATCATGTACACACATCCCTCCTTTAACCGGTTCTTGAAAGTGTAAATCATATTAGCAGGTATCCTTGCATGAATAGTAAAACCCTATAAAGAAACAATGGTAAGTTTTAGAACAAAGAATAAGTCACTATATACGAAATTAAATATCAGCTTACGTGTTCATCTGAAAGAATGATGTCATTAGAAAGAACACGGTTTGTTTTGGGGTTGTATGTTGTCCATATGCGGGACACCATAACAACTATTCTCCGGTTGTCGGTACGATTGCAACGTAAGTCTAATGAAATTATAAGCCATGCTGTGCTGATGAGAAACCTGAAAAGTTGGTGAAACATGAGTAAATACAAATATGTTAAATGAGTTTATATATTGATATCGAATTAGGAAAAAAATCTGAATCAATACAATATTTGCAAATATTCAACATTAAATGATTATATTGGTGACAAAAATAATTATCTCACGTGCTAAGTAAAATAGCGCCTTTTATATCATGTAAAGAAGATAGCCATATTTATCCAAAAGTGTACAATTACCGAGTATCAACTACAGACCACCACGTGTTGATACGGATGGTAAAATGTAGAACACCTCCTTGTAAACAACATTCCTTGTTAGGTTGTTCTTGCACTTCCCACTATTGTCAACGTAAAACCTTAGGCCATCACGAGACGTGACACGGGATGCAACCACATATAGTTGACCATGTGTAAAGACAGGATTTACAAGGTACGCGCAAACATGTTTAAAAGTTTGCCCTTGACTTCTATTGATTGTCATAGAAAAGCAAACCTTTATAGGAAACTGCCTTCTTTTAAAAGAAAAAGGCCAACATGTATTCGTTGGAGTCATATCAATCCTACCAATAAATGCTTTTTCGCCAACATGCGTACCGGTAATAATTATTGCCTCAATAACACGACGACTTATTTGAGTAACCACCAACCGTGTACCATTACACAAGCCCTTTTGCAAATTTAAGTTGCGCATCAAAATAATGGGTGCGCAGATCTTTAACTGTAACCTATGGTTCGAAATCCCGGAAAAGTTCAAGGTGTGAAGAAACTCGGGTGGATACAAAGCGCACATCTCATCATAGTTGTTTGTGCTTTGGCATATTTCATCAGCACTTAACAATTCTTGAATATCACCTGGCATTTTTTCAAGGACATGAAGGTTGATCTTATCGACCTCATCATTTGTTGGGCACAAAATGCAGCGTTCTTTTAAATAGTGAATGTCATTGAATCTGTCTATAATATTAGGAAAGGCATTGGAAACCACTGCCCCAATTGGATTGTCAGAAACTGGGATTAAAAGATTGTTAGGTATTTTGATCCACGTGGCTTCATCTTCCCCTACCAATGAAATTGTAGGAAGGCGACCGGCACCCATGTCCAAGATCCATTTGCTGAACTTTTTCATTATTTCAAGCGAATCGCTACTGATAGCTGGATTGTGTAAGCGCATATTAGTCGTCAAATGAAATACCTTACATGCATTCCATATTGTTGCTGACTTGTTAACAACAGAAGCGACAATCTGACTACGTGGTGCATGCGGAAAAACGGGTAAAATTTGACGGAAATCACCTCCAAGAACCACGACCTTTCCCCCAAACACTCGACGTTGAGCGTCAACCATGTTATCACGACAAATATCTCTAAATGTCCGGTCGACAGCCTCGAATCCATACCTGTGTTGTAAAGGTGCTTCATCCCAGATTATTAGATCAGCAACGTTGATTAACTTGGCAAGGTCGGTGCCATAGTCAATCGAACAACATGAATCCTTTTCAATATCTATAGGAATGTGAAACCTTGAATGTGCGGTACGACCCCCGAGTAATAACATAGATGCAATTCCGGACGATGCAACCGATAATACAATTTGCCTACATGAACGAAGGCAAGCAATAAGTGTTCTCCACAAGTACGTTTTACCTGTTCCTCCATTGCCATACACAAAAAAACACCCCCATTTTTGTTATTCACTAAATTAAGTATAGCATCAAACACTTGCCTTTGCATAGCATTTAACCCCCTATGCAGGTCATTGAAATTCACAGTTTCTTCTTGCACGTTATATGTTTTCTCAGCAATGATCAACCCATTGGAACCATTCTCCGTTAACCGAGAATCAAGCTGAGGTAGACTTGGAAAGTCAGCCAATGATTTGTTGTGATTGTTCAATACTGAATTTATCTCAACCAATGTGTAGTTAAGTAGCTCCTCATCCGTGAACACCACTTGTTGGTTACCAAGAAGTGTCCTTTGTTTGTAAGCAACATCTTCGGATAAGTATTCCAGACAATCATAAATAACTTCGACTGATCACTGACAGTGCAGAATAAAAGAATTGTGACAAACAACTCACGCAATTGATTCCCTAACTTCCACCGGTAAGCTTCACGTATAGCCTCTACCCACTCAATAACGTCTCCAAGTAAACTTAGTGCTTTACATGCTGACATATATGTTGGATGCTCGACACCATCAACCGTACGAATTTCTTTAAAGCTACGTGGACCGCAAACAACATTTAATAACAATCGAAGATAATACTTCTCACCCATAGAAGGATTCACGTGATAAATGCGACCAATAGTAGTACAACCATGCCTTGGCTTCCATTTTTTTTCCTTTTCATGCCACGTGAATTTACATGGATACTCAACGTAGGTTAAATTACGACCCTCTGGGTGTGCTCGATTTGCCGCCATCCATTCAATGAACTTGGAAAGAGCAGATGTTGTTCTTTGTGCTATATCTGCAACATCATCATTATCACGAAAATAGACTCTATGGCAACCTTCATGAAATGGTAGTCTTTCAACCACAACTGACCGGTAATTCATGTCAAATGAAAACAGCTTCCAACACGCTTCTATCGCTGAAATGTACCGACAGTTGATATATTCTTCAATTTCATTTTCATTATGTAACAATGATGCAAATGACGTTCTACTGTTAGGACCTTCCAAGACAGCAGTTGCACGATCTGGTCCTTTGTTAAGATACGCGAATAAGTAGTTAACCAACATACCCTGGTTACACCACTCAACATTTATATGACAACCATATTTGACAAGTAAGTCACGGTTATAAGGAACCACAAATCGATTATCAAGCCTAATATCTTGACTACCAACCCTGACAGTTCTTGAATTGTTCGGCCTTTTATAACAGGGCCACCCATCATTTCTTATAAATGTTTGATCACAATAGTTCTTTGGATACCCTTTTGTACATTGCTGATTATGCATACAAGGACTGGATGGATTCAGTTGACCACATGGTCCATGCATCATTTGCGTACTGACAACGGCAAAAGCAGCCGGATCATGCAATTCACAAGGAAGTTCAGCAGATATATATCTATCAATACCTTCCGTTGTACCAATCTTATCCGCAGGTTCTAGAAAAAGCAAAGCATGACAATGCGGAAGTCCACGTTTTTGGAATTCAATTGTGTAAATAACTACAAATTGAGCAAAACATGAGTTTAGTTACGAATTATGAACTATATGTTGAAAGAATGTACAATAAAAAAATAACTAACATACCAGCCCTCGTCTTGCCAAAATGATTTTTTTTCTTTATATCTTTGATGAGCTGATCAAGTCGAATTTTAAAAACACGTGCAATAATGTCTGGTCAATCTGATGCTGTCTGGCCAGGTGTGTTATCACTAATGTGACGTTGAATTTCCGGCCATCTCGGGTTGCAAGTCATAGTAATAAAAAGATCTGGTGCCCCAGCCCAACGGCAAATCGCCATTGCATCTTGATATTGTTGTAGCATATACCTTGGTCCCCCGGTAAATGATGGTGGTAGAATAACCCTCCGTCCAACAAAGTCACACCTTGTTTCTCCATTACAAACGCGATCATACAATCCATTATATAGATCTGAACGAATGGTAGTTTGGTTTCGGCTATACCAATCTAATTCACTCTCCAGAACAGCACTATAAGCATCAACAACATATGTCTGAAACAAACGGCCAGATAAGTGCAATGTTCTAGCTTCAGTCTCCCTAACATGTAAACGATACTGGTAGTATTCCCTTAAAGATATGTTTTTCCTCCTTGCTGACGTACTAGCCGATAAGGGAATATTTGGATGGTACCCATCCTCCCCATAAGGAAAAAGCAATGGATACTGCAAAGACATGTAACTTGGGTGCAGTTCCGAAATGTGTTTTGTATTATAGGTATCTCGTTCTTGAATAAGGATGTCACGCGAGTGAGTAGGATTACCATCACTTGGAATTAATGCAGCTACTTCAGAAGCTGTAGGTAAGTTATATTGACGAGCCTGTCTATTTCATGTACCAAGCAAGCGAAGTATAACCGGTTGCCTAGAGGAATCATCAAACCTCTCTCTAGCCATCCTAAACGCTTGTACCAATGCATTATTTGCATCAAGCATGGCCAGCAGGTCAACCGCCAACGATCGAAAAATGGATTCATCAGAAGACAGTGGAACACAGTTTCTTAAAGCATAAAAGCGATTATCAATTTCATGTGCCGTGTCATAATATTTAATTGGGCAAACCTAGGCCGACCATCTTCATGAGTTGGAAGCAGAGTGCCAATTCTACGATGGTTGTGTCCATTCAAATGAAATGCATACGGACCACGACCATCATTTAATTCCGAACATACTCTCCCACCCGTTGACGTCATCGAAAAAATTGAATTAAAAACTTTGATATGCTCTCTATAAACCGATGACCGTGGCTCAGAATTACGACTCAGCAAACTTAGCAATGGCTGCAGAGGATGTTTAAGTAAAGGTAAAATGACATTCCCCTCACCGCAACATAAGCTGAATCTAGGAACAGACGTCGCAAAATGTTTAAGAGTTCGTTCTGAATACCACACCATTGCATCACAGTGCGAACATACATGATCTGCATCACCACAGTCCCAATACGATTCCACACGACCTAGAATAACAATGATCAAAGTATAAGCAATGATAGAATTACCAAATAAGCATAAAACAAATTAAAAATAATGGATAATGGTAAGAGCATTACGTTGTGTGTTTTCATCTTGATACTGGCCATATGAACCATTTGGCATTTGGTTTTGAGGAGTACATACTGGGCCATTTGAATTCAAACTGATACAGCTTGAGGGAGATGGTAATGCACAAGTAGCTGGAGTTAAAGGACTTATTGTATTTCTACCACCAGCACGACGTATTTGTGTAGGTGTATTGTCATTATGCAATGAAAGTGGCCGATCTCGTAAGCGAGGACGACCCATTCGTCTCGTAAGTTGCTAATTCTCCTTGCGAGCCGAAAAATATGTATCGTGAGATATCCTGTGTCGGACTAACTGTGATCAACTGTTTCTATTGCCAGAGTATAAGGGTAAAATAGTAACGCACATTTGTTACGTTTTTGTAACAAAACCTATGATTAACCTCCATTAGTCATATTAAGATGTGGCACAGACATAACAGCTTATATACCTTATTTCACCATGTGTCAAGCAGCGTACCGAATTTATACCTTCCTTCACCACGTGTCCAGCATGTTTTCTACTTCATTTTATTTTACTTTTCTAAAGTCTTATCAGCTATACTATAAAAGAAAGACCTCACCATCGTAATCATAATCGTAATCGAAATCCTAATCCTAATCATCAATAAACCAAATAACCCAAAATCATATGAAGATAGTGTTATGAGGGTCAGAGAATAAACCAAGGTGCACTACAAAATCCTTCTGTTGTTTTTTGCCAACCAAATAATTAGCAAAAACATGTACTTTTTTTACAATGCATTATGTTCTATATTAAGATTTTTGCCACATATGTAGTAGTTCAAAGTTATGGAGTAGGTTTTGTATAAATAAATCTTTTACTTACTTTTTATTCATTTAAATGAATATAAAAACTTAATACTCAATTTCATATTATTACAACAATGACATCCTTCAACATTAAAGATAATTAAAGATGCATATATTACTTATCATCATAGACGAAGAAATCACACGATAGATAATATCATACCTGTTGATTACCAGGATTGAAACTGTAAATTGAATTGCCGAATTTGATGAGTTGGCCCTTAAGTGAATTCAACCTAAGAATTACACAAAAACTGCTTAAGGAAGTGATTAACAATGCTAAAACACATGTATGAAGACACTAAAAAATGTATACCTTTTTTAAAGCAATAGTCGAAATAGGTACAATGTTTTGTGAAATGAAACGTAGGAGAGTTTTGATTACCAAAAATTTAGGTGATTATGGGTAGTTGAAGCACAAGTAGAGAAGTTATATGAATGTCTCAGTAACCAACCTTTTTTTATAAAAAAAAATAATGCGTGTTTTGAAACTTCTACAGTTGCATTGAATTTCAAAACTATTTTTTAAAGTTAAACGAATTATTTAATTTTGAATTATATGGATCAAGAGAATTTTAAGATTCTAATTTCATTGAGTATGCTACTTTAAAGAGATATGATAACCAACTCATCCATATTATATAGATATGGTAAAGTGAATTACCTAAATGATAATAAGTAAACAAAAATTGCAGCCCAAAATACATTAGTTATATACCATGAAGTCTTAATACATCAGTTATATACCATATACACTAAATGTTCAAACATTGACAAAAGGTGTTAAACTAACACATGCAAAATGATGATTATAAAGTGCGGAACCAACTAAATAACGTAAGGCATAATAACATAACAAAAAAACCAAAGATCATTAGATTGTTACCCAGCATCAGCAAACTCAATCGATCACCTTCTTCAAAATCAACTTCTTTTGAGCTGAACAATAAACAAAGACACACTTGTCCGGATGGTTTAAACCATTTGGTTTGGTAAATTTCTTGCGCCGTTGACGAGCATAATAACGAAAACCACCACCATGTTTTTCAGCACGAAACGAAACAATTGTGTCAACTCCTTCCAAGTTCTGAACGCACATCTCCATAGACATATCAATTCTAGACGCGATAGCAACATCAACATTAAGACGCTACAAACCACACAATGAAAAAGTCAAATTTAGATTACGATATATACATGACAAACGAAATTAATATTAAAGTTAAACTTACAAAACATACATCAAAATAAGATGATCATTCATGAAAGATACTACAGTATATTAAAAAGACTGCTACTAATATCTATTTAAAAATCAACATAGTTGAACAAATATCCTAAATACCACAAATACCGATCGGTTTGTTGTTTACAAAATCTATGAACATCATAACATGCAGTTAACTTAAGAATGATGGGTTACAAAAACACATTACAAAAAAGTCAGAATGCTGAAAAGTTCTTCCATTATACACGCCAAACAAAATCAACAATGGATTTAAGACATAAAACCCATTGCTGAACACAATGCCGACGTCGATAACTTCCTCCATTGAAAAGGAAGTAACCAAATTAGACATGGATTATAAAAGTTAACAAAAAATATGTTGAAGAACAAACAACCCAGATGATTATTCATACCTATATTTGATCGATAGTGTGTAGATGAAGAAAGTAAGACTCGGATCAGATTGTTGAAGATGAAAAGGGTTTCTTGGAGAAGGTGAAGCGAGATTGATGAGAGAGAAAGCAATTGAGTTGTGTTGAAGATTTTGTCAGAAGAAGAAGATTATAAAAGATCCGGTTGTTCGGGTCGGGTTTCATATTGGGTCATTTAAAAAGGAAACAAATGGCCGGAGGTTTTGGAGGCAAAAAGGTTGATTTCAATTAAGGATGAGCATATGGAAGTTGGTAGAGGTAAGGAACCGGTACCGTATCTGTACAGTTACCGAATTACTCGGTGTGATTTTTTTTGTTTGGTATCAAATCGGTAACCCTTGTTGTTGCATTTTAGTTACCGGCTATTTCGTTATCGGAACCGTTAAGGGAACGGTATTGTACCGAATTTTCCCCTTACTTAACGTTCCATAACGATACATCCTGGTACCAGTAACGAACCGTACCGACGATTCTCGCTATCGGTACCCATGTTTGGCAAAACTTTGTTACCAGCATATTCAATACCAGGAAAATCGGTACCGCTACCGACCTCATCCCTAGATTTCAATGCCCTAAGGCTATGGCGTGTGGGTTCATGGATTGGAACATTATTTCCACATACGATCAATAATTAAATGGTATACCATCCCCCTCCTTAATTGAAAGTGGTTCTCATGGATTAAACCACTATTACCACGACCCTTCCATTTGATATTTTTAAGACAAAAATAAATTAAAAAATTAAAGGCGATAGACGTTTGGGTCATGACCACACTCATAGGGTAGTGGTTTTGAATGGTGATTAGAGATGGATAACATGACACCTATGTGGAGGTCATGGTGGTCATGAGGATCATGAACACACCATAAAATTAAAATCACAAGCCATGTCAGCTCAAAGTTTACATTTATTGCATATATGGATATGGATTAGAATAATCAACCCAAGTACACACGGACCCTGATGATATGCGAAAAAAACTCATGCGATTTCTCTCCAAAACCACTTCTAAGAGGCCCTTATCAAGTGACATGTGTCTTCTATTTGTTTTATTCACGCTAAAACGTTGAAGGGTTGAATAGACAAAAAAGACGGAAAAAACCCATGTATTAGATGTTGTTGTAATTTGGAAAAGAATAACAAAAATAATCATAATAATAGAGGTTCTCTCTTACTTAGTATTCCTAACAAAAAAACCCATGTAATAGATGTTGTAATTTGCAAGCCATATTTGAAGCGACTACCCACTGTTGACACATTGGATAAAAGACTAATATAAGGTTCAAGTCGGGAAAAAATGGTTGTTCAAATAATATATCCAATTTAAAAACATTAACAAATGGGAAAGAAAATATAAAAAAATTATTTAAATTAAAAAAGGATTAGGTTTAAAAGTAAAAGGGGCCAAGTGCTTCTCCTCTCATCTTCCCTCTTCACCGTCACACTTTGTCCCTGGCTGCCGTCGATTACATATTCAGAGATAGTGAATGAACCGGAGAGAGTGAACACGCTATGGAGGGAGAGACAACGCTGCCGGAATCACAAGTAAGGCATGCCTTTGCTTGCAGCCGTCGGAAAAACAGATCGGAAAGAGAAAGTCCTAGAGAGAGTTATGACAATCGGAGTGGATCTCGGCCTAGAGTGCTGCTTGTGGATTTGGGATAGGTAATGGTGGTGTGTTTGGGGGTTTCACAACGACAAATTACTAACCTCGACGATAGTGTTTGTGGTTAATTTCACGGTGGTGAATATGAGTGGAATAGGTGGTTTGGACAGGCAGATCTGGTAGTAGAGGCGCTGCTGGTGGGTATGGGCAGCGACCATTGACCGTCAGATGTGGTGAGAAAGTGCAACTGGCTAAACAATCTGTCTCTTGTGCTTGCGCATGTCACTGCTGCTTCAAAGCCCTTTCCTAATTAAGTATGTATACTGTGTGTCTATATTCTATTAAGAGTAGTTTAGATTTGTGAAACAATTTTTTGAAGATTGTGTATGTCGTTTCAAATTTGAAGTTTGAAGTAGTAATTATCAACTTGTTAGTTGTATGATTGTCTAAAATAAAAGCTTACATTAGATGCTTGTTTAATTCTAGTGATACGAAGAAGTTGACTGGAGCCATCTTGCAGAATTTATCAGGACGAATTCAGCTTTACTGTCACAGGTACGAATTCTGTGTTTTCTAATTTTTGGTACATACAAATACATGTCTATGTACAAGTAAAAACATAATTTGATTTCGTAGATGTTATAAAATAAAAAAAAGTTTTATCAGTAGAGATAGTATAGTAGCATGAACCAATGACACAATTACACTTATATAAACTGATAACTGAGAAATTACTAACAAAACTATAAAAAAAACCCACATATAATGTGTAATCATTAGAATTCAATGCAAATAGAATGCACGCCTAAGAAAACAAAATAACTTATCAGACGATAACACGAAAATAGCAAAACTAAACACGTAACAGTACTACATATCTGGTGACACCAGAGTTTCCGTGAATATCGCACCTTGCAACCTCAAATACGAACGTAATACAGGATAGTAATAATCTTCTCCGCTTAAAGTTATGTCTAGTTCATTCACGTCTCCATAATCCCCTACGACAAGAAACTTGCCGGTACTAAGGACGTATGTAATGGTGCACCCTGTAAGAATCGGCCGAATTGGAGGAAAAACCCACACTTTAGTCCAACTGTCACCCTCCTTCCTCCACAAATCCACCGACCAAAAAGGCTTTCCGTGAGTAACAAATATGTGCAGCTTGTTAGATACAATGAATAAATGTCCTTTCAAATCATCATGTGGAACGTTTGGATAGCGAATCTTATTAAATTTTTCCAACTTCACATCAAACCCAAGTACCATGCTTCCCGAATGAAAATGATTTTTCTTGAAATCCACCGTAAAATAAACAACACCTTTGCAGAAAATTCCATTAGACCATCTAAGCTTCTGTTTGAAATACTTCTGTTCGTTAAGGAAATCTACTTTCCGCCACAAGTCACACCTCAATGAATATGTATAAAGCCACATTTTACCACCAATATGCCTTAAATGTAAAAGCATGTACTCATTCAAAGAATCAACATAAAATCCAACTACATCCAGGCATGGGTTGCAAAAACCACGAGTTTTTTAGTTGGACACCATTTTATACGCCTGTGTTAGGGGGTTCCAAATAAGCATCTCACCGGTATCACGCAAACAAATACACAACAATCCATCAAAACTCGTAAGAATCCGTACATGACATGAAGAACATTCAATTGGAAGTGAAAGTACGGTTTTTGAGGAACGACTTAAACGGTCAAAGACAACGGGAAAGACATAACCCGATAGGGATCCAATTAAAATGAATTTTTGGTCATAGGTAGTTGATATTTGACGACAATGCGTCATAAAAAATTGACGCGTCGATAGGAAAGAAAGCCATTCCTTGCAAACACACCTGCACCAACCCACACACCTTGCCGGAAGCCTCGTTAATATATTAGACACAAGTATATCAACACCAACATCTTCAATGCACGTCCTAGTGTGTGCATGACATCTCATGCGATTTTTTTCTAACTGGATGCAGACTGTCCATGAAAGTTGTTCACTGCAATTCATGTCCGTACAAGTAATATTAGGACAAATCAACTTAGGTGTTTGAAGTGACAGCAGAAACAACCGGAGGTAAACGTTAACCACTCAAAACATAGGCAGGTTATTTTGCTAGTGCCATTTTATATTGAATATATGAAAGTCGCTAGAGTGATAAATTTCAACATGTTGAATGTAAGAACTAAAGAAAGAGGCACCATGATATAAAAATCGAAGGTCAACTCCTGATATACAAGAAATAGGTCAACGCTCAACTGAGCCTGGCTTTAAAAACATGAATTCCTAATTATCATATATGATGTCATCTAAAAAAACAGTAATGAATTACAGCTAACTGCCCAAGTTCATACCTTGCTTTTATAGATTTGGTTCATGTCACAGCCTAAGTTGGACTCTAGGTACATACTCCTCTTATACTGAACCTGACAGTTAAAAGTTTTCTAGATAGCCCACAGCTAACAAACATTATATTTAAAAAAAAGGTTTTTTTATAAGTAACAAAAATATGTTGTTCATAAAAAATTATAACACTGATTTGTCTTCAACTAATTTGGAATATTACTTTTTTATTTAACCTTAAGTAATTAGCGTTTTGTTTTCATGCTGACTTTAGAATATATAGTATTATGCTATGTGACGCATGCAAACAAAGTAGAAACGGCCTTCCCATAATAGTATAAAAATACTTCTCACAGAATGGGAAAAAACTAAGCAACTAAATAAAAAGAAACAAAAGTCAAAAGGACAAGTCGTAACTTTCTAATAAAAACATATGCCAAAAAAGAGAGAAACCCAACAACTTAATACCATTTGAAAGAAACGACATAAAACTTTTAAAAACCCAGCGACATAATTGTCTCAGTGTAGATTGCACCATGTAGGCCTTGAAAAAAGGGTTGACGGCAGCATAAAGACACAACCATTTGACCTTACATCCAACTTAAAAAGTTCTCCCCATTCAGTTAAAGCAGCACATGTACCATCAAAATTTAGGTATGTAATGTTGGACGTTAGTGCAAATGGAATACACACGAAGTGAGGGAAAACAAACACACGTGTCCACAAATCATCTTTCATCTTCCAAAATTCAAGCTTGCGTGCATGGAATGCGTTATAAAGAAACACACAAAGCTCATCGCGTATACTCACTAAATTTCCTCTAACCCCTTCACCCAATGCATTAGGATAACATATTTCAGAAAACACCTTCGAGTTCACATCAAAACGAAGTATTACCACATTACCAGCAAGCCACCATTGACATACCATGAAGTACAAACCACTCTCGCACAAAGTCCCTTTCGACCAATTATAACTTCCGTCATGGTATGAGCGATTTTTAAGAAAGCGACATGTCGTCCATGAAGATGATTCCAGTGAATACATGTAAATCGCCATTGTACCTCTACGACGCTTTATGTGTAGAATCTTGTAATCATTAGAAGAATCAATGAAGAACCCAACTGCATCACTATAGGTTTTGTAGAAACCCTGAGATTTAGAGTTTGATAACTTCTTGTACGCACGTTCAATTGGATTCCAAACAACCATTTCGCAAGTGTTCGTAAGGCAAACACATAACATGTCGTCTAAACTTGATAGAAATAACAAATTATGTGGTTTGGCATTGAACGGGATATGAACATTTGTGTATTTGATATGGTCAATGCAGTTAAGATTCAACGAATGAAGCACACACTCTTGATGACCAGTTAGCATGATTTTTGGTCAACATGTGAACGCATGAAAGCACAATGGATCTTTGCAAACTCTTGTGTTGACAAAACCTCTAACCAATCAGTACACACAATCTTGCATTGAGTAACAACCTTCGCAGGAAGTCTTGCAATAATGTTGAACAATATCACCGTATATGGAATCACGACCATATTCGCGTTTACAGAAACTAACATAACAAACAAAGGATACGTCTATAAAATAATAGTAAAAAAGGTAACTAAAAAACCAAGATCACATGTAATAATGCAAAATATCATTGAAATTTTGAAACTCAGAGTTTACGAAGACAGGAAATTCTTCAATTTTCCAAATATGCTATTAGCTATTTAATTGTAAGTTATTTAATATTTCTAATATTTAGTAATTATTTAATATTTATAATATTTATGTTAAGATTAAAGTGTGAGATTTACACATGTATACATTCACCTCTAGTTATTTTAAAGTAAACTGGGTCTTTAGAAGGATTTGACATACAAATAAATTTGGGCTGCTATCCTGGGCTTGGTGATCAGTATCTAACTTAGGTGGGCTGCAGAAACCCTAACAAATTATGCGTCCCTCTCTTAAGGAAACTCAATTACTCCTAAGTAACCAAAACCTCAAAGCCTCCAACTATTATTTGATTACCATGACAACTTTAGTGATATTGCTATTTTACTTAAATAGTTTTGTTTCAACATGTGTGTTCAATTTCAGAAGTTCTATGGAAGATTCATGATGGTTATGGCACGCTCTAGTGGTGGATTTGTTTCTGTAATCAAACAAAGGACGTATCCATGTTTATGTAAGCATTTCTTCATGATTTTTTAATTGACAGCTATACTTTCTATATTTACGAATTTGTTAAAAAGAGTGTGCATCTTTTATTAGTATTGTTGGAATATTTACCTGCTTTGTCTAATAGCATAAAGATTAGTAGCATTCTAATGAAAAAAACTTAAACTTTATTAACAAAAAAACAAACTTTTTCTACCACACCAGTGCTATAAGTATAATACACATGTTCCTTAAACACTTTCACAATAAATTAAGACCATATTAACATAACATAACCTAATCAAGAAATAAAATCTCTATCTATGTAAACATATAAACAATTAGAAGAGAAGATTTGCTAACTGTGTTTGATGAACTGAGAGGTGAGAGTGTGAATGGAAAGTTGAAATATGATACATAATCACTACCATTTAAATCATTAACCGGAGCAGTTAATTATACTCAACGGTTAGCTCCACCCACTACACCCATGACCTAAATAACTGCTAATTTTCTTGTAGCAGTTATTTTTTTTTAATTTACAACAATCATTACTTATGTAAATAATACTACTTGTTAAAATCATTAAACTTTCTTGTAGCAGTTATTTTTTTTTTAATTTACAACATTCATTACTTATGCAAATAATACTATTTATTAAAATCATTAACCTTACTATATATTTTTTTTATGACACATCCGTCTTTGTTTTTATAAACAAAAGTTAACGTATATTTTCAACAAATTATCTTTCTTTCTATATATGTTATACCATACATATATTTCTTTTACCTTAATGAAGATTTTTACAAAAAGGTTGATTATTTGTTGTTTATTTCGTCCATCATAAAAAGGGATCATGGATGATATAGAAAACTAAACGGTTAACTCAACCCACTGCACCCATGCCCTAAATAACTGGTAACTTTGTTGTAGCAATTAATTTTTTTTAATCTAAAACGTGGATTACTAATGTAAATAATAGTATTTTGTCAAAATCATGAATCTTAAAGTATATATTTTCATGGCACATCCCTCTTTCTTTTTATAAAGAAAAGTTTATGTATATTTAGAAGCAAAATAATATTTCTTTTTATATATATTATACACTTATACAATACATATGTTCCTTATACTTTAATGAAAATGTTTACAGAAGATTGGTTATATGTTGGTTATTTCCTCCATGATAAAAGGGATCATGGGTGATATGGAAAACTGGTTTACGAATTATTTTTTAATCTTTGGACTGACATATAAAGAAGTTATCGTTTTTACCCACATGCCCACTTTCTAAATTTGCGATTAAATACGCTAATTAGTTGATTAATGTGTTCTAAAAACATGATTATAATAGAAACTGACAAGCTTAATCATAAACATAAGAGTGAAATAATTTCAAAATTAAAGCAACAAACATAAAGATATTAGATGAAAAACATAAAGATTATTCAACAGTTAAGAACCAACATAAACCGTGAAATAACATCAACATTAAACAAAAACATAACATGCATCATTCTTGAAACAACTTCATTGAAAACATACGGCTGCCTATATATCGTCCTCTTCCCAGTAAAAACAACTCGTTTTCCACCGTGTAAAGAAGCAAACTTGCTTCTTTTTATCACACGTTCAATATCATCCTCTTCCCAGTCATCATCAGAACTAACAATCTCAATCACCTCGTCCCATTTCCAGTTCCTTAGTGCAGTAGACCTCTTGTTCCTTCTTTCAACCTTGCGAAACTAACAAAGAAAACATGTCATAAAATCAGGGTAGGCTCAACCCGTTTTAAGCCCTAACGTGAACTGTAAAAGCGAGAGCTTTCTGGATACTAATTACACTATCGTATTTTAATTACAGCTGAAAGACATAAATACCTCATCACATGCTAGTCCATTTTTTGTCATTGTTTTCTGATCCTCATCAACTAAGGTGGCAATAATCAGTTCCTAAAATAAGATTTAAATCAGAAGTGTTAACCATGGAGATATCAGAAATAATTAGTATAAAATAACAGTATCAACTTGATCACATGCAGGTCCATTATGTATAAACATTTCATTCTGCTCCACGTCTACCACATTGCGGAGTTTCATTTGCTGAAATAAGAAATCAATCAAAATTATTGGTCACTGAAATATTAAGATTAATAACTTTGTACTAAGAGTACAACAAAAACCTGATAACATTCTGATCCTTTTTTTTCAACATATCCTGCTCCCCATCAAGTAAGTTGGCATGGATCATTTCCTAAAATAAGAATTCAATCAAAACTGTTAACCATGGAGATATCGATAATAATTAGATGTAAATGAAGTAACGTTATCAACCTGATCATATGCTGGTCCATTTTGTATCAACGTTTTCTTCTGCTCCATATCCACCAAATTGCTAAGTTGCATTTGCTTGAATAACACATTAAACAAAACTGTTGATCACAAGAACATTGACATTAATAACTTTATACTAACAGTAGCAAAGAAAAACCTGATACCATTATGATCCATTTTGAATCAACGTATTCTGCTCCTCATCATCCAACTTGTTTAAGTTGTTTTGCTGAAATAACAAATAAACTCAAATCTTTATATAGAGACAGCGACAGTTGCAATTTCGTACAGAAATACTTGTACTAACCTTAGTTGAACTAGGCGATATAGTTGCTGATGGAATTTCATTTTCATGGGTATAACACTCTTGGTTACTAAGCTTAACGAATGCAATAGTTTCATTCATTTTTAGTTGACTACGTGAAACAGTTTAGAAATAATGCATTGATTTCGTTATATGCAGGTGCATTATATAGCAATGGAACATCTCAACTGACCCAGAATTGTAGGAACAGCTGTAGGAAATGACCTCCAGTACAGCGGTATTTTGGTGAGTTTAAACGGATGAAATTTGATCTCAGCGTGATCCAACGGTGTATATCGATTTGGCTGGTGGTTACACTTAATGGGCTCCGTAAATATATATAATTCAGTTTTGACCTCTTCCGTCTAAGATCACTAAGTTGCATGTATTGACAGTACCACACCAACCCCCTTAATTAGTTTGATTATTTTATTTTTATTTGTGTAGTTATATAATTTGAATAAATGTATTTTATACTGATTTTTTTATTTTATTCAGTGTTTTTTTTGTTTATGGTACCAATTTTTTATTATTTGTATGTTTTATTTACATTAATGTAAATGAGAATAATTTTTGTTTTCATCTATTTCGTTGGTAATCTGGAAGTACCATCCGTCTCTAAGCTGTCAGTGAGAATTCCATCCGTCAATGAATTTGTCATGGCAACAGTAGTTGCTATATGTCTAGAATTCGTCGCTCAATATTCCATCATTGATCCTTAGTAATATACATTGGTAATCGTCAAAAATCTGGTTACCCACGCCCTGATTTCTAGTGAAATATTAATTATCGATGAATTATCGCTCAATATCCCATCAATGATCCTTACTAATATGTGTCGGTAATCGTCAGAAATTTTGATTTATAGTGCATAAAATTCCAAAATTTTTGGAAGCATTGTTGAATAGCTTGTATTCAAATCGCCTTCAAGTATAGTTTATGATTTGATTCCGGGTAAGAACATCCCAACATATAATTTTTAACAAATAAGACTATAGACAAATATACCCGATAACTTACATTTTGTTAACTAACTATAAGAGTATGGACGAGATACTAAATGTCTATTAAGTAACGAGTATTTGAATGATATGTAACCAACTTTGAGATATAATTATAATTTTATAACTAGATACAAGACTGAGTTTGTCTATGTTTGACCCATTAACATCCTTACGTGTTAGGTGGACCCATTGTTTAGGGTTAAAAGTTTATTATAATCTTTAAATGAAGTTTTTTTTGTGGTAAAACAAATGGGTTCTAATTAAGTTTATATTTATTTGGGTGATCAGTACATGAGAAAAGCGTACATGGGGCCCACCTAATGATGTTAATAATAGCGTTAAGAATGGTGCATGTCTTCCCATTATAGAAAAGTTCTGCATTCCTCCAATGGTTGCCTCCACTATCCCCTATATCTCTCACCATGTGTATTATATTATTATACATGTATATATTGAGTTTTTACAAAAGTGAAGTGAAAATATGATTTTCTTGTCCTTATCTCGTTCCATGCATATATACACGTATATTTGATTTTTGTACTTTGTTTATGTAGGTAAAACATAAATTTTAAATTATAGCTAATTAGGTAAATATAATGTAGTTCTCAATGAAAATGGTGTAGTGATAAGATATTTTTTTGTTAATTAAGCAGGAGTGAGTTCAAATCCTATATGATGAATTAATTAAGTGGAAGTGAGTTCAAATCCTATGCGATGAAAGGTATATGAAAATTTAAAAAAGGTAAATGGGTTAGTTTCCTTTTAAAAAAATAAGCACAAAATAGAAATACAAATGCATGGGGTTATCAACAAATTTATGGTTTTCTAACTAAATTAAAGTAAAATACAATTTAATAACAAAATAGAACTTAAAACACATATTCTATTATTTGATCATGAAATTAAAGAGAAATGAAAATATGAGATTTCAACTATATATAATTTTTAGATTATTATGATTCATCTATCGTTTAACTTATTTATATTTAGAGAGTCTTTAATTGGTGTAATTTGTATAGGTTTGAAGGTCACGATAGCATGACGGCATGATGATGAGTGCAAAACATAACTTATTCAATCAACCCAAAAAATACCATTCACACGAATAATTAATACTAACTTTAAGTTATTAGAAGTTAATTAATTAATGATGGAGCTTTGTTTTTATAAAAGTTGTCGTTAAAAAATTAATAATTAATGATGGATAAAAAGGTATAATATCGCATATACATAATTAGTAAACCCCTTTTGTAACAAAATACATAAAATCTTATCAACTCATAATAATCATACATTGATTTTATTAGGCTCTAGGGTGTGGTTTAAAGTTCGTAGGGGCTTCATAGTGCCACGTCAGAGCCACGTATGCACCATGTAAGTGAGAGCATTATCGTTAACTTACACGATATAGTTTAAAGCCCCCTGTTAAATAAAATACAAAATAAAGAGAAAAAAATTGATTGGTTGAAAAAAATGGGTCCCACTTGCAGTTGCCATTAGCGCTCGTTAGTGGGCTGAAACCCTCTCAATGGCGCCCCCTTGTTGGCGGCGGCGGTGTGGTGGATGGCGCCCCGGGGCGTCAAAGTGGCTGAGGTGGCGGGGTAGCGCTAAGCCACACCGCTCAGCCTTACTCTTGTTCACTAGACCATTTACCGGTGTCTATTTTAAGCTTGTAATCATACTTTGCCGGTGACAACTTTTAAAAGTTTTCATCAGGATTTTTCATTTATCATACACTCTTGAGTTAAAAATTTTAGGTGGATTGCCCAGAGATAATCCAGTTCTATTGTAATAGAGGGTTTAAACTTTTTTTAATAGTATTAGAGGGTTTAAGCTCTGCAAAGTGTAAGTCTAGAAATATTTATGAACATATGCTAATTGTGATTTAAAAAAAATTAAATAAATAAATAAAAATGGTGTCATGTGAGGGTGGGGGATGTAATGATTTTCCTTGGCATGTCGGTCATAAAAAATAAAAAACTACTATCAATCTGATGTTGTTGATGCATGGCGTGTACATGTAAATGGAGTTTTGTCAGACATGAAAGTAGGTCAGGGGATGTTCTATTCTATTCCCCAATATCTAATCTACCATCATGCCTTCAAATATCTAACACTTTTAAACTTTAAAGCAATGTATGAGTATTATAAAATGTTTCTTATTTATTCAGTATTCTACTTTATAAGATAAAATAAAAAGATATATCTTTAACACATGTTATACTCTTTTGTATTCTAATGTAAATTAGATATATAATAAGAAGTTGAGTCTTAAAAGATTAACTGAAATGAAATAAACCAAACTAAACCGAACAAATAAAGGTTTTTTTTTATATTTTTTAAACGGTAAATTTGGATACTGATGAATAACCGAAATATCATCGTTTAATCAGTGGAACCACCCAATAAAGGTTTTGTTTTATGGGAACCAAATGATTTTAAAACCAAAATGTTAGGTCGGTTTAAAAAAACCGAATAATATATATAGCTAGCTATCAGTGTTGGTAAAATCAAACTGATGACTTGTTGAACCCCCTTAAAACAATCAAGAGACTTAAAATTTTATAGTTTTATGGTGGAAGCAATGATGAACGTATCATGTCGCGATGTATAGAGACGTAGGTAGGAACAGCAAATAAAAACAAAATAAAAGGCAATCATGGTTATCTTCAAATACATGGAGGAGTATAGAAATGAACAAAATCATCACACACTTTCAATCTCTCGTTACTAAAATGTAACCATGCATGGCTGATCATCTTCACACTTTTCAACTTATATAATATATATATATATATATATATATATATATATATACACACAGAGAGGATTATGAGAAAACTAGATATAAATGAGAAAACTAGAAAACTAACTAAAAAATCCAAAAAAACAAAAAAAACATACAATTTTTTTTACAATTTTTTTATAAAAAATCGCTGCATATTATGTATTAAAAAAAACTTTTTTTTCAAAAAAAAAAACTTGTACTGCACATGTGCACTATATGTGTACTATACATGTGCATTATATACTTTTTTTATTTTTATTTTTTAAAGTTTTTTTATATAATATATATAGCGAATTTTTATTAAAAAATTAAAAAAAATTGATATGTTTTTTGGCTTTTTTAGTTAGTTTTTTGGTTTTCTCATTTAAATTAGTTTTCTCATTATCCATCCCCTATATATATATATATATATATATATAGAAACATAAGAAACTCTGTCCTCTCAATATTTTCTCCTTTAAAAAAAATTACACATGTAATATACGTGTTTTAAGAGTTTTGAGCCACAAAACAAAAATCGTCGAGAGAATTAAAAAAAAATAAACTTTTGCACAACACAACTATAACATATGTTACACAAATATTTTTAAACTTTTTTTAATTTTGCTCAGCGCATTATTGATTTTTTTACTCAAAACCCTTAAAAACATGTATATTACATTTGTATTTTTTTTCAAAAAAAATGTTGAGAAGTTAGAGTTTTCTAGGTTTACTCAATAACTAAGGGTTTCTTCGTGAGAAAACTCGAGAGAAATCTATCAAACGATAAATATTTGTGTTATTTTTTTCTAGGGTTTATGGTTTATGTGACATCCGGCAATTTCAAGTAATTACCGTAAGTTTTACACATTTCATATTCATTTTGAATTATCGAATAATTATAACACACGACGTAGTTTCGTGGCAACGTTTGAAATTAACAAAACACGAGGGTTTATCTCGTCATTATAGAAAGTTAACTTTTACAAAATAATTGAAAACCTAAAAACATGAGGGACTTGTTTGGTCACTCACACAAAGTTACTTGATGTAACTTTTTGCACAAGTGTAACTTGGAAACTTGAGGGACCATTTATGCATTATTTGAAAGTTGGTTTAAAAAATAATAATAATAATAAATCCCAACCCTAGGCCGCCCCCTCCCATTCACGTACGTACTCTCCCTCTCTCTTACTCTAGGCGACTTCAAGAAAACTAAGAACCCTAATCTTGCTTGTTTGATCTTCTTCTCGGTCTCTAGGCTCTTTGCTTGCTTCCGGTAATCACATCTTAGTGTTATATTGCGTTTATGTAATGACTCTTGATAGTATAGTAACTTGGCGATCATGTATGCATGCTAGGGTTTTGATTGTCACACCCCGACCCGCAGCGGAAAAGGTGATCGGGGCATGATTGGGTTTTCATCAAAGCTCATGACATTTACTATAAAGTTTCATATTTATTATTTCTTTTTAAAGAACATTACAATAAGCATACAAATACAACATGTTCAAATACATTTTTCATAAATTCATTATTTTTCTTCTAAGGCAATTTCCTATGTGTCCCTTGCTTCAACCTGTTCACCTGTATCATGTGTAAAAATAGGGTTTTGGATCAACAAAAAGTTGGCGAGTGAATCTTATTTAAACATTTGAAAGGATTAGTTTTGTTGGTTATTTGAATGAAATTGTGCATAACCAAATATGAGTAAACGTAAATGTAAATTAAATCACAAAACACATAATATCAAATAATACACACGCACACAACAAATGAATGATTTTGAGGCACGCGATGTTCAACTCGTCTCCCACGAGGAACTGATGGGCCTAATGAATGATTTTGAGGCACGCGATGTTCAACCCGTCTCCAACGAGGAACTGATGGGCCTAATGAATTGATTTGCACGCAACTTGACTAAATGTAAACACACATTACAACAAACAATATTTACATTATAAGTTTAGATCATATAATGGTAATAGCACGAGTTTGAATAAGCGAATTAATTAAAGCGACACATGATACACCCCAAAACATGAATAAAAAGGGGAATTTGTAAGAATTCACTCACAGTGGGTGCGTTTTCTTGGATTGATGATGAATGCGCACGAATTTGGAATTAACCACGAGAGAAACTAACCTAAATAATAACATAATAATTCGATAATTAAATAAACTTTTATTTGAGATTAATATTTTTAATTAGTGTTCTTAATGGGATTGTTAGATTTATTTTTGTGAGTTTAAGGACATTTTCTAACTTTAAAAATATTATTTTTAAGTATTTTTAAATAATTTTCTGATTAAATAAATAAATAAAAAAATAAAAAATATAAAAATGTTGACCGTTGACCGTTGACCGCTGACCGGTCGGATTCAGTTTATTCATGCGCTGGGTGAGGTTCGAACTCGTGACCTCCCGTATACGTGCACGCAGCTCTACCAACTGAGCTACGTGTCTAACCCGAAATAAATCGCATTTTAATTATATATATATACTAGTTAAAACATATCAGAATTATTTAATTTAAAAAGGATTTATAATCCCTCGAACCGGCGTGCATGACATGTTTCGAACCCGTGTCTATCGACTTATATTGCACCCAGCCCATCCAACTGGGCTGGGTGTCTAACCCGTTATAGACAGAATTTATATTATATTTATATACTTTCTCGATTAACTTATGTTTTTATCCATTAAAAAGATTGGTGATGTGAATGGATCGTTGTAAGTAATAAGACTCGAACCCGGGACCATATGTTTTAAGTGCACACAGCCCACCACTGGACTGTGTGTCTAACCCGGTATAATTTCCGATTTTAAATTCATTTAACTATTGGTTTCAGTTCATCTTCTTCATTAAACCCAAAGCCCGCCTGAAATCGATTTTTAAACAATTCTGGGTGATTGTTCAAAGATTCGTAACATACAGAATGATAGATAGAGAAGTTAAAGAAATATACCACTAGAAGTAGAATCTCGGTTTTCCGGTGCCAATCTCCGGCGAGTGCACCAAATTCTGGCGATGTATAACTTGCGACATAGGCTCTATAGGGAGTTTAAGGTGAGTGTGGGTGATTTCGGTCTGAGCTCTAGCAGTCCTATTTATAGAGTAAGGCAATAATGGGATAGATTCGGTTTTCCGGTGACCAATTCCAGCGAAATTGGAAATCTCCGGCGACGAGTTTCTGAGAACTTCAACTACGAAAAAGTGTGCGGTCTTGAGCGAAAGGATTCCTGGAAGGTTGAGGGGGGTATTTATAGGGTAGAACAGGATGTATTGGGTCTGAATTTTGTCTTGATTCGCGGTCAAAATTTTTCCGGCGGGTACGACTGGGATGTGAGGATTAGACATCGGTTATAACCGATGTCGAAGTTAATTCACGCGTTCAGTCAAAGAAAAACGGTCGTGATTTGCGAAATCGTCGGTATTTCCGGCGACTGCGGATTGGGCGCGCTGATCTCAGGATTTGATTTCGAGTTTTATTTTAAGTATTAATTGTTTCAGTATATACACAAAAGATTCATGTGGCGGAGTGGTGTAGTGTTTGTTTGTTGGACTTGCTGACCCGGGTTCCAAACCCGGCAGCTTCCTTTAATTTATTTCTTCACTTGTTTTTACTATTTATTAATTATAGTTTTTAAATTCTAAAATGTTTATTAATTATGTATTGTTTAAAATTAAAATGGACCAAAAATACGCAACGAATTTTATAACTGAATGTTTGACTGATAAACGAAGCGGGTTTTGGAAACCCGTTTTTCGAAGGATGTTATAGTATCCCCTACTTTTAGAAATTTCGTCCCGAAATTTAAGTAGTAGTGGTATATTTGACTTGAAGGGAGGATGTTTTAATTTTGATGATTACATAATTAGAAGAGGGTGAGAGTTTAAATCTTATTGGAGGCGGTAACATTCCTAGTAAGGGTTGAATACCCTGCTACAGGAATCGCTTTTGATGCCTAAGGTATAAGAATGCGGAACATGGATAAACTGAGTTGATTGACTAGGCATGATTTTATGCATAAGAGTTTTGAGGGAATTGATACGTTTGAAATGATAAGATATGTATCATAAAACAAAAACTTCAACCATGACGATATTTAAACCTACACAACTTCTCATAACCTCCTGGTAATGCTTTTGATCCTTTGCCAAGTATACTTATATATAGGAAGTACCAGCGGCGTATCCACCATATTCTTGTCAAATTTTCATTGGCTTTATCAGTAAATTATGATCAGTCCTATGTGACTCTAAAACATAAATAAACACAACAACCAAAGCTTGAGTCTCAATTCTGAAAGGATACATGACTGAATGATGACAGTACCCCTCTCGTTTGTTATGATGAAGGGGTTAGTCTATGTAAAAGTGAGACACAACCCAACTTCTTTAAATGATGAGATTGAGATACGTCGAGATGTATGATGATATGAATGTTAAATCAATGAGTATAAAACAAAACTGTAATATCAATTCGCATTAAAATTTTTGGATACATAAATTCCCAATTTACAACTGGGATACGGAAAGATTGAGATAACATAAAGAAAACATTAAAACTAGACGATTGGAGTTTAATCTTGATTCTTGGTGAGGAAAAACTAGTTGGGTGATTCGTCTGGGCCGTTATTATCTTCATCAGGATTGGTGTTGATGTTGTAAGCTCTTCCTCTTGCTGGTGGTGGAGCTGGGTTTGCTTGATTTGCTTGGTTAACTGGGTTTGCTTGAGCCTGGGCGTTTATGATGTTAACCAATCGAGGGCACGTGTTTCTAAAGTGGGTAGGATCGCCACAATTAAAACAAGCTCGAACATATGGAAACATGGAGTGTTGGGGTTGTTGATATGTTTGGATCATGTTTGGAGTAGGGGTGAAGCTTGGTTTTGAGGGGCACGACAAGTTTTGCTCCAATGACCATAACGCCCACAATTTGCACACAGTCGACAAGGTACGGTAGATGGATGGTGAAAAAAACAGGTGTTGCATTGAGGGTGAGGTCCAATGTAGGGTTTCTTATTTGGGTAAGTAGAGTTGGGTGCTACTTGAGTAATTGGGACAGCTTGGAGGGGTACAGCTTGTGAAACTGGTTGATTGCCTTGGGTGATAGCAAAATTTTGTCCATCTCGTTTTCTCTTAAGAGTGGTTTGAGGAGGGGATTTGGTCTGGGTTGGGTTGGAGGTTTCGGTTGATGCTTTATCCTTCTTCTTCTCCTCCGTGAAGTCTTTATTTCGTATGCGGTTTTCGGTGAGCTCTGTAGCTAACTCCATGGCTGCTTCCAAAGTTGCAGGTGTGGTACTTATTACAGGGTCTTGAATTTTTGAAGGAAGACCTCAAATGTAGTGCTCGATCAATCGGTAGAGGGGAGTGAACAAGTTGGGGACCATTTGATTTAACTCAAGGAATCTCTTGTTGTATGTGGTGTGGTCGCCCTCTTTTTGTTTCAAAGAATAGAATTCATCTTCCAATTTCTTGATTTCGCTTCTTGGACAGAACCGTTTTGTCATGATTTCTTTCAGCTCTTCCCAAGTCAAAGTCATAACATTCTCAACACCTCGCTTGGCCTTCTCTGTATTCCACCATGTAAGTGCTACTCCGAACAAACGACCGGTAGCATATAGCACCTTGCGATCATCGGGACAGTCGCAATTGAGAAAAGTGTTCTCCATCTCCTCGAACCAATGGAGGAGAGCGGTGACACCTTCAGTACCTTCGTATTTTGGAGGATCGCAGGATTTGAAATGCTTGAAGGTGCATTTAGTGGCTTTTGGGGGAGGATTGACAGTGTTTTGATCTTCTTGGTGGATTGGGTTGACGGGATTAGCGGTAAGGGCCTGTTGTACTTGAATTACGATGTTGGGTATTACGGCAGCCATTTGTTGAGCGATTTGGGCAGCCATGCGCTCGCGGGTTTTTCCTGATCTCATTTTTCTACGAGAGAGGCTAGAAGACATCTACAAGAAACACGTATCAAGAGTATGAGTTTGACGTTTTAGGGATCATGTGTCGTATTTAGGAATGAACATTCATAAAATAAATGAAGAATAATAAATTTACTACATCCATAGGATGTCTTGGGCTTTGCTCGTAATTGGGCCTTGCATGCCGCCATACTTCACCTTCGTAATCACGTGGGCCTCCATGATTACCGGGTCTTTCATATGGTTCGCATGTGTTAGCCTGGTAACGTAACTAAAACCCGGAGAAAATCGAGAAATATGTATGTAACGTATGAAATTCGGAGTGCATCCAGGTGTGGACACGGTGACACCTCAAAGTGGGGTTAGTTCGAACGACGTTTGGTGTGGCATGCTTTGGCCTAATAGGTCCTTCGTACTCTCATCGTTAGTCCCCAGGTAGGCAAACTGGTCCGTTATATTGGATTTATACGAATGCCAACCTAGACAGGACGTTCCGACTACCGGTACTTGTACCCTTACAGTTACTACATGCCCGTCGTAGAACTCACTTTGATGAGATTGAAAAACGAAAAATGCGACAAAATCTTGAATAAAGGAATATGAGGATGATTTGAATATGTGAACACTGAAATATGCGTGATGAATGTATATGTAAGCTTGTTATGTTTGACAATAAGTATAACTCATTAAGTATCACACAAAATGATAGTGAAATGTTTGCATGCATTTGTGTGTGTAATAAATACGAAACAAATAAACATCATGAGTTTGCATGTAACCACATAAACAATTAAAATCTAATCAACTATAGTATAGGCTCTAAGGGTCTAATAACATATTCTATATCCCTATAGTCAAAAGCTCTGATACCAATCTGTCACACCCCGACCCGCAGCGGAAGAGGTGATCGGGGCATGATTGGGTTTTCATCAAAGCTCATGACATTTACTATAAAGTTTCATATTTATTATTTCTTTTTAAAGAACATTACAATAAGCATACAAATACAACATGTTCAAATACATTTTTCATAACTTCATTATTTTTCTTCTAAGGCAATTTCCTATGTGTCTCTTGCTTCAACCTGTTCACCTGTATCATGTGTAAAAATAGGGTTTTGGATCAACAAAAAGTTGGCGAGTGAATCTTATTTAAACATTTGAAAGGATTAGTTATGTTGGTTATTTGAATGAAATTGTGCATAACCAAATATGAGTAAACGTAAATGTAAATTAAATCACAAAACACATAATATCAAATAATACACACGCACACAACAAATGAATGATTTTGAGGCACGCGATGTTCAACTCGTCTCCCACGAGGAACTGATGGGCCTAATGAATGATTTTGAGGCACGCGATGTTCAACCCGTCTCCAACGAGGAACTGATGGGCCTAATGAATTGATTTGCACGCAACTTGACTAAATGTAAACACACATTACAACAAACAATATTTACATTATAAGTTTAGATCATATAATGGTAATAGCACGAGTTTGAATAAGCGAATTAATTAAAGCGACACATGATACACCCCAAAACATGAATAAAAAGGGGAATTTGTAAGAATTCACTCACAGTGGGTGCGTTTTCTTGGATTGATGATGAATGCGCACGAATTTGGAATTAACCACGAGAGAAACTAACCTAAATAATAACATAATAATTCGATAATTAAATAAACTTTTATTTGAGATTAATATTTTTAATTAGTGTTCTTAATGGGATTGTTAGATTTATTTTTGTGAGTTTAAGGACATTTTCTAACTTTAAAAATATTATTTTTAAGTATTTTTAAATAATTTTCTGATTAAATAAATAAATAAAAAAATAAAAAAATATAAAAATGTCGACCGTTGACCGCTGACCGGTCGGATTCAGTTTATTCATGCTCTGGGTGAGGTTCGAACTCGTGACCTCCCGTATACGTGCACGCAGCTCTACCAACTGAGCTACGTGTCTAACCCGAAATAAATCGCATTTTAATTATATATATATACTAGTTAAAACATATCAGAATTATTTAATTTAAAAAGGATTTATAATCCCTCGAACCGGCGTGCATAACATGTTTCGAACCCGTGTCTATCGACTTATATTGCACCCAGCCCATCCAACTGGGCTGGGTGTCTAACCCGTTATAGACAGAATTTATATTATATTTATATACTTGCTCGATTAACTTATGTTTTTATCCATTAAAAAGATTGGTAATGTGAATGGATCGTTGTAAGTAATAACACTCGAACCCGGGACCATATGTTTTAAGTGCACACAGTCCACCACTGGACTGTGTGTCTAACCCGGTATAATTTCCGATTTTAAATTCATTTAACTATTGGTTTCAGTTCATCTTCTTCATTAAACCCAAAGCCCGCCTGAAATCGATTTTTAAACAATTCTGGGTGATTGTTCAAAGATTCGTAACCTACAGAATGATAGATAGAGAAGTTAAAGAAATATACCACTAGAAGTAGAATCTCGGTTTTCCGGTGCCAATCTCGGCGAGTGCACCAAATTCCGGCGATGTATAACTTGCGACATAGGCTCTATAGGGAGTTTAAGGTGAGTGTGGGTGATTTCGGTCTGAGCTCTAGCAGTCCTATTTATAGAGTAAGGCAATAATGGGATAGATTCGGTTTTCCGTTGACCAATTCCGGCGAAATTGGAAATCTCCGGCGACGAGTTTCTGAGAACTTCAACTACGAAAAAGTGTGCGGTCTTGAGCGAAAGGATTCTTGGAAGGTTGAGGGGGGTATTTATAAGGTAGAACAGGATGTATCGGGTCTGAATTTTGTCTTGATTCGCGGTCAAAATTTTTCGGGCGGTTACGACTGGGATTTGGGGATTAGACATCGGTTATAACCGATGTCGAAGTTATTTCACGCGTTCAGTCAAAGAAAAACGGTCGTGATTTGCGAAATCGTCGGTATTTCCGGCGACTGCGGATTGGGCGCGCTGATCTAAGGATTTGATTTCGAGTTTTATTTTAAGTATTAATTGTTTCAGTATATACACAAAAGATTCATGTGGCGGAGTGGTGTAGTGTTTGTTTGTTGGACTTGCTGACCCGGGTTCCAAACCCGGCAGCTTCCTTTAATTTATTTCTTCACTTGTTTTTACTATTTATTAATTATAGTTTTTAAATTCTAAAATGTTTATTAATTATGTATTGTTTAAAATTAAAATGGACCAAAAATACGCAACGAATTTTATAACTGAATGTTTGACTGATAAACGAAGCGGGTTTTGAAAACCCGTTTTTCGACGGATGTTACATTGATTATGTTTGATGTTGATGATGAAACTTGATGCCAAATTCGTATATGGGAATGTTTTGGGGTCTTGATGGCTGAAAATAGGGTTTAATGTGTCATAAACATGTTTTAATTGAAAGCTGAATCCAAACAGAACCTGATCAGAATTTACAGCCGACTTGTATCGGCTGTAACGTGGACAAAACTTATATAAAACGTATGTTTCTTGAGTCTAAAATGTAACTCCAGGAAATAGCTTTCAAACCCCACTGGAATCATAATTTTTCGATAAGTTTTGATATTTTAAATGAATTTTTCCGTGTCGAAGGTGCAGGCTGCGTTTTTCGGAAGAAAATGCAGCCTATTACGAATATCATAACTCGGTCCGTATTTGGACTTAATATGTGAAATTGATAAAGTAGGTAGAGCTAGAAGGGCTTAAAATTCTCCAACTGGAAATTCGTTAAAAGAGTTAACGAGGATTTTTAAATAATTTTTACCGTAAACTGTCACCAGAAAGTGATGAATCAGAGTTATGTGCACTATTTTATTTTTCATGAATTTTCTGCAAACAATTGAGCTCTGAATATTTTACACAAGGACAAGTGGACCATGTTCCACGTCACATAAATTTATCGTAATTTTTTAAGCTCATTTAGTTTTTTAATTAAATCCTCGTAAACAGCTAAGTTTTGGAGTTTTAAACTGGTAGTGCAGTGAATTGAATTATGTGTATCTATGTGTTGCTTTTGTTATCATAGGATGTTAATACTTGTTTAGCACCTACATGAATGTTTTTTAACATGTTCTATGTTGTGCTATGATCACGTACACAAATTCACTCGAATGAACACCTGAATGTTAATGAGATGCATGCTATGTGTTAGATACGTGTAGAACTTATGTGTTTGGATACACACACTAACGAACATATGGTAACCATAATAGGACGTGGTTGATCACTTCAGCTCATAAAACACTTAAACCTTACCGAGCAAAACAAAGGTGAGTTCACAACTTTTTACTAAAAGCAAGCGTCCCTAGTTTGGGACAATACACTATTTCCCTGGTTTAGGAAATACATACGGTACCCTTGGATTGGGGCTACACGCGCGTTCCTGGATTGGAACTACTGAACAAACTATCCAATGGAGGTGGACCACACTTTCCCTAGGATGGGATTGCCTAGTATTTCTGGTTTGGAATACTGTTAAATATTGTATTTTATATTTCATGTCTTTAGCGGACTAAACGAACTCTATCTGAAAGTCCCCACACACCTATACCGATTAGTCGCCGGGGCCTGGCAAACGGGATATTAGTTGATAGCGCTATTAGGTTTGACAAACCTCATACCGTGCCTGGGAGGACGGGCGTGAACTTTTATGCCTTGCCAACTGGTTAATGATGATAGACATTGACCTGGGGCACAAACAACTTAAACAGTCAAGTTTCGGTATAACTCAGTTTAGTACCTTAAAGATGGGGTAGCTCCCCATGACATGTTTTATAAACTAAGTATTTTAACAACTTGTTTTTGTAACAACACTAAAAACTGTGAACTCGCCAACTTTCTTGACACACTTGTGCATGCTTTGCAGGTCAGTAGGTACAGCTTTGGACGAGCGTTGCAATCGGCCGGAGTGTGTGGTTCGTAAAGCCATATGTTTATTATATTTACTAAACTTGTGGTTTTTAAATTTTGATGAGATTTACTTTATTTTTTTCGCTGCAACATAAACTGTGTTTTGGACTTTCAAACATTGATCATTAATCGTGTTGATTGTGATGATTTTACAACTTCAAAAATTGGTTCAACATGATTAGTGTTTGGATCCTGGTCAGTCGCACGCCGCACGGTAAAACTCCGCATGTGGATTTTGAGGGTGTGACAGTTTAATTTTAGAGGTTAGGGTTTAGCTTTGTCATTTAGTTTGAGCCTTTAGGCGTTGACTTTTAGGGTTTAAAGTTTATTTATTAGGATTTAGGGATTAGAGTTTAGAGTTTAAGGCTGAGTAATAACTAGGTAGAGTTTTCTTGAATTTTAACACAATCAACAACCCGTGAAGATCAGGTATATAATCTAGTATATATAAATATATATATACACACACACGAAAGGTCTCAAGAGGAAACGCTTTTATTGAGAAAAATTGAAAACTAAACAAAAACTTAAAAAACACACCATTTTTTTTATTTTTTAATATTTATTGGCTATAAATCTAGCATTTTTAAAATACAGAAAAAATGTGCGACACTACGAAAAACCTAAACTCGCCAACCCCACCTCCACCCCCACCCCAAAAATGCATGATGTCGATAGCCACGTATTGTTATAATTTGATTTAAGTACTTTTTAAAAATCATGTTTATATTTATGATATATAACCAACAGATATCTTTATAAAAATATTAATAAAATGCTTAAAAGACTATAACGTCTATTGTCAATAACCAAATAGTTTTATATTTAAAATAGCTAAATAAATGATTAATGATCCAATCATAATCAAATCTTTAGCAGTTAATGATTAGCAAACCATAAACCAACTTTAATCGTTAGTAGTTTTTTTATATATATTTCATTACTTTTATTTTTCTTTCTTCAACTATCATGCAAAAGAAAAAAATAGATTACTATCAAGGAAAAAACTTCCGAATCCTTGAATAGGTTCATATCCGGTCGCCCATTAACCAATTCGGGCTTTGGCCTTTTCTCTATATAACTTCATTATTATATTATATACTAATATATATGAATATAGATCTAGCAACTAATTAATGAGACTATATTGTTAGGAAAACCTAAAGAGAAATGGTAAATAGTGATCTGTTTGGATAGTCCACACATAAATAATTGTTCTCATAAATCTTGTTTATTTCCTCACATCATGAAGGATTGACCCTATTTGCATAACCATCTTGACTAAACGCTAGAGACATATAATCATTTTTCCTCATTTGACCATAAGGGAATACCAAACTTTATTAATTGTCGGGTTTGATATAATATTCTTAATAAACACCGTATCTTTCTTTATGGACGGTTGTCATATATGTATATATTTTTTTGTTACGAAGGTAGGGTTTTAGTTCTTGAAGTAAAATGAATATTAATGTGAGTTTAAGTGTTGTACAGATCTAGGAATTTTGGGAGATCGAAAATAGATCAGCTCAAACATGTTGACTAATGAGTATATACAGCTATTTTAAACAATAGAAAGTTCATAAACTTATAACATAGAGGATTAAAAAAGTTTTTCACCATTGCATAATACATCCCCCCCCCCCCCCTTATAAACTAAAAAACTTAATTAGTGAACTTAGTCCAAACTTCATATATGCTTCAAAAAAAACTTGCAAACTTAAACTCACATTTTATTTACATAAATTTAATAAGTTTCTTAATATGATAAATATATAGTGTGAGGTTTAATGAAGAATACTAAAATATTGGGAAACCGAAGAACCGTGAAATTTACATGTTAAATATAGGGTGGGCCCAACGGGCTTACAACCCTAAGCTCAGGCCTGGGGCTACCAAAATTAAAGGGCCACCAATTTTATATTAGGTTTTATGTATGCTAGGCCCATTACTAAACAAATCATGCCCGAATCATAGATCTGATAACACAATGGCATGCGACTAACGTGAAATCAAAGCACGTGGATAACTGATGAAATATTCGTCGATATTATCGGCGGGAATAATGAAATATGCGATTATTAGAATCAGAGGGCGTCGTTTGGGTTTCCTATATGGAATCAATCAATCACCGCATGATAATGGAGGATTCACAATCTCAATCAATGATTCGAAGAACACCGGTGTACAGGTAACAATTAACAACGGCTATTTTAAGATTTTTACATTCTAATCGCTAAACAGACTTATATATATTGAATGAATCGAACCCTGAAACGTTAACGAAATTCAGTTTGGCGATTTGTTGATTTTGCGATTCAGTTTGAACTCACTGTCTCATTCCTTTTTGTGATTTAATTTTGCGATTTAGTTTGGTTGAACTTGGAAGTTGGAACATATTGGCAAAGGCACTCTGTTGTTTGCGATTCAGTTTGGAATTCAGTCAGGTTAGACATCCTCCTTTGTTGTTTAGTGAATTAGGGTGTATTTGCCGATTTGATTTGTTGTTTAAGGCTTATGCTTATTCTATTATTGTTGATACTAAGTTGTCGTTTAGTAAATTAGGGCTTATTTGTTGATTTCAGTTTGTTGTTAGGCTTTTAGGGCTTATTAACAGTGTCAAATCGAATCCGAACTTTTGAATCTGGTTATACAAAAAGGCACAAAAAAACGTGAACAAGAAGCTTTAATCGAGTCACGAAGGGGGGCACTTCTATGATAATCATATTGATATTAATGGCTTAGATTTATTTCAAGAACTAAAAATGATAAGAAAATTATACATGTAGAATATGACACACTTATTAATATATTAACTTATATTAAAAACTTTAATTCCTTTCCAAATGCATATATCGCTTATAGAATTGTGTTAACCATTCCTGTAATCATTGCTACCGTAGAACGTAGCTTTTCCAAATTAAAACTAATAAAAAATTATTTAAGATCTACAATGTCACAAGAAAGATTAAACGGTTTAGCAATTATGTCATCGAAACAGTTTTTTTAGAAGAACTTGATTACGATAATTTTACCAAACAATTTGCCTCAATTAAAGCTAGAAAATATATTTTATTTAAACATATAACTTTCAATTTTTTTTAACTACGCCAATTATAAACTTTTTAATAAATAATTGTTGGCCCCATGCCAGGGTAAAGGAGGAGGGTTTTGTTATTAAATATGTTATTATTTATTGTTTTTTGCAAAAGGGCCCCACTTTATAGTTCGCTTAGGGTCTCCGAAAATGTAGAAACGGCCCTGGTTAAAAATATATTATAAAAATTCAATTTAAAATGGTAAAAATCATTTTTTTCAAAAATTTTCGGAGCTTTAGAATATAAAAATGTGTAGAAGCTATTCCAATAAAAATCATTTTCATAATTTTTTTTACCTTTGATTGACTGTTTTTAAACATTTTTTTAATTTGATTTTTTTATTAAAAAGGCTTCTACATGTATTTATATGCAAAAGTTTTCTAATTTTTTTTGGAAAAACTTAATTTTGAGTTTAAAATGTTAAATGTATGGTTCCCCGATTCCTCACTTTTTTAGTGTTCCCCGTTTAACCATCCCATATATATATATATATATATATATATATATATAAGGTAAGGTTATTGTAAAAAATACCAAAGTAAAGGTGAAATGATAGGAAAGGTAACAATAAATTCACATTGATTTTAAATTAATTAAAAACTCAATAAAGCTACATAATTTATAATAAATACCAATAACACTGCAAACACCATTAAAGAATACCGTTTATAAATGCAAAACATTAACATAATATAACCGTTCATAATTATATAAATCTTCAATAAGTTATACACCATTCAATAAGTATATAACACCATTTTAAAGATCTCTATAAAAACACTACGAATAACACTGCAACAACCATTCAACGCATATATAACACCATTCAATAATTATATAACACCATTCAACACATATATAACACAATTCAATAAGTATATAACACCATTCAATAATTATATAACACCATGAACTGAAACAAAAAACCATTAACTGAAATATTCGATTGAACGTAATTTTTTCTGTATATAAGTATAGTAATATGGTACTCATATTAAAGATTAAAAAACACTCGTTATTATGGTGTAATTTAAAAAAAAAACGAGTTACGTGTAAAAAGTTATTAGCATTTAAAAAATAAAAGGGGAACTTGCATGTGGATTGCATGTGACTTTCTAAAATTAAAAATGTTAATTTTACCTTTATACCCTTAATCTAGAAAATTAATTATTTTAATTGTTATACTATTTAAAAGATTGCCATCAAGATCTTAACCATTAGATTAAAGATCTAATGGTTTAGATTCTTTCTTATCCTTCTCACACTTTAGGCATTTTTTTACAGGATCCTCTACCTATATATATATATATATATATATGGAAGGTTAAGTGGATTTCACTTAACTCATCAAACAGTTCCTTCTATAAGCCACCACTCTAACATGTGCTAGAATTCTTAATGATCCAATATACCTAAGAGTTGGTTTTCTTTCTTGTGAAACCTAATAATTCCCTTCCATGATGAAACTCTCAAATTACTTTATCTCCTGTAGGAATCGTTCGCATAAAATAAATAAAATTTATTTAACTGAATTACACAAACAGAAAATAAAGAATACAGATTACAACTGAAGTAAAGAAAACACAAGAACAAAACTTCAACAAAAGACGAAGTTCTTGGCTGAGGATCGTGTTAGACACGGGTCCCTTAAAACAAATTGCGAGTCTCCCAGGAGAACTCGTTTGTTTCCAGGATACAACAGCCTAAGCAGTTGCACTGCCGGAGATGACGCAACCCGAAGGTGTACCTTGCTACAAGAAAGAGGAAGAAGAAGAATTTCGAGTACAGAGTTCGTTGGTGATTCGGTGTGTCCTTTGGTGTTGATGTAATGCAGTATTTATACTGCATCTGTGTTGAAACAGTAAAAAAGATTTAACTCAATGAATTAAATTGCATTAAACGTCTTTAATGCACTTTAATTCGTTAGTTACATTCCTGGTCAAGACCCTTGACTCGCCTGTTTCAGCTGCTGAAGTGTAACTGGTCTGTCATTAACTCTGGAAGCAGCAGGTTGCGCGCGCGCCTCTTTACGCCAGCCTGCTGGTGCGCGCGTCAGTGTGGCTCACATCCCTGCGCGAGCTTATTGGTGCGCAACCCCTTGCGCGAGCATCCTTGCTCCACAGTCCTATTGCGCGTGCGCCAGTACGGCTCACATCCTTACGCGAGCCTACTGGTGCGCCAGCCCTTGCGCGCGCACGTCAGGCATCTGCGCGCACAACCTGGACTGCCTGCACCATGCGCCACTACATGTGTACCTGCGCGCCCTTGCCACGTTGCCCTCCAGGGTTTGCGCCACCTGGTCCTTGCAGCCTTTGCTGAGCCACCCGCGCACGGTCAAAATTACAAAGGCGGCTCGCGACATTGCGAGCGTGCGAAGTGCAAAGTGCGCCATCAAAGCGCCACATTGCGCCCATCGCCCACGCTACGCGCGCGCGTGTTTGAGTGCGAGTGCGAGTTAGGGTGCTACGCACCCTTCGCAAGTACACTTAGTGTGTGCTTCCATGAAACAATAAAGAGGGAGTGTTCCCACTTAAATACCCATTTAAGTTTCATCACTCCTCCTATGTGGGACAAGGTGCTACTCTCCCATTAGTTCAGCATTTAATGTTTCAAACACCAAACTTTGAGCATCGATATCTCATTCATCTTAGCTCCGTTTTGGACGTGGTTTAGTTCGTTGCGAAGCTCTTCCAACATAGAACACAAACCCAGAAATAAATATATATATAAACCTCAGTTTATAACATTTATTTATCGTCCAAAATTAGGAAATGTCCATTTCCTATATTTGTAAAAAATGCCATTTTCACTAAATTTCCAATAATCCCCCACATGAATGGAAATGATCTTTCCTCTTTCAAGTTTCAACGATACAAATTCAACAATTAAGTATTGCAAGATAGGTAGGTGTAACCTTTGAACCCTCTTTTGTGAAGCATACTTTGCCTCCTAGGGTCTTGTAGACGCGGTGTCTTTGAACAATCCCCCATTTATGTAGGCGACAATATACATTCACAGAATACTCTCCCTAGTTTAGTCATCTCCTCATGGTTGTGTCCGTTCATGGTCATGGATCACTTTCCTGGTTCTGCGAGAGCTCTAGGATTTGTGCCTCCCCACAAATCCATTCGAAGCGACCCCACTTCTCTCTAACATGGGTGATTCCTCGAATCATTAAATGCATCATGGTTAATTTGGATTTCCTTAAATCCTTAACCTCAATATGCTTAACCTTCCTTCATGTCACTGATTGGAATGGACTAGGAAGTATACGACTCCCTTTATTGATCTTTTGGGGCACCCCCCACAGTGACTCCCTTTAGGTTTATGATTAAGTTTGCCTATTGAACCTAGATCTTGGGATCTCCAGTCAACTAGGTTAGGTTTCCCTCATATTCCCTTCATCCATGGGCTTTAGTCCCATTCCTCTTGACGTCGTATAAACTAAATCTTTGCTTAAGCCTTTCGTTAACGGGTCTGCAATATTCTCTTTTGACTTCACATAGTCAACCGAGATAATACCCGTTGAGATTAGTTGACGTACTGTGTTGTGCCTACGTCGAATGTGCCTTGATCTGCCATTGTACATAGAGCTTTGTGCTCTCACAAGCGCTGATGTATTGTCACAATGTATGCAAATCGCCGTCAACGGCTTTGGCCATCTTAGAATATCTTCCACAAATTGACGTAGCCACTCCGCCTCTTCACCGCTTTTATCTAAAGCGACGAATTCGGATTCCATCGTGGATCTAGCTATAACAGTTTGCTTGGACGACTTCCAAGCTATAGCTGCTCCCGCAAGTGTAAATACATATCCACTTGTCGATCTATAATCCTTTATATCCGAAATCCAGTTCCCATCAGTGTATCCTTCGATCACTGCTGGATGACGGGTATAATGTAATCCGTAATCTCTAGTGTATCTTATGTATCTTAGCACCCGTGTAATAGCTTTCCAATGATCATCATTTGGATTACTAGTGTATCTACTTAGCTTGCTTACGGCATATGCTAATTCGGGTCTAGTACATGTCATTAGATACATGAGACTATCAATGATCCTTGAGTACTCTAACTGAGCGACTCCTTCGCCTCTATTCTTCCTTAGACGTTGAGTATTATCAATTGGAGTTCGAGCTATACTCTTATCTTCCGAATTGAATTTCCCAAGGATCTTGTCCACGTAGTGAGTTTGACTTAAGATACGACCATCTTGCGTTCTAGTGATTTTTACACCAAGAATCACATCCGCTAAGCCCATGTCTTTCATGTCAAACCTCGCTTTCAACATGTCTTTAGTTGAGTTGATCATATGATCGTTACTCCCAATGATAAGCATATATCCACATAAAGACATAAAATCACATAACTTCTTGGTGTGTCTTTATAGTAAACACATTTGTCGCACTCATTTATTTTGAAACCATTGTCAATCATGACATGATCAAACATTTGGTGCCATTGTTTTGGAGCTTGCTTCAAGCCGTACAAAGACTTGACCAATTTACATACTTTGCCCTCTTTTCCTGGGGTGGAAAAACCCTCGGGTTATTCCATGTAAATCTCTTCTTCTAAATCGCCGTTTAGAAATGCGGTTTTTACATCCATTTGGTGAACTTCCAAATTTATTAAAGCCGCAATTGCAAGAACCAATCTTCTAGATGTTATTCGTGTCAGAGGTGAGTAAGTATCAAAGTAATCTAAACCTTGTTTTTGTCTAAACCCTTTTATTACTAGCCTCGCCTTGTATTTACCAATACTTCCATCAGCTTTCATCTTCCTTTTGAATATCCAACGATATCCAAGTGGTTTACAACCAGGTGGAAGATCTACTAACTCCCAAGTATGATTTTGCAATATAGAATCAATTTCATTCTTAATTGCTTCTTTCCATTGAGGTCCTTTCGCGGAAGAAACCGCTTCGCGATAGGTATTGGGCTCACCCTCAACTATATAGCTCATGAAGTCTGGCCCCAATGATTTTGCAATCCTTGGCCGTTTACTTCGTCTAAGGTCACCTTGGTCGACCTCTGGTCGATCATGTGTTTCATCTAGCCACGTAGATGAACTTGGACCTGCTTCATCAACCATTGTTGGTGAAGTTTCATATGGTTCTCCTAGCATAGGAAACACATTTTCAAAGTATAAGACATGTTAGGATTTGCCTCCATGATAGTGTTTACGTGGACATCGGGATTCTTGGACTCGTGTACAAGAAAACGATGTGCATTACTTTGTGTGCATATCCTATGAATACACAATCAACAGTTTTGGGTCCTATCCTAAGAGTCTTAGGAGGTGGTACAATCACCTTTGCTAGGCACCCCCACACTTTCAAGTATTTGTACGAAGGCTTCCTTTTTCTCCATAACTCATATGGAGTTTCGTCCCTATTTTTAAGTGGTATCTTGTTCAAAAGATAATTCGCTGAGAGAATCGCGTCCCCCACATTTCTCGGTTCACACCCGAACTGATCAACATGGCGTTCATCATTTCTTTTAATGTGCGGTTCTTAGGTTCCGCAGCGCCATTTGATTGTGGAGAATAAGGAGGTGTACACTCATGTACAATGCCACTTTTTGCGCATAAATCCGCAAATGGTGCAACATATTCACCTCCTCGGTCGCTTCTAACCACTTTTATCTTCTTTTTAAGTTGATTCTCAACTTCGTTTTTGTACAAGATAAAATTTTCTATTGCTTCATCTTTACTTTTAAGTAAATATACATAGCAATATTTAGTACAATCATCAATAAATGTGATAAAGTACTTATTTCCTCCATGTGTGGGAACCACTTTTAAATCATACACATCGGTATGAATTAAATCAAGGGGTTCGGTTATTCTTTCAACCGATTTAAACGATGCTCTTGTAAGTTTGGATTCTACACATGTTTCGCATTTGTAATCGGAATCATATGGAATGTTGGTATCATATTTAATTTAATTAAACGTTGTAATGTATTAAACTTTACATGTTCTAATCTACTATGCCAAACATTTGAAGACTCAATTATGTAAGTAGAAGTAGAAATTTCATTCATGTTTTTCTTGGTGTTAACGACCGTTACATTCATTTTGAACATACCATTAAGGGCATAGCCCTTTCCAACATACATTCCACGTCTAGATAAAACAAATTTGTCTGATTCAAACACTAGACGAAAATCAAACTTGTTGAGCATCCAACCCGATACGAGATTCTTCCGTATATCCACTACATGTGTACCTGCGCGCCCCTTGCCACGTTGCCCTCCAGGATCTGCGCCACCTGGTCCTTGCAGCCTTTGCTGAGCCACAAGCGCGCGGTCAAAAATACAAAGGCGTCATCAAAGCGCCACATTGCGTCCATCGCCCACGCCACGCGCGCGAGCATGAGTGCGAGTGTGAGTTAGGGTGCGATGCACCCTTCGCGAGTACACTTAGTGTGTGCTTCCATGAAACAATAAGGAGGGAGTGTTCCCACTTAAATACCCATTTAAGTTTCATCACTCCTCCTATGTGGGACAAGGTGCTACTCTCCCATTATTTTAGGATTTAATATTTCAAACACCAAACTTTGAGCATCGATATCTCATTCATGTTAGCTCTGTTTTGGACGTGGTTTAGTTCGTTGCGAAGCTCTTCCAACATAGAACACAAACCCGGAATAAATATCTCTATAAACCTCAGTTTATAATATTTATTTATCGTCCAAAATTAGGAAATATCCATTTCCTATATTTGTGAAAAATGTTATTTTCACTAAATTTCCAACATCTCCGACCTCAAACTCAATATGTCGTTGAACCTTGACTACATAAAATCTCATCTATTCTTATCCATTTTCATATACGTTTTGATCTTATCAAAATTTCCAGATGTAGATGTAACGACCTTCAAGTTTCTCAGTTCCTTTGTTCTACATCGCCTTCCATGTAACAATTTGTAAGATGAGATACAAACTTGCGTAATAATTGTTGTTGTAGGAGAATTCTCTCTCTCTCTATACACACACACACACATATATATATATATATTATAATTATAACTATAAATATAAAATGGTTTATTTGAATATAAAATATAATAAATAGTTAACTAGCCAAACAAAATGAAATATACCTAAAAAATTACTTGTAAGTCGAGTTTCAGCATTGTTCGAGTTCTCTATTCTAAATTAAGCTTCAATTGAACAAGTTTGAACCTTGCTCCACTAATTTACATCCGTTAGCCCTATCATACCAAAAGTTGCCTTAATTAAAACTTGATTATGGTGCATGTACATTATATTAAGATTGTTTTATTGTAAATCTGAGCAAATTACGATGAAAAGATGTTGAATAAGAAAATATAATAAAACCATCTACCAAACCATGCACATTGTTTGATTAAAAGGCCTAAATCATATAAAAAACAATATATGTTTTTTTACCCTAATAATAAAAAGGGTTGCAACTTTCCGGCTTCTTGTTGTTATTCTAATATATCAATTATCAAATACTAATATGCTATGCACGTTCTTATAATAAGGCCTATTCTAACATCACTTAATTAAAAATGATAGAATGGAATAATCCCGATTACCGATACAAATATATTTTTATCAATATATGTTGTTTAAACCGGAAAAAGACTTAATAGTTTTACTATTTTTACGAATCAATTTTTTTTACATATTTTCAGTTGTAAATTATTTTAAAATCAATTTTCAGTTGCATGAGATTACAATCAATACCGTGTTAGCATACACTTTCTGACCAAACCCTCCAAATACACAAAATCATACATTTTCTTATATTGATCTGACTTTAATATGTGTTTATGAAATGTATAAATAAATTAAACAATGTATAGTAGTTGATAGATCGGAAGATAGTGGACCTTATAAAAGAATACACCTTCCTTTGGGTCAGCAATAGATCGAATCGGCCATCTTTGAAGTGGGATAAATGGGTCGTCTTTGATATTGTAGACTTGTTGTAGTTATCCCGTTGTAGGTTGTGTCGTGTCGCTTTCTTTGTGTTGCGGTTTTGTATTTTGTACTCCAGTTTCTGGCTGGCTCTATATATATAGAGCGTTTTGGCCGTTAAAAAAATTAGTTAAATCAAAACACACTAAAATTAAAGCTTAATTAACTAATTACAATGTCAAATAAATAATCTAATTTTGCTAATATCATAGCTGTTTTGTATTAATATATATAATAAAAAAACGTTGGTTTGAATCCCTAAATTGTAAGTTTACTAACACAATTTTATGGGCGAAGACAAATATGAAGCCCAAATCCGAAACATGAGAAGATAAACAAAAGAGTTAATTACAGTTTTCGTCCCTGTGGTTTGTCAAAAATCACTATTTCAGTCCACTTTAAAAATTGCGATTTCAGTCCCTGTGGTTTTACTTTCATAACCATTTCAGTCCACTTCGCAACCATTTCAGTCCATGTACTTACATAATAAATGGATTGAAGTGGTTATGAAAGAGAAACTACAGGGACTGAAATGGTTACGAAAGTGAAACCACAGGGACTGAAATCGCAATTTTTAAACTAATGGACTGAAATAGTGATTTTTGTCAAACCACATAGATGAAAACAGTAATTAACTCTGAACAAAATAAGGGGTTGTTAGGTGTAGAAACCGAAAAAACAAGGGACATGATATTCCATGCCCAGGATCAGTTTCATGGGTCGCTGGGTCCCAACCCACTGAGCAGAGGCGTGCGATACCCAGGGCTTATATGTGGGGTCCATCTTTGTTTGGTTTAGTTTTCGTAATTATTTAATTAATATTATGAAATTTTTAATTAACACTAACTAAGTTTAATGAGTGTGCAAATTAGCTATTATAAAAGTACGTTTGTTTTCTTTAGAGTTAAGAATGATGATAAACAAATATCATTCCTAGTTCTGTGACGATTTGAACTGATCGAAACCATTTGGACAACATCGTTGTCGGTTACCGACTTATCAGTGTTCGTTTTTTCTGTTTTCAATTGATGCAAATCATGTGCTGATTTCTATATCGAGTGCATGTATCATACCATACTATAACGAATCTAACCCGTGATAACGTACCGCCGCAATGCGTGGGGAAACAACCTAGTTATAATTAAATTAACAATATGCTAGTCATAAAAAGTGATTATAATTAAATTGGTAAGCATCAATTGAATTCATGGCACAATTCATTGTTGCAATTCAGAAAGGATTAGCGGCGCAGCTTGTTGCCCATCTACCTTCTGTTTTGATGTAACTTGGCATGTTAGTTGATTGTGTGTTTATAGATAATTTAAATATTATCTTTGAAATGAATATTTAAGATAAGAAGAAAAATAAGAGAAGATCAAGTAGAGATGGGCATAATAACCGGTTCCAAACCCGACCCGGTGGAACCGACCTGGAACCGGTTTCGGTTCCTACCCGGCTAATAGTAGAACCGGTTCCGGGTTCAAAAAACCCGGTGGTTCCAACCCGGTTCCACATTTTATAAATAAAATCGGTTCGTACCCGGTTCCTACTCGGACCCGGTGCGTACCCGGAACCCGGTTCCTACCCGGAACCCGGTTCCTACCCAGAACCGGTTCCGGGTAGGACAAAAAAACCCGATATGCCCATCTCTACCGTTAACTTACACCTACAAGATATAAACCATCACAACCTCGTCGTTGCACGCCATTTTAATTGTGGAGGTTTGAAAGTGTAAGTTATTGATATTGGGATGCAAGGAGGCAAGAAGGCAAGGAATTTACCATCGGTTTCTAATAGTTTTGCAGCTTTTTTCATTGAATTGACCGAATGAATAGGTTTCTAATAGTCTTTGCAGTCTTTTCCATTTAATTGTAACATTAGGAACCGGTTCTTCTAAGGAACTGGAACCGGTTCCAACCCGACCCGAACCGGGTACACTCGGTTCTAGTTTTAATGGTTAAAACCCGGATAGGATCCTGACCCGGTTACAACAAGAACCGGTTCCATTGACACACATTCAGGAACCGGGTCCGGTTAGGAACCGGGTCCGGTTAGGAACCGGTTCCAGGTATAAAAAGGAACCGATTATGACCATCTCTAAGATCAAGTGAGATTGAAAAAAAAATCATTGTTTTGATCCAATAATCTATTTGATTGTAGCCCACTAGTAAGAACTAGCCCATGACCCAGGATAAAGGAGTTGTCATTTTGGAAACTATTTGAGTGTAGTGACTAGTGGTTGTGACCACTCCCTCTTCATGTGGAGGCTTCTCATTGGATGATCAATGGGATCCACACACAGATTTTCGCACTCAACCCTCGCGCCTGTTACATGCGATTGATCCTTCGCGCCCATGGCGTGGTGTTTAACTCCCCAAATGCTGATTTGGCTGGTGGCTTGGCGCTTTTTACATATAGTCTAAATCATTTGTGATCAAACCGGGCATAGGGTCTGATCTCCATAGGTATGTTCTATATTACAATTACAACACTTGTGAGCTTTTGCTAGACATAAAAGTGTTGATATTTTTACTAGTGAATGGTTTGAATGTGTTGAGAGAAACTATTTTTTATCACATCTATTTATCATTTCTGACAATAGTTAAGTCGGTTAAGGAACAAGGGGTATTAGATTAGATCATACTGTCATATGGTGGGATGGCAACTATCGTTAATCAAATACTTGTATTCGATTGTAGTATCATATGACTGTCCATCATTTACATGTTAAACGATGCTATGTCTATGTAGTTGATTAGGTTGGTTGTTCAACGTGAATCATACATAATATTATCAAACATGAACCTCGAGTGATCCCTCATTTTTTGTTTTGTCTTTTTCTATTTTGCGTATTCTAGTTTCTTAATTGATTGCAGTTAGGTTATATTAATTTAAAGCACATTAACCAAATTTTTGTGTTTTACCTTTCACAATCAACAGAAACTTGTAATACCACATTTCTCTTGATTCATGACTACGATATCCTTGCTAACTAGTTTAATAACCGTCCGGTGGACGGGTTCCGTTGATGTATTATATAGTAACAACATGAATAAACTTAAGAACATAAAGAAATAAAATAGAGTCAGATTACACAATGTTTCATATAATTTTGGTTTACTCAAACAAAATAGTTGATGCGAAAGGATTGGTAGTCAAAATGCATCCATGGTAGTGTGTAGCCAACATGTACGGAATGTTTCATAAAACTCAAATGTGTTATACTTCTTAAATCATTTTGGCCATTGGATGGTCATCTTCGGCCTCGAATGGGACCCCGTTCCATGTTGCTAACCTATTGTCTGGCCCACGTCTGACATGTTTGGTGTATCTATGTTATCATCTGTTGTTGAACATCTAGAGCTGGCCGAGTCGGAATCTTGTTCCTCATCATCAACCACCTGAACTTATTAGACAAATATGAGAACGAGAAACAAAAAGCGGTACTAATACAAATTTGCGGACAACATGTAACAATAAATACTGACGACGTTGTAGTTTTAGATATGACCGATGAGTACACGTGCTTATAAGTTAACACGTTATGTTATGATCATCTAAAATGGTGTTTTTTACAAATAAATTTAGAAAGTCTGGATTACATAATTTCTAATTTTGTGGGGGTGTAAAGTAAACTGTCAATGATCTAGCTATAGAGATATAGATGCTCGAGTATGCATGTCGGTTCAAGTATTGTAATGTTATGTAATGGAAATGATCCAACTAGTTAAAAAAACCTATCATTGCAGACAAACAAATAAGTTAGCCCACCAAAAATATCGAATTGCCCTGCAATATGCATAATAACTTAAACAAACATATTCAATTATGTATAAAAAAAACAATTAACCATTAGTTTCACAACATTCCAAAATACCAACAGTTTGTACAATCAATCATCATCGAGTTTACTCCTACATAAACGACCATGATCGCCAAAATCCGTTGACCAAAAGCATTTGAGAACTCATGGTGCTTTACATCAGTAATGGCGTCCATGATCATCATCATTTCAATTCAGTGTCACAACTCAAGATATGATCAAGATAAGGAGCTTGATGATGGGGTGGTGAAACTCAACATTCAAATTTCCAAAAGATGCCACATCTTCAAATCTCGATTCCCGAATGCTTTTTTCTACCTTTCACGTCACACTAAAAGATGCCACATCTTGAAATTTCTAACTCACAAGATGAATCATAATATCAATGTTCTTATTACCACCTACCCGTTCCACATCACTGCATCTTAACCATCAAACACAAGAACTCCTACATCTCGATCGCCTCTTGGCATTGGTGGGAAGTTGCTATACAAAGGTTCTTATGACAAAGAAATACTGGATCAACTGACAAAAAAATCAAGATTTGGAGAAAACTAAAATCACCAAAAGGTGAGAAACACTCTTTAATTACTACATTAAAGAAACACAAATCTGGGATTAATGCATTGGCACTAAGCACGAATGAGAATGTTTTGTAATCTGATGTGAATAAAGGACTAAAACGCTCTGGTGCCAGGTGCATCATATTAAATTCTTGAACATATATTGTCATATAACCATGTTTTTATGCTCCATCAGTTGCTGTTGAGAATATAAACTATAAAGTGGTATACGAAGAAATAGCTATTTAATAACAATATAAAAAGTCTTGAAATATAGAGAATATTTTTATAATATGGTTTATACTATATACCAGAATGTCTTCTTTATTATGTGGACATATAGAATATACAGGTGCTTCATCATCATCAAATGTAAACTGTGAGGCACCTGTTGGTGCATCCAAACCTTGATTAAAGTTGTTTGTTTAGATAAGAAAATGCAAGGTCATTGGTACTACCAACATCAGCCCGAATCTGTATATGATATAGAATATAAAAGCAGTTATTATATATAATAATGGGAACCACTTAAAAATGAAAAAAAAAGGCATAAGAAGAAATAAAACAAAACTCCCAAGTGGTTTCCAAGATCACCACCACCATGGTATGGGTATATATGCCAAGGTGACGTGTTTCCTCTGGAGATAGATTTGTTTGTCATCATTTTGTAATGCTCAAGAAATTAAAAAAAATATCGATACAAAGAGCCTTACCTGGGCCATGAACGATTAGTAGAGCGTCTTTTGCTTTAAACCATCTAGAAAGAGGACAATCATCAGACATGTTGTATAGTGATTTCCCAACATAAGCTTTAGGATTTTTTGTTGCTGAATTCTTCTCCAACCTACAATTTGTTTTTTCTTTTGATGCATCTTGAGAATCTACATCAAAAACACCAAACATTATTTGAAACATAAACACATTCAGATGACTGGAGACTTAGTGATCATCATTATATTATTATTATATGTAATAATAATCCATCCTCTTATAATAAAATCATTATTGCACATTGAGCTGGGGACTCGGTGTTTATACTGGTTGTCTTCCGGTTTCCTCGTTTTCCTTTCTTTGTTTAAAGTTTTTTTGTCCCCTGACCTGGTTGAACATCTAAGTCTTGCCCAGTATTTTCATTTAGCAGTGTGTCTTCACTCAATTGGGCATTTTGTATCATTTGTTGCTCCTTTACAGGCCCATGGTTCTCTTCCAATGACTTGCTTACTAAACTTGTAGTAAAGCCAACTTCTTTCTTTTGACCACCTTCTACCACAGATGGTGCAGATGGAACAACACCACCATTCTAATTATTAGGTGATACACCAATAACTTGTCAAGCAGCTTTCATAATATATATATATATATATATATATATAAATTAAAATAAATAGGAGGTTAAAGGTTACATGTGATAGAAGTGTTAGGCCTTGAGGCCCATAACTTAGGAGGTCTACCCCTCTTTCATTTTGGAGCAACAGATGCAGTATCCCCTTCACTTCCCTTCTATGGGAACATAAAAAACATTACAACCATCGGCTTTGTATAAACTTTGAATGTAAGTATAAAAATAAATTTGCTTTGCTAGAAATTTTAATTTTCTCACCTTCTCGGCCACTGTTAATGGTGAAAATGGACAGCTTTTGAAGTATCTACCCTCGTGATCATGTCATCCCATTGCATTGCAAACCCATGACAACAGGAAATGGAAGAATCTTTGGTAAAATCTTCTTTTACCACAACATCCTTTGAGTATGTAACACTTGTATTGAAAATGATATTGTTAACTCAGATTTATTGACAAAAGAACTAAATAAAAAATAAGATTTTATTGAATGCGGGTCAAGTTGACTTTTAACCTTTAATGGAAGGCAGAAGTCAGCTATAACACAGACCGAGAAGGTTAATATTTTAAATGAACTTAAAGATGTTTTATCTCACTAACATAAATACTTTAATGCCTTGATATTTGTATATATGCATCTCCAAGTAATCACTTTTAGACTAAACAACGCTCGATTATCGTTATCAAATTGTAAGACCCCTGATCTATAGGCTTTGCATAATAAAACAAAAGAGAAGAGATAGTGATGTGTTCACCATATAAAATTCATAGCAAAGCGATAGTTGGTTGATAGAGCAAGTAACGCTGACGTTACTCTTCCATGTCAGGCCTCGAAGATCAGCTTCCAAAACTCCCATTAATCTTGCATTCGGACATCTTCTTTATGAAAGAATGACAAAAAATGGGAAGTTGATATACAATAAATAAGAAATTCTAATGATTATGAAGGTATATACCTTTTCTACAGTTGTAAGTGTATCACAAGCTAGAGCCTTAATCACCTACCCGAAGATCAGCTTCTAAAACTCTTCCAACAGGCCCTGCGGCAACACTGCAACCAGCTCCATGAGAATAATGCATGCAACCAGATAGCTTTATCTTTCTTTATAAGATGCACGAACTACATATGAGCCCTGCAATTGAGCTCATGTTATAATGATCCTGAACATTGTCGACATGTAAATATATATAACACAACAATTCTGTATTTTGGAATATACTGAATTAGGAAATATGGAGTTACCCTTATTTAAAGACTTCCAAATTCAAGAGTAGCTTTTATGTGTCTTGATTTCACATATGATATCACCCATTTCTATCTATTAGATCAAAACAAACAATCAGATTAATTTATTCAACCGTCATTGCCAGATAATAAATTTCCAAATTCCTATTTAATGACTTGTATATGCAATGTGTGGAATTTATAACAAAAAAAGGAATCTCTTATTACAGTGTCAACTGGCAAGTCTAAAATAACTTACCTTATCTCCTTTCTTCTTCCACTTTGCAATGTTACCTTAAGTCTATATTAAAGCACAAAAGTACAAAGTATGGAGAGTTTATGAAAGAAAACTAAAAAATAAATAAATAATAAATAAGATCCATGCCATATCTTTACCATTGTAGGTGACACTGTAGGTGACACAGTTGGCATCTAAATAACAATATATGTGTCGAAGATCCTGCATATTAAAAGCCCATTAAAATTTTCCTTGAAGATAAAAAAAGAAAAAAAATAACCATAAACATTTTGTCCATTTCTCTTGTTTCTGCTTCAGACAAATTAATATAATAGGCAACGAAACAGATGGTTTTTACGTAGTGTATTCATCACTTCAAGACCAAGATCGCCATACAGACGTACGTAAATTCAAAGCTACAAGTATTAAAAACAATATAAATAATGTAAAGACAATTACCAGTGCAATGGTCTTCAATACGATTAGTCGTTAATGTTGTTTAGTAGTTCCTCGGGGTGTTGAATAGATGAATATTGGAGCTGGTCTCGATGGAGGGTGAACCCTCTTAGTTGCAGCTAATTTTCTTTTGTTAATGTTCCCGTCGTTATTTCTTTTCTTTGTATTGTTTCAGTGATTCGCTGGCTTTTTTTCCCTTTTATATAATTTTCGTTCTAAAAAAACAAACTCCAACAACATGTCAAGCTCAAACCTAGGAAAACATTATTTAGAAACGTACTTAATTAGAATTATATCTATATATGTTTTCTCTTTATATATAAGATTGTTAACTAAAAAACTACCTGTCATCTTCACATTTAAAAAGGCTCTCTTCATGCTGGTTTTTTACGCATATGCTTAAATGAATAATCCTCACTGCCAGAAGTCACATATACCCAGAGATCATTAAAAACTTGAGCACCAACCTTGAAACCCTAAATCTTGCAATTTGGGCAATAGGCACCATATGGTATTGAGATGCTTGGATGAGAAAGAAGGATTAGTCAATTGGAAAGGAGCCAGAGGACGTATAGATTCAGGAAGTTGGAAGGGGGGTTTATAAGCATGAATTTTAGTACTAAGAACCGCCATCATAACGTGAATTGTGGAGAACATGGGCAGAAAAATGGGAGTTAACTGTTATGAGAGCGTTATTTTTGTGAGTTTATAAGTGGCTGAGATTTAATCTCAGACTCATCTAATGCTGAATATTGATTTGAAAGTTGGTTAACCTTAATGGGTTTTATATATATATATGTAATTGCTATTTAAGTTGATATATATATATATATATATATATATATATATTTAATTTGAGAACGCTCTCATAAATCATAATCATGTACACTGCTACCCAAAATGAGCCTATATATATTACTAGGTTATAAGCCAGGAAATTCCGGGTAGGAAAATTTAATTTATATTAATCAAATTATTTATATTGTTTTCACTTGAATTTAATAAAACTCGGATATGTGTGATTATATTAATCAAATTATTTATATTGAGTTACACGAGTTACTCAAAGTAAATTATATTATTTAATAGTGTTGACGTAAAATTTGAAATGAAAGAAACCTTTCATTACTTATGTAAATATTAAATTACAATAAACTGAAAAAAAATGAAAGCAAAAGATATCACAAGTTAAAAAAAATTTATGCACCACATTCGTTGTTTAATTTAAATATTTGAGTTCGTATTGTTTCAAACTTTATATAAGATATAGTTTAAGTATCTGTGTGCTACACAAGTTACACAATATCAATTATTTATTATTAAATTTTTACATAAAATTCTAAAATGAACGAAATGTTCATTACTTGTTTATCAACATGTTTAAACTCAAAAGGAGACTTCCAATAAGCAATCTCATATCTTCATCCAGTCTTCTTTTCTAGCCATAGGTGAACGCAATTATTTTCAGGTTCTATGACTTCCCTCATACTATATGAGTACCCGGTCACTTCAGACTATGTTTTCAAAATAAATGTCGGCAAACGGTATTGGTAATCTCTGCAAAATGGACGAAATGAATTTTTAACTAAAGTTAGATATTCTAAGAAAGAGGAATTTTGTGAAGAAGATTACCAAATGAGATGAAGACGGGTAACCACCTTAAAGAACGATGGCGTCATTGGCAAATCCAAATGAACTGCATGATTTAATAATAACATATGTATGTTACATTTCCTATTTTTATTAGAAAAAAATAAAATTATTATATAGAGTTTTCTTGAGTTTTTTTTCAACTCAAGTGAGTTTTTTTTCCTATACTTATATATATATATATATATATATATATATATATATAGTATAAGTATATGGAGAAAACTCATTTTATTAAGAAAACTTAGCAAACTAGAATATGTGGTCCTCATTCATCCACATCACCCCATCAACTTTCTGTCATTTTTATCTTCATCCTAGAACCCTTTTCATTTTTCAAAACCTCCATTGTTCATTGAAAACTCCATTGTTCTTTCTTCATTCTTCACTATTTTTCTGCGTTTGAATGGGAGATCCATCCGAAATAATGGAAGAACTTCCTGCATACTTTCCCACCAATGTTATCCTGAACCGCTTTATCCTTGATGAATCTTCGGCGACTCACATGCACCGTGGTTCATCTTCTTTAGGTGTGTTTTCTTTGTCTGTATTGTGTTTTAATGGTTCACTTAGTTTGTTTCTTTGTTTTGTTCAAGCATAAACATGTATAAAGGGCTAATAAACTAATGGTTTTCTTTTCAATCGGTGTTTATATCGTTTGCCGGATGTTGTTTGTTTGTTTTTCATCACCAAGCACAAATACATGGATTATAATATAATGGACTGTTTTCTTACAGTTTCACTATTTGAATTTTTTCACATGGTAGGACCTCGGTTTTTATGTTTTAAACTATTTTTTTAACTTTTGAATGGGTTTTATGTTGATTTTTGAACATGTGTTTATATGATTTTGTTTTTGTTGTTTCTTTTCCTATTTTTATGAATTTTGTTTCTCCCATTGTTTAATTTTTTTTCTAGTCATAACCAGGTGTTGGACATGTAAGAAGTAAAAACATCTGATCAGACGTAGCTGCATCACCCACACACTTTCAGATGTATTCACCAACTGAAGAAGGTTTTTCAGTCACCCATAAATGTTTCATGATGTGTCATTTTTTTCGAGTGGATAACTAATGTTTGGAAACAACTTTTTTTTCTAGATATGTGGAGCAGTGATGAGTCTGATGAGGAGCCGATGCGACCTGCATGCACTAATGACAGAGGAAAATCCCCGCTAATCACTCTTGACGTCCGTGAAGGTAACAGTTTTCGTTTTAAATCTGTCTCGTATGCAACGTTGTATATATTTCGTACTCAGGTCAATCATTTTCACAAGTTACACCACTCAACTAAGTCTTGTACCTAACATAGTACCCTGACACTTGCAACATGTTTTATCACATGAATTTATTTTTGGAAATTAAAAAAAAAACGGGGAATCGTGTAGTGTAACATGTCTTAAGCAGGTTATTCAATGTGACACATGTTACAAGGCATAACTTGTAACACATGTCACATATGTTTTCATAGGAATTTAAAAAAAACATCCATCTGTAACATTTGTTACAAATGGAATCTCATTTGTTCAACAATTAAGATTTTAAAAAACGGCTAGCATAAAAACATCTATTGGTACCACTCACTATCGTTGTAACACGTGTTCCCACTTTTTAACCAGTTGTGCATTTTTCTTTTTATATTCCCTTCCTCAACGTAACGATACATAAAATGTTACACATGTTACAAAAGGTTTTCACCTACTTACACGACTCTATTAACTTGATTAAAACAGTTATTGAGAAAACTTCCACTTTGAAAACTACTGTTGTAACACGTCATATAACTTTTTTACTCAGTTGTGTATTTTCCTTTTTTATAATCCCATCCTCAACTCAAAGATACATCCACTGTAACATGTGTTAGTTTTTTCACGTATTACAAAAGGTTTTTACATACATTACACGTCTATATTATGTTGATTAAAACAGTTTTTTAAAAGCATCCACTTTTTAACACTTGTTACTTATCTGAAATTTCTTAAAACAACCATTGTAACACGTGTTACAATTTTTTACTCAGTTGTGCACTTCCCTTTTTATACGGGAATCGTGTAGTGTAACATGTCTTAAGCAGGTTATTCAGTGTGACACATGTTACAAGGCTTAACTTGTAACACCTGTCACATATGTTTTCCTATGAATTTTAAAAAACATCCATCTGTAATTAAGATTTAAAAAAAAGGTTAGCATAAAAATCATCCATTGGTACCAAGCGGCTATCTTCAGGCTTCTTACTTATTTGATAGTTCTGTAAACAACCGTTGTAATATGTGTTACCACTTTTTACTCAGTTGTGCATTTTTTCTGTAATCACTCACTTCCTCAACGTAAAGATACATAAAAATGTTACACGTGTTATAAAAGGTTTTGACCTACTTACACGACTGTATTACCTTGATTAAAACAATTATTGCGATAACTTCCACTTTGTAACACTTGTTTTTTTGAAAACAACCGTTGTTACACGTCTTATAACTTCTTACTCAGTTGTGCATTTTCCTTTTTATAATCCCATCCTCAACTCAAATATACATCCACTGTAACATGTGTTAGTTTTTTCACGTGTTACAAAAGGTTTTTACATACTCACACGTTACAAAAGGTTGACAAGACGTTCATTCGTGTACAGTTGTTACGTAAAAAAATTAAAGATCATGCAGTACTAACACGGGTTACCATGGTGGCTCCATTGGTTCACAAAAACAACTCATAAAGAAAATAACTATATATCCAACGTCACACGTGTTACAAGTTAAACCATATGCTCTATGGTTTTACACTGTACACGTGTCACCCTCCGAGAATATTAAACAGTGTTACATAGGAAATAACTTAAAGAACATGCAATAGTAACACGTGTTACAGTGGTGGATCAATATAAAAACCAAATTTATAACATAGTAACTTCTTCCTCAAAAATGTTATCATGAGTTCACAAAAACAATTTGTAACATCCGTAAAAAAAACTGGATTTACCAAACCCGCTTCGTTTATTAACCGAACAACCAGTTAAAAATTTCGTTGCGTATTTAATGCTCAAATTAATTTTAAACGATACATAATTAATAAGTATATTAGAATATAAAATTTATACTTAGTGGAATACAGAGAAGGCCAAACGAGGTGTTGAAGATACTATGACTTTGACTTGGGAAGAGTTGAAAGAAATCATGACAAGACGGTTTTGCCCAAGGAGCGAAATCAAGAAATTAGAGGATGAGTTCTATTCGTTGAAAAAAAAAGGAAGGCGACCACACCACATACAACAAGAGATTCCTCGAGTTAAATCAAATGGTTCCCAACTTGTTCACTCCCCTCTACGGTATGATCGAGCACTACATTCGAGGTCTTCCTTCAAAGATTCAAGACTCTGTAATAGGTACCACACCTGCAACTTTGGAAGCAGCAATGGAGTTAGCTACAGAGCTCACCGAGAACCGAATCTGGAACAAAGACTTCAAGGAGGAGAAGAAGAAGGATAAAGCATCAACTGAAACTTCAAACTCCACCCAAACCGAATCCCCTTCTCAACCCATTTCCAAGAGAAAGCGAGATGGACAACTTTTCGCTGCCACCCAACGCAACCAACCAGTCTCACAAGCCGTACCCCTCCAAGCTATCCCGGTCACTCAAATAGCACCCAACTCAACTTACCCAAATAAGAAACCTTACCTTGGACCTCACCCTCAATGTAACACCTGTTTTTATCACCATCCATCTACCTTACTTTGTCGACTATGTGCGAATTGTGGACGCTATGGTCATTTGAGCAAGGTTTGCCGCACCCCTCAAAACCAAACCTCACCCCCTACTCAAAACATGATCCAAACATATCAACAACCCCAATACCCCATGTTACCTTATGTTCGAGCTTGTTTTAATTGTGGCGACCCTACCCATTATAGAAACACGTGCCCTCGATTGGTTAACATCATAAACGCCCAAGCTCAAGCAAACCCAGTTAACCAAACAAATCAAGAAAACCCAACCACTAGGCCACCAGCAAGAGGAAGAGTTTTCAACATCAACGCTCATCCTGTTGAAGATAATGACGGCCCAAACGAAACCACCCAACTAGTCCCCTTCACCAAAAATCAAGATTCAACTCCAACCGCTTAGTTTTATGTTTTTCTTTATGTTATCTCAATTTTCACGTGTCTCAATTTTAAATTGGAAATTTATCCAAGGATTTTAATGCAAATTACTATTTCAGTTTTGTTTTATACTCATTGATTTAACATTCATACCATCATACATCTCAACGTATTTCAATCTCATTATTTAAAGAAGTTGGGCTGTGTCTCACTTCTACATAGACTAACCTCTCCATCACAACAAACGAGAGAGGGACTGTCATCATTCAAACATGAATACTATCAGAATTATGACTCAGGCATTGTTTGTTATGTTTATTTATGTTTTAGAGTCACATAGAACTAATCATAACTTACGGATAAAGCCAATGAAAATTTGACAAGAATATGGTGGATACGCCGCTGGTACTTCCTATATATAAGTATTATTGTCAAAGGATCAGAGGCATTATCAGGCGGTTATGAGAAGTTCCATGTAGGATTTAGTAATGTCTTGGTTGAAATTTGTTTTACACTCACTGATTTAACATTCATATCAACTCATCATTTAAAGAAATTGGATTGTGTTCCATTTTCTACATAGACTAACCTCTCCATCATAACAAACGAGAGAGGTACTGTCATCATTCAAAGACTCAAGCTTTGGTTGTTGTGTTTGTTTATATTTTAGAGTCACATAGGACTAATTATAACTCACTGATAAAATCAATGAAAATTTGACGAGAATATTGTGGATACGCCGCTGGTACTTCCTATATATAAGTATTCTTGTCAAAGGATCAGAGGCATTATCAGGCGGTTATGAGAAGTTCCATGTAGGATTTAGTAATGTCTTGGTTGAAGTTTGTTTTATACTCACTGATTTAGCATTCATATCATCTCATCATTTAAAGAAATTTGATTGTGTCACCATTCAAACATGAATACTATCAGAATTAGGAGTCAGATATTGGTTGTTGTGTTTATTTATGTTCTAGAGTCACATCATAGAACCAATCATAACTTACTGATAAAACCAATGAAAATTTGACAAGAATATGGTGGATACGCCGCTGGTACTTCCTATATATAAGTATTCTTGCCAAAGGATCAGAGGCATTGTTAGGCGGTTATGAGAAGTTCCATGTAGGTTTTAGTAGTAGAAGTTTTGTTTTAGGATATAGCCTTATCTTTCCAAGCATATCAAAACTCTTGCGCATGAAATCATATTTAGTCAATCAACTCTGTTTATCAACATTCATTATCTTAGGCATCAAAAAGCGATTCCTGTAGCAGGGTACTCAACCCTTACAAGGAATGTTACCGCCTCAAACAAAATTTGAACTCTTACTCCTTTCTAAGTATGTAACTGTCAAATTAAACACCATCCTTTTTAGACAAATAAGTCACTACTTAAATTTCGGGACGAAATTTCTAAAAAGTAGGGGATACTATAACATCCGTAAAAAAAAACCGGATTTACCAAACCCGCTTCGTTTATTAACCGAACAACCAGTTAAAAATTTCATTGCGTATTTAATGCTCAAATTAATTTTAAACGATACATAATTAATAAGTATATTAGAATATAAAATTTATACTTGAAAATGTATTAAAAATAGTTTAATAAAAATAAAATAAGGCTGCCGGGATTCGAACCCGGGTCAACCGGGTCAGCAAAGCTTTAACACACATCCCTCCAACCGCTCCACCACTTGTGTTGTTTGTTAACATATTGAAACAATTAATACATAAAATCAATTTGGAAATCAAAACCCAGTTACACAGCGCGCCCAAATCCGCTGACGCCGGAAATCCCGACAAAATTGTCAAACGTTGCCGTTTCTTTTGGTCATAACAATTACATTAACAGCCATATCGGTTATAACCGAAAAATCCATCAATTTCATTCATTACCTTAAATTTCTATTCGAAACCGAAAAATACAATTCAAATTCGGGAATTATACTTTGTTAATCAGTTAAGCTCACGAATCTATCCAACCTGCACACTTCATTTCGCTCAGAAAACTTCGCCGCAGTCGCCGGAATTCTCTGAAAATTAACCGGAAATTTTCGCCGGAAAACCGAGTTCATTCCATTCCGTCTGTTTACCCAAACATAAGATCTTGGAGCTCATACTGACATCACCCCCACTCACCTTAAACCTCTGAAGAATCTCTGTCGCAAGAAATTTCACTCGCCGGAATTCTCTGCAAGTCGCCGGAAAACCGGGACTTTCATCTACACGGTAATTACCTCGATTTTTCTGTTTCATTCAATTATTAGACAAATTCTAATATCAATCCCTCACTCAGAATCAACCCCAGACGACATTGCCGGATTTTTCTGTTTTCGCCGGAAAACTTCTGAAAGTTTCAGAATCTCGCTGTTAACCGGTATGATCATGTAACCTACTGATAATCGTTACTCAATGGTTCAATTTCACATCTAATCCCTCCAATCTGTTAACTAATCCTAACAGCCGAAGGTCACCAAACTAGAGCCGACGATCTTTGCCGGACTTCTGAAGAAAGACGATCAATTCGGTACAATCAATCCCCAAACCTTTTTCTGTGCATTACATTACGATTGCTCATAATGTTCGTTAAATTAATTTAACAAATAACAGTTAGTTAACCGTTGTCTGTGTTTTGAACGAAGAAGACGAAGTTGTGTATGTTATAAGATTAACTAAATCGATATTATGAACGGGTTAGACACACAGTCCAGCGGTGGACTGTGTGCAAACAATATGCACACGACGCGAGTTCGATTCCTATCACAACCATAACCTTTGTAATAAAAATGTTTTTTTTAGAAACCGAACCGGGTTAACTCAGTAATATGTTAAGTATAATAAAAACTAGAATATTTACCAAGTTAGACACACAGTCCAGCGGTGGACTGTGTGCCAAACTAAACCACAGGTCCCGGGTTCGAGACCTGTGGAGAGCACCGAGTCGATACATTAAATCTTTATTTTAAAATAAGTGATTTTCGGATTAACTTAATTAGTATATAAATATAATTAAAAACAGAAATATTTCGGGTTAGACACGTAGCTTAGTTGGTAGAGCTGCGTGCACGCGTACGGGAGGTCTCGGGTTCGAGTCTTGCCCGGCGCATACTTACACACAATAAAACCGGTCAAACAGTCAACGGTCAACAAGTCAACGGTCAACGGTCAAAAATCAACATTTTTTTTATTAAATTTTATTTATTTATTTAAATTAAAAATCAATTAAAAATACTTAAAAAATAACATTTTTAAAGTTAGAAAATAGCCTTAAACTCACAAAAATATATCCAAAAATCCTATTAAAGTTGTTAATAAAATCCATTTATTTACCTTACTTTTCGTTATTAATTAGGTTAGTTTTTCCTCGTTGATCAATCCTCTAAACTCGTGCGCATTCAACATCATCAACCGAACGCACCCACTGTGAGTGAATCTCTACAAATTCTCCGTTTTAATCACGTTTTTGGGGTGTATCATGTGTCTTACCATTTATTATATTTAAATCATTGTGCATACATCATATCATGAACAAACGTGTATTCAGCTTGTATCAACTGTTTGTGTGGTTATTATTTAGATTTAATTTATTATTTTCAGTACATGCAATTTCATAGGCCGCCGCTCCCCATTACATTATGAGCGTTGAGCAGTTCCCCATTACATTATGAGCGTGAACCTGGCGTTGCCAACATACGATCGGCTCCGTTTGATTGAGCCTTGATCGCACAGACATTCATCATAGGCCGTCAGTTCCCCATTACATTATGAGCGTGAACGTGACGTTGCCAACATATACAGTTTCATTCATGTTATATATTCATGCAAGTTCATATGTTATTATTTGTTATTGTATGTTATTGTTTGTTGTTGTTTGTTATGGTATGCTATTGGGTTGTTATTGTATGCTAATTGTTTGTGAGTGTATGCTTATTTACGTTTGTTCATATAGGAATATTGCACAATTTTTCCGTATTAAATACAATAAGAAATAAATAATAAATGATTTCTAACAAGGTTCACTCGCCAACTTTTGTTGATCCAAAAACCATTTTTCCACATGATACAGGTGAACAGGATGAAACAAGGAAAACATAGGAAATTGCCTTAGAAGAAACTAATGAAGTTTAGAAGGATGAATAGAACATGTTGTATTTGTTTGATATGATTGTAAAATCTCTTTTAAATTGAAATAATAAATACGAAACATTATAATAAATGTCATGAGCTTTGATGAAAACCCAATCATGCCCCGATCACCTTTTCCACTGCGGGTCGGGGTTGTGACACAATTCATAAAGAAAATTACTACATATCCAATGTAACACGTGTTACACGTTAAACCATATGATCTACTGGTGCCTTAAAGGTTCACTACCGGGTTCAAATTTGTATACAATTTATCTAACGAAAAAGAATTGTAACACGTGTTACACAATTTACATTTGTCACCTATAGGGCTCGTGTTGCAAGCTTTCCCCCCCGAATTGTCCCCAAAGTGATAGTTGAACATTTCAAAGAACATACAGTTGCAACACGGGTTACAATGGTGGAAGTATAGCTATAACGTAACACGTGTTCCATGTTTTTCTTACACAATTTGCACAACTTATGTGGCACATTAAGAAGGAACTAATTTTCAAGCTGCTAGTGGGTAACACATATTTAGATTGTCTCTGTATGTGACTTCCCTTTCTTCTTTCTCAGGTGATCAAGAAGGAACACCCCGTTACTACGTAACTCAGTCCCCAGAAGGAACCAAATTCTGGACTCCTATTATGGATGTGGAGTTCCATCTTTCGAAGAAGTAGTTTCAATGTATAAGGTGTACGAATTTGAAGCTGTGTTTCATGCAACATCTATTTTGTTTTGTAATATGACAATGGCATGGTTTCCCTTAACTTATGTTAATTAATCTAGGCTTCGAACATCATATTGTGAATGCAATCATAAACAAGGGCGTTTTATATCTTTATTTTGTTACCTAGTTGAACTCTTGTTCACCTGGAATATATAATGTAACTCGTGTTACCATTTATCATTACCGCAGTCATAAACAAGGGCGTTTTTTTATCTTTATTTCATTATTTTGTTACCTAGTTGAACTCTTGTTCTGTCACACCCCAACCCGCAGCGGAATAAGAGTCGGGGCATAATTGGGTTATCACCAAAGCTCATGATGTTTACTAATATGTTTCATATTTATTAAATTCAAATTACATCTCAAATGTTCAAGTCAAATTCATACAATACAAGGAAAGGAAAATTAAATAAACAATCCAAAATCTAAACTGATTTATTCTTCTAGGCCGTCCTATATGTTTCTTGCTTCAACTGGATCACCTGTATCATGTGTAAAAATGGGGGGTTTTGGGTCAACAAAAGTTGGCGAGTGAACCTTGTTAGAAAACATTTATTATTGATTTCTAGTTGTAATTAATATGGAAAATTTGTGCAATAATCATATATGAGCAAACGTAAATAAACATACAATGCAAACCACCTTGCATGAGTATATGACATGAATGATAATGTATATGTTGGCAACGTCACGTTCCGCTCATAGGTAATGGGGAACGGACGGCCTATGATGATGTATGTGCGATCAAGGCTCAATCCAACGGAGCCGATCGTATGTTGGCAACGCCATGTTCCGCTCATAGGTAATGGGGAACGGTTCCGCTCATAGGTAATGAGGAACAGACGAGCCTATGATGATGTATGTACTGAAAATGATAAATTAAATCTAAACATTTACCACACAAACAATTGATACATATTGGATACACATTTGATCATGAATATGATGGATGCACAAGTGTTTAAATGAAATAAATAAATAGCGACACATGATACACCCCAAAATGTGATTAAAACGGGGAATTGGTAGAGATTCACTCACATTGGGTGCGTTCGTTTGATGATGTTTGAATGCGCACGAGTTTAGAGAGTTGATCGAGGAGGAATAACTAACCTAAATAATAACGAAAAGGTACGGTAAATAAGTGGATTTTATTAACAATTTTAATTGGATTTTTAGATTTATTTTTGTGAGTTTAAGGTCACTTTCTAACTTTAAAATGTTATTTTTAAGTATTTTTAATTGATTTTTAAATAAAACAAATAAATAAAAATATAAAAAAAATGTTGACTTTTTGGGTTGACCGTTGACTTTGACCGTTGACCGGTTCGGACTTTGTGTATATATGCGCTGGGTGAGGCTCGAACTCGTGACCTCCCGTACGCGTGCACGCAGCTCTACCAACTGAGCTACGTGTCTAACCCGAAATATTTCTGTTTTTAATTATATTTATATACTATTTAATTTATTCAGAAATCATTTATTTTAAAAAGGATTTTAATTATGTCGGACCGGTGCACACAACAGGTCTCGAACCCGGGACCCGTTGTTTAGCGTTGCACACAGTCCACAACTGGACTGTGTGTCTAACCTGGTTAATATACTGATTTTTATTAAAATTAACATCTTACAGCGAGTTGATACGGTTCGGTTTAAAAAGAACATTTTTATTTCAGAGAGTGAGGTTGTGTCAGGGAGCGAACTCGAGACGTGTGCTAATTGTTTGCACACAGTCCACCGCTGGACTGTGTGTCTAACCCGGTTTAATAACTTGTTTTAATTAATCTTATAAACATCGTCGACTTCGTCTTCTTCGTTCAAAGACTCAGACGACCGATATTCTTTTGTTCTTGATTAAATCGTTCATCGAACATATTACTGGTTGAAATGTAATGGATAAGAAGAGTTAAGGAATCGAATGTACCGATCAGACCGTATTTCTCAGAATTCCGGCAATGGTCGTCGGCTCTGATTTGTATATTCCGTCTGATTGAATCAATTAACAGTTTTGATCGATTAGTTGTGAAATTTGGTTACTAAACAAGGATTAACAGAAGGTTTAAATGATTATACCGATTCACAGCGTGATTTTGGAAATTCCAGAGGTTTTCCGGCGAGTGCATAATATTCCGGCAACGTCGTCTGGGATTGATTCTGGTTGATGGATTGAAGTTAGTAATAGTCTAACAATGGATTGAAACCGAAAGAGTCGAGGTATTTACCGTTTTGATGTAAGTCTCGGTTTTCCGGCGAAAGTCCGGCGATTGCAGAAAATCTCCGGCGAGTGAAATTGATTCGAGAAATGGTGCGATTTTGAGCGAAATGATTTCCAGAGACTTGGGTGTGTATTTATAGGGAAGAATCACGATGAATTGGGTCTGATTTTAGTCTTGATTCGTGTTCAGCCTTTCTCCGGTGGTTATGACTGATGTCGCGGGATTAGACATCGGTTATAACCGATGTTGATGTTAATACATTCGTTAAGTCAAAGGAAACCATCGATAATAGGCGAAATCGTCGGAATTTCCGGCGAGAGCGATTTGGGCGCGCTGATGACCGAATTTGATTTCGAGTTTCATTATATGTTTTAATTGTTTCGATATAACAACAAACAACTCAAGTGGCGGAGTGGTTAAGTCTTTGTTGGTTGTGTCTTCCGGCTGACCCGGGTTCGAAACCCGGCAGCCGGTTTTCTTTTTTATTTATTTTATTTTCACTTTTTATCAATTATAGTTTTTAAATTCTAAATTGTTTATTAATTATGTATTGTTTAAAATTAAAATAAATCATAAATACGCAACGAAATTTTATAACTTGATATTCGATTAATAAACGAAGCGGGTTTGGAAACCCGTTTTTCGACGGATGTTACAGTATCCCCTGGAATATACAATGTAACTCGTGTAGTGTAACATGTCTTAAGCGGGTTATTCAGCGTGACACATGTTACAAGGCATAACTTGTCTTATAACTTGTATTACCTTGATTAAAACAGCTATTGCGAAAACTTCCACTTTGTAACACTTGTTTTTTTTAAAACAACCGTTGTTACACGTCTTATAACTTCTTACTCAGTTGTGCATTTTCCTTTTTATAATCCCATCCTCAACTCAAAGATACATCCACTGTAACATGTGTTAGTTTTTTCACCTGTTACACGTGTTATAAAAGGTTTTTACATACTCACGTGTTACAAAAGGTTGACAAGACGTTCATTCGGGTACAGTGTTACATAAAAAAATTAAAGATCATGCAGTACTAACACGTGTTACAATGGTGGCTCCATTGGTTCACAAAAACAACTCATAAAGAAAATAACTATATATCTAACGTAACACGTGTTACAAGTTAAACCATATGCTCTATGGTTTACACTGTCACGTGTCACCCCCCGAGAATATTGAACAGTGTTACATAGAAAATAACTTAAAGAACATGCAATAGTAACACGTGTTACAGTGGTGGATCAATATAGAAACCAAATTTATAACATAGTAACTTCTCCCACAAAAGTGTTATCATGAGTTCACATGATAACATTTAACGAGTGCTACGTGTTAATTGCACAGCGGCTAACACGAGATAAAACTATGTTTAGCGGGAAACTGAGTATATGACCATAACGTATTTACATACTAAGCTCCAGACGTCAGAGACTTAGCAAACCCTGTGGAGTAACACACGTAAGAAACTGTGTTATATATTTATGCTTCTCTTTTAGACTGTTTTTTCGAGGCACTCATGATACACTGGTTAGACTTGAACGCATGTCGTTTTGTATTAATCCATCAACGTAACTAATGTTACACATGTACCACATGTTACGTAGTTCCTGTAACATCCGTCAAAAACGGATTTTACAAAACCCGCTCCGTTTATTAACCGAACAATCAGTTAAAAATTTCGTTGCGAATTTAATGCCCAAAATAATTTTAAACGATACATAATTAATTATTATATGGGAATATATAATTAGTTTTTGAAAAACTGTCAAAAATAAGAAGATAAAAATAATTTGGTTCTGCCGGGTTTCGAACCCGGGTCAGTAACCGGTCAGCAAAGACCTAACATTCAACCTTTAAACCACTGCGCCACTGATGAATCTTGTTAATTATTAGAATCAATTAATTCATATCATGACTTTCCGAATTCAAAACCGGCGCCCAAATGCAGTCGTCGGAAATCCCGGCGATCTCGCCAAGAATTAACGACATTTTCAGTTATAACGTAAACATTTACTAAGACATCGGTTATAACCGACGTTTGAGTCCGCGACACAAACTATAACCGCCGGAGAAATTATAAGGGACAAATCAAGTCGGAAATCGGACCAAATTCATCGACGACCTGCACTATAAATACCCCATCGAACCTCTGCAAACTTTTTCGCTCAAAACCGCACCCTTTCTCGGCGAAAACTCACTCGCCGGAAATCTTCTGCTTGTCGCCGGAAAACCGGGTTCTCCACTTCTGAGCCTTTCTAAACCCCCTGAGCTTATACCGAAGTCACCCACATCCTTTGTAAGCTTTCTGAAGACTCGCTGCTGCAAGACACACGACGCCGGAACCTGTTGCTGTCGCCGGAGTTCTCCGGAAAAACAGAGGAATCCAGTCGGTATACCTTACCCCTAATTTCTCTTTCTTTTTATTCATATTTCATCTGTAATTAATCATAAAACGCTAAAGAAACCTGAATAAAAACTTCGAACCAGTCAGTCATCATTTCTGGTTATAACTCAACGAAGAAGACGAAGTTCGGTAACATATAAGTATAATTAAAATCAAGTTATTACTTGGGTTAGACACACAGTCCAGCGGTGGACTGTGTGCACAATAAACACACTAACGTCTCGAGTTCGAATCTTGTCCCACACACGCTGCCTTAATAAAAATGTCTTTTTTGTTAACTGAACCGGATTCATTTCATATATATGTTAAGTATAATAATAACCGGAATAATAACCAAGATAGACACACAGTCCAGCGGTGGACTGTGTGTATGTTTAAATCACAGGTCACGAGTTCGAGTCCGGGCTACCGCACCGACCCGGATAATTATTAAACTTTTTATTGAAGACAGAAAAGAAAATGTTCAGTTTGTATTTAAGAATAATAAAAATCAGTTTAGTTAACAAGTTGGACACACAGTCCAGCGGTGGACTGTGTGTTAGCATAACCCACAGGTCCCGGGTTCGAGACCTGTGGAGCGCACCGAGTCACGGATTAAAATCGTTTTTAGAAAATAAAGGATTTTCTGTTTAATATAATTAGTATATAAATATAATTAAAAACAGAAATATTTCGGGTTAGACACGTAGCTCAGTTGGTAGAGCTGCGTGCACGCGTACGGGAGGTCTCGGGTTCGAGCCTCACTCAGCGCACATATGCTCGCATACGAACCGGTCAACGGTCAAAAAAGTCAAATTTTTTTATTATTTTTATTTATTTATTTTAATTAAAAATCAATTAAAAATACTTAAAAATAACATTTTTAAGGTTAGAAAATAGCCTTAAACTCACAAAAATACACCCAACAATCCTACTAAAATGGATTAATAAAACCCGTTTACTTACCAAACCATAATGCTATCTATCTAGGTTAATTTCACTCGTGGTTAAAACCACTTCGCGTGCATTCAACATCATCAACCGAACGCACCCACTGTGAGTGAATCTTACAACTCCCCCCTTTTAATTACACGTTTTGGGGTGTGTCATGTGTCACAAAATAATTAACTCGTTTATTTAAACTTGTGCCATACCATGTCGTGATCTAAACTTAGATTGTTTATATTGTTGTGATTACTTAGTTCATTTTTTCAAATTATATGAAATTCATTCATTAAGCCCATCAGTTCCTCGTGGGAGACGAGTTGAACAACGCGTGCCTCAAAACCAATTCATTATTATTCATGTGTATATCATTGAGTTTATATTGTTTGTAGTTATGTCTTTCATATTATCATGTTTATGCAATTCATTCATTAGGCCCATCAGTTCCTCGTGAGAGACGAGTAGAGCAACGCGTGCCTCTAAACGTTCCATTATTGTTCATGTGTGCTTTATTTAATATCTAATGATTGTTGAATAAGTTTACATCTATTTTTACTCATGTGTGGTTGTGCACTCATTTCATAATCAATTAAATAAACATGTTCAAATGTTTTCCATAGGATTCACTCGCCAACTTTTTGTTGATCCAAAAACCTTTTTACACATGATACAGGTGAACAGGATGAAGCAAGGAAAACATAGGAATTGCCTTAGAAGAAAACAATGAAGCCTAGATTGATATTTAGGTCATGTTGTAATTATGGTTGTAACTTCCTATTAAATTGTATTTAATGAATATGAAACGTATAATAAATGTCATGAGCTTTGATGATAACCCAATCATGCCCCGGTCACCTTTTCCGCTGCGGGTCGGGGTGTGACAGATTGGTATCAGAGCCATGACTATAGGGATATAGGATAGGTTATTAGACCCTTAGAGCCTATACTATAGTCTGCCTAAATTTTAATTGATTAGGTGGTTACATACAAACTTGTGATATTTATTTGTTTCATATTTGTTTATATTTACAGTCAAACATACATGCTTATATACATATTCATTATACATATATCAATGTTCATATATTCAATTCATTTTCATACTCTCATTATTCAAGGATTTTGTTGCAATTTTCAAATCTCATCAAAGTAAGTTCTGCGACGGGCATGTAGTAACTGGAAGGGTACAAGTACCGGTAGTCGGAACGTCCTGTCTAGGTTGGCATTCGTATAAATCCAATATAACGGACCAGTTTGCCTACCTGGGGACTAACGATGAGAGTACGAAGGACCTATTAGGCCAAAGCATGCCACACCAAACGTCGTTCGAACTAACCCACTTTGAGGTGTCACCGTGTCTACACCTTGACACATTCCGAATATCACACGATGTATACATATTTCTCGATTTTCTCCGGGTTTTAGTGTACGCAACCAGGCAAACCCGTGCGAACCATATGAAAAACCGGTATTCATGGGGGCCCACATGATTACAAAGGTAAAGTATGGCGGCATGTAGGGCCTAATGGCGAGCAAAGCCCAAGACATCCTATGGATGTAGTAGATTTATTTTTCTATAATTATTTTATGAATGATCATTCCTAGTGCGACCCATGAACCCAAAAGCATCCAACTCATACTCTTGACATGTATTCCTTGTAGATGTCTTCTAACCACGCCCGTAGGAAGATGAGAGCAGGAAAAGCCCGCGAGCGCATGGCTGCCCTAATCGCACAACAAATAGCTGCCGTAATACCCAACTTTGTAATCCAGGTCCAACAAGCACTCACCGCTAATCCTGTCAATCAAGAAAACCAAAACATTATCAACTCTCCCTCAAATACCACTAAATGCACCTACAAGCATTTCAAATCATGCGACCCTCCGAAATACAAAGGGACTGAAGGCGTCACCGCTCTCCTCCATTGGTTTGAAGAAATGGAGAACACTTTTCTAAATTGCGATTGCCCTGACGATCGCAAAGTGCGATATGCTACCGGTCGATTATATGGGATAGCACTTACTTGGTGGAATACAGAGAAGGCCAAACGAGGTGTGGAAGATGCTATGACCTTAACTTGGAACAAATTGAAGGAAATCATGACCAGACGATTTTGCCCAAGGAGCGAAATCAAGAAATTAGAAGATGAATTTTATTCGTTGAAGCAAAAGGAAGGAGGCCACATCACGTACAACAAAAGATTCCTCGAATTACATCAAATGGTTCCCAACATGTTCACTCCCCTCTACGCTTTGATCGAGCACTACATTCGTGGTCTTCCGTCAAAGATTCAAGACTCTGTAATAAGTACCTCGCCTGCAACTTTGGAAGCAGCAATGGAGCTAGCAACAGTGCTCACCGAGAACCGAATCCGGAACAAAGACTTCAAGGAGGAGAAGAAGAAGGACAAAGAATCGACTGAAACCTCCGACTCCACCCAAACCGAATCCCCTTCTCAACCCACTTCTAAGAGAAAAAGAGACGGGCAACTTTTCGCTGCTACCCAACGTAATCAACCAGTTTTACACGCCATACCCATCCAAGCTATCCCAATCACCCAAGTGGCACCCAACTCAACTTACCCAAATAAGAAACCATATCTTGGACCTCACCCTCGATGCAACAACTGTTTTTATCACCATCCCCTTACCTTACCTTGTCGACTATGTACAACTTGTGGACGCTATGGTCATTTGAGCAAGGTTTGTCGCACCTTTCAAAACCAAACCTTTTCCCCTACTCAAAACATGGCCCAAACCTATCAATAACCCCATTACCCCGTGTTCCCATATGCTCGAGCTTGTTTCAATTGTGGCGACCCTACCCACTTTAGAAACACATGCCCTCAATTGGTTAACGTCATCAACACTCAAGCCCAATCAAACCCAGTTAACCAAGTAAACCAAGAAAACCCAACCACTAGGCCACCAGCAAGAGGAAGAGTCTTCAATATCAACACCAATCCTGTCGAAGATAATGACGTCCCAAACGAAGATACCCAACTAGTCCTCTTCACCGAAGATCCAGATTCAACTCCTATCGTTTAGTTTTATGTTTTTTTTTTCTTTATCACATAGAACCAAACATAACTTAAGGATAAAGCCAATGAAACTTTAACGAGAATACGGTGGATACGCCGCTGGTACTTCCTATATATAAGTATTCTTGTCAAAGGATCAGAAGCATTATCTGGCGGTTATGAGAGGTTCCATGTGTAGACTGTTAGAGTAATTATTGTTTATTATTTCAGTACATGCAATTTCATAGGCCGCCGCTCCCCATTTATGAGCGTTGAGCATGTTCCCCATTTCATTATGAGGTTGAACCTGGCGTGCCCACATACGATCGGCTCCGTTTGATTGAGCCTTGATCTCACAGACATTTTCATTTTTCAATACATGCAATACGATCGGCTCCGTTTGATTGAGCCTTGATCGCACAGACATTTTCATTATCAGTATCTTGTGGTTGTTGTGTTTGTTGTAGAGTCGCATAGAACTAATCATAACATGCGGATAAAGTCAATGAGAATTTGACAAGAATATGGTGGATACGCCGCTGGTACTTCCTATATATAAGTATTCTTGTCAAATGATCGGAGGCATTATCAGGTGGTTATGAGAGGTTCCATGCATAGGCTGTTGGTGTGATTATTGTTTAGATTAAGTTTATCATTTTCAGTACATACAATACGATCGGCTCCGTTTGATTGAGCCTTGATCACACAGACATTTTCATTTTCAGTACATGCAATACGATCGGCTCCGTTTGATTGAGCCTTGATCGCACAGACATTTCATTATCAGTATTTTGTGGTTTTTGTGTTTGTAGTAGAGTCACATAGAACTAATCATAACTTATGGATAAAGTCAATGAAAATTTGACAAGAATATGGTGGATAAGCCGCTGGTACTTCCTATATATAAGTATTCTTGTCAAATGATCGGAGGCATTATCAGGCGGTTATGAGAGGTTCCATGTATAGGCTGTTGTGTGATTGTTGTTTAGATTAAGTTTATTATTTTCAGTACATGCAATACGATCGGCTCCGCTTGATTGAGCCTTGATCGCACAGACAATTTCATTTTCAATACATGCAATACGATCGGCTCCGTTTGATTGAGCCTTGATCGCACAGACATTTTTCATTTCAGTATTTTATGTTTGTTGTATTGGTTGTAGAGTTATACAGGACTAATCATAATTCACTGATAAAACCAATGAAAATTTGACAAGAATATGGTGGATACGCCGCTGGTACTTCCTATATATAAGTATTCTTGTCAAAGGATCAGAGGCATTGTCAGACGGTTATGAGAAATTCTATGTAGGATTTAGTAGTTTCTTGGTAACTAATCATAACTTGTGGATAAAACCAATGAAAATTTGGCAAGAATATGGTGGATACGCCGCTGGTACTTCCTATATATAAGTATTCTTGCCAAAGGATCAGAGGCATTATCAGGCGGTTATAAGAAGTTCCATGTAGGATTTAGTATTGCCTTGGTTGAAATTTGTGTTACATTTATATCATCTCGCTATTTAAAGAAATTGGATTGTGATCCATTTCTACATAAACTAACCTCTCCATCATAACAAACGAGAGAGGAACTGCCACCATTCAAACATATATATCAGAATGTGGATTCAAATGTTAGCCGTTGTGTTTATTTATGTTCAAATATTAGCTGTTGTGTTTATTTATGTTCCATGTAGGTTGTAGTATTAGAAGTTTTGCCTTAGGATATAACCATACCCTTCCAAACATATCCAAACTCTTATGCATGATATCATAGTTAGCGAATCAATTCTGCTTATCAATACTTTTACGGTAGGCAACAAAAAGCGATTCCTGTAATGGGGTACTTAACCCTTACAAGGAACGTTACCGCCTCAAACGAAAATTTAAACTCTTACTTTTCTAAGTATGTAACTGTCAAACTAAACACCATCATTCTTTTAGTCAAATATATCACTATTTAAATTTCGGGACGAAATTTCTAAAAAGCAGGGGATACTGTAACATCCGTCAAAAACGGATTTTACCAAACCCGCTCTATTTATTAACCGAACAATCAGTTAAAAATTTCGTTGCGAATTTAATGCCCAAAATAATTTTAAACGATACATAATTAATTATTATATGGGATTATATAATTAGTTTTAGAAAAACTGTCAAAAATAAGAAGATAAAAATAATTTGGTTCTGCCGGTTTTCAAACCCGGGTCAGTAACCGGTCAGCAAAGACCTAACATTCAACCTTTAAACCACTGCGCCACTGATGAATCTTGTTAATTATTAGAATCAATTAATTCATATCATGACTTTCCGAATTCAAAACCGGCGCCCAAATGCAGTCGTCGGAAATCCCGGCGATCTCGCCAAGAATTAACGACATTTTCAGTTATAACGTAAACATTTACTAAGACATCGATTATAACCGACGTCTGAGTCTGCGACACAAACTATAACCGCCGGAGAAATTATAACCGACGAATCAAGTCGGAAATCGGACCAAATTCATCGACGACCTGCACTATAAATACCCCATCGAACCTCTGCAAACTTGTTCGCTCAAAACCGCACCCTTTCTCGGCGAAAACTCACTCGCCGGAAATCTTCTGCTTGTCGCCGGAAAACCGGGTTCTCCACTTCTGAGCCTTACTAAACCCCCTGAGCTTATACCGAAGTCACCCACATCCTTTGTAAGCTTTCTGAAGACTCGCTGCTGCAAGACACACGACGCCGGAACCTGTTGCTGTCGCCGGAGTTCTGCCAGAAAAACAGAGGAATCCAGTCGGTATACCTTACGCCTAATTTCTCTTTCTTTTTATTCATATCTCATCTGTAATTAATCATAGAACGCTAAAGAAACCTGAATAAAAACTTCGAACCAGTCAGTCATCATTTCTGGTTATAACTCAACGAAGAAGACGAAGTTCGGTAACATATAAGTATAATTAAAATCAAGTTATTACTCGGGTTAGACACACAGTCCAGCAGTGGACTGTGTGCACAATAAACACACTAACGTCTCGAGTTCGAATCTTGTCCCACACACGCTGCCTTAATAAAAATGTCTTTTTTGTTAACTGAACCGGATTCATTTCATATATATGTTAAGTATAATAATAACCGGAATAATAACCAAGATAGACACAGTCCAGCGGTGGACTGTGTGTATGTTTAAATCACAGGTCACGAGTTCGAGTCCGGGCTACCGCACCGGCCCGGATAATTATTAAACTTTTTATTGAAGACAGAAAAGAAAATGTTCAGTTTGTATTTAAGAATAATAAAAATCAGTTTAGTTAACAAGTTGGACACACAGTCCAGCGGTGGACTGTGTGTTAGCATAACCCACAGGTCCCGGGTTCGAGACCTGTGGAGCGCACCGAGTCACGGATTAAAATCGTTTTTAGAAAATAAAGGATTTTCTGTTTAATATAATTAGTATATAAATATAATTAAAAACAGAAATATTTCGGGTTAGACACGTAGCTCAGTTGGTAGAGCTGCGTGCACGCGTACGGGAGGTCTCGGGTTCGAGCCTCACTCAGCGCACATATGCTCGCATACGAACCGGTCAACGGTCAAAAAAGTCAAATTTTTTTATTATTTTTATTTATTTATTTTAATTAAAAATCAATTAAAAATACTTAAAAATAACATTTTTAAGGTTAGAAAATAGCCTTAAACTCACAAAAATACACCCAACAATCCTACTAAAATGGATTAATAAAACCCGTTTACTTACCAAACCATAATGCTATCTATCTAGGTTAATTTCACTCGTGGTTAAAACCACTTCGCGTGCATTCAACATCATCAACCGAACGCACCCACTGTGAGTGAATCTTGCAACTCCCCCCTTTTAATTACACGTTTTGGGGTGTGTCATGTGTCACAAAATAATTAACTCGTTTATTTAAACTTGTGCCATACCATGTCGTGATCTAAACTTAGATTGTTTATATTGTTGTGATTACTTAGTTCATTTTTTCAAATTATATGAAATTCATTCATTAAGCCCATCAGTTCCTCGTGGGAGACGAGTTGAACAACGCGTGCCTCAAAACCAATTCATTATTATTCATGTGTATATCATTGAGTTTATATTGTTTGTAGTTATGTCTTTCATATTATCATGTTTATGCAATTCATTCATTAGGCCCATTAGTTCCTCGTGAGAGACGAGTAGAGCAACGCGTGCCTCTAAACGTTCCATTATTGTTCATGTGTGCTTTATTTAATATCTAATGATTGTTGAATAAGTTTACATCTATTTTTACTCATGTGTGGTTGTGCACTCATTTCATAATCAATTAAATAAACTTGTTCAATTGTTTTCCATAGGATTCACTCGCCAACCTTTTGTTGATCCAAAAACCTTTTTACACGTGATACAGGTGAACAGGATGAAGCAAGGAAAACCTAGGAATTGCCTTAGAAGAAAACAATGAAGCCTAGATTGATATTTAGGTCATGTTGTAATTATGGTTGTAACTTCCTATTAAATTATATTTAATGAATATGAAACGTATAATAAATGTCATGAGCTTTGATGATAACCCAATCATGCCCCGGTCACCTTTTCCGCTGCGGGTCGGGGTGTGACAGTTCCTCTTTATCCACCAATCATACATCCGAATCCCATCCTCTTGACGGCTATTCTTTGTTCTAGTGACAGCACATTAATGCATCTCTCAAGTTGGTATGGCTAAGATCTGGTTCTAATGCCTGGCCAATTATCCTTCATGGCCCTTTTCCTGACCCTACCAACCACATTTCCTGCACTTTCCTCGTCTTCCTCTTCCCATTCTTCGTTTGTTTCTTGATCTTTCTGCTTTCGCTTATTAGCCAGCCTACCTGTCAACGACCTGGTCATTCTCCTCAAACCTGCAAATACAACCGCCATAGTAAATACATAATAGCACAACCAATATTCCCGGATTTATTCAACACGGCAAACGGGCACGACATAGGTAACACATGTTACCTGAATCTGTCTGCTGCACCGAACCTCCACACTTGTCAACACGTGTCTTATTTTCGGCAACCAACGCCCTCGCTATAAAGTGTTACAAATTAGTTAGTATCACTGTTTTGGGTTTTGGGTTGTACGACGAGTCAAAATAATACGCATACCTCTCCACTTTCAGGTTTTTACGGTTGTGCTGCAGAGTACAACTGTCTCTTTGACTATATATACAACAACGGTCATTCGTTACACACATTATAGTGAGCGAGCTTACTATATCCAATACAATAAAAAAATACACACCATTCGGGGTTTTACGCTGAGTCCTTGTGCTGCTTAGATCAATTGGGCCCATGCCTATATATAAATTATAAAACTTAAACATGTTACCTTTTAAAGAAAATATATTATAAAAACAGCCACAATTCGTAAAAAGTCAAACCATTCCTCCTCCTTTGAATTTCCCTGATTGGTATGTCTGAATCCCAGTCATCCAAATCTGCAGTATAGTCTTAATATATCAATCAAAGTATAATAATTCCAAAGGTATAACATAGCACTAGCCTATGGTTTGTGCGATTGTCCCAACCCCCTCCACCTCCTGTTCCATTTTAGAATTTCCGGCGGTGTCATCCAACATGATCACAGTCTCTGATGCACTCGCCACGCTGAATTTTTTCTGCACACATCTTTTCACCCCACTCCTTCACATTTCAACAAAAAATGCCCCCATTCAGGTAATACGACATTACAAACCCAATATCAATACTATATGTAACAACATTACCAAACCAAATCTATTAAACAGAGAAAAAAAAACATTTGAACATTCCAAACAAACAATAATCACAAATTAAAGAATAGTGAAAAAAAAATAACAATCACAAAACCAGATGAAACCTAATAACTAGTGAAAACAAATGAAACCTAATAACTACTCTTTACGGTTACCAAAAAAAAGTTTTAAACTTCAGATGATCCGAAGCAAACACTTAGGCGATATTTAAACTACACTTACTTTGAACTGGATTTCTTACAATTCCGGCGTCTTTTGCCGGAGGATAACAGCCGGAATGTTGCCCCCATAACTAGGTTTTTCTTCGAAACAAACTGTTACCGGCGTAAAACCTCTCCCTGGTGATTATCGTACAACCCACTTCCACCGCTCAGTTTCTCGCCGGCCTCTGCTCCATTTGAGGTTGCTATGGTTATTCAGAGAGAGAAGGAAGAGAAAGAACCAGACATCTATGTGATCATGAGATTTTGAAAAGGTTTATCTGATGTTATCTTGGAAGATTTTAGGCGCCTGAGCCATGCAGCCATTCCATCAAATCCAACCATTAATTTAACATATATTTTGTACTTTGCTTGAATTATTTTGGACCAAATTACCCCTGTTTGCTTTTCCAATGAAATAAAAAAAAAGATTTAAGTCTCCTTTTTTCTCAACCATTAGATTACCTTTATCAATGGTTAAAAACTTGGTTTCCTTAGTTTTCTCACTAATAAATGGTTTCCTATATATATATGTATATATATATATGTATATATATATATATATATATATGTATATATATATAGGGTTAGGATAAAATGAAAATCAACTTAAGTTGTAAGAACCATGAGAACTAGGTCATCCAAAAAATTTCTTCAAATTTTTTCTCAAATATCTTAAAAAATCACTTGTTTCAGCAATTTTTTTAAATGTCGCATACACAAATTTACAGATGAGGTGTAAAAAAAAGTTCATCGCTGTAACAATATTCACATCAGCGCGTAAACAAAACTTAGATCAGCCAAAACTACCAACTCGACAATTTTTTTTTGTTTTTTTACAATTATGTTTATAATATTTTCCTTTACGTTTGTGAAAAAAATTGTAGCCTAACTCGCGCGGGAAGTATGAATTCTCATGGTTCTCACAACTCATGTTAGTTCTTAATTGAACCAAAGCCTATGTGTGTGTGTGTGTGTGTGTGTGTGTGTGTGTATTTATACATATTGGGGAGGGTTCATTGGGGAACGCTAAAAAATGGGGAACCGGGGAACACTCTTAAAAATTCAACTTAACATGAATTTTTTTTAGAGATGTTCTTTTTGTTCTTGCAATAATTGGTGTTCTGTAATGATCCTCACACACACACACACACACATATATATATATATATATATAGTGTTAGGATCATGTGAGAAGCACTAGGCTAATTGAGAAGCATTCTGGACCACACATTTTCCCAAACCTTTTCGTAATATACATATATGTATAGTTTAAAATTGACTATATACATGTGTGTATAAGTCAATATATATATATATATATATAGGTAAGGTTCATGCGAGAACCACCTTTATTGTGAGAACCGTGAGAACCACATTTCTTGCAAAATAAAATCTAAAAAAATCAAAAAAACACTCAATTTTTTTTTAATATTTTTAATAAAAATCGTTATATTTCGTTACAAAAAAAAACTTTTTTTTCATCCATGCACATGTGCATATGTATCATAACTTCGACAAATTCAGAAATACGTTATCACTAATAGACAATTGCACTTTAATTTACAATACCATCCATAATACACTCAATTTTACATTAAATGCACACGTGCATCATTATGTATAACAGTTATATACCGTGTTTTGGTAAAAAAGTTTGTGATTTTGAATGATGAAGTAGGGTCATATATATGTTTTTTGGTTAGTTATATCTAGTGGATGATGGGTTCATTATAGTTCTCACTTTATGATTTAATATGTTGATTGGATGGTATAAACGGTGTTGATATACATGTAATAAAGTGAAAATATTGGTATTGGTATTGTATTATAAATGGTAGAAGGTAATGGTATTGTATTATGGATGGTAGGAGGTAATGGAAGTGTATTATGGATGATATGATAGATGAAATAGAAAGTGTATTCAAAGTAGTGTACCAAAACACCTTATTTCATGTTGATACATATAGATGCACATGTGCATTTCTTATATTGGTAACGTAAAAAGTAGTGTATTACACATGTTAGTGTAAATGAAAGTACAATTGTCTAATGTTTGTAATGTATTATGGAATTTGTCAAAGAAATGATGAAAATGCACATGTGCATGGTAGTGTATTATGGATGGTATGATAGATGAAAGAGAAAATGCATTCAAATTAGTGTACCAAAACACCTTATTTTATGTTGATATATATAGATACACATGTGCATTGCTAATATTGGTAACGTAAAAAGTAGTGTGTTACACATGGTAGTGTAAATGAAAGTACAATTGTCTAATATTTGTAATGTATTATGGAATTTGTCAAAGAAATGACGAAAATGCACATGTGCATGGATAGTTGGTACTCAAATTTTTTTTTGAAATTTTTTATATTGTTGAGTAAATATAGCTACTTTTTCAAAAAAATATTAAAATAAAAATTTGGTATTTTTTTTGGATTTTTTTAGGTGTTACTGTTTGTGTTCACACTGGTTCTCGCAATAAAGGGTGGTTCCTAACGGATCCTTGTCCTATATATATATATATATATATATATATATGTATGTATGCATATAGTCAAGTTTAAACTATACATATGCGTATATTACGAATAGCTTAGGGAAATGTGTGGTCTAGAATGCTTCTCAAGTTTCTCAAATAGGGTAGACTTCTCTTAGGATCCCTACCCTATATATATATCGCTCCACCCCCAAATATCGTGAGAACCCCAAGAACCACTTATGAACACAACCAAATAAACAAATAACCCCCCACCCCCAAAACCCTAACACTCCCTCCCCACCCCAGAAAACCTAAACCTCCTACTCCTACCAAAGCTAAATACTAAAAATTAAACCATAAGTTATACCCCAAAACTAAATGCCAATTTCTTTTTAAAATTTTTACATTTAAATTGCGACTTTTTATTTAAAAAAAATTAATAAAAAGTTGCGATTTTAATGGAATTTGTGTGTTTTTTAAGTTTTTTAAGTAGTTTCGGTTGTGTTTACACTAGTTCTTGTGGTTCTCACCATAAATGATGGTTTCTAAATGATCTTCATCACACACACACACACACGCTAAATATCGCGAGAACCGTGAGAACAAATGAAAAAACTGCAAAACTTGGTCAAAAACATTTCAAATTTGAAATTTCTTTTTACACATTATTATTCGAATACAATGTTAGATATTTAATTTACACATTTAAATTTACGTGAATTCGTTAATAATTTTTTGTACACATGTGTAAGTTTGTCATTTACACATGTGTAAATTTGTTATATTTACACACCTGTAAAAAATCTAATAAGAGTGATTTTGAGGGGAGAAACAAATTATTGATGTTGTAAATTTTTATTTTGATGTTGTATTTTAATTACAATGAGGTTTGTATTAAAAAATTGGTTTTGATTGGTTTTTTCATTCGTTCTCATGGTTCTCGCGATATTTAGCGTTCTCAATATAACCCTCCCATATATATATATATATATATATATATATATATATATATATATATATATATATATATATATATATATATATTTATATACATAGGGTGGGTGTCTAGAGTGAATACTAATGTATTTGTGAAGTGAGTGAACAAATCCTGACCATTGATTTACATCATTAGATCGTTAAATACACTAGTGTGTTTTCATCATCAAATCCAGGCCATTGATTTACACTTGTGTATTGATAATCAAGGGCTCGAATTAGTTCACTATTGTTCATAATTAAACGGGTTGTTCACTAATGAACCTAACCCTAAATATATATATAGGGTAAGGTTCATGCGAGAACCATCTTTATTGTGAGAACCGCGAGAACTATTGTGAATACAAAAGTAACCCACTACATCACCACCCTAAATCGAAAAAAACCTAACCCCCACCCCCCAAAAACCTAACCCCCCCACCCCCCATCCACCCAAGCAAAATGCTAAAAACTAAGGGAAAATCACGAGAATAACCAAGACCATGCCGTCTTTTCAAAAATAGCCATTTGAAACGGCTCAACAAGCCGTTTCAAGTAGCTGACATGGCTCAAAAAATCCTTACAAGTCAACCAACCACATTGCGCCACGTGTCCATTTGTAGCGGCTCAGAAAATCCTTTCACCAGCTGTAACGACTTAAAAAATCCTCTTAGCATAAACCAACCGCATTGCGTCACATTTGATGTATTTTATATATTTTCCACCATGATTTTAAACGAGTGTAACTTTTTCATACGGTAATATTTTTTTTTATAAAAGTACACCAAATTAAAGATGATAAAATTATCTTTAATTTGGTGTAATTTTAAAAAAAAAATATTATTGTATGAAAACGTTATTCGAAATCATGGTGGAAAATTATTATAATATTTTTTTTAAAAATTTACACCAAATTAAAGATAATTTTATCATCTTAAATTTGGTTTATTTTTATAAAAAAAGTATTACCGTATGAAAAAGTTACTCGTGTTTAAATATTATGGTGGAAAAATATATAAAATACATCACACGTGGTGCAATGTGTTTGGTTGATGCTGAGAAGAATTTTTAAGCCGTTACCCTTGGTGAAAGGATTTTTTGAGCTGCTACAAATGGACACGTGATGCAATGTGGTTGGTTGACTTGAAAGGATTTTTTGAGCCGTGTGTCAGCTTAACGGCTCGTTGAGCCGTTTCAAATGGCTATTTTTGATAAGACGGCGTGGTCTTGGCTATTCTCGTGATTTTCCATAAAGCTAAACCCCCCAAAAAACCTACCCCCACCCAAGTTAAATGCTAATAACTACACCCCCAGAAAACCTAAAAAAAATCTAAAAACCACTCAAATTTTTTTATTACTTTTTAAAAAAAAATCGAAGTGCTTGTATTTGGTCGTCCAGTTCTTCCTATGGACTAAGGGGAGGAAAGGGGCATTCTTCATTCCTTCGCGACGCCTCTATGTACTACATAAGGGGCGGACTAAGGACCCATTGGTTCTACCTTCTTTTCTTTGTCGGCGACAAGGGATCTCTCAACCCCCGCTAAGCATCCATAGCTAAATGGTTAAACATTTGAAGTTCTTTCCTTGGTCTTCATTCAGTGAAGGGAGTGAAGCTTTCCGCAGCTGGAAAGCGGAGACCCACGAAGGCGAGATGATCCCAAAGCGAGAATGAAGCTAGAGCCATTATTTGACCAAGAACGTGAGAGGATTTCACATCATCAACAAAAAAATCTTTTTTTTGGTGACGAAAAGTAGCGCTTTTTTGTGTAAAAAATGTTAACATTTTTTGGGTGGTTTTTAATTTTTTTTAGGTATTTTTGGTTGTGTTCATATTGATTCTCGCGGTTCTCGCAATAAAGGGTGGTTTCTAACGGATCCTTCTCCTATATATATATATATATAGGGGAAGGTTTAAATGAGAACACTAAATATTGTGAGAACCGTGAGAAAGAATGGAATAACCACGAGAACTTGGTAAAAGCCAACTCAAATTCAATTTTTTTACACTTATCATTATTATTCGAATACAACAGTAGAAATTTCATTTACATCTTTAAATTTACTTGAATTCATAAATAAAGAAAAATTGCACATGTGTAACTTTGTCATTTACACATGTGTAAAAAATCTCATAAGAGTGATTTTCAGAGGATAAATGAATTATTTGATTTTGTAAATTCTTTTTTGATGTGTTTATAATCACAACGAGGTTTGTATTAAAAAAAATGATTTTTCTATTCGTTCTCACGGTTCTCGCAATATTTAGCGTTCTCAAGATAACCCTCCTCTATGTACATATATAGGGATATAGGGGAAGGTTATCTTGAGAACGCTAAATATTGCAAGTACGATGAGAACAAATGAAAAAACCAATCAAAACCGATTCTTTTTAATACAAACCTCATTTTAATTAAAATACAACATAAAAAAAAAGAATTTACAACATTAAATAGTTCATTTCTCCTCTTAAAATCACTTTTTTTAGATTTTTTTACACCTGTGTAAATATAACATATTTACACATGTCTAAATTACAAACTTACACACGTGTAAATTTTCTTTATTTACGAATTCACGTAAATTTAATTTCTAACATTGTATTTGAATGATAATAATAAGTGTATTTTTTTTTGAATTTGAATTGTTTTTATCAAGTTCTTGTGGTTTTTTCATTGGTTATCACGGGTCTCACAAGTTTAAATGAGAACACTATATATTGTGAGAACCGTGAGAACGAATGAAAAAACAACAAGAACTTGGTAAAAAGTAATTTAATTTTTTACACTTATCATTATTATCGAATACAATGTTAGAAATTTAATTTACACGTTTAAATTTACGTGAATTCGTAAATAAAGAAAAATTACACATGTGTAAGTTTGTCATTACACATGTGCAAGTGATTTTGAGAGGATATATGAATTATTTGATGTTGTAATATCTTCTTTTGATGTTGTATCTTAATTACAAAGAGGTTTGTATTAAAGAAATTGGTTTTGATTGGTTTTTTTATTGGTTCTCATGGTTCTCGCAATATTTAGCGTTCTCAAGATAAACCTCCTATATATTTATATATATATATATAGATATATAGATATATATATCTATAGAGGATTCTGTTCAAATGAAAACCACCATGAGTTGCGAGAACCGTAAGAACTTTTTGATTCGGGGCAGTTAGGCCAAATATTTTTTGCACAAACGTAGATGAAAATACTATAAACACATCTGTAATAAAAAAATTAAAAATTTGTCGAGTCGGTAGTTTTGACCGCCACTAGTTTTTTTACGCCAGGCGTAAATTTTAAATTTAAATTTTACGCCAGGCGTTAAAAAAAACTTGCATCAGTCAAAACTACCGACTTAACAATTTTTTACAGATTTGTTTATAATATATATTCATCTACATTTGTGCAAAAAACTTTTGGCCCAACTCGCCTCGCCCTGAATCAAAAAGTTATCGCGGTTCTCGCAACTAATGGTGGTTTTTATTTGAACCGAATCCTATATATATAGAGGAGGGTTATATTGAGGACGCTAAATATTGCGAGAACCATGAGAACCAATGGAAAAACCAATCAAAACCAATTTTGTCAAAAGGTCCATGCACATGCCACTCACATGCCAAATACCACCCACATGCAAGTCACATGCACATTCCACCATCTTTTTTAAACTCCCGTAAATTTTTTATACGTGATTATTTTTTAAAAAAATTTCACCATAAAATCGAGTGTTTTATTATCTTTACAACGAGTATACTAATGCAATACTTTTGAAATAAAAAAATGACATGAACCGGGTGTTCAAATAAAAACGCCATAAAACTCCTAGTTCAGAAAAATCGACATGAAAAAACTTAGTTGAAAACGCCATAAAACACTTAGTTCAGACAAACGCCATTAAAACTAGTTGAAATACCATAAAAAACATGAAAACCCAGTTCAAAACGCCATAAAAAACAAATTTGAAAACGCCAAAAAAAAAAACAAAGCTTAAAACGCCATAAAAACCTAGTTCATTTTTTTCCAAAAAATTTATCAATAGTATACTCGTTGGAAAGATAAAAAAACACAGAATTTTACGGTGTAATTTATTTTTAAAAATAATTACGTATAAAAAAGTTATTGCCGTTTAAATATGACGGGGGGAAATGGTATGTGATTAGCATGTGCACCCTTGTTTGGATCTTCCCATATTACCCCTCCTGTTAGTTCTAGAGTTCTTATTATTTATAAAAATGCTATCGCATCAATCTTAGCCACAAATCATAATGATCTTGTGGCTGAAAATCGTTCTCACCATTTTCACACTTCCAGGCGTTTTCTCCGGATCCAGTTTATATATATATATATATATATATATATATATATATATATATATATATATATAATATATATATATATATATATAGGGGCAAGATTTAAGGAAAACGCTTATAAGTGTGAAAACGGTGAGAACGTCTCTCATCCGTTGGATCAAAACATTCTATGGATTAGATTGGCGTGGTGATGTCTTTTGACTTCTCTAAAATAAAACGACATTAAATTCTCGACATTAAACATCAGTCCCTTCCAGATGAAACATCATCTTTATCTAAAACGTCATTCATACAAACGCCAAAAATTATTGATATGTACGTAACCAAATGTAAAACCCCATTGATCGTAAACAAATAAGCATATATTAGATCCTAAATGACAATTAAAATAATAATGAAAATGCCTCATATTGAATATATGAAGAACAACATTGAAAAAATAAAACACCATTTTCAAATATTACATTGAGAAAGAAAACACCATTAAACAACCATAAAGAAAGAAAACGCCATATCTGTTACATGATTGGCTGGAATCAAATATGAAAACAACATCAGAAAATTACTCTGTAGATCAGCATCCACATTACACGCCATCAATCTCGAAAGCTTGGGGATGAGGTAACAACTAATATGAAATCTTTTGGAATTTTGTTTGAAACGAATTTAAAACGCCACTGCACAATGACAATCATACCCTGCATATCATTTAGTGCCCCCTACCACGTGTTCGGTCAGGATCCGTTCTCACCATTTTCACACTTCCAATCGTTTTCTCCTGATCCCGTTATATATATATATATATATATATATACATATATATATATACATATATATATACATATATATATATATATGGGAATGTTATCTTGGGAACGCTAAATATTGCAAGAACCATGAGAACGGATGAAAAAACCAATCAAAATTATTTTTTTAATACAAACTTCATTATAGTTGAAATACAAAATTAAAAAAAGAATTTCCTATTTAAATAATTTATCTTTCCTCTCAACATCACTCTTAATAAAATTTTTACACATGTGTGAATACAAAAAAATTACACATGTGTAAATGGTAAACTTACACATCTGTAAATTTAATTTCTAATATTGTATTCTAATAATAATGATAAGTGTAAAAAGAAATTTTGATTTGAAATGTTTTTGACCAAGTTTTTGACATTTTTCTATTTGTTCTCACAGTTCTCACGATATTAGCATTCTCATTTGAACCCTCCCATATACATATATATATATATATATATATATAGGGGAGAGTTATCTTGAGAACGCTAAATATTGCGAGACCGTAAGAACAAATGAAAAACCAATCAAAATCAATTTTTTTAATACAAAACTCATTGTAATTAAAATACAACATCAAAATAAGAATTTACAACATCGAATAATTCATTTATCCCCTCAAATTCACTCTTATTAGATTTTTTACACATGTGTAAATATAACAAATTTACACATGTGTAAATGACAAACTTACACATGTGTAAAAAAATATATTTACGAATTCACGTAAATTTAAACGTATAAATTAAATTTCTAACATCGTATTCGAATAATAATGATAAGTGTAAAAAGAAATTTTGAATTTGAATTGTTTTTGACCAAGTTTTCGTGGTTTTTTCATTCATTCTCACGGTTCTCGCGATATTTAGCGTTCTCATTTAAACCCTCCCCTATATATATATATATGGTATACATATGGTGAAGATCATTTCAGAACCCTAAATATTTACAGAACTCGCAGAACTCCTAATAAACAATCTTTTTATTTATATTTAGGATAACTTTATCATTTATTTCATGTATTTTTATCATTACATACATCTTAAGAGTAATTTGAACTTTTTTATATGTAAGTTTATGATTACATATATGTAAACTAGTATTTTTACATATATGTAATAAGTTAGTACACATATATATAATTTGGCTATTACACATATGTAAACTACTTTGAAGATGTTTTAATTATAAAATTACATATAATAAATGATAAAAGTGCACTAAATGTAAAAATATTTTTATAAAGTGATTGTTTATTAGGAGTTCTGAAAGTTCTGTAATTATTTAGAGTTCTGAAATGAACTCAATAACCTAAAAGATAGTGCAACTTTTTCTTTTCTGAGGGGGGGCACACGTATTCGAATATGGAATACGAAGTCACAAACATGCCAAAGACTCAGCCGCACAATACGACATCTTTGGTTTTTCTTGTTATTACGGCCTATGTGGAATTTTGGGTGTCCCTCACTCACCTCATTATGAGTGATTTGATAAGTTAAGCACGATTACATATTGAAAACTAGTTCATAAAATAATAAATTAAACGTTTACAACCATTGACGCTTGCATAAAGCTTAAATGTACCATGTATAGCCATTGAGGCAGAATGTACAAGTTGCATAAGCACAAAGGCTGATGTTTATTGTACCATTTTTTGATAGGGACCAAAAGGTGGCGATTGGTGGATGGAAATTAATGGAGAAACAGTAGGATATTGGCCATCTAAATTGTTTTCACACCTATGTCATGGTGCGTCATTGATAGAGTGGGGCGGAGAGGTTGCGATTGTTGACTCACTCGACTATCATACAACCACCCAAATGGGCACTGGTCAATTTCCTGAACAAGGGTTTCGTAAAGCTAGTTATATAAGAAATATTCAAGCAGTGGATGCATCGAACTATTTAAGGACTCCGGGTGATCTAGAAATCGCCAATAAGGACTACAATTGCTATGATATTTTCATGCATGTCAAAGATGATAGCTATTGGGGCACACACGTTTTCTTTGGTGGACCTGGTCGAAACAAAAACTGCCAGTGAAAAGATATATGAAAACTTTGTTGCATGTAACATAAATAAATTCAAAAATTATCTGTGGAAAGACTGTAATTATCATTAACGTAGATATTTATAATAGTTATTCCATGTAATATAAATAAATTCATAATAGTTATTCCATATAATATAAATAAATTCCTCGATTTAGGACGTCTTGGTACGAGTCCATGACACGCCTTGAACTCTAGGGTCTTAGCTGTTGGATTTACTTTACGACAAATAGTTCAATAGTAAATTTTATTCAGTTACAGCAAAAACATGTGTCTCAAAGTAAAGTAGACATTGTCTTAAACGGAAAACAATAACATAAATAGGATGTTAGTGGCCAACGGGTTTCCTTGCCTTAAACCAGACATCACCTACTCATTCAAGATGATGTGCATATTTAAAGTTAGCTACGCCAAATGATTTCTAGCTTAAATCATGTAATTATAACCTTAACAAGCATTGAACACATAAAACCTTTTTAATGTATCAATAACTTATGACACTTACAATCATAGCATTATATACAATGACAACATTCTTTAACAATCATGAACATGTTGAAATGAATAATGCAAACACTCTATACTCTACGTAATTGATCAATCATCGACAAGCAACAAAATCACTGCCACTATAATACGACCCCGTAGGTAACCGCCTATATTTGCAGCCCAGCAGGTAACTGCCTGTTCGGTGCTCCCTAAGAGCTAGGTTCACGACCATATTCCATGAAACAACACTTACAGCCATGTGGGCAATTGCCCTATACTATGCAACATGCATACTATAACACTTTACGCTTGACCACTATAATACTTTAGCACTTTAAATTTGTATACTCTACTTTAGAAAACTTTGTCATAACTATCATGTTTAAAGGAAACACGTTTACTTTACTTTGAAAATTGTAGTGAGCATTGATGTGCTAAAAGTAGTTTAATAAAAACAAACTAAATTAACCTAATCTAGACAGTAAGTAATATTCTAGACTCTCTAAACTCGACTAAACTACTAACCGGCAAGTGAACCGATCGACTCTAGTAAACCTAAGTAATTCCGGATATCGAACCCACGAGACTCTATTTAACTACGTTAACTAGACTCTTAAATTAATTAATACTAATTAACTAAATTAACTACGTACGAACTGAACTTGGGTTTACTCAGATGATGGAGACAACTACCTAGACTGGAATCCTGGCTTGCATCGGTAATGATATTACTAGGATGTTAATTACTATGGAACCAGGATCTTCTAATACTAAACATGTCCAGAACCAAACAAGACCCCTGACCTTTCTCAGGAAGACACTTATGGCACTCTAAAGGCTGTTACGAACACCGGTTGGTCTAGACTCCCTCACAGGCTATCTAAGTGGTTTATGAAAGTATCCTAATCTTATTTACTCCCTCACAGGCTATAAACCTAGGATAGACTCAGGTTTCCAATTTGACTTGTTAGACAACGGTTAATAGGGAAACTAGTTCAGATTCCTCACGAAGCTTATAGCTAGAAATTTAATGACTTAGACCTAACAATAACCTCGCACTTCACAACTATTGAGATTAGTAGAACACTTAAACTTAATTAATTATCAATTATCACTTCTTAGGTGTATTGGCCAATTAACCCAAAAGATCACAATATAAAGTTATAATCTAGCATGAACCTATTTTGTGAAAGACATCCACCAAGACTCACACGAAGAAACAAACGATAATTAAACAACTTTAAGCATGCAAATACATCAAACCAATAATCAAGTCGAATACTTTCGCAAATAATTCATAAATAACTAATAATCCATAACAAAAATCTAAACTTAACAAACCAATCATCTCAGTCTGGGTAGAAAACAAGTTAACTACACATCATTATAAAATCAAGAACATGTGTCATCACAAAGTAGCAAAACATAATCAAAGCATTAAGCAAGAGAACAAGTTAACACGGATGCTGAACACGCGAGCCAACACGATCCCAAGTCTTCACAACTTCAACCGATGCTTTGTCTTGCTCGATTATGCTCCACAAGATGCCTGAAATTTGTCTAAGAAGCTCCCAATTTGTCTAGGATTGTTTGAGATTGATTAGGGTTAAGTATGAGCTTCAATAAGGCTTAAATATGAAGTTTTACGCACTTATCAGGATAGGCGCCTGTAACACCTCGTAAAAACCCGTCCTGTAAAATTCCGACACGTGTCCTAATGATCCTGCCACGTGCTAAAACGAGAGGGACCAAATACATCGTTATGTTAATTATAACCTCCGAACGATAAATTAATAAGTTAAGGGACTAAAAGTGTCAACATGCTTAATGTATGCCTCTGAGTGACCTTTTAGCGAACCTGAAACTCTACAATGTTCAGTTTTATTTCCGAGAGTGTCAAACGATGGCCATACTGACTAAAACATGCAAAAATATCAAAATATGGAGGTTTGGGAAGTCCAGGGGGCAAAAATGAAAATTTTGAGAAAAGGCACCGTAGCGTGGCGCGCCAGGTGCAACAGAGGCTGGCGCCCGGCGCGGGGGTCACACTTTTTCAGCTGGTGTGTGCCAGCTGCAGTTTCCTGCATTTGCCACCAAACCTGCCACTTCTCTCGCGATTTTGCCACCTTTTACTCAGTGTTTGACACTTCAAAACACTTGTAAACATCTGAAATCATATCCCAACACTTGGCAACACTTCTTAGCACCTCATCCTTATAATGCACTCTATGTTGCAACATTGTTCTTCACTACCTCAAACTCAAACAAGCTTTCCTTGGAGAGGTTCTAGGAAACTTTGTGCATCTCCTTCTGTTCTTAGCAATCTCTGGACATTTTGTAAGTGTTCCAAATTCATGCTAAGTCCTTTCTTTAAGTTTTAAACCATAGTCAAAGTCTTGTCGTAAATACGCATTGACTTTGATCTAAGGCCATGATAATCCAGCCATTGATCGTAACGTAAGTTCCTACGTGATTGTAATGATGGAGGCGATAATCCCTCAAGAGGGCATATCCAGATTACCACGAATTCATTGCCAATTGACGAGTTAACCAAAAAGTCAAATAAAGTCAAACTGTCCAGTTTTTATATAAATCATAACTAATGATCTAGATGTTATAAAATATGTTTTGATACGCTAACAACCTAAAAATAAGTGTTAGAACATATGTCTATAGATTCGGCTCGTCAAGTTTTGGCCTAGGCTCGATTCGTAACCGAAAGTCTCAAACAATTGACTTTCTGTTGACTTTCAGTTCTGACCCGTTTTGAGCCTTTCTTGATACTAAGTTATGGTCATTTTATGACCATCATTATGTTAAGAAAATTTTCCTAAAGTTTCGTGACTCAATTCCTAAGAAATCCGAGTTATTGCATAAATTCCGTAAAATCTTTAAAAACTTTGCAAATAGGTCCTTTTTGCGCAAAATGAGATTTTTAGCGCATATGAGCATATGGATGATATACTTACTGATATGTTATGATAAGTAGGACCATTTGGGATGTTTGTTCAGTTTATGACTTGAATGCATGCTTAAGAATCGCTAATCGTTGCTAAATGACTAAACTACCCTTTTTACGAAAAAATAGCAAAAATCAAACTTTTTATAATCAAAACCTTAACTTACTGATGTTATAAGTTAAATGATAGATTTTGGCCATTTAAAACAGGTCCTAACATCAGTTTATATTAAATATCGATTTAACGGCATTTTAGCGACTTTTACGCCTTTCGACGCATAAGTATGGTTTAAAATCATAACAATGAGCCGAGACTTGTTACCTACTGATTTATAAACTTATTTTTAATGTAACAACAGTAAGTACAAGTCCCGAACTCATAATCCCAAATTCGGCTTCGAAGCTATGTGTGAAATTACTAAAATGCCCCTACGGGACATAGTATGTTTCAAAATCATCAAACACACATATATTTGATATCCTACTATTATAACATGATAAAATATATGTTTTTACAAAATAGTTAAGGTCATAACATCAGATTCACTTTAAACATCTTTTATAAGCCTAAAAATGACCAAAATGCCCTTGCAAGGCATAAATCGGTTTTAAATATAACTCGGGCCTATCCTTGCAAATGCTACTGATTATATAACATATTTTAAACATATCTCATTATGGAACTTATATACGACTCTTACGGTTACCCAATTTCGCTTATATGCGTTCGGTTAAGGATACGTAGCTAGTTTACGTATTTTAACCACAACGGGTTTAACTTTGTCCATTCCTTATCAAAATCCAGAATGTTATTGGTCTTCCCATATTATACAAGTCTATGTACTTGTCGGGTCCAATTAACATTCTATTCCGGTCACCGCTTAATCTAGCGTATCGTACCGTATCATAATTTAGCTTAAGACTAACCGGTCCAAGTCTAGGACTTAACTAAGGACCCGTTAGCATTCTAATATTGGTTATCAATTACCATCACTCCAGATTGAACGCCTCCCGGTAGATTGCTCCTGTACTTGCTTTGGAATACGGCTGAATTTGGATTACTTACGAACTTCAATTCAGGTAAATACTCATAACTTATTTTCCCTATATGGGCTTGGGATACGGTAGACTACTACCGCTTGGTCGGGTATGGGATAATGTTTTATCCAGTTTTGATCATTAACTGAAATCTTACATAACCCGGTTTTGATCTGTTTTGACTGAATCTAAAACATTGGGGGTGGGCTTGACCGTGTCTGGGATATCCTTGGCTCACTAAATTGGTAGTGGCCACGACAATATAGCATGGCATGTAGGCATACACTGGGAAATTGCTATCCTGCTTTCTTTGTGAAAGTTCAGTGGTGTGTCAGTCGATCATGTCTTGGTTTTTGTACCGGGCCTCATATGTAAATGCCAGCATGTAAATCAGTATACAAGGTCATTTGTAATGTCACACCCCGACCCGCAGCGGAATAGAACTCGGGGCATGATTGGGTTATCACCAAAGCTCATGATATTTACTAAGAAGTTTCATATTTATTAAATTAAAATTAAAATTTAAATACCCAACAAAATTTCATACAAACACAAATAATAATCTAAATGCTTGTTCCAACGAAATAACTTGTTTATTCTTCTAGGCCATCCTAGGTGTTTCTTTCCTCAACTTGATCACCTGTATCATGCGTAAAATAGAGGAAATTTTGGGTCAACAAAAATTGGCGAGTGAACCTTGATAAAACATTTAAGTAAATTAATTTTATAGTTGTTTAAATAAGATTGTGCATAATCACACGTGAGCAATTGTATGTATGTAACAAATCACAAACCACATTGAATGAATATATGACATGAATGATGATGTATCTGAGATCAAGGCTCATTCGAATGGAACCGATCTAATGAGGCACCTGATGCTCAACCCGTATCCCACGAGGAACTGATGGGCCTAATGAAATGAGTGCACTGAAATGATAAAATGTATCCACATATAAACCACACTACAAGCAATACACATTTGATCACGAAATGATATAAGCACAAGTGTTTAAATAAAATAAAAAAACGATACGACACATGACACACCCCCAAACGTGATTAAAACGGGGAATTTGTAGAGATTCACTCACCTTGGGTGCGTATTCTTGAATGGTAAGGAGAGCGCACGAGTTGGGAATTTAATCAACGCGAAACTACTAACCTAGAAATAATAACGCGATAACTCGGTAAATAAATTAACATTTAGGTTAAACTTTTGTTTGGATCCTAGGTTATTTTTGTGGGTTTTATTGATATTTTATACCCTTAGAGTATATATTTTTAAACATTTTAATTGATTTTATATCAAACATAAGGCCTTAAAGTAAAATGTTAGAAAAATAAAAATAAAAATAAAATAATATTTAAAAAAAAAAATCTTGTCAGCCTGTCAGCTTGTCAGACCGGTTCAATGGCACTGTCGGCATGCGTGTGGTGAGGCTCGAACTCGTGACCTCTCGGTGGCGTGCACGCAGCTCTTCCAACTGTGCTACGTGTCTAACCCGAAAGAATCTGAATTCTTATTATATTTATACACAAGTTAGGCCTATTCAAATTCATTTAAACTCAAAAAGGAATAAATTGGATCAGACCGGCGCGCCTCAAAGGTTTCGAACCCATGATCTCGGCCGTCAATTGCACCCAGCCCGACCAACTAGGCTGGGTGTTTAACCCAGTTATACTTGTGATTTAATTATATTTATACACTAATTAGGTTTATACAGAATTGATGGATTTTAAAAAGGTTGCAAAGTGATCAGGCCGGGTGAAGGTTCGGAGTCGAACCGACGACATGTGAGTGCGTTTGCACACAGTCAACCACTGGACTGAGTGTCTAACCCATTTGAAAATTAGAAATTAATTTCATAAAACACTTCACTCACTTTGTCTTCTTCATTTTGAATTAACCCAGAACCCGGTTCCTTGATTTCATAATTTAATTACTTGATCGTAATACTAAAAGATTTCGAAATAGCATACAAACTGAATTAGAAAGTAAAGGGGTTTACCGGTCGGCAGTGGGCTGTTTTTTCCGGTGAGTTAAGTCCGGCGACTGCGATTTGATGAAATAGCGAAAATTGCTTTGAGCAGAGAAGAACTAGTGATAAGTGGAGAAAGAATTGCGCGATTTGGGAGTGGGATCTCGTTTGGTATTTATAGGTTGAAACAGGGGTGGGTTTGGTTTCGGTTTTGGAAACCATAATCGGTGATTGGTAATTGACCGACGAGATTGGTGTCTGCCGAAAATACATGCTGCCAGTTGTCTAGGAGATTCGGAAGAAAAGGAAAGGCGGCGCGTCTTTGATTGCGATCATGGTTGCAGGTCCATCCTAGTTTCAATATAAAAGTTTTAAGTTTCTAAGATTTACACCTCTAGTGTGTGTGGCGTAGTGGTGTTTGTGGTGTGTGTATTGATCAGGGAACCCGGGTTCAACCACGGTTTCACCCATTTTTTAACTTTTATTTATTTAAATTATTTTAAGCTAACATAGTTTTTAATTTTAAATATTTAATTGATTCCTTATCTTTATTCTATTAAGATAATTTTTAAACTTATTTATTATCCTATATATTATAAATATTAGGTAATTATATAACAAATAAATAAATAATCGAACGACGTAATTAAATATACTTCGATTGATGAAATTGGGGCGGGTCTTCGGAACCCAGTTTACACGAATGTTACAGTATCCCCTACTTTTAGAAATTTCGTCCCAAAATTTAAGTAGTAGTTGTAACCGGAAAAAGATGCGGGTATTTTTCGCGCATTGAGTCTTCACGTTCCCAAGTAAACTCGGGCCCTCGTTTTGACTCCCAACGCACCCTGACGATTGGAATACGACTTCGCCTTAAACGCTTCTCACCGAAATCCATGATTTCCACTGGTCTTTCAACAAAGAGCATTGATTCATCGACTTGAATGTCTTCTAGCGGGATATGGAGGTTTCGTCGACGAGACACTTTTTCAAGTTTGATATGTAGAATGTGGGATGTATTCTGTTGAGTTCTTCTGGTAGGTCAAGCTTGTAGGCTACAGGTCCTACTCTTTCGAGTATCTTGAAAGGTCCTACGTAGCGTGGTGCTAGCTTGCCCTTTTGGCCAAAACGAACCACTTCCTTCCACGGTGATACTTTCAAAAGTACTTGATCACCAACATAAAACTCCAAGGGCTTTCGTCGTTTGTCAGCATAACTCTTTTGACGACTTTGGGCCGCTAGAAGATTGTTTCGAATTTGAAGGATTTTGTCGGTTGTTTCTTGAATCAATTCAGGTCCGGTGATTTGCGTTTCACCAATTTCGTGCCAACATACTGGAGATCGGCATTTACGACCATATAAAGCTTCGAAAGGAGCCATGCTGATACTTAAATGATAGCTATTGTTGTACGAAAACTCGACTAACGGTAGATGAGCATCCCAGTTCCCTTTGAAGTCTATGACACAAGCTCGAAGCATGTCTTCAAGGGTTTGGATGGTGCGTTCAGATTGACCATTAGTTTGAGGGTGAAAGGCAGTGCTAAGGTCTAACCGTGTACCCAAAGCGGTTTGTACGGCTTGCCATGTTCATGAAGTGAAACGACCATCACGGTCTGAAATGATGCTTAACTGTACACCATGACGGCTTACGATCTTGTTGATGTAGATACGAGCTAACTTCTCGTTCTTGAAGTCCTCGCGAATCGGAATGAAGTGAGCTGATTTTGTAAGATGATCAATGATTACCCATATGGTGTCATACCCACTGGGGGTGCGAGGAACCCCCGTAATGAAGTCCATGGTTATGTTTTCCCACTTCCATACAGGTATTTCGGGTTGGACAAGAAGTCCTTAAGGTCTTTGATGTTCAGCTTTCACTTTGGAACATGTAAGCCACTTGGAAACAAAAACAGCGATATCCTTTTTCATGCCAGGCCACCAGTAGGTGTATCGTAGGTCTTGATACATCTTATCGGCTCCTGGGTGTACAGAGTATCGTGTTTTGTGTGCCTCATTCAAGAGGAAATCACGAAGGTTGTCGCGATCGGGAATCCATATGCGGTTTAAATAATATACAATACCGTCGGATTTGGTTTCAATTTTGAGTTCAGCTCCACATGACAGCTCATCGCGTATGTCATTTTCCGTTACAGGGATATGTTGAGCTGCCCGGATTTGATCCTTGATATCGGTTATGATTTGTGAACATAGAAGACGAATAGAGTTCGCATATCCCTTTCGACTGAGCGCGTCAGCCACCACGTTTGCCTTGCCAGGATGATACCGAATCTCGCAGTCGTAATCGTTGAGCAGTTCGACCCATCTTCGTTGCCTCATATTCAACTCTTTTTGATTGAAGATATGTTGGAGACTCTTGTGGTCAGTGTATATTTCACACTTGGTACCGTAAAGATAATGTCTCCATATCTTGAGAGCGAACACAACGGCTCCAAGTTCCAGGTCGTTGGTGGTGTAATTTTTCTCATGAACTTTGAGTTGCCTAGAGGCATAGGCTATCACCTTTCCTCTTTGCATCAATACACAGCCTACACCTTGCCCTGATGCGTCGCAATAAACCACAAAGTCATCGCAGCCCTCAGGGAGTGTAAGGATAGGTGCGTCACAAGCCTTTGCTTTAAAGTTTGGAAGGCCTCCTCTTGCTTAGGTCCCCAAATGAAGGGTTTTCCCTTGTGAGTCAAGGCCGTGAGCGGAACGGCGATACGGGAAAAATTGGCAATGAAGCGTCAGTAATAACCAGCCAAGCCAATAAATGACCTAACTTCGGTAGGGGTGCGTGGCACTTGCCATTCTTTTACTACCTTGATTTTCGAAGGATCGACATGAATCCCTTTGTCATTGACGACATGACCAAGGAATTGTACTTCTTCTAACCAGAATTCGCATTTTGAGAACTTAGTGTAAAGCTTTTCAGTCCTTAAGAGTGTAAGAATGAGTCGAAGGTGTCGCTCATGATCGGATTTTGACTTGGAGTAGATAAGAATGTCGTCGATGAAGACTATGACGAAACGGTTGAGATAGGGTTTGCATACCCTATTCATCAAATCCATGAAGACAGCGGGGCATTGGTTAAACTGAAGGGCATAACCATGAACTCGTAATGACCATAACGGGTTCGGAAGGCAGTTTTTGGAAATTCTTCTTCGCGCACTCTAAGCTGATGATAACCAGAACGAAGGTCGATTTTGGAAAAACAGGTGGCGCCTTGAAGTTGGTCTATAAGGTCATCAATACGAGGCAGTGGATAGTGATTCTTAACCGTCAACTTGTTGAGTTCTCTATAATCAATGCACATGCGAAACGTTCCATCTTTCTTCCTCCTAAAAAGAACGGATGCACCCCAAGGCGATGAGCTAGGAAGTATAAATCCTTTGTCAGTCAGCTCTTGCAGTTGACTGGCCAACTCTTGCATCTCGGATGGGGCTAACCTATAGGGAGATTTTGCGACCGGTGTAGCACCAGTCACAAGATCTATTCAAAATTCGACTTCTCGCGCAGGAGGAAGTCCTGAAACGTCGTCGGGAAAAACTTACGGGAATTCTTTCACAATTGGAATATCTTCGAGCTTCCTTTCCTTGCCTTCCTTCTTGACGACGTGAGCTAGAAATGCGACGTAATTTTTGCGAAGATAACTTTGGGCTTGAAGACAGGACATCAATTTGAGCCCTTTCGAAGGAGTTTCTCCAAAGATGCGTAGTGTCTGGCCGTCGGTGAGAGGAATACGAATGAACTTTTCATGGCACACCACTTCAGCTTGATGCTGGCTGAGACAGTCCATGCCGATGATAACATCGAAACTTCCCAATTTCATAGGAATGGGATCAATTATTTAGGGTGAGAGTGCAATCGCGTACAATAGAATTTAATAAAGTGGGTTTTCCGTCAGCAACTTCCACAGTCAGAGATTCAACGAGATTATCACGAGGTTGGTTGAGAATAGATTCGAATTCTAAAGATACAAATCTCTTATCCGCACCAGTATCGAATAATATGGATGCATAACTACCATTTATGAGAAACGTACCGTTGACCACATTGTTGTCAGCCCTGGCTTGGTTGGCGTTGATATTGAAAGCTCTTCCTCTAGCAGGTGGAGGAGCTTGGTTAGCTTGGTTTACCGGGTTTGCTTGAGTTTGGGCATGGATGATGTTCACCAGGCGTGGGCAAGTATTCCTAAAGTGGTTTGGGTCCCCACAATTGAAACAGGCTCGTAGGGATTGCATCATGGGGTAGTTAGGTTGGTAGTAAGGTTGGGCTGCGAGTTGTGCAGGTGGTAGAAGTAAGGGTTGTTGGGCTTGGCCCACCATTTGATTTTGGGTTTGGGTTGGAGGTTGACTGCGGTTCGATCGCTGAAGGGTACGACATGTTTGGATAATGCGACCCGCACGGCCACAACTTGTGCAATGTTGGCAAGGGTTTTCAGGAGGGTGATGGTATTGGCAACGGTTACACTTTGGGTGTGGGCCAGTGTATGGCCTTTTGAATGGTGTGGCTGGAGGGGCAACTTGGGTGAATGGAGCAGCAGTGATGGGAGGGTTGGTTTGGGTGACAGCAAAGTTCTTGCAATTTCGCTTCCTCTTACCAGCAAACTTCGAGGATGAACCTGAGTGGTTTGGAATTGGGGTCTCAATGGGTGCTTTCTTCTTCTCATCTTTAAAATTGCCATTTCGAATGCGATTTTCAGTGAGTTCCGTAGCTAACTCCATTGCGGCTTCGAGTGTTGCAGGCGAAGTGCTTAAAACCGAATCTTGGATTTTCGAGGGGAGGCCTCGAATGTAGTGTTCAATTAAGCGGTATAATGGAGTGAACAGATTGGGAACCATTTGATTCAACTCAAGAAACCTCTTGTTGTAGGAGGTGTGATCCCCTTCTTTTTGCTTTAGAGCATAGAATTCATCTTCAAGCTTCTTGATCTCGCTTCTAGGGCAAAAAGGTCTTGTCATGACCTCTCTTAATTCTTCCCATGATAAGGCCATGGCATCGTCTACACCCCGCTTAACTTTTTCCGTCTTCCACCAGGTAAGGGCTACCCCAAACAATCTTCCAGTCGCGTAACGTACCTTACGGTCCTCAGGACAGTCGCAATTGAGAAAGGTGTTTTCCATCTCCTCAAACCAGTGAAGGAGAGAGGTGACACCTTCAGTCCCTTCATATTTTGGGGGATCGCAGGACTTGAAGTGTTTGTAGGTGCATTTGGGGGTTTTAGGAGGAGGGTTGGCGACGTTTTGGTCTTTTTGGTTGGGAGAGTTGATGGGATTAGCGGTGAGAGCTTGCTGAACTTGTAGTACAATGTCAGGAAGCACTGCGGCCATTTGTTTAGCAATTTGCATAGCCAAGCGTTCGTTTAACTTTCCTGACCTTCTACCTCCATGTAATTGCCTAGCAGACATCTACAAGAATATATGTAGGGAGATTGTGAGTTCAAGAATTTCCTAGGTGTCATGTGTCGTAAAAAGAATGAAAACAACATAACTAAAAATAATTTAACTACATCCATAGGATTTCTTGGGTTTGCTCATCTTTGGGCCTCCAAATGTCCCCCATACCATTGCCTGTATAGTCATGTGGGCCCCCATGACTATTGGGTTTGGTAGGGTCTGCATTGGTGTCGGCTGGTTAACATTCACATCACCCGAATGAAAATTGTAAAACATGATTGCGAGATGTAAGATCGGAGGGTGTCCAGGTGTAGACACAATGACAACTCAAAGTGGGGTTAGTTCACACAACGTTTGTATAGCATGCTTTGGCCTAATAGATCCTTCGTACTCTCATCGTAGTCCCCAGGTAGGCAAACTGGTCCTTTATTTTGGATTTATACAAATGCCAAGCCTAGATAGGACGTTCCGACTGTCGGTACTCGTATCCTTCGAGTTACTACATGCCCGTCGTGAAAACTCACTTCGATGTGATTTGAAAAATATGAAAACATTGCAAAAATCTTTAAAAAGAAATAATGGAAATTGTGAAATCGTGAGGTGTGTGCTTTCATAGATATGATATGTTATGAGGGTAGGATCTATGATGAGCATTGCATATTAACATGTACTTGTGAGAGTGCTTGCATAATGTTGTATGTGAAAATAAACATGAAACATATAAACATCATGAATTTTGCATGTAACACATAAACAATTTAAATCTAGTCAACTATAGTATAGGCTCTAAGGGTCTAATAACCTATCCTACATCCCTATAGTCACAAGCTCTGATACCAATCTGTCACACCCGACCCGTAGCGGAATAGAAGTCGGGGAATGATTGGGTTGCCACCAAATATTTACTAAGAAGTTTCATATTTATTAAATTCAAATTAAAATTTAAATATCCAACAAAATTTCATACAAACACAAATAATAATCTAAATGCTTGTTCCAACGAAATAACTTGTTTATTCTTCTAGGCCATCCTAGGTGTTTCTTTCCTCAACTTGATCACCTGTATCATGCGTAAAACAGAGGAAATTTTGGGTCAACAAAAGTTGGCGAGTAAACCTTGATAAAACATTTAAGTAAATCAATTTTATCGTTGTTTAAATAAGATTGTGCATAATCACATGTGAGCAATTGTATGTATGTAACAAATCACAAACCATATTGAATGAATATATGACATGAATGATGATGTATCTGAGATCAAGGCTCAATCGAACGGAGCCGATCTAATGAGGCACCTGATGCTCAACCCGCATCCCACGAGGAACTGATGGGCCTAATGAAATGAGTGCACTGAAATGATAAAATGTATCCACATATAAACCACACTACAAGCAATACACATTTGATCATGAAATCATATAAGCACAAGTGTTTAAATAAAATAAAGAAACGATACGACACATGATACACCCAAAACGTGATTAAAACGGGGAATTTGTAAAGATTCACTCACCTTGGGTCCGTATTCTTGAATGGTAAGGAGAGCGCACGAGTTGGGAATTTAATCAACGAGAAAGTACTAACCTAGAAATAATAACGCGATAACTCGGTAAATAAATTAACATTTAGGTTAAACTTTTGTTTAGATCCTAGGTTATTTTTGGTGGGTTTTATTGATAATTTATACCCTTAGAATATATATTTTTAAACATTTTAATTGATTTTATATCAAACATAAGGCCTTAAAGTAAAATGTTAGAAAAATAAAAATAAAATAAAATAATTTTTTTTAAAAAAAATCTTGTCAGCCTGTCAGCTTGTCAGACCGGTTCAATGGCACTGTTGGCATGCGTGTGGTGAGGCTCGAACTCGTGACTTCTCGGTGGCGTGCACGCAGCTCTTCCAACTGTGCTACGTGTCTAACCCAAAAGAATCTGAATTCTTATTATATTTATACACAAGTTAGGCCTATTCAAATTCATTTAAAATCAAAAAGGAATAAACTGGATCAGACCAGCGCGCCTCAAAGGTTTCGAAACCATGATCTCGGCCATCAATTGCACCCAGCCCGACCAACTGGGCTGGGTGTTTAACCCAGTTATACTTGTGATTTAATTATATTTATACACTAATTAGGCTTATACAGAATTGATGGATTTTAAAAAGGTTGCAAGTGATCAGGCCAGGTGAAGGTTCGGAGTCGAACCGGCGACATGTGAGTGCGTTTGCACACAGTCCACCACTGGACTGTGTGTCTAACCCATTTGAAAATTAGAAATTAATTACATAAAACACTTCACTCACTTTGTCTTCTTCATTTTGAATTAACCCAGAACCCGGTTCCTTGATTTCATAATTCAATTACTTGATCATCATACTAAAAGATATCGAATAGCATACAAACTGAATTAGAAAGTAAAGGGGTGTTACCGGTCGGCAGTGGGCTGTTTTTTTCCGGCGAGTTAAGTTCGGCGACTGCGATTTGATGAAATAGCGAAAATTGCTTTGAGAAGAGAAGAACTAGTGATAAGAGGAGAAAGAATTGCGCGATTTGGGAGTGGGATCTCGTTTTGTATTTATAGGTTGAAACAGGGGTGGGTTTGGTTTCGGTTTTGGAAACCATAATCGGTGATTGGTAATTGACCGACGAGATTGGTGTCTGCCGAAAATACATGCTGCCAGTTGTCTAGGAGATTCGGAAGAAAAGGAAAGGCGCGTCTTTGATTGCGATCATGGTTGCAGGTCCATCCTAGTTTCAATATAAAAGTTTTAAGTTTCTAAGATTTACACATCTAGTGTGTGTGGCGTAGTGGTGTTTGTGGTGTGTGTATTGATCAAGGAACCCGGGTTCGACCCCGGTTTCACCCATTTTTTTAACTTTTATTTATTTAAATTATTTTAAGCTAACACAGTTTTTAATTCTAAATATTTAATTGATTCCTTATCTTTATTCTATTAAGATAATTTTTAAACTTATTTATTATCATATATATTATAAATATTTAGTTAATTATATAACAAATAAATAAATAATCGAACGACGTAATTAAATATACTTCGATTGATGAAATTGGGGCGGGTCTTCGGAACCCGTTTACACAAATGTTACATGTACTATCCCAAGTTATTTAAGAAAATGTGCTATGTGCGCCTAAAACCATTTTCGAAAAGGTTTTCAAAATGAGTCGGTTGAGAGTATTTACCAGTGTAAATTGACGTATTTTCAAAAGCTTAAGTTACAGGTTGCAAGTACGAAATAGGCCGGGAGCTGTTGGGCGAATTACCAAGGAGTTGCGACCTTAGGACTTGCCTGTTTATTGTCTGATAACATTTGTATGTTTTTGCGATCCACCTATGGATCTTGTTACAACCTTGTCTGTATATTATTTAAACATTAGACTTCTCGGGTTGTAATACTTTAATTACTCCAGACTTCCGCTGTGTTTAACTTATTTGGTAATGATGATATCAATAGTACGTCACGATACTCCCCACCGGGCCTACCGGTAGACACGTGGATGTCGGGGTGTGACAGGTTGGTATCAGAGCCAACGTTTGAGTGAATTAAACTAGCATATTCCTTATACCTTCCGAGTCTAGACTTGACATAAGAATGCTCTCATCCCTGTTAAATAAATCTTGCTTTCGATTTTATGTATTTCAGAAACAAATCGCCGAGAAAAGAAGCCATTGATGAAAATTCTTCTCATTCGAAGCCACAGAATGCTATACTTCGTACGACGGCTAAGTTAAGCATGCGACCGGTTTGGAGGAAAGAGTTTATATAACTTATTCTTAAACCCAAGCCGATTAAAATCTTAAACTAGACTTCAGAGTCCATACCGGAGGTCCCTGAGGCTCAACTTTTGAAGTTTGTATCTGTGGAGTCCATACCAGAGGTCCCTGAGTCTCCAACTTCTAAGATAATACCAATGGATACTTATGACCCATATTTCGTACATCTGAGTTCTTGGAATTCCAAACTTGGATTATTCTTACCAAACTCAAATCCGTGATCCATTTTATTTTTAACCCTTGAATCCTTGAATTCTGTTTCTACAATGGATCCTGATTTGGAAAACTTACATTATCCACTAACCTTCAGTGTTAGTACCATATGCAATTAACCACGAAGAGAAATATCAGGAGTTAAGCAATGGAGGCTCAAGAGAATTCTTCTATAAATTGTATTTCTTTTCCTTTGAGTCCCTATGAGGACATGTCTCTTCTGATTAGTCCCCGTGCGGACATTTAATGAAAATAATTCCTTAATGGACACTTGTTTATTATAGTTCCCATGTGGACATAACTTTCGACTTAAAGTCTCTGTGTGGACATTTATTTTCAAAATAGTCCCTTCGTGAATATATATGTTCATTATAGTCCCTCGTGGACATGTTATTTCTTATAGTCCCTATAAGGACTTATATATTTCCTTTTAGTCCCTGTGTGGACTTGTGATGTTTTTAAGTCCCCGCGTGGACAAGTTAATTATTAAAAGTCCTGTTTAAGGCACGATTATAAATTCCTAATAAATTATGGAAAGATTAGGAGTCATTATAATTATTATATATGTATTCGTTATATTCATTGTTTAAGCGAATGTCTCGATTCTGATTCGAAATTTATGATCTGCGAAACATATCCAAAGATCTTCTTAATGGTTTACACCCGCCGAGTGCAATAGGTCACATATATTGGCAAAACGGTAGTTAAGATGGTCTTATACCCTGATAGTTAAGGTTGATAAATCCCTTTTGTGGAGTCCCTTCTATCCAGAGGCGGTGAACTGCGTTCTAAACCTCACTAGTCTGCCCGATCTGGGCTACTTATTTAAACCATTTTAAGATTGTCCTAAAAGTTAATATGTTTAAGGTTTTAATTTCCTGGCAGTGTGACTCGAGGAACCACACGAGCCATCTAGGTAATGGACTATGTCCGAACCTATGTGATCATTGTGATCCAATTAAATATCATCAGTGCGATGATCGTATTATAAACATCCATTAGTGATGTAGTGCCTACGGGCCATGATTTAACATCCATTAGTGATGTAGTGCCTATGGGCCATGAAATAACATCCATTAGTGATGTAGTGCTTACGAGCTATAATCTAACATCCATTAGTGATGAAGTGTCTACGGACCACGATTTAACATCCATTGGTGATGCAATGCCATTGAGCTATAAATTAACATCCATTGGTGATGCAATGCCATTGAGCTATAAATTAACATCCACTAGTGGTGTTTTTCCTTTGGGCTATATTGTTAATAAAGCAATGACTGTTGTGACCTTTATGGTTCCCTGTCCATGGTGGTGGGCTATGCCCAAGCCTCATAGATCAATACGATAGTGACTACTATTATTAGTCCAATTATTATTATTTTAACAACCGTTCGAGATGTCAATTGATTTGCCTACGGGCTATATAATATCGCTAATTATGACAATGACAGTTGTGGTCTACGACCCCTTATCCAAAGGTAATGAACTATGTTCAAGCCTTAAAGCCTGTTGATCAATAAGATCGCGACTTTTATATATATATATATATGTATATATATTTTTTAAAACGTCCTTGTGACAAGGCCTCGTGCCGTATTTTGATGTCCTTAGTGACAAGGCCATTTGTGCCATATCTATATATATTTTTTTAACAAGGCCAGTTGTGCCATATTCTAAGTCCTTGGTGACAAGTTTGCGAGCTACTTAAATTGTTGTTATGACAAGGACATATGTGACTTTATAATCCACTATCTAATATTTCTGGACTATGTCCGATCTTTTAAACACCTGTGATGGTCCTTTGAGAGCTAGGTTATATATAAGTAGCTATTAGACATTCATTTAAAATGTCAAAGCCTGACAGTTGTGACTTTAAGCACACTGATCCAAAAGGCAAGGGATTTATATACCCAACTTAGAGCCAAAATGGTTTGATAATACCATGGCATAGATTCAACGAGTCATCAAATGCGAATGACCAGCTAATAGAATACAAATTGGTGTTTAGTACCAAGTAGCTACAATGGCAACTTCTGATGGAGCCAACGGCAAGCGTAACGACGATAATGCAAATGCAAATATTGTCATAAGTAAAAATGATCTACAAGCTTTAATTGCCACGGAGGTTGACAAGGCTATGAATGCCTATACGGCAAGGCAACAGGAGTCGGGTGCTTCTCGCTTCAAACAATTATCAAAACACTCGTCTATACCTCGATCGAATCTAAGGGATAGTGAGATACACTCCTCAAATGTGAGGAGTAAGACTAAGAGACAAGAGCATCAAGAGAAGATGCGTTCCAATAAGGATGGGTGTTCATACAAGAATTTCGTATCCTGTAAGCCCCATGATTTCAAAGGGAGGAAGGGGTAGTTAAAGCCCTTAGGTGGTTAAATGAATAGAAACCGTAGTTGAGATGAGTGGTTGCGCTGACAAAGAAATTGTGAAATTTGTATCACAATCATTTAAGGGCAATGCCCTAATATGGTGGAAAACTATGGTACAGTCTGCTGGAAAGGTGTATTTGTATAATTTGAGTCGATCCAAGTTTATGGATCTGATTAAAGAAACATATTGTCCACCTCATGAGTTGGAAAGGATAGAGACGGATTTCTTATCTCTAGCAATGAAGAATTTGGATTGTCAAAAATATGCGACCGACTAAAACTCCTTGTCTAGGTTAGTTCCATACCTAGTTTCCCCTGAACCAAAACGGATTGCTCGTTTAATTGGTAGCTTAGCGCCAGAAATTAAGGGAAATGTTAGGACTTCAAGGCCCAGAACACATAGGTCTGCTGTAGACCTAGCTCTGATTCTCACTCAGGATTTAGTGAGACAAAAAAAAATCAGTCAAAGATGAGACCGATGGGAAAAGAGAAAGGGAGAAGGATAACACCCAGAAATCTAAGAAAAATGGAAAGTCTGGATTCAATAAGAACCGGCAAGAGCCGGATGAAAAGCCTACGTGCGAAACCTGCAACAAAAGGCACTGGGGACAGTGTCGAACAGGCCAAAAGCCAAAACAATGTGGTATTTGTAAAAGAACTGGTCATTAGTCCCACAAATGCAGGGACATAAAGAATGCGGTATGCTTCAGCTGTGGCGACAAAGGCCACATAATTACTAACTGCCCTAAAGCGGCAAAAGACGGTGCAGCTAAGCCTGGAGAGGCTAAGAAAGGAACCGTCTGAATATTTTCCTGACGAATGTAGTAGGCAGTAAATATCAACAAGCTATTAGGTACATTCCTTATCATTAATTAAGGTTATGTTTGCTAAGAGTTCTGTTTTGATTCAGGCACTAATAAGTCTTTCATAAACCATAAGTCTCGCAAACATATAATATATCCATGAGAACCCCAGATATTAAGTATATTCTCTTACCAATAAAACCATAGAAAATCACTCCTTTTTGATGGATGCTCTAAAATCAGTCATGCTCTTCCTTTGGTTGAAGTACGACGAATTTTCATTATTATTATTATTTAAATTAATTAATTTATTTATTAATCTCTCTGATTTCTATCGACTACGAATGCCAAACTAGTTTGATAAAAGCGTCATATGGTAATTGGCAATATCTTAATGTGTCCCATAGATTGCTTTCATGCCTGATCAACATGAAGGTTTAATGCATGGAACCACTAGGATCTTCCAACAGTCATATTGTACTAAAATCAGCAAACGGTATTCAAGGAGATATTCCGTATCAAGATGCTTGAGTAGTTGTTCCCACTCAAGGCATCCAAATATTCGAAGGGTGAATGTGTCATTTTGATGACACAAGCAACGTTAGATGAACCAAAGGCTGAGATTTAAAGTATATACCAATTCTGTTTATTTTAGTATCTTCTCTAAAGACTACACAATTTACCTCCTGAGAGGCAAGTGGAGTTAAGATTGACATCCTACCAGGAACTGGACATGTTGCAAAAACTCCATACCGACTAAGCACCGACGAAAATAGAATAAATTACTTTCCAATTAAATGAAGTTTTGAAGAAAGGCTTGTACAGCTTAGCTCGTCACTTTGGGAGATCCGATGTTGTTTGTTAAGAAAGACGGTTTAATACGGTTTGTTTTGATTACCGCAAGATTTAAACAAGGCAACGATCAGGAATCGTTAACCTTAGCCCAGGATCGACGATTTGCTCGACCAACTATAAGGGTTAGGTACTTCTTTAAGATTGATTAGATAGTAGTTGGAATAACCATCTCACCCTAGTTAAGTTCTCCTATATATATTAAATGTTATATAAATACCAAGGCTGCTCCCTTAGAAGCCTTGTATGGGAGAAAATATTAAACGCCCGTTTGATAGGCATAAGTGGGAAGGACCCAACTAACAAGACCTAAGATTGTCTTGGGAACCATGGATAGGATAATACAAATCCAAGATCTATTTCAAAACTGTCAATGAACAGCAGAAGAACTACGCTGACAAGAGTTGCAAACGTATAAGTTCCCAATAAGGGACAAAGTCTTATTGTAGGCATCACCCTAGAATGGTGTAGTATGTTTTAGCTAGAAGGGCAAATTAAGCCTTAGATATATGTATATATATATATATATGACCATTCGAGATGATCAAATGTGTCGGGACTTTAGCTTATAAGCTAATTTAGTTGAGAAGCTCAGCGCAATTGACAATGCATCTCACGAATGCAATTTAAAGGAAAAGACTAGCCAATGAGTTGCTAGCAATATCGCATAAAAATGTGCAAATTAAATGAAAGCCTGTGGTTTTTTGGAAAACCGGTAACGATCGAGAAACGACAGGTTAAGATACTTCTAAGAAAGCATGTGCCTATTGTAAAGGCCAAACGGGATGCCATAGAAATCCCGAGTATACGTAAGGTTAAGTCCACTATGCGACAATAATACTTCTAACCTTTGAATAAAATCTCGAGGTCGAGAATTCTTTTAAGGGGGTGAGGATGTAACACCTCGAACTCGTCCTGTAAAATTCCGACACGTGTCCTAATGATCCTTGTATGCCACGTGGTAAAACGAGAGGGACCAAATACATCGTTTTGTTAATTATAACCTCTGAACGATAAATTAATAAGTTAAGGGACTAAAATGTCAAGGTCATTTGTACTATCCCAAGTTATTTAAGAAAATGTGCTATGTGCGCCTAAAACCATTTTCGAAAAGGTTTTCAAAATGAGTCTGTTGAGCGTATTTACCAGTGTAAACTGACGTATTTTCAAAAGCTTAAGTTACAGGTTGCAAGTACGGAATAGGCCGGGAGCTGCGGGGCGAATAACCAAGGAGTTGCGACCTTAGGACTTGCCTGTTTATAGTCTGATATCATTTGTATGTTTTTGCGATCCGCATGTGGATCTTGTTACAACCTTGTCTGTATATTATTTAAACATTAGATTATCGGGTTGTAATAGTTTAATTACTCCAGACTTCCGCTATGTTTAACTTATTTGGTAATGATGATATCAACTGTACGTCACAATACTCCACACCGGGCCCACCGGTAGACACGTGGATGTCGGGGTATGACAGCGCCGCGTCACGTGACCTGTAGAGGGATCCTCCGTCGCGTACTGCTAAGGCCCTACAAACTGAGAAAATCGTTTGGCCATAACTTTTTCGTTTCAACTCTGTTTTCTTTATCATTTTCGTCTACGGGTTCGTAATTCAATTCTCTATCTTCTCATATTATCAAATATCCATTTTCATTTCATGAGAATTCTTCAGTAAGCCCAAACCTCCTCCTGGGTGCTCGTTTCTTCAACGTTTCAGCTCGTTTTCACTCTTGGGACCTTACTAAGCACACAAGACACCATAATATACAAAACCAATGGTAAAATGACATAAAAAGACTCAAATTGTTATACAAACTATACATGGAAACATGTGTAGTTTGCATTACATCAAGTATGCACAATCCTTCCCTCCTCTCCCAAAAAAAAAAAACAATAAGTAAACAATGGTCTAGAAACTCACCTGGTTGCGATTAGTTACTTTGTGTTAGAGTGTTTAGGTTAGAAAAAATGTCACACGGTCTACATAAAAGTTAACACACGAAAACTCATAACTTTCTAATACCATCACCAGTGACAAGAGCATACTGTCATTGGCGACAACCATGCCATTATAGAAAATTAGAATGTCACCCAACACCATATCGCTAGCAATGTTGCCTAACTTGCGTTAGGACTTTTACACCATCGTAGTTTCGTCGGCAAAGTCACTAGGCAATGTCGCCACATTACAGTCGACATCATTCCTGAGTGTCGGAGGCATCACGTGCCACCAATCATTGGTTGACCTCATGATCAGTGCCCGTTTTCTAAGTTATTCCCGTCGAGGGTTGCCGGTAGCAGGGAGTGTCGCTAGTTGAAGACGCATCCATTTTAGGCCCGTTTTCAGTTTCGTAACTTTTTACGTTCAAACCATTTGTTTAACTTCCGGTAGTCCGGATTCATGGTTTTTATCCTTATGAACACATAAAAATCTGACCTTTGGATTGAAAACCTTAGTTTTTTTTTCTCAATAAACACCCAGGGCACCAAAGCAGAGATTTGGTGGTCGAATCTTGGATTTAACACTACTATGATGATCTTGAATCTTTTTCTAGTCGATTCCGAACTTTAAATCTCTATTCTTGGCCTAGATTTCCTTTTCCTTTAACTTTCTTTTTCTAGAACTTAAATGAATACGAAGGTGGAAAAATGAAAGATTAGAGTTTCTAAACCCTTTTTATATCCCTTGTGATCTTCCTTAATTGTCCCTTATGGCTTTCTATATACAATTCCATCTTAGGCCTTAACTGGTGTTTCATATTTTAAATTTAAATATATATAAACTTGTTAAATTTTAAAAACCCAATTTTTTCCGTAACAAACCACTTATATAAACAAAATTTTGGGGTGCGGTTATAGTCCATTTTTATAGTAGTGAAATTTGATTAAATTGTCATAGTTGTTGATTATGGGGTTAAAACTTAAAAGTGTAAACTCAAAAATTTTGTGTCTACCTATTACGGATAATCCTCATTGATATACTCTCCAGGGATTTCTCTACATCCATTATTCTCTCCGTTAGAATTATTGCATATCCTTTACCTAAAATAGCTTTCTCAATTCACTCATGTAAATGTTATTGATAAGAGCTACAATGCACTTTTTATTATATCAAATTATAACCCTTTTTAATATGTTTTGTTAATGAAATGTTCAAAATAACGTTAAATTGCTTTATATTGCATTTTCACGACAAAAATAACCCAAGAATAACAAAGGAAGCAAAACCGAGTGAAAAAACGGAATAAAATAGAATAAAATGTCTAGACACGCCCCATGCCTCACCAGACACGCCCCATGCCTCGGATCTGGGAGCCACCAGACACCACCATAAGCCCACTATGCGGAGATTAGGCGAAGAAAGCCAGGAACCTCCCGTGCCTTAGAAGTTAAAACAAAGGAAAAGCTTTTGGAAGATTTGGAAGATCTCGTGTGGCCCACAAAGTTGACCACACCCCGTGCTGACTAGGCACGCCCCATTCCTCGGGAATCGGGAGTAGCCAGTCATTTGGCCAGGCATGCCCTGTGCCTGGGCCCCATCTAGCCTATAAATAGAGGACATATCCATCAATTTTTCTTTGCTCATTATCTCCACTCTTCAGCACTACACACTTCTCTTTACCCCACTCTATCTAATCATTGTAATCATTAGGAAAAATTCAAGAATCGATAGTTTCAAGCTTTTTGTGATTTATATAATCTTTTCAAGTTTGATTATATCTTTTCCCATGGCCAATCTTGGCTAGATTCTTCAAGGTGTTTGGGGTACTCTTAACCCCTTGATGTTGCGGTAACGAAGGAAGATCATGGGTGAACAAGGTGTGTGTGTGTGTGTTAATGACTTTAACTAATTAACATAGTTTATTGAAAGTGAGTAAAATAATAGTTTCGCCATTAACTTGAGTCAATAGATTTTCCGCAGAATCCTTGAAATCTACCAAAAACCTTATGACGTCATTAACTTGGTTCGTTCATGTTTTTTATGTATATGTAGAGGCAAAGCATGTTGATGCTATTTGTGGAGGTTAAAGGTTTTGGATGGGACTTCTGGTTGGGTAAGCTTTTGCCAAGCTCTTGCCTTTGCGTGGAGATAACACGAAAGTGTAAAGGAAATAGTTTATATAAAAGTAACCGCCTTAGGGGAATTGACAACTCATCGGCGGACTAAATAGGGACAAGTAATATAAACTCCTTAAACTATCTAATTAATTAATACTATATGTCGGCCTCGAGGGGTGTTTCCTTGCCGATTCAAAGAGGAAGGATCGAGTGTGTTAGAATTCGACCCAGATATTGCACAACATTACGCATTAACACGCATAGTTCCTCTTTTGACAATTGAGCCCTTGTTACCCCATGGTAAGATCTAGTTAACAAAGCATCAAAATGTATGTTGACCCTATACACCTTCCTATGAATGATTACGATCTTTTATTTTCCTCTTGAGCCATTTATCTTCTTTTCTTTTCTTGTTCTTTTTATTTATCCTTTTTAAAACTCAACTTTTGGACATGACTAGACATTAACAATGACTCGGTACTAAAACTCATGTATCCTTGGACGACCTCAGTATCTTACCATCACTATATTACGCGAACAATAAGTGCACTTGCCCAACGTGAGTTGTAGTGTGATAGTATTATATTATGTTTTATAAATATTAAAACTTGAACTTGTGCATAAAATAACCTAAAATAACCATCATTTTATAAGCATCACGTCAGCTATATACACTTTACTATCATGCTTGTAATTACCGATTTAAAAATAATACAATTAACATTTGATATCGTATCAAGAGCTGGATAATATCTCCTCTGAGATTATCGATCATATCATCTTATTTTTTTTCCTTTTCCTCTCATGACCAATTCAGCAACCATGGCGTCCAAAGCAGACGACTCTTCTGCCCCAATCATCATTCACCTTACCGCCTCAAATCACTTCATAATTCGTCTCACCCCTCCAACTTTTCCGTCTCGCGAAAACAGGTTGAATCAACCCTGATTGGTATAGACCTTTACCATCACATCGATGGTTCTTCCAAGCCTACCACAGCCACGAACTCTGAGTATTCTAGCTGGTACAGACATGATCAGATCTTGTTTAATGCCCTCCTAGGCAGTTGCACCGATGCTTTTCAACCCCTCATGTCATCCGTCGCCACTTCTCGAAAACCCTGGCAACGATCAACCACAACATATGCTATTACCTATCATTCAAGAATCATCCTGCTTAAGTCGAAACTATTCACAAATCCTAAAGGACTACGTCCTGTTACCGACTTCCTTCATGAGATGCGGTCAATTGCGGATGAACTCACCTTAGCCCAAGAACCAATTAAATTAGAGATGAGGATTTGATGATTCATATTCTCAATCAATTTGGTGTTGAATTTTAACCCTTGGTTCCTGCTCTCAAAGCCCGTTACACAATATTTTCTTATTCTGAACTGTACCACAAACTAGTGGATTTTGAAAGGGAAATAAAAAATAACCCACAAAATTCACCCGTTATTCTCACGACCCACTATGGACTCATCCAACTCGCGCCTCTCATGGGTATCGAACTGGAAATGGTGGTATAGGCCAATAATGCTCACAAGGGCCTAAAACATCACACTACAATGGCTCTCGCAACAGTTCGCGATCAAACAATTTCAGCCAATTTTGTTCCATAAATGGTCATGACACCAAAGATTGTCGCAAATTAGCATGCTTCTTATGTGAAAACAACATCCCAATCAACAATGATCCGGTTGTTAACACCACCACTCGCTCGTCACCATTTCATGCTCCTTGGCTTTTTGACACGGGTGCATCAGATCACGTCGCATCACCTCAGTCAAAATTGCACTCTTTATGGAACTTTGGTGGTTCTGATAAAATCGTCTTAGGAGACGGAAAAAGCCTTACCATCTCCCACACTGGTGAAACTTATATCCCAACTTCTACTTTCCCTTTATCTCTTTCTAATTTTTTATGTGTTCCAAATTTGCGTAAAAATCTTGTTTCCCTTACTAAACTATGCAAAACTAACCGAGTTTCCATTGAATTCTTTCCTTCTTATTTTGTTATGAAGGATCTTCGCACGGGGATGCACCTAATGCGGGAGGTCAACAACCGTGACGTCTACTATGCTCCATCATCGCTTTATCCACAAATAAACGCCATAAGCACCAACTCCCTCCTTGAATTGCATCACCAATTTGGTCATCCTTATATCAATGTTGCAAAGACAATTGGAAAAACTCTAGGTCATCAAAAGTCTAATTGTTATTCTAAATTTCACTTTGACTCTTGTTCCATCAATAAAAGTCATAAACGTCCATTTCATAGCAATTCTTTGGTTACTACACAACCATCACAACTTATCTACAGTGATGCTTGGGGACCCACTAAAAAATATTGATGGTTATCAATACTATGTAATGTTTGTTAATGATCACACTTGGTTCATGTATTATCAATACTATGTAATCTTTGTTAATGATCACACTTGGTTCATGTATGGCTTTATCCAATGTGTCACAAGTCGTATGTTTCCAAATTGTTACCACAATTCAAAAACATGGTTGAAAAATACTTTCAAAACCCGTATTCTCCATTTTCTGGGATAATGGTGTAATAACCTAAACCGATTTAACTAGAAAACGCACAACAAAAATACGAACTGTAAAATTTTTCTCTTATTAAACATTCTATGATACCTGGAGACCAATTAAACGACTCATTTATAAACATTACGTTCTTCACTTGTTCATCATTATATTTAATATGACACATGTTTATAAAGCCACGTACCCATACTCCGTACAATCCACGTCTGGCCTTGATCTTCAACTGCCTAACATTCCATATAGATGACCCGCATAACCTGCAATCATCATACATCCATATCATTAGATAAGTGGTGACATCATACACAAATTAAATTTATATAACTTAAACACCCACAATGCATTCTTGCTACATATACAGATCCATTCGGTTACATTCTCGGGTTTGATCTTCGGGTCCCAGTGTCGGACTTTTGAGAGTCCCATATTAAGATACCAGCACTTCCATTCCCATTCTAAATGACAACATGATTAGCATCATTAGCTTGCGTTCGTATAATTATATACATACACATATACATGTCCCGTTCATCCATATATATATATATATATATATATAGTATTGACATGACTGAATTGAGGAAGCTATTTTAGGTAAAGGATATGCAATAATTCGGACGGAGAGAATAATGGATGTAGAGCAATCCATGGAGAGTATATCAAGGAGGATAATCCATACTACGCCCCCACAAGATGGAGGCTCCATTGGAGACGCCAATCTTGGATCGAACTTTCTAGAATGAGCCTTTTAACAGTGGTTTTGTGAGGGTGCATTAGGTGGTTTGATCAGCCGTGTGAATATCAAAAATGCATAGCAAGTCGGCAGCCACTTTCTCTCAAACAAAGTGGTAATCGAGGGCAACTTGCTTCATTCTTGAGTGATATACTAGATTTACACATACATAATTCACTGTGGTTTTGTCACAACATAAACGTGGTGGTTCTCTAATGGTGACATGTAGCTCGTGTAAGAAATTTTGAACCCAAGCAATCTCCGCAGCCACATTTGTTAGGGCCTTATACCAGGCTTCCGTAGAGGATTTTGAGAGTGTCTTTTGCCGAGTGGATTTCGAGGAGATAATGTTTGCCCCAAGATATAAGATGTAGGCCGATGTGGACCGACCTCCATTGTTGACTCCACCCCAGTCCGAGTCGAAAAAGGCGTTGATAGTAAGCGGAGTGTTTTTGTTAAGAAATAACCCGTAATGAATTGTAACTTTTAGATACCTTAGAACTCGTTTAAGGGCATCCACGTGTTTCATTGTTGGAGCATGCATGTATCGAGCGAGTTTGTTGACCGCGAAGTACACATCCGGTCGTGTAAAAGCCAAGTACTTAAAGTGCTAAGAATCTTGCGGTATGGAGTTGGATCAATGTGAGTGGACCCGTCATCGGGTGAAAATGGTTAAGAAGAGCTTAGTGGTGTAGACACATCTTTTGCTCCATCCATATGAACATTTTGTAGGAGGTCCAAAAATACGTCTATGTTGAGACAAGGACAAACCTGAACTTGTAGGGATAACTTCAACCCCCAAGAATTGATGAAGTGGACCAAGCTCTTTAATTGAAAATCTGTTGGATAAGGTAGCCAGAAAGTCTTTATGAATTTTGTGCAATTTCCTATTAAGATCATATTAGCCACATATAAAATCAAATATATGGTTTTGCCATTGTGATGATAAATAAAAAGTGACGCATCCGATTGTGATTTAGTGAAACCGCAAGATAAAACGAATATGGTGAGTTCCAAATACAACGCTCGAGATGCTTTATAAGTCCATACAAGTACTTACAAAGTTTACATATATGATCAGGGATTATTTATTATTGTATCACGGTGGTTGTATCATGTAAACATCCTAATGCAAGGTGCCAAGTAAGAAGGCATTATTAACGTCCATTGACGTAAAGGCCAATTTTTGGAGAGGGCGAAAGATAGGATTAATCATATCGTGATAGGTTTGGTAACCAAACTAAATGTTTCGAACTACTCTTTTCCCGGTTGTTGGTGAAAAACTTTAGCCACTAAGCGCACTTTGTACCAGTCAACGGAACCGTCGGGTTTTATTTTAACCTGAAATACCCATTGGCACCCAATGGAAGTGTGAGTGGAAGGAGATACTAGTTCCCATGTGCCATTGTTATGGAGTAATGCATTTAATTCATCATCCGTTGCTTTTCTCCAAAGAGGGCTTTTGACGGCTTGATAGATTGCGGTTGGTTCATGAGAAGGTGGTATGGGGTGGTCAGTGGTAGAATTGATAAATTTATCACCAAACTATTTGGGGTTTGATTTTCGAGTTCTAGCGGCTCGTGATGGGGTTGGGGTGTTAGTTGGAGATATGATGGGTGATGGTGGGTATGTAGGTGTGGAGTTAATAGGAGTGTGAGGGGGTGAGGCTAATGAATAAAGGGATTGGTGAGTTAGGGAGGCCATAAATGCTTGTGCAATTGGTGATTGTGAAGCAGATGTAAAGGTGGGTACAGACGAGGATTCATGCATAGGTAATAGTGAATGGAGTTAGGCCGTAGTTGATGGTGGGTGGTTTGGGTTGTAGACGTGGTTGGTGTCACACCCCGACCCGCAGCGGAAAAGGTGATCGGGGCATGATTGGGTTATCATCAAAGCTCATGACATTTATTAAGCGTTTCATATTCATTAATACAAATTAAATGGAAATTTACAATAAATGTTACAACATGATCTAACTAACAATCTAAACTTCTTTGTTCTCTTCTAAGGCATATCCTATGTTTTCCTTGCTTCAACCTGTTCACCTGTATCATGTGTAAAAAGGATTTTTGAATCAACATAATGTTGGGGAGTGAATCCTATGGAAAACATTTGGACAAATTTATTTAAATTGATTATGAAATATGTGCACAACCAAACATGAGTAAAAATAGATGTAACTTAATCAACAATCATAAGATATTAAATGAAATACACATGAACACTAATGGAACAATTAGAGGCACGCGATGCTCAACTCGTCTCTCACGAGGAACTGAGGGGCCTGTTGAATGAATTGCATAAACATGATAATATGAATGACACAACTACAAACAATATAAACTCCATGATACACACATGAACAATAATGAATTTGATTTGAGGCACGCGATGCTCAACTCGTCTCTCACGAGGAACTGAGGGGCCTTAATGAATGAGTTTCATATAATTTGACAAAAAGGAAATAAGTAAATCACAACAATATAAACAATCTAAGTTTAGGTCATGATGTGGTATGGCACAAGTTTAAATAAATAAATTAATTATTTTCATAACACATGACACACCCCAAAACGTGTAATTTAAAAGGGGGAGTTGTAAGATTCACTCACGGTGGGTGCGTTCGGTTGATGACGTTGAATGCACGCGAAGTGGTTTTAACCACGAGTGAGATTAACCTAGATAAAACGCATTATGGTTTTGTGAGTAAACGGGTTTTATTAATCTAGTTTAGTAGGATTGTTGGGTGTATTTTTGTGAGTTTGAGGCTATTTTCTAACCTTAAAAATGTTAAATTTAAGTATTTTTAATTGAATTTTAATTAAAATAATTAAATAAAAATAATAAAAAAATATTTGATTTTTGCTACAGTTGACTTTGACCGTTGACTTTGACTGACCGTTGACCGGTTCGAAGGCATATTGTTGTGCGCTGAGTGAGGCTCGAACCCGAGACCTCCCGTACGCGTGCACGCAGCTCTACCAACTGAGCTACGTGTCTAACCCGTTATATATCTGATTTTAATTATATATATATATTAATTAGTTTAAACCGAAATTCATTTTATTCTAAAAACAGTTTAAGCGAATCGGACGTGCACTCCACAGGTCTCGAACCCGGGACCTGTGGCTTAAACTAACACACAGTCCACCGCTGGACTGTGTGTTTAACATGTTATATAAACCAACTTTTATTATACTTAAATACAAACTATTTGTTTTCATTTCTGACTTATTTTAAAAAGTAAACAATTGACCGGGTCGATGCAGAAAAACAGACTCGAACTCGTGCACTTTGATTAAACATACACACAGTCCACCGCTGGACTGTGTGTCTAACTTGGTTATTATTCCGATTATTAATATACTTAACATATACCTGTGGCGACTCCGGTTCAGTTTAACAAAAAAATGATTTTTATTAAGGCAGCGTGTGTGAAACCGGATTCGAACTCGAGACGTTTGTATGTTTAATGTGCACACAGTCCACCGCTGGACTGTGTGTCTAACCCGAGTAATATCCTGATTTTAATTATACATATACGTTCCGAAACATCGTCTTCCTCGTCAAGATATAACCAGAATTCGGAAATCGACTGGTTCAAAGTCTTAATCGTTTTCTTTAGTGTTTTAGGTTAATTATAGTTGAGATATAAGTATAAAGAAGGAAAAATAAGCGTGAGGTATACCAACTCGCTTTCCTCTGTTTTCCGGCAGAACTCCGGCGACAGCAATAAGCTCCGGCGACGAGTGTCTTGCAGCAGCGAGCCTTCAGAAAGTTTACAAAAGGTGTGGGTGACTTCGGTATAAGCTTAGGAGGTTCAATAAGGCTCGGCAGTGAGGAAACCGGTTTTCCGGCGATGAGCAGAGAAATTCCGGCGAGTGGAATTACGCCGTGAAAAGATGTGATTTTGAGCGAAAAGGTTTGCAGTGGGTTGTGGGTGAATTTATAGGGCAAATTGTTGAAGAACCTGGTCTGATTTCCGACTGTATTCGTAAGTCATAAAAACTCCGGCGGTTATGGTTTGGTCGCGGACTCAGACGTCGGTTATAACCGATGTCTTGTTAATGGTTTACGTTATAACGTAAATTGTCGTTAAAACTCGCGATATTTCCGGGATTCCGACGACTGAACTGTTGGGCGCCGGTTTTGAATTCGTAACGTCACTTTATGAATTAAATGATTTCAATATTTACCAAACAGAACAAGTGGCGCAGTGGTTTGTGTGTGTGTGTTAAGACATGTTTCCGGACCGGTAGTGACCCGGGTTCGAAACCCGGCAGAGGACTTTTATTTTTATTTTGCGATTTTCAACAGTTTTTCAAAAACTAAATATATATTCCCGTATAATAATTGATTATGTATCGTTTAAAATTATTTTGGGCATTTAATTCGCAACGAAATTTTTGACTGACTGTTCGGTTGATAAACGGAGCGGGTTTGGTAAATCCGTTTTTGACGGATGTTACAGTATCCCCTGCTTTTTAGAAATTTCGTCCCGAAATTTAAATTGTGATATATTTGACTAAAAGAATGATGATGTTTAGCTTGACAGTTGCTTGCTTTAGAAAAAGTAAGGGTTTAAGTTTTCTGTTCGAGGCGGTAACGTTCCTTGTAAGGGTTAAGTACCCTATTACAGGAACCGCTTTTTGTTGCCTACTGTATGAGTATTGATAAACATGAATGATTCGCTAAAAAAGATATCATGCATAAGAGTTTTAGATACATTTGGGAAAGTATGGTTATATCCTAAGGCAAAACTTCTAACACTACAACCCACATGGAACATAAATAAAAACACAACAGCTGATATTTGAACATAAATAAACACCACAGCTAATATTCGATCATGAATAAACACAACAGCAAATATTTGAATCCACATTCTGATTGCATATATGTTTGAATGGTGGAAGTTCCTCTCTCGTTTGTTATGATGGAGAGATTAGTTTATGTAGAAATGGAACACAATCAAATCTTTTTAAATAGCAAGATGATATAAATTCCAACCAAGGCAATACTAAATCCTACATGGAACTTCTAATAACCGCCTGATAATGCCTCTGATCCTTTGGCAAGAATACTTATATATAGGAAGTACCAGCGGCGTATCCACCATATTCTTGCCAAATTTTCATTAGTTTTATCCACAAGTTATGATTGGTTACCAAGAAACTAATAAATCCTACATAGAACTTCTCATAACCGTCCGATAATGCCTCTGATCCTTTGACAAGAATACTTATATATAGGAAGTACCAGCGGCGTATCCACCATATTCTTGTCAAATTTTCATTGGTTTTATCAGTGAATTATGATTAGTCCTATAACTCTACAACCAATACAACAAACATAAAATACTGAAATGAAATATATCTGTGCGATCAAGGCTCAATCGAACGGAGCCGATCGTATTGCATGTACTGAAAATGAAATGGATGTGCGCTCAAGGCTCAATCAAACGGAGCCGAACGTATTGAATGTACTGAAATTGAAATTGTCTGTGTGCTCAAGGCTCAATCAAACGGAGCCGAGCGTATTGCATGTACTGAAAATGAATAACTTAACCACACAAACAGCCTATGCATGGAACCTCTCATAACCGCCTGATAATGCCTCCGATCATTTGACAAGAATACTTATATATAGGAAGTACCAGCGGCGTATCCACCGTATTCTTGTCAAATTCCCATTGACTTTATCCGTAAGTTATGATTAGTTCTATGCGACTCTACAACAAACACAACAACCACAAGATACTGATAATGAAATTGTATGTGCACTCAAGGCTCAATCAAACGGAGCCGAACATATTGAATGTACTGAAAATGAAATTGTATGTGCGCTCAAGGCTCAATCAAACGGAGCCGAACGTATTGAATGTACTGAAATTGAACAACTTAATCTAAACAACCATCACACAATCAGCCTATGCATGGAACCTCTCATAACCGCCTGATAATGCCTCCGATCATTTGACAAGAATACTTATATATAGGAAGTACCAGCGGCGTATCCACCATATCCTTGTCAAATTTTCATTAACTTTATCCGCAAGTTATGGTTAGTTCGATGCGACTCTACTACAAACACCACAACCACAAGATACTGATAATGAAATTGTCTGTGCGCTCAAGGCTCAATCAAACGGAGCCGAACGTATTGCATGAACTGGAAATGTAAATTGAAATGTGCGCTCAAGGCTCAATCAAACGGAGCCGAACGTATTGCATGAACTGGAAATGTAAATTGAAATATGCCCTCAAGGCTCAATCAAACGGAGCCGAACGTATTGTCACACCCCGACCCGCTGCGGAAAAGGTGATCGGGGCATGATTGGGTTATCATCAAAGCTCATGACATTTATTATGTGTTTCATATTCATTAATACAAATTAAATGGAAAATTACAATAAATGTTACAACATGATCTAACTAACAATCTAAACTTCTTTGTTCTCTTCTAAGGCATATCCTATGTTTTCCTTGCTTCAACCTGTACACCTGTATCATGTGTAAAAGGGTTTTTGGATCAACATAATGTTGGCGAGTGAATCCTATGGAAAACATTTGAACAAATTTATTTAAATTGATTATGAAATATGTGCACAACCAAACATGAGTAAAATTAGATGTAACTTAATCAACAATCATAAGATATTAAATGGAACACTCATGAACAATAATGGAATAAATAGAGGCACGCGATGCTCAACTCGTCTCTCACGAGGAACTGAGGGGCCTGATGAATGAATTGCATAAACATGATAATATGAATGACACAACTACAAACAATATAAACTCAACGATACACACATGAACAATAATGAATTTGATTTGAAGCACGCGATGTTCTACTCGTCTCCCACGAGGAACTGATGGGCTTAATGTATGAGTTTCATATAATTGACAAAAGGAAATAAGTAAATCACAACAATAAAAACAATCTAAGTTTAGGTCATGATGTGGTATGTCACAAGTTTAAATAACTAAATTAATTATTTTCATAACACATGACACACCTCAAAACGTGTAATTTAAAAGGGGGAGTTTTAAGATTCACTCACAGTGGGTGCGTTCGGTTGATGATGTTGAATGCACGCGAAGTGGTTTTAACCACGAGTGAGATTTAACCTAGATAAATCGCATTATGGTTTGGTAAGTAAACGGATTTTATTATACTATTTTAGTAGGATTGTTGGGTGTATTTTTGTGAGTTTGAGGCTATTTTCTAACCTTAAAAATGTTATTTTTAAGTATTTTTAATTAAAATAATTAAATAAAAAATAATAAAAAATTTGATTTTTTTCTGACCGTTGACCGTTTGACCTGACCGTTGACCGGTTCAATTCGGAATACAAGTGCGCTGAGTGAGGCTCGAACCCGAGACCTCCCGCACGCGTGCACGCAGCTCTACCAACTGAGCTACGTGTCTAACCCGTTATATATCTGATTTTAATTATATATATATATTAATTAGATTAAACCGAAATTCATTTTATTTTAAAAACATTTTAAGCGAAACGGTCGTGCACTCCACAGGTCTCGAACCCGGGACCTGTGGCTTAAGTTAACACACAGTCCACCGCTGGACTGTGTGTTCAACATGTTATATAATTCGATTTTTATTATACTTAAATACAAATTAGTTATTTCCTTTTCTGCCTTATTTAAAAAGAATAGATAATTGTCCGAGTCGGTGCTGAAGACCGGACTCGAACTCGAGACCTGTGATATAAACAAACACACAGTCCACCGCTGGACTGTGTGTCTAACTTGGTTATTATTCCGGTTATCAATATACTTAACATATACCAATGACGACACCGGTTCGGTTTAACAAAAAATGATTTTTATTAAGGCAGCGTGTGTGAGACGGGAATCGAACTCGAGACCTTTTCATGTTTAACGTGCACACAGTCCACCGCTGGACTGTGTGTCTAACCCGAGTAATATCCTGATTTATATTATACTTATATGATACAGAAATACATCGTCTTCTTCATCCAGTTAGAACCAGAAATCGGAAATCGACTGGTTCAAGATTTTTATCAGTTTATTAGTGTGTTTCAGTCCATTAAGGTAAGATAAAGGTGAAAAGATAAAGAAAATAAGCGAAAGAGGTATACCGACTGGACCCTCTGTTTTCCGGCAGAACTCCGGCGACAGCAATCAACTCCGGCGTCAGGTGTCTTGCAGCAGCAAGTCTCCGGAAAGCTTGGAAAAAGTATGGGTATCTCCGGTATAAGCTTCAGGGGCTCAGTGAGGTTCAGAAATAAGGAAATCGGTTTTCCGGCGACAAACAGAAAAGTTCCGGCGAGGGAGTTTTCGCCGAGAAAGAGTGTGGTTTTGAGCGAAAAGGTTTTCAATGGGTTGAGGGTGAATTTATAGGGGAAAATCGAAATGTATTTGGTCTGATTTCGGACTGGATTCGTAAATCATAAAAACTCCGGCGGTTATGGTTTGGTCGCGGACTTCAAACATCGGTTATAACCGATGTCTGGTTAATGGTTTACGTTATAACGTAAATTGTAGTTAAGACTCGCGAGATTTCCAGGATTCCGACGACTGAACTGTTTGGGCGCCGGTTTTGAATTCGTAACGTTACTTTATGATTTAAATGATTTCATTATTTAACAAACAAAGCAAGTGGCGCAGTGGTTTCTGTGTATGTGTTAAGTCCGTTTGCTGATTCGGTACAGACCCGGGTTCGAAACCGGCAGAGGTATAATATTTTTATTTTGCGATTTTTGACAGTTTTTCAAAAACTAATTATATATTCTTGTATAATAATTGATTACGGATCGTTTAAAAATATTTTGGGCATTTAATTCGCAACGAAATTTTTGACTGACTGTTCGGTTGATAAACGGAGCGGGTTTGGTAAATCCGTTTTTGACGGATGTTACAGTATCCCCTGCTTTTTAGAAATTTCGTCCCGAAATTTAAATTGTGATATATTTGACTAAAAGAATGATGATGTTTTGTTTGACAGTTGTATGCTTAACAAAATAAGGGCTTAAGTTTTTGTTCGAGGCGGTAACGTTCCTTGTAAGGGTTAAGTACCCTATTCAGGAATCGCTTTTTGTTGCCTACTGTATAAGTATTGATAAGCAGAAATGATTTGCTAAAAGTGATATCATGCATAAGAGTTTAGATACGTTTGGGAAAGTATGGTTATATCCTAAGGCAAAACTTCTAACACTACAACCTATATGGAACATAAATAAAAACACAACAGCTGATATTTGAACATAGGTACACACACAACAGCTCATATTCGAACATGAATAAACACATCAGCAAATATTTGAACATGAATAAACACAACAGCAAATATTTGAATCCACATTCTGATAGCATATATGTTTGAATGATGGAAGTTCCTCTCTCGTTTGTTATGATGGAGAGGTTAGTTTATGTAGAAATGGATCACAATCCAATCTCTTTAAATAGCATGATGATGTAAATGTAACACAAATTCCAACCAAGGCAATACTAAATCCTACATGGAACTTCTCATAACCGCCTGATAATGCCTCTGATCCTTTGGCAAGAATACTTATATATAGGAAGTACCAGCGGCGTATCCACCATATTCTTGCCAAATTTTCATTAGTTTTATCCACAAGTTATGATTGGTTACCAAGAATCTAATAAATCCTACATAGAACTTCTCATAACCGTCCGATAATGCCTCTGATCCTTTGACAAGAATACTTATATATAGGAAGTACCAGCGGCGTATCCACCATATTCTTGTCAAATTTTCATTGGTTTTATCAGTGAATTATGATTAGTCCTATAACTCTACAACCAATACAACAAACATAAAATACTGAAATGAAACATATCTGTGCGATCAAGGCTCAATCGAACGGAGCCGATCGTATTGCATGTACTGAAAATGAAATGGATGTGCGCTCAAGGCTCAATCAAACGGAGCCGAACGTATTGAATGTACTGAAATTGAAATTGTGTGCTCAAGGCTCAATCAGACGGAGCCGAGCGTATTGCATGTACTGAAAATGAATAACTTAACCACACAAACAGCCTATGCATGGAACCTCTCATAACCGCCTGATAATGCCTCTGATCATTTGACAAGAATACTTATATATAGGAAGTACCAGCGGCGTATCCACCATATCCTTGTCAAATTTTCATTGACTTTATCCGCAAGTTATGGTTAGTTCGATGCGACTCTACTACAAACACCACAACCACAAGATACTGATAATGAAATTGTCTGTGCGCTCAAGGCTCAATCAAACGGAGCCGAACGTATTGAATGAAATTGTATGTGCGCTCAAGGCTCAATCAAACGGAGCCGAACGTATTGAATGAAATTGTATGTGCGCTCAAGGCTCAATCAAACGGAGCCGAACGTATTGAATGTACTGAAATTGAACAACTTAATCTAAACAACCATCACACAATCAGCCTATGCATGGAACCTCTCATAACCGCCTGATAATGCCTCCGATCATTTGACAAGAATACTTATATATAGGAAGTACCATCGGCGTATCCACCATATCCTTGTCAAATTTTCATTGACTTTATCCGCAAATTATGGTTAGTTCGATGCGACTCTACTACAAACACCACAACCACAAGATACTGATAATGAAATTGTCTGTGCGCTCAAGGCTCAATCAAACGGAGCCGAACGTATTGCATGAACTGGAAATGTAAATTGAAATGTGCGCTCAAGGCTCAATCAAACGGAGCCGAACGTATTGCATGAACTGGAATGTAAATTGAAATATGCGCTCAAGGCTCAATCAAACGGAGCCGAACGTATTGCATGTATTGAAATGTAAAATGAAATAACCGATCAAGGCTCAAACAACGGAGCCGATCGTGCGGGCACGCCAAGATCAACCACATAATAAAATGGGGATCCAACTCAACCTCGATGGATGGGGAGCCACGGCCTCGGCAAAAGCATATACTGAAAACAATATATAATATATAATATCCAATAATTTCTCTAACAGTCTACACATGGAAAAACATAAAACTAAACGATAGGAGTTGAATCTGGATCTTCGGCGAAGAGGACAAGTTGAGTATCTTCGTTTGAGCCGTCATTATCTTCGACAGGATTGGCGTTGATATTGAAGACTCTTCCTCTTGCTGGTGGCATAGTGGTTGGGTTTTCTTGGTTTACTTGGTTAACTGGGTTTGATTGGGCTTGAGTGTTAATAACGTTAACCAATTGAGGGCATGTGTTTCTAAAGTGGGTAGGATCGCCACAATTGAAACTGGCTCGCGCATATGGGAACATGGGGTATTGGGGTTGGTGATAAGTTTGGGCCATGTTTTGAGTAGGGGAAAAGGTTTGGTCTTGAAAGGTGCGACAAACATTGCTCAAATGACCATAGCGTCCACAAGTTGCACATAGACGACAAGGTAGGGTATGGGGATGGTGATAAAAACAGTTGTTGCATCGAGGGTGAGGTCCAAGATATGGTTTCTTATTTGGGTAAGCTGAGTTGGGTGCCACTTGGGTGATTGGGATAGCTCGGATGGGTATGGCGTGTAAAACTGGTTGATTTCGTTGAGTAGCAGCGAAAAGTCGCCCGACTCTTCTTCTCTTAGGATTGGGTTGAGAAGGGGATTCGGTTTGGGTGGAGTCGGAGGTTTCAGTCGATTCTTTATCCTTCTTCTTCTCCTCCTTGAAGTCTTTGTTTCGGATTCGGTTCTCGGTGAGCTCTGTTGCTAGCTCCATTGCTGCTTCCAAAGTTGCAGGCTTGGTACTTATTACAGGGTCTTGAATCTTTGACGGAAGACCACGAATGTAGTGCTCGATCAAACGGTAGAGGGGAGTAAACATGTTGGGAACCATTTGATGTAATTCAAGGAATCTTTTGTTGTAGGTGATGTGGTCGCCTTCCTTTTGATTTAACGAATAAAATTCATCTTCTAATTTCTTGATTTCGCTCCTTGGGCAAAATCGTCTGGTCATGATTTCCTTCAATTCGTTCCATGTTAAGGTCATAGCATCTTCAACACCTCGTTTGGCCTTCTCTGTGTTCCACCAAGTAAGTGCTATCCCATATAATCGACCGGTAGCATATCGCACTTTGCGATCGTCAGGGCAATCGCAATTTAGAAATGTGTTCTCCATTTCTTCAAACCAATGGAGGAGAGCGGTGACGCCTTCAGTACCTTTGTATTTCGGAGGGTCGCATGATTTGAAATGCTTGTAGGTGCATTTAGTGGTATTTGGGGGAGAGTTGAAAATGTTTTGGTTTGCTTGATTGACAGGATTATCGGTAAGTGCTTGTTGAATTTGGATTACAATGTTGGGTATTACGGCAGCCATTTGTTGAGCGATTAAGGCGGCCATGCGTTCGCGGGCTTTTCTTGCTCTCGTCTTCCTACGGGCGAGGTTAGAAGACATCTACAAGGAATACATGACAAGAGTATGAGTTGGATGCTTTTGAGATCATGGGTCGCATTCAAGAATGAACATTCATAAAATAATTATAGAAAAATACTACATCCATAGGATGTCTTGGGCTTTGCTCGCTGTTAGGCCCTTCATGCCGCCATACTTTACCTGTGTAATCATGTGGGCCCCCATGAATACCGGTTTTTCATATGGTTTGCACGGTTTCTGCCTGGTTGCGTACACAAAAACCCGGAGAAAATCGAGAAATATGTATACAACGTGTGATGTTCGGAATGTGTCCAGGTGTAGACACGGTGACACCTCAAAGTAGGTTAGTTCGAACGACGTTTGGTGTGGCATGCTTTGGCCTAATAGGTCCTTCGTACTCTCATCGTTGGTCCCTAGGTAGGCAAACTGGTCCGTTATATTGGATTTATACGAATGCCAGCCTAGACAGGACGTTCCGACTACCGGTACTTGTACCCTTCCAGTTACTACATGTCCGTCGCAGAACTTACTTTGATGAGATTTGAAAATTGCACAAAATCTTTGGATAATGAGAGTATGAAAATAAATTGAATACATGAACATCGATATATGTATAATGAATATGTATATATGCATAATGATATTGTATACAAGCATGTGTGTTTGACTGTAAATGTAAACAAATATGAAACAAATAAATATCACAAGTTTGTATGTAACCACCTAATCAATTAAAATTTAGGCAGACTATAGTATAGGCTCTAAGGGTCTAATAACCTATCCTATATCCCTATAGTCATGGCTCTGATACCAATCTGTCACACCCCGACCCGCAGCGGAAAAGGTGATCGGGGCATGATTGGGTTATCATCAAAGCTCATGACATTTATTATGTGTTTCATATTCATTAATACAAATTAAATGGAAAATTACAATAAATGTTACAACATGATCTAACTAACAATCTAAACTTCTTTGTTCTCTTCTAAGGCATATCCTATGTTTTCCTTGCTTCAACCTGTACACCTGTATCATGTGTAAAAGGGTTTTTTGATCAACATAATGTTGGCGAGTGAATCCTATGGAAAACATTTGAACAAATTTATTTAAATTGATTATGAAATATGTGCACAACCAAACATGAGTAAAATTAGATGTAACTTAATCAACAATCATAAGATATTAAATGGAACACTCATGAACAATAATGGAATAAATAGAGGCACGCGATGCTCAACTCGTCTCTCACGAGGAACTGAGGGGCCTGATGAATGAATTGCATAAACATGATAATATGAATGACACAACTACAAACAATATAAACTCAACGATACACACATGAACAATAATGAATTTGATTTGAAGCACGCGATGTTCTACTCGTCTCCCACGAGGAACTGATGGGCTTAATGTATGAGTTTCATATAATTGACAAAAGGAAATAAGTAAATCACAACAATAAAAACAATCTAAGTTTAGGTCATGATGTGGTATGGCACAAGTTTAAATAAATAAATTAATTATTTTCATAACACATGACACACCCCAAAACGTGTAATTTAAAAGGGGGAGTTGTAAGATTCACTCACAGTGGGTGCGTTCGGTTGATGATGTTGAATGCACGCGAAGTGGTTTTAACCACGAGTGAGATTTAACCTAGATAAATCGCATTATGGTTTGGTAAGTAAACGGATTTTATTATACTATTTTAGTAGGATTGTTGGGTGTATTTTTGTGAGTTTGAGGCTATTTTCTAACCTTAAAAATGTTATTTTTAAGTATTTTTAATTGATTTTTAATTAAAATAATTATATAAAAAATAATAAAAAAATTGATTTTTTTCTGACCGTTGACCGTTTGACCTGACCGTTGACCGGTTCAATTCGGAATACAAGTGCGCTGAGTGAGGCTCGAACCCGAGACCTCCCGCACGCGTGCACGCAGCTCTACCAACTGAGCTACGTGTCTAACCCGTTATATATCTGATTTTAATTATATATATATATTAATTAGATTAAACCGAAATTCATTTTATTTTAAAAACATTTTAAGCGAAACGGTCGTGCACTCCACAGGTCTCGAACCCGGGACCTGTGGCTTAAGTTAACACACAGTCCACCGCTGGACTGTGTGTTCAACATGTTATATAATTCGATTTTTATTATACTTAAATACAAATTAGTTATTTCCTTTTCTGCCTTATTTAAAAAGAATAGATAATTGTCCGAGTCGGTGCTGAAGACCGGACTCGAACTCGAGACCTGTGATATAAACAAACACACAGTCCACCGCTGGACTGTGTGTCTAACTTGGTTATTATTCCGGTTATCAATATACTTAACATATACCAATGACGACTCCGGTTCGGTTTAACAAAAAAATGATTTTTATTAAGGCAGCGTGTGTGAGACGGGAATCGAACTCGAGACCTTTTCATGTTTAACGTGCACACAGTCCACCGCTGGACTGTGTGTCTAACCCGAGTAATATCCTGATTTATATTATACTTATATGATACAGAAATACATCGTCTTCTTCATCCAGTTAGAACCAGAAATCGGAAATCGACTGGTTCAAGATTTTTATCAGTTTATTAGTGTGTTTCAGTCCATTAAGGTAAGATAAAGGTGAAAAGATAAAGAAAATAAGCGAAAGAGGTATACCGACTGGACCCTCTGTTTTCCGGCAGAACTCCGGCGACAGCAATCAACTCCGGCGTCAGGTGTCTTGCAGCAGCAAGTCTCCGGAAAGCTTGGAAAAAGTATGGGTATCTCCGGTATAAGCTTCAGGGGCTCAGTGAGGTTCAGAAATAAGGAAATCGGTTTTCCGGCGACAAACAGAAAAGTTCCGGCGAGGGAGTTTTCGCCGAGAAAGAGTGTGGTTTTGAGCGAAAAGGTTTTCAATGGGTTGAGGGTGAATTTATAGGGGAAAATCGAAATGTATTTGGTCTGATTTCGGACTGGATTCGTAAATCATAAAAACTCCGGCGGTTATGGTTTGGTCGCGGACTTCAAACATCGGTTATAACCGATGTCTGGTTAATGGTTTACGTTATAACGTAAATTGTAGTTAAGACTCGCGAGATTTCCGGGATTCCGACGACTGAACTGTTTGGGCGCCGGTTTTGAATTCGTAACGTTACTTTATGATTTAAATGATTTCATTATTTAACAAACAAAGCAAGTGGCGCAGTGGTTTGTGTGTATGTGTTAAGTCCGTTTGCTGATTCGGTACAGACCCGGGTTCGAAACCCGGCAGAGGTATAATATTTTTATTTTGCGATTTTTGACAGTTTTTCAAAAACTAATTATATATTCTTGTATAACAATTGATTACGGATCGTTTAAAAATATTTTGGGCATTTAATTCGCAACGAAATTTTTGACTGACTGTTCGGTTGATAAACGGAGCGGGTTTGGTAAATCCGTTTTTGACGGATGTTACACGTATTGCATGTATTGAAATGTAAAATGAAATAACCGATCAAGGCTCAATCAAACGGAGCCGATCGTGCGGGCACGCCCTGATCAACCGCATAATAAAATGGGGATCAAACTCAACCTCATGGATAGGGAGCTGCGGCCTCGGCAAATGCATATACTGAAAACAATATATAATATATAATATACAATAATTACTCTAACAGTCTACACATGGAACCTTTCATAACCGCCAGATAATGCTTCTGATCCTTTGACAAGAATACTTATATATAGGAAGTACCATCGGCGTATCCACCGTATTCTCGTCAAAGTTTCATTGGCTTTATCCTTAAGTTATGTTTGGTTCTATGTGATAAAGAAAAACATAAAACTAAACGATAGGAGTTGAATCTGGATCTGCGGCGAAGAGGACTAGTTGAGTATCTTCGTTTGGGCCGTCATTATCTTCGACAGGATTGGCGTTGATATTGAAGACTCTTCCTCTTGCTGGTGGCATAGCGGTTGGGTTTTCTTGGTTTACTTGGTTAACTGGGTTTGATTGGGCTTGAGTGTTGATAACGTTAACCAATTGAGGGCATGTGTTTCTAAAGTGGGTAGGGTCGCCACAATTGAAACAAGCTCGAGCATATGGGAACATGGGGTATTGGGGTTGGTGATAAGTTTGGGCCATGTTTTGAGTAGGGGAAAAGGTTTGGTTTTGAAAGGTGCGACAAACATTGCTCAAATGACCATAGCGTCCACAAGTTGCACATAGACGACAAGGTAGGGTATGGGGATGGTGATAAAAACAGTTGTTGCATCGAGGGTGAGGTCCAAGATATGGTTTCTTATTTGGGTAAGCTGAGTTGGGTGCCACTTGGGTGATTGGGATAGCTCGGATGGGTATGGCGTGTAAAACTGGTTGATTTCGTTGAGTAGCAGCGAAAAGTCGCCCGACTCTTCTTATCTTAGGATTGGGTCGAGAAGGGGATTCGGTTTGAGTGGAGTCGGAGGTTTCAGTCGATTCTTTATCCTTCTTCTTCTCCTCCTTGAAGTCTTTGTTTCGGATTCGGTTCTCGGTGAGCTCTGTTGCTAGCTCCATTGCTGCTTCCAAAGTTGCAGGCTTGGTACTTATTACAGGGTCTTGAATCTTTGACGGAAGACCACGAATGTAGTGCTCGATCAAACGGTAGAGGGGAGTGAACATGTTGGGAACCATTTGATGTAACTCGAGGAATCTTTTGTTGTATGTGATGTGGTCTCCTTCCTTTTGCTTCAATGAGTAAAATTCATCTTCTAATTTCTTGATTTCGCTCCTTGGGCAAAATCGTCTGGTCATGATTTCCTTCAATTCGTTCCAAGTTAAGGTCATAGCATCTTCCACACCTCGTTTGGCCTTCTCTGTGTTCCACCAAGTAAGTGCTATCCCATATAATCGACCGGTAGCATATCGCACTTTGCAATCGTCAGGGCAATGGCAATTTAGAAATGTGTTCTCCATTTCTTCAAACCAATGGAGGAGAGCGGTGACGCCTTCAGTCCCTTTGTATTTCGGAGGGTCGCATGATTTGAAATGCTTGTAGGTGCATTTAGTGGTATTTGGGGGAGAGTTGAAAATGTTTTGGTTTGCTTGATTGACAGGATTAGCGGTAAGTGCTTGTTGAATTTGGATTACAATGTTGGGTATTACGGCAGCCATTTGTTGAGCGATTAAGGCAGCCATGCGTTCGCGGGCTTTACTTGCTCTCGTCTTCCTACGGGCGGGGTTAGAAGACATCTACAAGGAATACATGGCAAAAGTATGAGTTGGATGCTTTTGAGATCATGGGTCGCATTAGGGATGAACATTCATAAAATAATTATAGAAAAATACTACATCCATAGGATGTCTTGGGCTTTGCTCGCTGTTAGGCCCTACATGCCGCCATACTTTACCTGTGTAATCATGTGGGCCCCCATGAATACCGGTTTTTCATATGGTTCGCACGGGTTTGCCAGGTTGCGTACACAAAACCCGGAGAAAATCGAGAAATATGTATACAACGTGTGATATTCGGAATGTGTCCTGGTGTAGACACGATGACACCTCAAAGTAGGGTTAGTTCGAACGACGTTTGGTGTGGCATGCTTTGGCCTAATAGGTCCTTCGTACTCTCATCGTTGGTCCCCAGGTAGGCAAACTGGTCCGTTATATTGGATTTATACGAATGCCAGCCTAGACAGGACGTTCCGACTACCGGTACTTGTACCCTTCCAGTTACTACATGCCCGTCGCAGAACTTACTTTGATGGGATTTGAAAATTGCACAAAATCTTTGGATAATGAGAGTATGAAAATAAATTGAACACATGAACATCGATATATGTATAATGAATATGTATATATGTATAATAAATATGTATATAAGCATGTATGTTTGACTGTAAATGTAAACAAATATGAAACAAATAAATATCACAAGTTTGTATGTAACCACCTAATCATTTAAAATTTAGGCAGACTATAGTATAGGCTCTAAGGGTCTAATAACCTATCCTATATCCCTATAGTCATGGCTCTGATACCAATCTGTCACACCCCGACCCGCAGCGGAAAAGGTGATCGGGGCATGATTGGGTTATCATCAAAGCTCATGACATTTATTAAGCGTTTCATATTCATTAATACAAATTAAATGGAAATTTACAATAAATGTTACAACATGATCTAACTAACAATCTAAACTTCTTTGTTCTCTTCTAAGGCATATCCTATGTTTTCCTTGCTTCAACCTGTTCACCTGTATCATGTGTAAAAAGGGTTTTTGGATCAACATAATGTTGGCGATGAATCCTATGGAAAACATTTGGACAAATTTATTTAAATTGATTATGAAATATGTGCACAACCAAACATGAGTAAAAATAGATGTAACTTAATCAACAATCATAAGATATTAAATGAAACACACATGAACAATAATGGAACAATTAGAGGCACGCGATGCTCAACTCGTCTCTCACAAGGAACTGAGGGGCCTGTTGAATGAATTGCATAAACATGATAATATGAATGACATAACTACAAACAATATAAACTCCATGATACACACATGAACAATAATGAATTTGATTTGAGGCACGCGATGCTCAACTCGTCTCTCACGAGGAACTGAGGGGCCTTAATGAATGAGTTTCATATAATTTGACAAAAAGGAAATAAGTAAATCACAACAATATAAACAATCTAAGTTTAGGTCATGATGTGGTATGGCACAAGTTTAAATAAATAAATTAATTATTTTCATAACACATGACACACCCCAAAACGTGTAATTTAAAAGGGGGAGTTGTAAGATTCACTCACGGTGGGTGCGTTCGGTTGATGACGTTGAATGCACGCGAAGTGGTTTTAACCACGAGTGAGATTAACCTAGATAAAACGCATTATGGTTTTGTGAGTAAACGGGTTTTATTAATCTATTTTAGTAGGATTGTTGGGTGTATTTTTGTGAGTTTGAGGCTATTTTCTAACCTTAAAAATGTTAAATTTAAGTATTTTTAATTGATTTTTAATTAAAATAATTAAATAAAAATAATAAAAAAATATTTGATTTTTGCTACAGTTGACTTTGACCGTTGACTTTGACTGATCGTTGACCGGTTCGAAGGCATATTGTTGTGCGCTGAGTGAGGCTCGAACCCGAGACCTCCCGTACGCGTGCACGCAGCTCTACCAACTGAGCTACGTGTCTAACTCGTTATATATCTGATTTTAATTATATATATATATTAATTAGTTTAAACCGAAATTCATTTTATTCTAAAAACAGTTTAAGCGAATCGGACGTGCACTCCACAGGTCTCGAACCCGGGACCTGTGGCTTAAACTAACACACAGTCCACCGCTGGACTGTGTGTTTAACATGTTATATAAACCAACTTTTATTATACTTAAATACAAACTATTTGTTTTCATTTCTGACTTATTTTAAAAAGTAAACAATTGACCGGGTCGATGCAGAAAAACAGACTCGAACTCGTGCACTTTGATTAAACATACACACAGTCCACCGCTGGACTGTGTGTCTAACTTGGTTATTATTCCGATTATTAATATACTTAACATATACCTGTGGCGACTCCGGTTCAGTTTAACAAAAAAATGATTTTTATTAAGGCAGCGTGTATGAAACCGGATTCGAACTCGAGACGTTTGTATGTTTAATGTGCACACAGTCCACCGCTGGACTGTGTGTCTAACCCGAGTAATATCCTGATTTTAATTATACATATACGTTCCGAAACATCGTCTTCCTCGTCAAGATATAACCAGAATTCGGAAATCGACTGGTTCAAAGTCTTAATCGTTTTCTTTAGTGTTTTAGGTTAATTATAGTTGAGATATAAGTATAAAGAAGGAAAAATAAGCGTGAGGTATACCAACTCGCTTTCCTCTGTTTTCCGGCAGAACTCCGGCGACAGCAATAAGCTCCGGCGACGAGTGTCTTGCAGCAGCGAGCCTTCAGAAAGTTTACAAAAGGTGTGGGTGACTTCGGTATAAGCTTAGGAGTTTCAATAAGGCTCGGCAGTGAGGAAACCGGTTTTCCGGCGATGAGCAGAGAAATTACGGCGAGTGGAATTACGCCGTGAAAAGATGTGATTTTGAGCGAAAAGGTTTGCAGTGGGTTGTGGGTGAATTTATAGGGCAAATTGTTGAAGAACCTGGTCTGATTTCTGACTGTATTCGTAAGTCATAAAAACTCCGGCGGTTATGGTTTGGTCGCGGACTCAGACGTCGGTTATAACCGATGTCTTGTTAATGGTTTATGTTATAACGTAAATTGTCGTTAAAACTCGCGATATTTCCGGGATTCCGACGACTGAACTGTTGGGCGCCGGTTTTGAATTCGTAACGTCACTTTATGAATTAAATGATTTCAATATTTACCAAACAGAACAAGTGGCGCAGTGGTTTGTGTGTGTGTGTTAAGACATGTTTCCGGACCGGTAGTGACCCGGGTTCGAAACCCGGCAGAGGACTTTTATTTTTATTTTGCGATTTTCAACAGTTTTTCAAAAACTAAATATATATTCCCGTATAATAATTGATTATGTATCGTTTAAAATTATTTTGGGCATTTAATTCGCAACGAAATTTTTGACTGACTGTTCGGTTGATAAACGGAGCGGGTTTGGTAAATCCGTTTTTGACGGATGTTACAGTTGGAAGTGGTTGGACCGTGGGTGATTGGGATGGTGGTTAGGTAGGAGGGTTAAAGATAGGTGTGGGAGCATTGGATGAGGTAGCATTGAGTGGTTGTGAATTTTGCACAGTTGGTGATGAAGAGTTTGGATTTAGGAAGTCGGTAATCGGTATAGTGGATGGAGGTCACTTATGTGGGTCACAAAAAAGAAAGATATGCTTACAAACTGGACGTGCCAAGAGTGATAGAGTCTATTTGTCAGCAAGTCGAGACATTTGTATGCAGATTTTGATGTGGAGTATCCAAGAAATGACACAAGGAGATGACTTTGGATCAAGCTTAAATGGTGAGTAAGGGCGAAGCCATGAATAACATAAGCATCCAAACGGTTTGATTTTGGTGATAATCCGACTTCAACTATGTGTTGGTGCCGTCTTTCAGCGGTACCATTTTGTTTGGGTGTATGTGGGGGTGTGGTAAAGTGAGATATCCCCAAGGTATGGAAGAGGGAAATGAGAGCTTGATATTCACCTCCATTTGTAACACCCTAAAACCCGAATTTTTGATTCACTTGTTTGTTTTTTTGTGTTATAGAATGAAACAAATAACTAAGTTAATTAAATTAGTAAGAATATAAGTTAAAAATGTTTGTTTTATTTTTTAAATGTTATTAAATAAAGGGGTAAAAAGACTAAAATATCCTTGGATAACTAGATTTAACAAGAAAATTTAACTCCAAAGGACGTAAAGTGTAACAAAATTCTTTGTAAAGAGCAAAAGCTGTCAAGATTCATTGAAAAGAACACCGTCTGTAAAATTGTGTTAAGATAAAAGATAAAACAAGTAATTTTTCCTTTAAATAAATTCCTTGTCAGTGGCTTTGTGAAATTTGGACTAAATTCCTTGTTTCAAGAAAGAACTATCAAAGATATGAAGAAAAAGAAGAAGGTTTTGGGACTCGAACTACACAATTTTTATGGGGATAGACACCTAAAGGTCACTAGGCCAAAAAGCTATCTTCATCTATGTTTATTTTGCATGTTATGAATCCTTAATTTTACCTTAAAAGTCTATACAAATATGATTTAAGAAATTGGTAAAAAGTTCAATGTCTTTGGGTCTTTGCAAAAAGATACAAATATGATTTTGATTAAAGACATGGTTTAAAGCATAAGTTGAGTATTTGAGTTGATTTGATTAACTATAATATCAATACACTTAATACTTTCTAGCTTACGTGAATATATATGAATGTGTGTACGCACGTGTGTATCTATGTATGTACCATACAAGTTTGTATATTTAGGTTACCAAGGTTAATAAGAAGTAAGAAACAGAACGAAAACATGTTTACCTAACATGTGGAAGTGACATCTTAATCTTTGGTTCCATCCATATCCATCCACACCAACATGTTCATCTTTACAATAAGTAATAACATTTCAGTACTCAATGGCTAAATTTTTAACTTTTCAACAAGGATTATAATGTAAAGTTTTATATGCACTTCAGTTATTATACCAATGGCAATTTAAGCCAATAGATGATCATATCAATAGAAAATTTGAGCTTCCTGTTTGTTTCGTTATAAATTCAAAATAAAAAAAAGCCCTTTACAATTTAGGCAATTAAGAGATTGATTTTGAAACTACTGCAAAGGGTAGAAAACAAGTGAGTGGCATTCTTTTCATGTGTGTAGTCTGTACTTTGTAGTCGTATCCCTGTATTGGGGCTTCGGGCAATTAGGCCTCATTAGCCCACAACCCATCATTGTAGAAACAATTACTTGAATGAATCAATCAAGGGCTATTATTCCTCTCTTAATGTAACACCTCAAAAACGAGTTTGGTAATTAAACCTTATTTGTATAACCTTAAAAGAAAAGGTCGGTGGCTTTTGCCACTGACACCCTAAACTTTTGTATAATGTCAATTTTTAACCCCTAACTTTTGTAATCTACCCCAAACATGTGTATAATGTCAATTTGTAGCCCTCTAAATTTCATAAAAACAAAGTAACCTTCTAACTTTGTAAAATGTCACTTTCACCCTCTTAAGTTTCTAAAGTTTCAAGTATATCCTAAGACTAATTTCTAACGTTTTTATTATTTATGTGTGTGTCAGTGTAAATTTGAGTCCGTCTATGCTTTATCGGAATTTTTGTTTGGAAACGAGTTGATTCAATTATAAAATGTTTTATTTTTATGTACATTTTAAGTTGAACTATGTTTGACGTAAATTTTGTTTGGAAATAAATCGGTCTTATATATTACGTACTCATTTTACGGTATAAATTTGAGTTACTATACGTTTCGACGTAAATTTAATTCGGAAACGAGTCAGGTCGATTGTAGTCTATAATTTATCACGTCGTGTACAACACCAACGCACGTGTTTATTTTATGTATATTTTGAGTTGATCTACGTTTTAACGTAAATTTTGTCTAAAACAGGTCGGGTCAAATATAATACATTTTCATTCAGCGTTATGAATTCGGATTACTCTACATTTCAACATAAATTTAATTTGGAAACGAGTCGTATGATTGTAGTCTATAATTTATCACTCGCGTACAGCGCCGCCGCAACGCGCAACGAGTAAAAAATATAGTTAATATTAAAGAACAGGTAAAATACCATCAGTGGTAAAAGTTGACAGAATAAGCGTTAGGATTTTAAATAATCAAAGCTACGCTAATTGTGACAACTCGTAATTTCGAGTGTGCAAACGTGTAGTCGCAACCAAATCCATATTGTGTTGAACCGGCCTGAACCGTTGAACCAGAGCTTATTTCTCGCGTGTCGATTCAACCTACTCGCGTAGCTCGGAACTTACGAGACCCGAACCATAGCATAAATATTAATTGTATACAATTGTATTAGTCGGTATAATAATAATAATAATAATAATAATAATAGTAATAATAATAATAATAATAATAATAATAATAATAATAATAATAATAATAATAATAATAATAATAATAATAATAATAATAATAATAATAAATAATAATAAAATCATCATCTTTATTCCCTAATTAACTAAAAGACTTCATGCACAAATATAGACACATGCATGAATCCTTATTACCCATGACACAAAAGTCGATCCCAAATGTCAATATTATCATCATCCATCCGAATACCCCATGTAATATCATCATCAATTTTTTTTAACTCACTAATAATAATACTCCATGTCTCACCATATCACTTCACCCCATACACATGCATATTACATTTCCATGGATAATTTGTTATCATCATTACAATAACACAAACTCCACACACCCAATTAATCTTTATTTTCTTTGTTACGGCCCAATAAGCCTAGTTGCCACTCTTTTTACATGCGGCCCAACCCCACAAATTCCCTAACGCCCCTAAATGCTATCCTATTAAGTTTATTACGTAAACTCATGTGGAGTTATCAAATCTCAACCCTAATTCCACTAAACTGCGACCTCTCTTTCCCTCTCCTACCTCCTCTCGACAATCAAGGGCTAAGAGGGTTATTCAAGTTCTTGGTTCTAACCCCTAGCGACTCTCCTCAAGCATAACTCGGTAAATTTTATGTTATAGTTGATTTTTTTAATATAATGTTAAGTGTGTGGCTGCGATTGATGATATGTATGATTATCTAATGATATAGGAGGTGCTAGATGTTAGAGATTATGCGTTTATAATGTTCGGATCGCTATAAGTTCGGTTAAGTCACTAGCGTTGCGGGTATGAGTTGAATCTTGTGTTTGAGAAGATAATTGTACATGGTTATGCATGATTTTTATTTTACATCTTGGCTGCGTTTTAGGATTTGATGATGATTCTTGAATGTTATGGTTGAACACGGGTTCGGGTATGTCTCGCGGGTGTTACTTATGGGTTTAAACTGGTGGTTAGTGATAAATTAGTTACTACATGATCTCACATGTTTTAAAAACCTACTGTGATTAATATTAATGTGTCGCGGGTTCGCTAGATAGTCGTTTGCGGGATCGGGTAACAAAAATTGTAATATGTCCAACAGCTACAGCCCACTTTAATCGGCTGTAACTGGGTCATAAATTAACAAAATCTAGATTTTATTGGGTCTATAATGTGTTATTTAGAAATACGGTTCAAATGGCGTTGGAATCATGATTTTTGGACGTCGTTTGCTGTTTTAAATAAATTATTTCGTTTCAGCAATTAAAGCTTCGTTTTTCTGCAGATTTTACATGTTATGTTTTGAGTCATAACTTGGTGTAAAATCAGAGTTAGACCATGAAATTTATATTGTATATAGCCTTAGCTGTCGCTGTGAACCTCCAACTGGAATTACATCAATCGGATAAACGAGAATTTCTGAATGAATTTTTCCGTGAGCTACAGTCAGAAAGTGACGAATCTGATTGCTGCTTAGTAAAAGATTTTTTTATAAATTTTTGGTAAAGAGTTAGACTCTTAAAATTTAATACAATGGTCTCTGGTTCGATTGACACGTTCTGTAATTCTTCGGGAACTATCCGGTGCCCGAACGGTCCTGAACCGCAAATTGTCCGAAAATGCACTTAAAAGCTGAATTTTTGTGACAAGATTTTTTATGTGATTTGTGACGAAAAGGTTGTCGCTATTTCGAATAGCGACACTTTGCATGTATATATATATATATATATATATATATATATATATGTATTATAATATTTTACGTGCTAAGTGTTAGATACGTGTAGTTTGCATTCATACACACTAACGAACCTATGGTAACCATAATAGGACGTGGTTGACCACTTCAGCTTATAGAACAAATAAGCCTTACCGAGCAATAAAGGTGAGTTTACTGCTCTTTTACAAGCATGCGTTCCGAGGAAACAAACAAACTATTATTCCTTGGAGGAATACATTTACGAAACAACTATTCCTTTAAGGAATACTTTTGGCAAACGTTATACCTGTTGTTTATTTTAGATGTTGGATAATACACTCAAATCTATCAATTTAAGTCCCATCTTACTACCCAACTAGTTGCTTGGAGGGTAACGGGGTATTAGTTGATAGCGCTATTAGGCTTGACAACCTCACACCGTACCTGGGAGGACGGGCGTGAACTAATGATCTTAACCACATGATCTCAATGTTGATAGGCATTGGGGAAGGGCAAACAAACTGACGTCACTGCGATATCGAGTTATTATCAACATGTCTTTAAACTAAACACAAACCGATTTTTGTTAAACAAAACTGTGAACTCGCCGGCTTAATCGCTGATACACTTTTTCTGCATGCTTGCAGGTTGTTAGATATATCTTGCATGGGAACTTGTAGTCTGAGGAGTAGGAGCTGTCATGGGTCGTATTGTTTGATGAAACACTTAATGTTATGTTTACTTTTTGAACAAAAATGGTTTTTATTATTTAAACAATTGTACATTTGCTTCTGCTGAACACATACTATTTTTAAATGTTTGATTTGAAGTACACTTTTCATGTTGGACATGATGACTTGTTTTACATTATTACTATGGTTCGACATGATTAATGGCTGGATCCTGGGCAGTCGCACGCCTCGCGGTAGAACTCTGCAAGTGGTAATTTAAGGGTGTGACACTAATTAAAGTGAACAAATACTTTGTAGTAAGTAAATGTTTATAAAAGGCTCGGGTGAGTAGGACTTAAATTAAATCGGGTTGTAACACCCTAAATTTAAGTAAATTGACTAGGAATATCTAAACCTAGTTATGATAATGGTTAATTGCTATTTAAAACAAAACTAAACTTGAGGGACCAAAGATGTCAAAAAGGAGACTTGAGTATTAAAACAAAAAAATAAACATAACACACACAAAGTGTGTGTGTGTCGATCATCAGGAGAAATAAAAGGGAGCAACCCTAGTTCCTCCTAGATCTTCAAAATTGAAGGGTGAATTAAGGCTAAATCATATGCATGAACATAGATTTTTGATCATCTAAGCTTGGAGATCATAAGGTATGTGGTAATTTATGTTTTGGTAATGACAAATATGTGGATGAACTTGAAGGTAGTAACCTTGAGTTCAATATTTTGATTATATGATGAAATTGATAATATGAGTGTTTATGATTATCATACTTGTATGTATGTGCAAGATACTTGAACAAATTAGAGATTTGAATAATATTCATATATGACATGAATGGGTTTTGTAAGATATAATGAAATAGATGTTATATTCATGTTAAATGAGGTTTGAAACCATCATTTGTTTATCAATGTTTAAAGTATTTGGATAAGTTTGATGTTTGGGGTAAATTCCATATTGATGATGCAATGGGTTGTTTTATAATGATGAAACAATCCGAAGTTCTTGCATAAGATTAATAGTTTAGTATATAATGATTGAAATTATGTTAACTTGATGTTAACAATTGTACAAATTTAGTTTAGTTAAAACGGTGGCCTAGAAATAATGCCTACCCGGTAATTGATGGAATGCCTAAATGAGTTTGTTGAACTCAATTATGCATTTGCATATGTTAAAGGCAGTTAACTTTTAAAAGTCAAACTGACCTATAATAGGATCAAATGATAAATTTGATATAAAGTCCGTAAGGTGGGTTAGTTGTAATAAATGATTACTAATCTAACCATCTTACGAATGATAATGATAGTTTGACACTTGACAAGCTAGGTGAAAGCTTGGGGGAAATGGGTCAAATGGATGAAGCACGCAGGAAAGCCATAATCGGATGCAAGGTAATTACAGCTTACTTCTTTTAAGGTAGATCATCTACGTTTGTGTTGGTTAAGAACAAGTTAATTTAGTATTGGAAATATGATGTTCCAACGCGGAATGATACGGGTTGGAACAAGTGAAAAAAAGGTGAGAAATCATATTTTATGGTAAAAAGGGGTAAAACTGTAATTCGGCCATATGATGACGAATAAACAAAGAGTTTTAAAAACATTACCCTATGGCGTAAACCATAATGGGTAAAAAGGGGCAAAATAATTTGGTCACGAGTTGACGGATAAATAATAGTTTTTGAAAAAGACACCTTATGGCGTAAGCCATGATGGGTCGAACAAATAAAGAATGAGTTTTAGGTAATATGATCATATGGTGTAAATCAAAATGGGCTAAAGGGATGGGATGACAAATAAATACCCTCTCAAAATGATAAAATGGTCATTTAGGCTAAACGGGTTAAATGGTGATGTTATCACCATATGACCATTTGACAATAATGACTAATAGTCATTTGTCGAGTTTTGTGCTCACAGGGAAAATAACGTATGGCTTGCATTGCTTTTAATTAGCAATTAATAGTGCAAGGTATTAGAATGGGTCAATGCTATTGACCCGAGTCAAGTACGTGTAATGGGTCAAATTCTCAATGAGGACTTAAGGTTCGAAGAGAGTTAATCAACTCATGGGTGGGCTTTGGATTACCTAAGGGATGTATATCTGATAATTTGAAATTTGAGAATATTGATCAAATTTAAAAGTCCTTCGTCGTAGAAAGGACTAAAGTTGTTCAAAATGCCCTCTAATTTGTGAACCGGAATAAAACGACCCTTAAGAGTAGTTTGAAAATAAATTTTATAATTGAGTAAATCCTTTCGATAGTGTAAAAGTGAAAGGTATAAGCCTTTTTGGTCTAATGCCTCGTAATGGGTCTTTTTCGTAAATTGTCAAACCGAATGGTAGAATTCGAAATATATGATTTTATCATATAAAATCCACCACAAATATAGTTGTGGTAGAAGATAAAAGAATTCTTAATGTGGAAATAGGAGGTATGGAAAGAAGGAGTGAGATTTAAGCTCAAATGCTAAAATCCCTTAACGGGTCAAAATGAATATGCGCATAAACTGGGTAATGGTTGCGTAACTCATAAAGTTATGAATCCGGGTTAAGTATTTCTAGTTAAATATGTAGGTAAACATTATACAGACATTTAGAAACAAGTTTCGAGTTAAATAGATGAAAATTGAATAAGTTACGGAAGTTTTCCTAACAAAATGGCAAATTTGACAAGGGCTGCAACAGCCCACCGTAAGCTATGGTGGCCTACCGTAGCTTACGGTAGGCATCTGTTGCTCGTAACAAAACCCACAGACCGTAAGGTACCGTAAGATACGGTACGGAGCCGTAGCTTACGACGGGTATTGACAAAATTTTATTTTGTTTGATGTTTTGTCATTTTAGCATTCGGGCTTAATTAGACATGTTATAAACTTCTTATAATTAACGTATTTCATGTTTTTATCAAATATAGGTAATGTTTTGAAGCACCGGATGACGATCAAGCTTAACGAGGAACCGAACACGATCAAAGCTCAAGCTTCCGCATCTTGTTTAGTCGTTATGAAACTGAACAATGATAACATGTTGAAATGCCTTAATAATTATAAAGTTTTATGAAACTCGAAAAAACGTATGTGCGTGTATTTACATATTTATATTTAAATGCAAAACTTTTTATGAAATTTTAATTAAATTAAACAAGGGTTTTACACCCAACTCAACCGTTAAAGAGGGTGCTCCCCAAAATACTAACCTTCTAACGGGTTGTTTATATACATGTTGCATTTGCATCTTAGATTCTAGTTCGGGAATACTAAACACTAGTTCGGGAATACTAAACACAATCAAACTAAACGACAAGACCCAGTACTCTGTGAATGTAGCACACAACGTGCGATTTACCTCGAATAACTTCGGGAAGAAGCGAGTGCAATATCATTGATGCTACCTGCCAGCCTGCCACACGACCATTGATATTAGCTACATGAATACTTACATTACTCTAAGTGCCAGCACATTAGATCTAATAGTTTTCAACAATAAAATTAGCGAACGATGATCAAAGTAAGTTTTTATGCATTTTCAAGTTATGGTAACATGAACACCTTAAATACAAGTTCTCGTAACATTTTGTAAGATTATATGACAGGGACCAATTGTGTTGCTTGCGACAAGTTACAAAAGAGATTTAAAATAGAACTAGTGTCTCCCCACCCTCGCGTTGCGACGGGGGTCATAAGGCACCGCAGACAAATCGAAAGGTCAACGAAAAGAAGTAGATTAATATTGCTTGCACCATAATATAAAACAAAACTTACATTCAACATTTGTACTTAATAACACATTAAACCCTAATCTATTTTTCACAACCCTTGTATTTACATAACACATGTGGATCGCGTCAATGCACACTTGCGGCTCTGCATGTTGTACCAACCATTTCTGTTAACTCGTTCAGCTTCACCGTGATATGACGATCAGATAACATCCTCAAGTGTATCTTTTGAAGCCTTGCGAAAACCTCAAAATCCTCGTTAGAAGTAGACATCCTATAATAAAAATAACAAATGATAACAAAATAACCCTTATTAACAATGCAAAACTTATGAAAAAATAGTTATAAGGATCCAATCAAGAGGCTCATGAACATCGGTGCAACTGGAACCCAATTCCAGACTACCATAGGAACTAACACAACAACCACGACGCACACATCGTCACCTTTCAACTTCGAAATTTGAATACAAATAAGAAACCATAAAAGAGCTAACCGAACATTAGTCTTAAGGCTAAGAGACCTGGCAACAACTAGTTGCTTAATTCAAGTTGTCTACGTTGTCGCGTCTTAAAAAATCACCTCATCATAGCCTTTATAGTTAGGCACAAAGAAACCAAACAGTAACATTGACAACAACACAGTCCCACAACTTATATACATGTTAATTTGTAAGTTAATCTTGTAACATACAAAGTAGAACAACTTTAAGGAGAAAGAAACCAAACAATGGTATATACAACACCTCAACCCTACTAAAAAGTTAAAGCCAACGATTTCTCAGTGATTTTATATCTATATTCCACCCAATGAACGGTAATACACTAAAAAGTTAATAACTAAGATTTCTTAGTGATTTTATATCCATATTCCACCTTAAAAAAATTCACATAACCAAATATGCAAATAATAATTTATGTCCATATTTGTTCCACTGCAAACGAATGATAACAATAAATGAAGGATCTGAGTGGGTGACTTGGTGGGTTAATATAATCATATCGTCTTCAAATAAATACAATAGTATTTGTTCCACTTCCTAAAACAAAAAAAAAGAGGGATTGGGTAGGGTGACTTAATGGATTAATTGGAAGATTTTACATAGTTATATATTCAAATTCAAACGAATACATTTTGTACTTTTTCCACTTCCAACCAATGATAAAATACAATAAACAATAGATATGGGTAGGGTGAGGTAATGGAGTAATTTGACGATTTCACATAATCATATCTTCAAATGAATATATTCGTATGTATTCCACTTCCAAAGAATGATAAAAATAACAAAGTGAAGGATTTGAGGGCAGGTGAGCTATTGGATTAAAACAAAGAGTTCACATAACCATATATGAAAATAAAATATTTGTATTTCTTACAACTTACAAAGAAGGTTAGAAAAACATTAAAGAATAGGGTTGTTCATAGGAGCGCACAAGCTCGACTTGAATTTTAAACCAAGCCATCATAGCTTGACTCAACTTTTAACTAAGCCAGCTTACGTAGTGGTCACATCACATAACCCCTTTGGTCAGGGTTATGTGACAAATGGCAAAAAAATGCAACAAGGGGATTATAGGGAGTTATATTTACACTCATTATTACTCAATTATTAATTTTTTTTTATTTTTCACTTAATCTCTAAATTTATAAAATTTTTAAAAACAAAAAACATTTTCGTTAAATTAAAAACCATTACAATAGTACTTGTCTTCAGTAAATAGAAAACATTACAATTAATAAAAGATTTCATTACATTTAATACTACTAGTCTTCAGCGTTGTTGTCGCCTTCTTCTTCATGATCTCCGTCATCAAAACCTTCGTCTTCAAAGTCTCCAACTTCGAAATCCTCTTCTTCTTCTTCGGATGCTTCTTTGTCGTCGCCATCATGTCGAAAGTGGCGAATCTCCCAAGTAGTGGTCACATCACATAACCCCTTTGGTCGGGGTTATGTGACAAATGGCAAAAAAATGCAACAAGGGGATTATAGGGAGTTATATTTACACTCATTATTACTCAATTATTAATTTTTTTTATTTTTCACTTAATCTCTAAATTTATAAAATTTTTAAAAACAAAAAACATTTTCGTTAAATTAAAAACCATTACAATAGTACTTGCTTCAGTAAATAGAAAACATTACAATTAATAAAAGATTTCATTACATTTGATACTACTAGTCTTCAGCGTTGTTGTCGCCTTCTTCTTCATGATCTCCGTCATCAAAACCTTCGTCTTTAAAGTCTCCAACTTCGAAATCCTCTTCTTCTTCTTCGGATGCTTCTTTGTCGTCGCCATCATGTCGAAAGTGGCGAATCTCCCAAGCATGCTCGACCAAATCCGCTTTTAACGCGTTATGTAATTCCCTGGAACGCAATAGTTGACCGTTTAAGATTCTCCAATTCATTGTTGCTTGCGTTCCTTCGATAACATCTTTGGGAAAATAGTTTTGGCATATTGCTTTCCCATCCTCTTCTAAAATTAAATTATGCATTATGATAAAAGCATACATCACCATTCTAAATTTTATTGTAGCCAACATATGACAAAGATTTCTAATAAAATGCCATTGTTGTTGAAGGACCCCAAAATACCTCTCGATGTCATTTTGCGAAGACTCTTGTAGTTTCTTAAAATATGGTCTTTTTATATGGAGAGTTTCAGAAAATGTTTTCACAATATTTGAATACTCCGGGTATATACCATCACCCAAATAGTATCCATGCGTATAGTCATTCTCATTTGCATGAAACCCGGCTTTCGGTATCGTACCCGAAATGTAACCCTCTAGCAATGGTGAAAACTCGAAAATATTTATGTCGTTCAAACACCCTGTGAGACCAAAGAAAGCCCACCAAACCCAAAGATCGTATGACGCAACTGCTTGTAAAACCAAAGTTGGTCCTTTCTGGTCACCGCGTGTGTGTTGACCTCTCTATTCGGTTGGACAATTATACTAACACCATTGCTGACAGTCTAAGCTACCAATCATGCCGGGTATTCCATGTTTTTCTAAATGCACTTCGTATATTTATTGAAGGTCGTTCCAAGTCGGGTTTCTAAGTAACGTTTTCCATATAATTGGCATATACCTAAAAAATATAAAATTATATATATCGTCCCATTTCTTATTCTTATATCTTGTCCATGTATTTTTAAGAAAAACTAAAATGAATTATATCCCATTTCTTATTCTTATATTTTATCCATGTATTTTTAAGAAAAACTAAAATGAATTATATATAAGAAAAACTAAAGCAAACCCCTTATATTTTTATGGATATGGAATGAGACGTAGGAGGGTTTTAAAAATGAGAGATAAATTAATGAAATAATAGTTTTAGTTAAATTATATGGATAAAGATAAAGAACGGAATGCGAATGCTCTAGCGTATAGAAATGGCAGCTTTGGTTATATCTTGTTTTTCACTTAAACAGTGTTTGAAGTTTAAATTTTACAGAAAGTTTTAGAAATGAAATCTCAAATATGTTACATTTTCTCTAGACTTTAATGTATTCTAGCTTACCGAAACTTTGTCCTGTTAACATTTTATTCTTGTCTATCTGTTCACTAGACAATATGCTCCAACGAGTTTTTGTTTTTTCATCGCGCATGTGTTTCTTTCAGGATGGTCAATGAAGAGAGGTAGATTTAGAGTTATTATTATGCATGGAGTTTTGATCATTCCAAGGGTACCCGAGGTGTACGCTTGTCACAGCCCTCGACCTCACCCTGGGAGCGGGAGCCGTGAACCAGTCAAGTGGTACCGGTGTTTGTTAATTTGGCAGCGGAATTAAAACATCAGGATCGTAGTTAGGAAATAAATATCAGAGTTTAAAAACACTAAACTTTTATATTAAACAAATGGGATAGAACCCAAGTTTCTATTACAACATATTTGTAGGGACAAACCCTAATTTATGGAAAACATAAACTCCTTTTTATTTAGGTAGCTGTGAATAGCCACTTTTCTAAGCCTTCAGTGCTCTCCAGCTGTCTTCTATAAGCTTCACATTAAGCCACCTGAAATGCGTTTTAAAACATTTAACCAGCAAGAAATACTGGCGAATCCATCTCAGTTTTATCAAAACAAGTGATTATACTTTACAGTTATTGAGAACATCCGCATTTACAATGTTTATATCTACACGATTACTCAATCAGTACTGCCAATCCTGACTTATGGATCATATTACTTTGGGCCCTGTCACCCAATAGTAACGGTTCCTGTCACATTCTCGTGACTGTGGACTAGTAATGTATACAAAACCCCAACATACCGGCAGTAAATTGTAGAATACATATACTCAATTACTGTTAAGCAAAATTAAAACATTTGAGGTTTTGGTAACACATTTTGACTCACAAAAAGATTTACAAAAAGAGAATGTACTCGCCTTAAAAACTTAGGTATTCCTACGGAGTTTCTGGTGACAGTTCTTGATTACTTCCTGCAATTTCTATTTAAAACATACAATGCACATGTGTTAGTAAATTAACTCAAGTCACTTTAGCCATACAACACGAGACAGAACCCCAACGAACTTAGTTAGGCTGAGCCTCGACATGAGTCGGTGGGTACTAAATCAACCGGGTAGGATGCCCATACAACACGAGACAGAACCCCAACGAACTTAGTCAGACAAAGCCTCGACATGCATCGGTGGGTCCTAAATCAATCGGGTAGGGTAACGAATTAGTGATCGGGGGTAAGATACTTACAGCGGGCAGCGCTTCGTAGGTTTAGGGGTTTAGGGGGGTGTTGCGCGGAGAAACAGAGATTCAGAGAGTAGAGGGAGTATACGTTCGATTTTTCAGATCGAAACTGAGCAACGAACCTAGTCCCACGCTGCTCTATTTATACCCGATTTGGCTTCTCTCGCACGTCGCTCGGGATGCCGGGTTCCCTCTCGCGTGGCATCAGAGATACCTAGCTTGGCTAGGTCAGCCTGGTCACAAGTGTAGGGTTGCCACATGGCGCGAAACGGTGACGCGTCACCTGGACGTCTCCCGCGTCGCGACAGAGACACTAGTCTCTGGCGCGTGGCGCCTGGGATGCCCAAGTAGGCCTGCTCCGTTTTGCGTGCCGCGTCTCGATTCGCGTGTCCGGTTCTTCGTTAACGGTCCGGTTTGGGGTGTTTTGGAGAGTTGTTACAACGCTAGATGGGCATGCGGGATGGGATCACCGCCAGAACTCTTGTGTGTTGGCTACACGGGTTCAATCATGGGTTCCCGAACCCGTTGTTGGATAATGTTTTATATTTTTTCAGATTGTATTACACAGTAATGTGACACAATATTATTGGATGGTGAATTAAATGGGTAGTGAATTCAACTAGAAAGATGCATCTTCCCTTTAAGATTAAAATGGATTGGAGTTGGTTCAAATAACGTGGCATCTTTAGTTTATGAGTTCAGATGGGTGCTCCTCCCACCGTAGGATGGAATAGTTTTGTGAGTTTGATTCCGGTTCAGTAATAATGACACGTAGGCCGTAGCCGTCGGGTTGGGTGTTAGGATTCATAATGATTATGTAAAACATTCCATTTCATTAAAATTAAGTAGATAAATACTTACAGTTTTAGAATCCAAACTCTTAAGTATGTTTTTCTCTATTTTTTTTATATATAAATAAACAGAGAAGTGTTTAAATAAGCTAGGTCTAATACTTTCCAGGAAGTTGCATACATTTGGGTAGGATAAAGCTATCAAATGTTATTATTTTTCCTTTCAGCCAAAGAAGTAGCCAAGTGGGTCAATAAATAAAATATCAAGAAAATATATTAAATAATAAATTAAAAGCACTATAATGAGATCCTATTTATAAACACGGTAAATCTGGAATGAATTGTGTTTCCATTTCCACTTCCTTTCTAAATGGCGGGGTTAAAGTTGTCTTTTCATTTGGTGGTGGTGTTGTATGTGTTCATAGCTACATGTTTCTGTTACAGTGACAATAAGATGTTCCCAAGTTCTGATGAAGTTCAGAAGCTTTTGAGTAGCTTAAATAAAACTCCAGTTAAATCCATCAAGGTATCATGATGTTATCATACTTTTCTTTCTTAATTTTATCATTCTTCTTGCTATATTTGGTTAGTTCAATGATTTTGTGTATGCATTGCATTGTGAATAGAGCCCTGATGGTGATATCATAGATTGTGTTCATATCTCTCATCAACCTGCTTTTGATCATCCCTTACTCAAAAATCACACTATTAAGGTTTGCTTCTTCTTCTTCTTTTTTTTTTGAACATATGCATTTATATGTATGTTTATTTAGAGAATTATAATTATGAATGATTATAGGTGAGACCAAATTATCATCCAACCTGGATAAACATGATGAAAGCTTCAAAAGATAGGCGTTCATCGTCATCAGTTACTCAATTGTGGCACTCAAATGGAAAATGCCCTAAAAGAACCATCCCCGTTAGAAGAACAAAGAAAGAGGACGTACTCAGAGCCGGTTCTTTTAGAAGTTACGGGAAGAAGAAGAAGAAGAGTACTTCTGTCGCTCAACCAAGCTCCATTGATGTTGAACTTGATGTGAGCAGGCGTTATGAGGTAGGCCTCTTTTAACACATGTAATTATTATTTAGCCAACTTTGCTTATTTAGCGTTTTCTGATTGGTTGTTTTTTTTATATATGTATGTTTTAAAATGTTAAAAGTCAATGCCTATTTTCTTAATTTCTTGGTCCTTCAGCCAATTTTTGTGATTTTCCCTTTTTTTTTCTTTACTGTGTTTTGTAATACATTATGTTAAATTTGAGTTTTTTTTTTAGTTTGCATATGCATATACTAGAGGGGAATTTTATGCAACTATAGCAACATTAAACCTTTGGAATCCAAGGGTTCAAGAATCTCATGAATATAGTTTGGCTCAAATCTGGATAGTAGGAGGTGATTTAGATACCATTGAAGCTGGTTGGCAAGTGAGTTCCTTCTTCATTTAAGTACTTGTTTCAAATAAACAAAACTCAAAACAAAGACTACAAGAAAAAAAAAGGAATTAAATGATTAAAAAGCCTTTGAAACAGGTTGATCCAGGATTGTATGGAGATACAAACACTAGGCTCTTTATCTACTGGACTGTAAGTTATTGTTAATATATGTATACTACGTCTTTATTTAACTATAATAATAAGAACTTAAATATCATGTGAACATGCATTGAAAGTTATTTTAAGATATTATCATTTTTTGTTTAGAGTGATGGATTTCAAAGAAAAGGGTGTTTCAATCTGGAGTGTTCTGGTTTTATTCAACTCAGCAATAAGATTGCACTTGGGGCAACCATGTCTCCTACTTCAGTCATTTATGGTTCTCAACATGATATCACCATAATTATCCTAAAGGTATTTCCACAAAAATCTAATCATTTATCTCAAATAATTTTAAGTTACATCCTATACCGCAATGGCGGAATGTGCATTTAACCATAGTAACTGTTCATTCTAATAGTTTCGTTTGTGAAATACGATTTTTTTTCTTTTGGAATATGTATTTGATAATATTTTTATATATATATATATATATATATATATATTTTATTTATGATATGAATTATTAACTTATCATTTTATATTTTTATCAATATAAATTTTCTCTATTTTTTATTTCAAGTATCCATTAGTTATAAAGAACATAAAATTTATAAAAGTTCTAATGGTAAGAAACAAATGTGTTCAAAATGCCAAAATGTATTTTTTAAGAACAAACGGATATGGGTATACCCGATACATGCGAGTATGCCTAATATTCGACTGGTAATTGGAACAATTATGAGACACATATTTACAACCAAATATACGACTGGAATTACCGCCCATCCCATTATCATCTTTATTGCACATGAGCCACTCGATATTGATACCTTAAAAATGTAAATTTAGCCGAGCTAATATTAGGTGCTCGACCTTGATTGGAGCTTATAGTTAAACGAGCCAGAAGTTAACTAGATTAGCAAGCCTACATGAGCCACTATTTATATGAACATAATAAGTTGTTTTATATCATAGATATATGATCACATATTAGTTTTCTTAGATACAAATCAATAATAAAAATAATAATAATATATTTTTTTGTTATTGATATCATATATATTTTTCATATTTATATAAAATATATTTATAAGTATATTGTGAAATAATTATATATGTAAATATTCAGTAAATAATAAACGATCCACACTCGAACTTGAAAAGTTGATAAGTACTAAAGAGCCGGAGCCAAAACTTAGAAGAGCTTAGACTCAGTATTCGTATGCACTCAAACAAAGCTACTTGTAAAATAATAACTTAAAGATGTGCACACCTATTAGGCAGGCTGCATAAACAACAAGTGATGTTTTTTGCACCACTCTTTATAGGACGTAGAAAATGGGGATTGGTTGATGATACTTAATGAAGAAATAATAGGATATTGGCCATCCGAACTGTTTTCACAGTTAAGTGGTAATCAGAGTGCTTCATTGATAGAGTGGGGTGGAGCAGTGGCGAACTCAGAGGCACACGGGCATCATACAACTACCCAAATGGGCAGTGGTCGACTCTCTAACCAAGGGTATCAAAATGCCAGTTATATAAAAAATATTGAAATAGTGGACACGACCTACACTTCAGGAGGGACCCCAGATGTCAATCTTGTCATGGAGCGCGGTTGCTATGAAATTGTGACGGACATCAATGATGATTGGGGTAGATACGTTTACTTTGGTGGACCTGGTCTAAACACAAACTGCCCGTGAAAGAGATCTGGATTTTCGGTGTAATGTATTTGGAATTCTATATTCCATGTAATATGAATGTATTTAAAAACTACGCGTCCTGAATTTTCAGTGTAATATATTTGGAATGTTGTATTATAAGTAATTTAAATAAGTTTCTCGTTTGTGGCTTTCGGAAATTCGGACTAAATTCCACGTTTTAAGAAAGAAGTATTAAAGATACGAAACAAAGAAAGTATTGGGACTCGAACCCGCACAATTTTGATGGGATGGCCAGATGAGTAAAATGTTCAATGTGTTTGGATCTTTGCAAAAAAAAATGATTATGATTAAAGTCACTGTTTAAAGTAGAAGTTGAGTATTTGAGCTGATTTGATTAACTGTAATATTAATAAACTTGATACTTTCTAGCTTATGTATATGTACGTACATGTATATGTATATAAATTATGAATATATTAAAAGTTCTTTTAGTTAATTTTTTTTGTTACGAAGGCTGATAAAAAGTAAGAAAGTTAACGAATACATCTTTACACTTCATTAGCCATCCACTTCAACAGTTCAACGGATACATCTTTACAACCAGTAATAATATTAAAGTGATCAATGGCTGAATCATAAACTGATGTTCCCCTAAATTTCGGATCTTAAAAATGGGTTGTTCATGTTGCCTCTTAGATTCAGGCTTGGAAATACTAGACACAATCAATCCAAAACGATAAGACCCAATCCTCCGAGAATGTAGCAATACACGTGTGATTTGCCTCCTAAAAACTTCTGAAAGAAGTGAGGGCAATATGATAGGTGCTAGTTGTCACACGACCATTGATATTAGCTACACACACGATTATTTACGTTACTATAAGTACCAGCACATTTGTGCTTGGAATTAACATCGAAAGAAAATAAGCAAGTTGCGACTAAAGAAATGGTGAGCCGTAGCTAGAAGGACACGAGCTGCAGCTGGGGCTCAGTTGAAGACATGAGTCGAGGCTGGAAGGACCCTAAGAAGTGACTAATTTGAAGGTGAAGGAAGGAAGTAGTCTGGATCCAAAATAGGAGTTGGGAAGACGAACCCACCCAAGCGGAGGCTTGGTGGGGTGTGACAAAGTATGTGTCGCGACAAGAAGCTTTGAGCCGTGGCTTGAGGTGTGGGGTCGCAGCTCCACAGCTCGAGGATACGACTGGAGTTGAGTAAACGCTAGGATGCGGCTGGAAGTTGTCGAGTCGAAGCTTGCACGCCAAGTTTCTTTAATCGACTAAGTATTCGAGTCAGAGTCCAAGTTAGATTAGGATAAAATTTAATTATTGTTTATCTCCTAATGTTTAAGTGTTTGAGTTGGTTTCGATTTACTTGTTTAGTAAGATAGGAAAGTTGTACAAATACCAATGTTTGGGTCTAGGTGTTATGTATCCTTGTAATCACTTCTTCGAGTTACTCGTTAATAAAAAGATCACACGAAGGTATGCAACGACTTGAGTGCAGGATCTGGGTTTGTGGTTGGATTCCGGCGTCTCTGATTCAACAACTATATCTAATGGGTTTTAACGAGAAAATAAGTGAACGATGGTCAAATAAGTTTGTTAGCGATTGATCAAGTTATGGTAGCATGAATTCCTTATAATACAAGTTCTCGTAACATTTTATAAGATGATATGCTTGGGACAATGTGTGTATCTTTCAACGAGTCACACTAGAGATTTAAAATAGAATATGCTCACATTTTGATCCAGTTCCAATGAAAGCATGGTAAAACACAAAATTTATAAACAAAGATTTATCAGTGCTTTTATATGTGCCAATAAAATATTTTCGTTTGCGTTGGGCGAGCTAATGGATTGCTTCATAAAGTTCACATAATCAAGTATGCAAATAATAATTTATGCCAATATTTGTTCCACTTCAAACGAATGGTAAAAACAATTAATGAGGAATTTGGGTGGGTGAGCTAATGGGTTAATTTTAATATTTTACAATATCTTCAAATGAATACATTCGTATTTGTTCCACTTCTTACAAAGACTTCGTACAAAGAAAATCAATAAATGATGGATTTGGGTGGTGTGAGTTAATGGGTTACCTGGAAGATTTTACATGATCATATATTCAAATTCAAATGAATACATTTGTAACTTTTCCATTCTCAACTAATGGTAAAAGAACAATAAACGATAAATATGAGTGGGGTGAGGTAATCGATTAATTTGACGATTTTCACATAATTATATTTTCAAATGAATACATTCGTATTTGTTCCACTTCCGACGAATGGCATCACAAAGTGGAGGATTTGGGTGGGGGTGAGCTATGGATTAATTCAAAGAGTTCATGTAACCTTGTAACCATATGTGAAAACAAAATATTTGTGTATCTGTTGCACTTACAAAGAAGGATAAAAAAAAAGAAAGACATAGGTTGTCCACGAGCCGACTCAAGGAGAGCATGAGCTCGACATAAATTTTAAACTGAGCCCGCTTGATGTAAGATCAGACCTTGGCAAACACAAACACTCACAACTCTCGTACAATAAAAGAATAAACAAAGATTGCTAATTTTATAAAGCAAATGTATAATACCGAAAAGCAAAACAAAAAGGCTGCTGGTTACTTTTTATTGAACAACTCAACAGAGCCTTATATAGGCATACATGCAACATACACTATGACTCTTTCAAAACAGAAAAATAAGAGTAAATTGCACAAAATATCCTTTATGTTTCCTCAAACTTGCAGGTTCCAGCCTTAATATTTAAATGTTGCTAAAAACAGCCTTTAAGTTTATTTTTATTGCGGGTTCAATCCTTTACAGCTAACCACGTTATTTTCTTCAGTTAAGTTCCCTCACATGCATAACATGTGAGGGTATATTCGTCATTTTGGTTGATCTTCCACCCACGTCAATTATAAGAAAAAAGATTATTTAAGGTTTAACCTATTTTAAAAAAATTCTAACCGCAGGGACTAATGTGCAATAAAACCAAACTTTTAAAAACCAAACACCCTCTTTTCCGGTCTTCTTCTCCGGCGACTTCGCCGGATTCCGGCGAACCCAGAATTAAGATAGGAATCTTGTTAAGCTAGCCCACTAAGCTGTAAAGATTAACACAGATTTTGATCATGCCAATCAAACTCTTCAGGATTATCATCATTTGAAATAATCGGCGCCTTATTCACATCAGACGGAAACGAGAAACGACTCTTCAACCCTAGATACCTCTCACGGAACTCCGATGCCGTCAAATCAGAGAACTTCGTAACACCGTGTTCAGTAGTCGGATCCAGCAACTGGTGACGCTTAGGACGCCGCAAGTTAGATTTAAACACTACCAAACGGTAATCGTGCTCCTCTGTAGTCGCGTACGTTTTACCAAACTTTGTTTAAACTAGGTTAAAACTTAAATATTCTTTTTTTTATAATTGAAGTGGGTGGAAGATCAACCAAAATGACGAATATACCCTCACATGTTATGCATGTGAGGGAACTTAACTGAAGAAAATAACGTGGTTAGCTGTAAAGGATTGAACCCGCAACAAAAATAAACTTAAAGACTGTTTTTAGAAACTTTTAAACATTAAGGCTGGAACCTGCAAGTTTGAGGAAACATAAAGGATGTTTTGTGCAATTTACTCGAAAAATAACTACTGCAACATGCTACCACCTATTCAATAGGAAACTCCCTAAAGAATCGTGAGACTCCAACTACAACCCAAACGTTCACTTTGACTAACTTATTCAAACTTAATTTAATACTTAATTAATAATTAAACCACTAAATAACCAGCTGACCAAGTTGACCCGTAATCCATGAACCATACCCGTAACCCGTCATGTCAAGATTATTCAACATGACTCAACTAGAATTTAATGCCAAGCTAAAGCTTGAACTTGGGCTCAAATTGGCTTTTAGTAGAGCCAACTTGGCTAAGCTCGGTTAAATTGTTGAGACTAATTAGAAGAAGGTCTTGATGCACTGCTACAAAAAAGACCATTGACGGCCAAAACGGTCGCAAATGCCCTTTGCGACAGGTTTCGGCGGTCGGTAACTATTTTCCGACCAATTTTTGTGACCGAAATATTGTGGCCACCGATTTACGACTACAGTTTCCGTTGCAAATTTAGCCACATATTTTGCGACTGGATCACTTTTGCGACAGATTTGTGACGGAACTGTTAGCGACCAAGATTGCGACCACACTTTGTGCGACAGATTTTGCGACCGAACTATTAACGACCGAAATTGCGACTGAAACTACTTGGGAACACCATTGCGACCGAAACTATTTGCAACCGAACTTTTTCGCAACCAATTTTGTGACCAAATTATAGCGATAGAAATTGCAGCAGAATCTAGTTAGGACCGATTTAGCGACCGAGTTTTCAACAATCAATTTAGAAACCGAGTTTCGCTTCAAATTTGCAATTAGTTTAGCGACCACCATTTCGATCAAAATAAAATATGTAGAATTAAAAAATATACAAATTCCAATACCTAATCAAATAATTCTACACATTCCGGAGAATATTCTTATTCTTAAACAAAATACCAAAACATTCAAATCTAAATAGACATGTCCAAAGCATAAAAAAATTCACATGCTCAAGTAGTTAGAGAATTTATTCTGTATGTTCATCAATAGGAATTAATTTGCTCTTTGACTTCAGTGTTTTCCTCTTTCATTTGGTCTTTTGCAACCCTATTTTGTCAATTAGCTTAATCAGTATGAGAGTCTCTCCTCTTTCTTTTTGTTCTCTTGTACTTCCATTTCTTTCTCTTGTCGAAGTTGTTCTATTTCCTCATTGAATCGTTGTACCTATAATAAAACACTTTTAAAACCACCAGTTATTAGAATCATATGTAGCTCATGTATACCTATTATGACCAATTACAAAAATCACCAAATATAGACATAGACCCCTAAATATCATCCATTACGACCATTTGTGATTAAACCAAATAAAATTATTTTATACTCGTTATGACTTATTAATAAAAGCAAATATAACTTGTGTATACCTAGGTTAACCCATTATCACTTTATATCTTGTATGTAAATCGATCGACAGGTACTCAATGTTTACGGGTATTGCTTGTCATCATGTCATTTGAGTCAGTAGTATTGTCAAACCCCTCGTATATCATTTACCTACTCAAAGCAACATACATTGGTGCAAGATTATTGTATACACCAGGAGTATCTTGCTGGAAAATTATCATAGGGTGGAAATAGTTTTTAGAGTAAATTACAACTTTTGTCCTTTATGTTTACATCAAATTGCAGGCGGTGTCCTTTATCTTTAAAATTGATGGGTTTTGTACTTTATATTGCAAAATCTTACAGGTTACGTCATTTATCCCTAACTCAGTTTATTTTTGAAGTTAAGTTAAGTCATGTGAAAAGCACATGAGGGCAATTTAGTCTTTCCCTACCATTTTCATTTCCCCAAACACCACCACTGTATTTGGACCACCACCATCAACAACTTCATTATCGTTGGAATCAAGCTTTAAGCCACCTATTATGAACATACAAAAAAAATCTACCTCCAGTGCCGTACACCATCACCATCCACCCAACCACGGTCGTCCAACATCACCCTCCACCACATCCACATTCAAAACCCATATCCCTCACCTGTAACCACTTACTTTCACCCATAACTCCAGCCATCACTATCCACCGTCACTGTCCACCGAACCATCACCATCCACCATCACCGACGACCCAACCACGATCATCCACCATCACCTTTCACTACATCCACCGTTCAAAACCCACCTGCAGATCCACATTCAAAACCCACAATTGTTCAAACCCTAGAGAGAAATAGATAGAACGAGAGATGTAAGAGAGAGATATACACACCAAACCTTAATGCCGACGTACTGAGGGAGACATCGGAGGTTGGTTATCGTTGGGAAATGACGTAAGTGGAGTGGATGGTGGCTGTTGTGACGGAAATGTTGGAGGGGGTGGTAGCTGGTGGGGGCAATTGTCACACGCCAACCGATGACGAAAACATCGGGATGAGACGAAAACGAGATTGCTCATTGCTCACAACGCTAATAAATGACAATATTTAATTTAATTCAAATTTCATTTCATAACATTGTCAAGTACAACATAAAGCAATACAACAAGTTTGATAAATATAGCAAAATTTGATACAACATTTATAAATCTAACGTCTAAAATGTGTGTATCTAAGTCCTCGCTATTTTGATTTCTTAGCATCATTTTCATCAACCTGTAACATGTTTTAAAATAAAGTCAATGCGAAAGCAAAGGCGAGTACACAAGTTTAAGCATAGCATACGTACACGAATAAGTTTAATCAATCCTCATGGCAACTAAATCTATAAAAGAGCAATATCAAGGCATGCAATACTAATAATCAAACCCTTAACGCAATCACGATGTTTTAACATGACCTCACAAATAACACGATGGAGGTGGATGCGTGAATTCCTATAGCGCTATGCATGTCAAACGAAGGCTAAAAATAGTTAGTGACTAAAGCATAGCATAACGAATATCCAAGACAAGCAACAAGTATACGATTCAAGTATTAATGGGTATAGGATTGTTTGTGCGTTTCATAAAGTTTAAGTGTTTGTGTTTCATAAAGTTTAAGTGTTTGTGATTTTTGTATAGGTAAAACATGTTACACCCAAAAGTGTTATAAACGAAAGTGGGTCGAGTGTACTCACGGTTTTACAAGCTTTCCAACTTGAACCCGTGAAGAGTTGTTTGGTTGATGGAGGAACACCGAGTTATCCTACAAGAGGAAAACGTAGGTGAGTGAGTATTCGGATGATAATGGAGGGTTTGGAATTCGAAATAAAGTATAAAAAAGTATGTATATGAAAATATGCACCAAGGTCTAGCACTCATTTTGAGACTATGGGAACCCGTTCAGGTTTATGTGATTTCATAGGTTATAACACCTATTAGAATTGCAACGAGGAACTAAACACTTTGGTGATTAAACTTAGTAACTTGACAAGTGATTATTTAGTCATCATCAAGGTTTCAGTTTTAAGCATATTACATTGTTCATATATATGCATTAGTTACATAGACAAGTAGGAGGTGGGAGGATTAACCATCCACTTAAGACCTCTTGGTGTCACATAAGTCAAGCATGAGGTGGGAGGATTAACCATCCACTTAAGACCTCTTTGGATTCACCACTACACATGTTGTCATAGACAACAAGGAGGGTTATGAACATACAATAAGTAATGAAATACCATCACTAATCTATGAAGAGATCAAGTGATGTGTGGATTTTCCAAGTAGGATAGCCCAAGCTAACCTTAATCACACAAACATAAGTTCAAGACTTGTTCTTCACTTGTGGGTTTAAAACCCTTGTAAAAACAGAATGTTTATGAGGTTTTAACCTCTGATTTTAGATGTCACAACCTTGTTTTTAAGCTCACTAATCATAGGTTTGTTTAAGAGCAACATAGGTTTGTATGAGTAAAACATAAGTTTTTCTTTCAAAACATGAAGAATCAAAAAGATAAAATGAGTAGAATTTTAAGAGCACTTTGGACCTTGTTTTGGATGAGGATTCACCTTAGTTTGCCCAAGCAAACTTGTGAAAACCTTCCTAGAGGTTATCCAAGTGTTGTAGAAGAAAGAAAAAGAAAAAATTAGAAGAAGAAGTGAGTTAAAACTCACTTTTAATGGCTGAAACTTGCTGAAAATGCAGCTGAGTTTGGGATGATTTTTGAAGTGTTTGGAGGCTTGAAAAAGTGGGATAAAGGATTGGGAAGTGTTCATTATATAGGGAAGGGATTAGGGTTTCGATGGGTTGGGCTTTGGACAAGGTTAGTGTAACATTTGTAAAAATCGGGTTTTCAAAACCCGCTCCGTTTTGTAACCGAATATCAAGTTATAAAAGTTACGTCGAATATTTATGATTATTTTGATTTAAAACGATACATAATTAATAAATAAACTAAACTATAAAAATTATATTTGATAAAAAGTTAAAATAAAATAAATAAAAAAATTATAATGCTGCCGGGACTCGAACCCGGGTCAGCCAAGATACACTTCAACAACTTAACACTCACTCCCAAGACCACTCCGCCACATTGTGTTTTCTGCTAACTCTAGAAACACAAACGAAATTTATACACAAACCCAGTTGAAACCGGTTGCGCTATCTGAGAAACGGTAATCGGCAACCAATCGTCATTTCGTTGTTTATCCCCACATTCAGTTTATAACCGATGCACCGACGGTTTTTAATCAATCGGAAATTGATTAAACTTAAAGACTCATCATTGTCGGTTTTTTAAAACCGAAAAATCATCAAGTCCAGAATTACACAAACTTCAGACCACTCTCGCGATTTAGAGATATCATACCAATACTCCATTTCATTTTCGTCGCATTTTCAGACCATCAGAACGCCTAAAACAGCTCGCCGGAATTTTCTGCAAAAGTCGCCGGAAAACCGTATTCAACTCAAACCGGTAAAATACTTCTACTTTACGGTTTCAATCAATTGTTAGAACCTTACTAACATTAACCCATCGCTCGTAATCAACCACAGACGACATTGCTGGACTTTCTGTTTTCGCCGGAAAACTTCTGGAATTGTCGGAAACTCGTTGATTACCGGTATGCTCATTCCAACGTGCTGATAATCAATACTCATTAGTTCAATTTCACATCTAATCCCTTAAACCTGTTAATTGATTCTCACAGCCGAAGGTCCCAAAAACAGAGCCGACAAGTTTCGCCGGATTCTCTGAAGAAGACGATCTGTTCGGTATCTTCTTTCCCCAAACTTTTCTGTTCAATGCATTCAAACTGGACATCATGTTCATTAACTAAATTAATCGCGTATCGGTTGTTTTCTGCATTTGTAATGAAGAAGACGAGTTCAGTGATGACATAAGATTAATTAAAATCGGAATTATAAACGGGTTAGACACACAGTCCAGCGGTGGACTGTGTGCAAACAAAACCCATACACGTCCCGAGTTTGATCCCTGCTATACGCACACCTTATGTAATAAAATGCCTTTTTGATAAAAAAACTAAACTGGGTTAACTCAGTTAGTGGTTAAGTATAATAAAAACCGAGATAATAACCAGGTTAGACACACAGTCCAGCGGTGGACTGTGTGCAACATGAACCACACGTCGCGCGTTCGAAACCCGTCACTTGCACCGGTCCGTTGAATTAAAATGTTTTTGAAATTAAAGAGAATTTCGGATTAACTGAATAAGTGTATAAGTATAAATAAAAACAAGATTATTTCGGGTTAGACACGTAGCTCAGTTGGTAGAGCTGCGTGCACGCGTATGGGAGGTCGCCGGTTCGAGCCTCACCCGGCGCAAACTAATACGCTGACCGACCGGTCAACGGTCAACGGTCAACGGTCAACGCTAAATAAATAAATTTTTTTATATTCTTATTTATTAAATTTAATTTAAAAATCAATTAAAAATACTTAAAAATAACATTTTTAAAGATAGAAAATAGCCATAAACTCACAAAAATATATCTAAAAATTTCATTAAAATCCTTAATAAAATCCACTCGTTTAATATATTTTTCCGTTATATTTAGGTTAGTATTTCTCGTTGTTCCGCTCATCTAATTCATGCGCATCTCACCATCTCCAATCCAACGCACCCAAGGTGAGTGAATCTTAAAAATTCCCCGTTTTAATCACGTTTTGGGGTGTATCATGTGTCTTTGTATATATATATTATAACTAAACCATTGTGCATACATCATATCATGAACATGTGTATTCAGTGTGTTGCTGTTAAGTAGTTATTATTGGATGCAATTTATTATTCAGTACATGCAATTTCATAGGCCGTCGCTCCCCATTACATTATGAGCGTTGAGCATGTTCCCCATTTTATTATGCGGTTGAACCTGGCGTGCCCACATACGATCGGCTCCGTTTGATTGAGTCTTGATCGCACAGACATTTTCATTTTCAGTACATGCAATACGATCGGCTCCGTTTGATTGAGCCTTGATCGCACAGTTTCATTTATGTTATTTACAGTATGATGTTGGTATGTTCATGTATGCTGTCATGTGTTATTGTATGTTATAGTTGTGACTGCTATTTGCCATTGCTTGATTATTTACATTTGCTCATCTATGATTATGCACAAATTTGCATTGATAAACTAACAATTAATTTATTATAAATGTTTATCTAATAAGGTTCACTCGCCAACTTATGTTGACCCCAAAAACTCCCATTTTACACATGATACAGGTGAACCAGCAGCAGCTAGGAACACATAGGACTTGGACTAGAAGAATAAAACGTTTTAGAGTTGGGATTGTTATGTTTGGTTTATTTCCTTTGTAATGAATGAACATGTTTGGATATTTGCAAATGTAACCTTGACTTTATTAAATATGAAACATAATAGTAAATGTCATGAGCTTTGGTGATAACCCAATTATGCCCCGACTCTTATTCCGCTGCGGGTCGGGGTGTGACAGATTGGTATCAGAGCCATGACTATAGGGATATAGGATATGTTATTAGACCCTTAGAGCCTATACTATAGTCTATTAGAAACTTATAAGATTTTTGTGTGTTATATGCCAAATTTCATGAGGTTTATATGTTTTATGTTAAATGTTACATTTGATATTGTACAAGCATGTTCATAAGTATGTATTATCATATAATGCCTATCATGAATCGTATGCTCATAACATATCACATCCATGAAAGCACACACCACATCATGATTTCTTTTACAATGATTTTCGTGTTTTCAAATCTCATCAAAGTGAGTTCTCATGACGGGCATGTAGTAACTGGAAGGGTACCAGTACCGGTAGTCGGAACGTCCTGTCTAGGCTGGCATTCGTATAAATCCAAAATAAAGGACCAGTTTGCCTACTTGGGGACTAACGATGAGAGTACGAAGTACCTATTAGGCCAAAGCATGCTATACCAAACGTCGTGTGAGCTAATCCCACTTTGAGTTGTCATTGTGTCTACACCTGGACACGTTCCGACCAAACATCTCATGAACATATTTTGTGGTTTGCATTCGGGGGATGCGAGTGTTAAATTGGCAATACTAATGTGAATCCTACCAAGCCAATAGCCATGGGGGCCCACATGACTATGTAGGTGAAGGTATGGGGGACATTTGAGGCCCAACATGAGCGAACCCAAGACATCCTATGGATGTAGTTGCATTATTGATATTTATGTTATTTTCATTTTCTTAAAGACACATGACACCTAAAAAGACACCATAAACTCACAATCTTCTCATTTTATGATCCTGTAGATGTCGTCTAGACAGCAACGAAGGGGTAAAAGATCGGGAAGGTCTCAGGAACGTTTGGCCACTCAGATCGCGAAACAAATGGCCACGATACTTCCTGACATTGTGGTCCAAGTACAACAAGCCCTTGCTACAAATCCTACTAACCCTCCCCAACAACAGGACCAGAACATCGACAACCCTCCTACCAACAAGTGCTCTTACAAACATTTTAAGTCCTGTGATCCTCCTAAATTTGAAGGGACCGAGGGTGTCACTGCTCTCCTACATTGGTTCGAGGAGATGGAAAACACCTTCCTAAACTGCGATTGTCCTAAGGATCGCAAGGTTCGATACGCCACCGGGAGACTACTTGGAGTAGCTCTCACTTGGTGGAATACTGAGAAAGGGAAGAGGGGAACTGAAGATGCGATGGCCTTAACTTGGGAGGAGTTAAGGGAAATCATGACTAGGCGTTTCTGTCCTAGAAGTGAAATTAAGAAGTTGGAAGATGAATTTCATGCTCTAAAGCAAAAGGAGGGTGATCACACTACCTACAACAAGAGGTTCTTGGAGTTGAACCAAATGGTTCCAAATCTGTTCACACCAACCTATCGCCTGATTGAACATTATATTCGAGGACTTCCCTCGAAAATCCAAGATTCAGTTCTCAGCGTTTCACCAGTAACACTTGAAGCTGCTATGGAGTTAGCAACTGAACTGACCGAAAACCGAATTCGCAACGGGAAGTTCAAAGAAGAGAAGAAGAAAGCTCCTGTTGAGGGACAAACTTCAAACCACCCCATTCCTTCCTCCAAGTTCGCTAATAAGAGGAAGCGCAACACCAGAAATTTTGCAGTTACCCAAACCAACACCCCTATTCCTGCTGCACCCATTACTCAAGTCACTCCTTCACCCGCACCATACAGAAGACCCTACACTGGCCCGTTACCAAAATGTAACCGTTGCCAATATCACCATTCCCCTGATCATCCTTGCCAATACTGCACCGGCTGCGGTCGCGCAGGACATACTGTTCAAACCTGCCGCATGCCTCAACGAACAAACCGCCACCAACCTTTAAGCCAAACCCACCAACAGTTAATGGGTCAAGCCCAACAACCCCTACCATTTCCACCCACCCAACATTTAGCTCAAACATACTACCAACCCAATTATCCTATGGGCCAACCTATGCGGGCTTGCTTCAATTGCGGCGACCCAAGTCATTTCAGAAACACATGTCCAAGGCTGGTTAATATTATTCATGCTCAGGCCCAAGCCAACCCAGTGAATCAAGCGAACCAAGCTCCTCCACCTGCAAGAGGAAGAGCTTTCAATATCAACGCTAACCAGGCCAGAGCTGACGGCAATGTGGTCAACGGTACGTTCCTTATAAATGGTAGATATGCCTCTATGTTATTTGATACTGGTGCGGATAGAAGTTTTGTATCTTTAGAATTTGAACCTATCTTAAACAAAAATCAGGATAAGCTCGCGGAATCCATAACGGTAGAAGTTGCGGACGGGAAACCAGTTTCATTAGACTCTATTTTACGCAACTATACACTCACCTTAAACGACCACGATTTCTCAGTCGACCTTATTCCTATGAAGCTGGGAAGTTTTGACATCATAATCGGTATGGATTGGCTCAGTCAACATCAGGCGGAAGTTGTATGTCGTGAAAATTTTATTCGTATTCCACTTTCAAACGGTCAGACTCTTCGAATCACTGGAGAAACCTCGTCGAAAGGGCTCAGCTTAATGTCTTGTCTTCAAGCTCAAAAATATCTTCGCAAGAATTATGTCGCGTTTTTAGCCCATATCATAAAAAAGGGAACCACAGAGAAGAAACTTGAAGACATTCCTGTAGTAAAAGACTTCCCACAAGTTTTTCCTGACGACATTTCAGGACTTCCTCCAAATAGAGACGTCGAATTCCGTATTGATCTTATACCTGGTGCTACACCAGTTGCAAAGTCTCCATATAGGTTAGCCCCCTCTGAAATGCAAGAGCTAGCCAGTCAATTGCAAGAGTTGACTGACAAGGGATTCATACGTCCTAGCTCGTCGCCTTGGGGTGAACCTGTCCTTTTTGTAAAGAAGAAAGATGGATCTTTTCGTATGTGCATTGACTACAGAGAGCTCAACAAGTTAACCATCAAGAATCGCTATCCTTTACGTCGCATTGATGATCTTCTTGACCAACTACAAGGTGCCAGCTGCTTTTCAAAAATCGATCTTCGATCTGGCTATCATCAACTTAGAGTACATGAGGAAGACGTCCCTAAGACTGCTTTTCGAACTCGTTATGGTCACTATGAATTCATGGTTATGCCATTTGGATTAACCAACGCACCAGCTGTCTTCATGGACCTAATGAACAGAGTCTGCAAACCTTATCTTGATCGATTTGTTATAGTCTTCATCGACGATATTCTTATTTATTCAAAATCTAAAGCTGATCATGAGCGTCATCTTCGACTCGTTCTTGCACTTCTAGAAAAGGAAAAGCTTTATGCCAAGTTCTCCAAATGTGAATTCTGGTTAAAAGAGGTGCAATTCCTCGGGCATGTAGTCAATGACAAAGGAATACATGTTGACCCTTCAAAGATCAAAGCAGTTCAAGAATGGTAAGCTCCACGTACACCAACTGAAGTAAGATCTTTTCTTGGACTAGCTGGCTATTATCGTCGGTCATTTCAAACTTCTCTCGCATTGCTGTGCCACTCACGGCTTTAACTCATAAGGGAAAACCTTTCGTATGGGGACCCAAGCAAGAAGAAGCTTTTCAAACTCTTAAACAAAAACTTTGTGATGCACCAATCCTCACTCTTCCTGAAGGTTGTGATGATTTTGTAGTCTATTGCGACGCGTCAGGGCAAGGATTGGGCTGCGTTCTCATGCAAAGAGGAAAAGTCATAGCTTATGCCTCGAGACAACTCAAGACGCATGAAAAGAACTACACCACTCATGACCTAGAACTTGGAGCCGTTGTATTCGCTATTAAGATATGGAGACATTATCTCTATGGTACTAAGTGTGAAATATACACTGACCACAAGAGTCTTCAACATATCTTCAATCAAAAAGAGTTAAACATGAGGCAACGAAGATGGGTCGAACTCCTGAATGATTACGACTGTGAAATTAGATACCACCCTGGTAAAGCAAATGTGGTGGCTGATGCACTTAGTCGAAAGGGTTATGCGAACTCCATTCATCTTCTATGTTCGCAAATTATAACCGACATTAAAGATCAAATTCGAGAAGCTCAACACGTTTCAATAACAGAAGAAGATGTACGAAAGGAGATGTCCTGTGCAGCCGAGCTAAAACTTGAAACTAAATCAGACGGCATTCTGTATTACCTAGATCATATCTGGATTCCTAACCACAACAATCTTCGTGAAACTCTTATGAATGAAGCTCACAAAACACGATATTCTATACACCCAGGAGCCGATAAGATGTATCAAGACCTACGATACACCTATTGGTGGCCTGGAATGAAGAAGGATATGCCGTTTTTGTTTCCAAGTGTCTCACATGTTCCAAGGTGAAGGCTGAACACCAAAGACCCTCAGGACTTCTAGTCCAACCGAAAATACCTGTATGGAAGTGGGAAAATATAACCATGGATTTCATTATCGGGTTACCTCGCACTTCTGGTGGGTATGACACTATATGGGTGATTATAGACCGACTTACAAAATCAGCTCACTTTATTCCTATTCGCGAAGATTTCAAGAACGAAAAGCTTGCACGTATTTACATCAACGAAATCGTAAGCCGGCATGGGGTACCGTTAAGTATTATTTCTGATCGTGATGGTCGTTTCACCTCACGAACGTGGCAAGCAGTACAATCCGCTATGGGCACGCGATTAGATCTCAGTACCGCCTATCATCCTCAAACTGATGGACAGTCTGAGCGCACCATTCAAACTCTTGAAGATATGCTTAGAGCATGTGTCATAGACTTTAAGGGAAATTGGGACGCCCACCTACCATTAGTAGAATTTTTGTACAACAACAGCTATCATTCGAGCATCGGCATGGCACCTTTTGAAGCCTTATATGGTCGTAAGTGCCGATCTCCTGTATGTTGGCACGAAATTGGGGAAGCACAAATTACCGGTCCAGAATTGATCCAAGAAACCACAGATAACATTCATCAAATTCGAAACAATCTTCTAGCGGCTCAAAGTCGTCAAAAGAGTTATGCAGATAAACGACGGAAGCCCTTAGAGTTTAACATTGGTGATCATGTGCTTTTAAAAGTATCATCGTGGAAGGGAGTAGTTCGTTTTGGTCAAAAGGGGAAGCTAGCACCTCGTTACGTAGGACCTTTCAAGATACTCGAAAGAGTAGGTCCTGTAGCATACAAGCTTGACCTGCCAGAAAAACTCAACAGGATTCATCCCACATTCCACGTGTCGAACTTGAAGAAGTGCCTCGCTGATGCGTGAATTCCTATAGCGCTATGCATGTCAAACGAAGGCTAAAAATAGTTAGTGACTAAAGCATAGCATAACGAATATCCAAGACAAGCAACAAGTATACGATTCAAGTATTAATGGGTATAGGATTGTTTGTGCGTTTCATAAAGTTTAAGTGTTTGTGTTTCATAAAGTTTAAGTGTTTGTGATTTTTGTATAGGTAAAACATGTTACACCCAAAAGTGTTATAAACGAAAGTGGGTCGAGTGTACTCACGGTTTTACAAGCTTTCCAACTTGAACCCGTGAATAGTTGTTTGGTTGATGGAGGAACACCGAGTTATCCTACAAGAGGAAAACGTAGGTGTGTGAGTATTCGGATGATAATGGAGGGTTTGGAATTCGAAATAAAGTATAAAAAAGTATGTATATGAAAATATGCACCAAGGTCTAGCACTCATTTTGAGACTATGGGAACCCGTTCAGGTTTATGTGATTTCATAGGTTATAACACCTATTAGAATTGCAACGAGGAACTAAACACTTTGGTGATTAAACTTAGTAACTTGACAAGTGATTATTTAGTCATCATCAAGGTTTCAGTTTTAAGCATATTACATTGTTCATATATATGCATTAGTTACATAGACAAGTAGGAGGTGGGAGGATTAACCATCCACTTAAGACCTCTTGGTGTCACATAAGTCAAGCATGAGGTGGGAGGATTAACCATCCACTTAAGACCTCTTTGGATTCACCACTACACATGTTGTCATAGACAACAAGGAGGGTTATGAACATACAATAAGTAATGAAATACCATCACTAATCTATGAAGAGATCAAGTGATGTGTGGATTTTCCAAGTAGGATAGCCCAAGCTAACCTTAATCACACAAACATAAGTTCAAGACTTGTTCTTCACTTGTGGGTTTAAAACCCTTGTAAAAACAGAATGTTTATGAGGTTTTAACCTCTGATTTTAGATGTCACAACCTTGTTTTTAAGCTCACTAATCATAGGTTTGTTTAAGAGCAACATAGGTTTGTATGAGTAAAACATAAGTTTTTCTTTCAAAACATGAAGAATCAAAAAGATAAAATGAGTAGAATTTTAAGAGCACTTTGGACCTTGTTTTGGATGAGGATTCACCTTAGTTTGCCCAAGCAAACTTGTGAAAACCTTCCTAGAGGTTATCCAAGTGTTGTAGAAGAAAGAAAAAGAAAAAATTAGAAGAAGAAGTGAGTTAAAACTCACTTTTAATGGCTGAAACTTGCTGAAAATGCAGCTGAGTTTGGGATGATTTTTGAAGTGTTTGGAGGCTTGAAAAAGTGGGATAAAGGATTGGGAAGTGTTCATTATATAGGGAAGGGATTAGGGTTTCGATGGGTTGGGCTTTGGACAAGGTTAGTGTAACATTTGTAAAAATCGGGTTTTCAAAACCCGCTCCGTTTTGTAACCGAATATCAAGTTATAAAAGTTACGTCGAATATTTATGATTATTTTGATTTAAAACGATACATAATTAATAAATAAACTAAACTATAAAAATTATATTTGATAAAAAGTTAAAATAAAATAAATAAAAAAATTATAATGCTGCCGGGACTCGAACCCGGGTCAGCCAAGATACACTTCAACAACTTAACACTCACTCCCAAGACCACTCCGCCACATTGTGTTTTCTGCTAACTCTAGAAACACAAACGAAATTTATACACAAACCCAGTTGAAACCGGTTGCGCTATCTGAGAAACGGTAATCGGCAACCAATCGTCATTTCGTTGTTTATCCCCACATTCAGTTTATAACCGATGCACCGACGGTTTTTAATCAATCGGAAATTGATTAAACTTAAAGACTCATCATTGTCGGTTTTTTAAAACCGAAAAATCATCAAGTCCAGAATTACACAAACTTCAGACCACTCTCGCGATTTAGAGATATCATACCAATACTCCATTTCATTTTCGTCGCATTTTCAGACCATCAGAACGCCTAAAACAGCTCGCCGGAATTTTCTGCAAAAGTCGCCGGAAAACCGTATTCAACTCAAACCGGTAAAATACTTCTACTTTACGGTTTCAATCAATTGTTAGAACCTTACTAACATTAACCCATCGCTCGTAATCAACCACAGACGACATTGCTGGACTTTCTGTTTTCGCCGGAAAACTTCTGGAATTGTCGGAAACTCGTTGATTACCGGTATGCTCATTCCAACGTGCTGATAATCAATACTCATTAGTTCAATTTCACATCTAATCCCTTAAACCTGTTAATTGATTCTCACAGCCGAAGGTCCCAAAAACAGAGCCGACAAGTTTCGCCGGATTCTCTGAAGAAGACGATCTGTTCGGTATCTTCTTTCCCCAAACTTTTCTGTTCAATGCATTCAAACTGGACATCATGTTCATTAACTAAATTAATCGCGTATCGGTTGTTTTCTGCATTTGTAATGAAGAAGACGAGTTCAGTGATGACATAAGATTAATTAAAATCGGAATTATAAACGGGTTAGACACACAGTCCAGCGGTGGACTGTGTGCAAACAAAACCCATACACGTCCCGAGTTTGATCCCTGCTATACGCACACCTTATGTAATAAAATGCCTTTTTGATAAAAAACTAAACTGGGTTAACTCAGTTAGTGGTTAAGTATAATAAAAACCGAGATAATAACCAGGTTAGACACACAGTCCAGCGGTGGACTGTGTGCAACATGAACCACACGTCGCGCGTTCGAAACCCGTCACTTGCACCGGTCCGTTGAATTAAAATGTTTTTGAAATTAAAGAGAATTTCGGATTAACTGAATAAGTGTATAAGTATAAATAAAAACAAGATTATTTCGGGTTAGACACGTAGCTCAGTTGGTAGAGCTGCGTGCACGCGTACGGGAGGTCGCCGGTTCGAGCCTCACCCGGCGCAAACTAATACGCTGACCGACCGGTCAACGGTCAACGGTCAACGGTCAACGCTAAATAAATAAATTTTTTTATATTCTTATTTATTAAATTTAATTTAAAAATCAATTAAAAATACTTAAAAATAACATTTTTAAAGATAGAAAATAGCCATAAACTCACAAAAATATATCTAAAAATTTCATTAAAATCCTTAATAAAATCCACTCGTTTAATATATTTTTCCGTTATATTTAGGTTAGTATTTCTCGTTGTTCCGCTCATCTAATTCGTGCGCATCTCACCATCTCCAATCCAACGCACCCAAGGTGAGTGAATCTTAAAAATTCCCGTTTTAATCACGTTTTGGGGTGTATCATGTGTCTTTGTATATATATATTATAACTAAACCATTGTGCATACATCATATCATGAACATGTGTATTCAGTGTGTTGCTGTTAAGTAGTTATTATTGGATGCAATTTATTATTCAGTACATGCAATTTCATAGGCCGTCGCTCCCCATTACATTATGAGCGTTGAGCATGTTCCCCATTTTATTATGCGGTTGAACCTGGCGTGCCCACATACGATCGGCTCCGTTTGATTGAGCCTTGATCGCACAGACATTTTCATTTTCAGTACATGCAATACGATCGGCTCCGTTTGATTGAGCCTTGATCGCACAGTTTCATTTATGTTATTTACAGTATGATGTTGGTATGTTCATGTATGCTGTCATGTGTTATTGTATGTTATAGTTGTGACTGCTATTTGCCATTGCTTGATTATTTACATTTGCTCATCTATGATTATGCACAAATTTGCATTGATAAACTAACAATTAATTTATTATAAATGTTTATCTAATAAGGTTCACTCGCCAACTTATGTTGACCCCAAAAACTCCCATTTTACACATGATACAGGTGAACCAGCAGCAGCTAGGAACACATAGGACTTGGACTAGAAGAATAAAACGTTTTAGAGTTGGGATTGTTATGTTTGGTTTATTTCCTTTGTAATGAATGAACATGTTTGGATATTTGCAAATGTAACCTTGACTTTATTAAATATGAAACAAATAGTAAATGTCATGAGCTTTGGTGATAACCCAATTATGCCCCGACTCTTATTCCGCTGCGGGTCGGGGTGTGACAGTTAGTGGGTCATTAAGGCTTGAAACAAGCCCAAACACACTCTAAAAAGTGGGTTGTCCACTCTTTATTTTATTTTATTTTTTTGTTAGTTAATTGATATATAATTGTTTATTTGATTCCATTTATTATATAATTAACATATGTTAAGTTGTGCCATGGTATTTTTGAAGTATGGACGTCATATGCTAGTGTTTACTTGGTAAAAAGGACAAGTTTATAGAAGTTTAATGTCACAAAGTAGATAACAAGGGTAAAATTTATAATGAAGCGTTGAATAATTATAATTTTTGCCATTGAATAACCAAGTATCCTGTATGAATGAAGTTGTGAAAAGCGAGATGTTACAGTCTCCCCTGCTTTAGGAAATTTCATCCTGAAATTTATTAAAGAGGGAGACTCAAAAGGCATTTTGGCTAAAAGTATGATTGTCTAAACTCGAGACATGGAAGTTTGAGACGTGTTTAAAAGTATAAAATTTTGAGGAACGAAAAGATAGGTTTTGTAAAAAGGTTTCGTTTGACAAAACTGATCTGAGGCATTAAAACGTACATGCGTGTGTATAGGCCAGCAAACTTAAACAAGTTTGAATAGATTGAAATGAAGAGGTACTATAAAATATGCTATCTTAAGAAAAAGTTTTCGTATAAAATGGTATGTATTTTGGTGAAAAGTGTGGCCGCACTGTAGGTTGTAAGGAAAGTTCCATTAGTTTTAAAGAGTCATTAAATCACATGTTCATAGAAAATTGTTTATTGGTGAGGAACGAGGAAGTCGGGCATTTTAATAAAACGGTTTTGGAGGTAACGGCCAACTAGGTGCGTTTGTGCATAAGTAAAGGATGGAAGATAGTTTTAAGCAAAAGCATTTTAGGGTTTGAATGTTTAAACCGATTGAGTGTAAGTAAGGCATGAATAAAAGTTGAAGAGTAACTAGGAAAGATGGAGGTATGAGGGTGAATGCTCGATCTAGCAGGTGAACCCAAGGATAAGAATGGTATGAATATCAGATATGAAATGATTACGAGGTGTTAAGAATGAGGTTTCATCATGGATAATTGGATTCGTGTGCTAGCAATGTGTTTGTGAGTTGTTAAATTTTGTCTATCGGGTCTAATTAAGGTCTGTAAAACACCCAATTTCTCATGGCACGTTTTACAAAAGTTTGGTAACATGATAAAAACACTTATATATAGGAAGTACCGGCGGCGTATCCACCATGTTTTAATCATGTTACGTTCGTTTCGTTATTCGGTGTCATGTTACGTTTCGTGTCTTACCATACACAGTAGTACACCCTATGATTTTCATGCGCCTACCATTATAATCTCGTGTGCACCCGCAATTATATTGATCGTCGCACGATCCGCATAGTTTGTACTAGTTGTGTATGAATTAGGGTATACATAAATTCTGGAAATAAGAATGTGTCCATATAAGAAGTAAGCATGTTTATGTTTAAGTATGTATGAGACCAACGTAAATGAACCCCACGGGTTATGCTCACGTATAGGTACGAATGTATGAATATGAATATTAATATAAGTATGCGTATAAGTATAAGTATAAGTATGAATACAAGTATGAGTATAAGTATGAATAATAACGATTGCCTATATAGTATTAATTGAAACATGACGAATTTAAGCATATAAAACGATCAAGAAGTTTGAGTATGTAAAAAACAAATGATATAAATGAAATTGTCGTGGGATATTGACTAAAACATTGACGATGATATGCATGTATAGTTGTTTGAGCAAAGCGTTTAGTTTATCGAATCAAAATAAATTGAGCTTGACTTGAAATGTAGAATCTAGTTTGTGAATGTAAAAAGAATATAAGGTACTTATTGGTTATGCATGATGTATTTTGTAAAGAACAGAAATGCTACTCTTGTTTTTGAAGAATTTATGTAAGTCGAAAATGGTCGGTCCCTATGGAGTTTCCTTGCCCACGTGTTTTGAAATTGAAATGACGTATTGAGCGGTGTATAAAAAGGGCTTTTGAAAATAGTAAGTTTGCATCATTTTAAAGGATCTTGCATTAAAATAAGAAATTTGAAATTTGGAGGTTCTTGTGAAACGTTGCTCCTAAAAGAAATTTAGCGTCACGAACTTAGTGATCATTGAAAAGTTTTAGCATATTTTGAAAAGAGTTTCGGTAACACGATCCTAATATCTATAAGATCTTATAGGCATGTGAGAAAGGTTGGTTTGATTTCCTGATTGCGAATGAAAATCCTTAGTACAATGATATAATGTGAGCGTGTTTTAGTGTTTACGTCGAGTATGAAATTTGTGGGCAAGAGATTTATTAGACCGGTTAAATTAATGGGTAGCATTTTGTAAAATTTGAAAATCGGGAAACAAAACGTTATGGTATGATTAAGAATTTCGTGTACGTGGTTTATGTGAAATAGGTTGTAGGATGAGAAAACAATAAGTTTTGAAATTGGCGTAAGTAGGGATTTTGACAAATGATAAGCGATTTAGGTATAAAACTTGATCGTGTTTGCATAATCAATTATTTTGAAGGAAAATTTTGGTAACGATCACCTAGGTAAGGGAATCACCCCTAACTCGTTGGTGAGGTTGTTTTAAGAAAGGAAAGAGCGGAGTTAATCGCCAAGGTAAGGAAATCACTCCTATCTCGATGAAATGTCTCCATTTTGGGGTTACAAGAAATGTAATTCTAGTTGGTGACGTTTTTGAAATCATGCATGTGAATGACGTATAGATGTATGAAAAAGTTTATTATGACTTGCGTAGAAACCTTAAGATAATTGGAAATTTGAAAAGAAGAGGTAACAAGTATAAGAATTTCACAAATAGATTGAAATAGCATAAAAGAGAGGCTCATAAAGTATTATATTGTTTCGTGTAGAGAAACGTCGACTATTCCAAAGTGATTCGTAAGATCTTTCGAGTTAGGGAACATGCTTTGGCCTAATAGGTAAAATACTCTCGTCGAGAAGCGATTAACGGTATTTTACCCTTCTAGTTACTACATGTCCCTAGTCGATCGAAAATTCGAGACTTTGGCGAGATTAAAAATCGAGGAACGGGACTAGTTGACAAGGTGCGGGTTTCACCCCTAACTTGACAACATCGTACCCTAAGTGTGGTTTGCTTCTTACTAACGAGGAGCATATTCCGTCTCGTTTGTAAGATCCACTAGAGCATGAAATGGAAGTCTTCCATCAAGGTGTGGATGTCACTCCTAACTTGATGGCGCAACTTCGTGAAAAATCGAATACGCGGAATGAGGGAATTCACAAAAAATTGTAAGTCATGGGACCTATCTTGGTGCAAATCGCCTCGTTTGCATCATGAGTGTCTTCAAGTCTTCAAGTGTATGGTGTAAACGTCTTAGGAAAGATATCATGTAAGTATTAAGACCAAAAGAAAGGAAGAAGCAATGAAGGAAGAATAAAGTTTTAAGCATGATATAGGAATGGTAAAAAATGGGACGCTTAAACTATAGACTAGGTCGAACATGACAATTCTACCTAATTCCCTATAGTTATGACTCTGATACCAATCTATCACACCCCAACCGATGGCGGAAACATCGGGATGAGACGAAAATGAGATTGCTCATTGCTCACAACGCTAATAAATGACAATATTTAATTTAACCCAAATTTCATTTCATAACATTGTTAAGTACAACATAAAGCAATACAACAAGTTTAATAAATATAGCAAAATTTGATACAACATTTATAAATCTAACGTCTAAAATGTGTGTATCTAAGTCTTCGCTAGTTTGATTTCTTAGCATCATCTTCATCAACATGTAACATGTTTTAAAATAAAGTCAATGCGAAAGCAAAGGTGAGTACACAAGTTTAAGCATAGCATACGTATACGAATAAGTTTAAACAATCCTCATGGCAACTAAATCTATACAAGAGCAATATCAAGGCATGCAATACTAATAATCAAACCCTTAACGCAATCACGATGTTTTAACATGACCCCAAACTAATAACACGATGGAGGTGGATGCGTGAATTCCTATAGCGATATGCATGTCAAACGAAGGCTAAAAATAGTTAATGACTAAAGCATATCATAACGAATATCCAAGACAAGCAACAAGTATACGATTCAAGTACTCATGGGTATAGGATTGTTTGTGCGTTTCATAAAGTTTAAGTGTTTGTGATTTTTGTATAGGTAAAAGATGTTATACCCAAAAGTGTTATAAACGAAAGTGGGTCGAGTGTACTCACGGTTTTGCAAGCTTTCCAACTTGAACCCGTGAAGAGTTGTTTGGTTGATGGAGGAACATCGAGTTATCCTACAAGAGGAAAATGTAGGTGTGTGAGTATTAGAATTCGAAACAAAGTATAAAAAAGTATGTATATGAAAATATGCACCAAGGTCTAGCACTCGTTTTGACACTATGGGAACCCATTCGGGTTTATGTGATTTCATAGGTTATAACACCTATTAGAATCACAACGAGGAACTAAACACTTTGGTGATTAAACTTAGTAACTTAACAAGTGATTATTTAGTCATCATCAAGGTTTCGGTTTTAAGCATATTACATAGTTCATATATATGTATTAGTTACATAGTCAAGTCGGAGGTGAGAGGATTAACCATCCACTTAAGACCTCTTGGTGTCACATAAGTCAAGCATGAGGTGGGAGGATTAACCATCCACTTAAGACCTCTTTGGATTCACCACTACACATGTTGTCATAGACAACAAGGAGGGTCATGAACATGCAATAAGTAATGAAATACTATCACTAATCTATGAAGACATCAAGTGATGTGTGGATTTTTCAAGTAGGAAAGCCCAAGCTAACCTTAATCACACAAACATAAGTTCAAGACTTGTTCATCACTTATGGGTTTAAAACCCTTGTAAAAACAGAATGTTTATGAGGTTTTAACCTCTGATTTTAGATGTCACAACCTTGTTTTTAAGCTCACTAATCATAGGTTTGTTTAAGAGCAACATAGGTTTGTATATGAGTAAAACATAAGTTTTTTTTTCAAAACATGAAGAATCAAAAAGATAAAAATGAGTAGAATTTTAAGAGCACTTTGGACCTTGTTTTGGATGAGGATTACCTTAGTTTGCCCAAGCAAACTTGTGAAAACCTTCCTAGAGGTTATCCAAGTGTTGTAGAAGAAAGAAAAAGAAGAAATTAGAAGAATAAGTGAGTTAAAACTCATTTTTAATGGCTGAAACTTGCTGAAAATGCAGCTGAGTTTGGGAGGGTTTCTGAAGTGTTTGGAAGCTTGAAAAAGTGGGATAAAGGATGGGGAAGTGTTCATTATGTAGGGAAGGGATTAGGGTTTCAATGGGTTGGGCTTTGGACAAGGTTAGTGGGTCATTAGGGCTTGAAACAAGCCCAAACACACTCTAAAAAGCGGGTTGTCCACTCTTTATTTTTTTGTTAGTTAATTGATATATAATTGTTTATTTGATGCCATTTATTATATAATTAACATATATTAAGTTGTGACATGGTATTTTTGAAGAATTGACGTCATATGCTAGTGTTTACTTGGTAAAAAGGACAAGTTTATAAAAGTTTAATGTCACAAAATAGATAACAAGGGTAAAGAAAAGTTGGATATCTCAAGTGATAAGTTAACATTAGAAGAGAATGTGTTGACATGATAATGAGTTACACCTAATAGAACCAAATCATACCTTTGAAATTGTAAGCGGGATGCCATTGCTTCTAGTCTGCATCAAAACCATACCCTGCCTTTAATGAAATGATTTATCTTCTTGTGAGAAATCCATCCACACAAAGTTACAATACACTTGTCACGTCTGATTATTGTGGTGCTACAAAATAGATCTTTTGTAAAAAAGAAAAAAGTTTGGTTTCATAAGCATTTCATTAAACAGTTAGTACTAATCTTCCAAATTACTAGTTGTTGAACACCCACCGAATAATTTCGGTCGTTACATTTGCGACTAAAACAATTTCGGTCGCTACATTTGCGACTGTTTTACAACCAAAAAGTTATGGTCGCTAAATTTGCGACTAAGTTTGTTTCGTCGCTAAATTTTTGATCATTTTACGACAGAAAGATTTTGGTCACTTGATTTGTGACCAGTTTTTATTTTAGTCGCTGAATTAGCGACCATTTTGAATTGGTCACTACATTTGCGACCATTATACGACAAAATATTTTGGTCGCAACATTTACGACCGAAAAAAATTTGGTTGCTAATATCGCCACAGATTTTGTTTTGGTCACCATTTGCGACTGCTTTTGTTTTGTTTGCTAAGTTTGCGACCGATTTGGGTTTGGTCGCTAAATTTGCGACGGATATGAGCTTGGCCGCTATTTTTGCGACCGGTAATGTTTTGGTCGCTAAGTTTGGGACCCATTTTGATTTGGATGCAAATTCAGTCGCTAAATTTCCAACATTTATGTTGGTCGTTATTTTGCGCTTTTACCCATTTGTGTTGCAGTGGACCAAATATTGATCGAGGTCGATTTATAGTTAAAATATAATTTCTTTTACTTGGGTTATAAATATTAAAAGTTACGCCTGATTACGAGCAAATCAACAAGAGACCAACCTTGGTGGGTGAGCTAATTGATTTCCGTTCCGCTTCTAGCTAGTGACTCAAAAAACACTACAATTTCTACAGTGAGATGTAAGTGCTTTGTATCTGTTTTGCTTCAAAGATTCCACACAACCATATCATATCAGCAAATAAAATATGTTCATACTTGTTTCATCCCAACTAAAGACTCGGCAAAAAAACAGGAGATCCATTTATGTTTTCATTGGTACAATCAGACTACAAGCCCTTTAATGCAAGTGAAACATATCCAATCCGTATCTTAGTACTGGTCCTAAATGTGTCAAGTGTCAAATTTTGTGTGACGAGTTTTAGATATTTTTTATAAAGCTTCACTAACATATATCATAGAAATTAAAACAAAAGGCATTAATATAGTTTTACCATATTAAAACCATTTCAAATGACCATATGATTGCGGTGTTTGGAATTGCTTATTGAAATTCCACAAAGACATATAATCATCATAATTTAAATCACTTACGTCTTCTAAAATTAAATCTTAAATTCCACAAAGACATATGATCATCATGATTAAAATCACTTACGTTCTTCTAAAAATAAATCTATAATTATATATTATATAATTATATAATGGTATAATTATATATTAAATAATAGTATAATTTGCAACATTTTGTTGCATTAAAGCTTGTACATCAAGCTTTGTAGATGTAGTACGCATTTTATAGTTCTACTTAATCTGGGTTTACAACTTTTAACTATAGGAGAGTACAAGGGATCATTGTATAGGGTGCCCCATGATAATGCGTGAGTCTGTAGCAAGCATAAGACCATGTATAGTGAAGCTTAAACTTCAAACTGCTCCGTTGGGCATGATCCCATTATAGATATAATTTGTAACACTTGTATGGATTAAGCTATTGTACATCATACTTAATTGTTTTTTTATGATTAAAGGTATTGTACTATTGTACAATGGTTTACAAACACTCCACGCTTTATATTGCTCATTACACAATACAATAATTTGTAACATTTTTAGACATGGAGGTGTGGTACCTTATGCGTTGGGAGTTTTTCAAAAAAAAATTTGATATTTTTTTTACTTTTAACCCAAAACTATTTAATTCTTTACTTTTAACAAAAAATTATTTGATTTTTTTACTTTAACCCCAAAACTTTTCATCTTTACTTTTAAACCAAAACTATTTGATTTTTTTTACTTTTAATCCTAAAACTTTTCATCTTTTACAATTTAACCTCACAACTTTTTTACTTTCAATTTTGATCCTCTGTACTTTTCTTTTTTCGCAAAATTTTCGTTTTACGTTCCGTTCTAAATTTTGCGAGTTAACATAGTGCAACGTGCGTGTGTGGTTAAACGTTTTTACGATGTCTATTTTTTTTCCGTTCGACAGATTTATCGTAACGCGCGGATCCTAGATCGACTTAGTTATTCTTTTATATGTTTTACATTTTGGTTAATTTTTTTCGCGTTAACACGCCGCAACTTCAGTGTTGATGGTCGTTGGTGGTCGTTGGCAGTGGTGTTCACCCCCGCCGCAAGGCGGGGATGCTTAATTTTATTTAGAATTTAAAAGAAGATGCTGAAGGCAACTAGATGCGTCAGCAAGATGACATCTGAACAAAGGAGGTGGTTATATAAAAATAAAGTATATTTAGACAAGGGGATGCGACGAATGCTCTGATAGCTTGCCTAATAAATCTAAATATCAATGAGTCACACGGTTTTGAATTATATTAAAAAATATAAATTAATTACATTTTTGTTTAAATTACAAAATATTGGTTAAGTTGATGTTTAATTCATAATGAATTTGTAAATTCATTTAAAGCTTGAAGTATAACTTAGAAGTATATTAGAAAATAATTCATTTAAAGCTTGAAGTTTAACTTAGAATGAACTTCTGCTTGTACTTGTTTATGTGTGCTCATTGAAATTGTTGGTTGTGATATTTCTTGATTTCCTTATACTTATTTTGTTTCATGACTTTTAGAATGCTTATAAGAGTGAGTTAATACTTTAGTATATCAGTATATGCTATGTAGTTGTATTGTCCGTTGTAACTTTAATGATTTATTGCAGCTCACTAAGTACGTATTCTACTTTACTTTTCTTGTGTTGTTACATGTTTAAGTTGCTATGCACAATGATTATTTTTATTTGTATGCCACACTACTAAACTCACAGTGGTACATATAGACTTGCAATCTACGTACTCATGTATTATATTAATTTATTGTACGTGCTCACGTTAATCTATATGTTACATGATTTACGTACTGTTAACACGATTGTCATAATCGTTGCTTCTATTATACTGAAACATATGATTGTGTTACTTCTAATATTAATTACTACTAATATTCTAATATTCTCAAGAGTAAATTGCACAAAACGTCCTTTAAGTTTCACCAATCTTGCTGGTTTCAGCCTTAATCTTTAAAAGTTGCCAAAACCAGCCTTTAAGATTAATTTTGTTGCAGGTTTCATCCTTTATCACTAACCCAGTTACTAATCCATGTTAAATGGCCTCACATGCATAGCATGTGAGGGTAAAACCGTCTTTTCCCAAATTGGTGAAACTTAAAGGACGTTTTGTGCAATTTACTCTTATTTATATGATTTAGTTGGCTTTTTAATTTTTCTTTTTCTTATAGCTTAGCCGGACTTCAACCCATTTTATTAAGGACCCAAATTATCATGTTTAAATTCTAGATTATAACAAACACGTTGCTCCTCATTTAGTTAAGTCAACCATGGTACTTAAAACCCAACGAGGTGGAGCCAATCTATTAGAGAATTTAAATTTTCTGAAGCGTTAAATTAATTGTACATTATAACCCGGAACATGTCAAATTTTCTTGAAAGATCGTCTACTCAACTCAAGGGTTGTAGTAAGTGATGACATAATTGTAAATATAGATAATTCATATGAACTATTTACCACGTGAAGACAATTGAAAAGAATGTAAGGACTCTAAAACCCCCAAAAACAAGCTGCAACAAAATAAAAAAAATATATATCACATCATCACCAAAAATTCCATCAAGATTCAAGTAATTTGGTTTCTCTTTTCTTCATCAACAATGGCAGAAACTTGATTTTCACTATTTTGAACATAAAATTTATCAAATATGGCTGTGGAAATTTACAAAACGTACCCAGTTTAGCATTTTCAGAATGGTTATAGAGCTGCCACATCTTGCTAAAATAAAGAACTACGCTATCGTCACAAATGACATCAAAATTTTGTAAGATAGTGTCACAAAGCTGGCAAATAAAGACTAAATTTAAATGAAAATAAGTGCCAAATAATAAAAAAAAAAAGAGAAAAGAAAAATTACTTTCGTTGTAGTTCCTTTTTGCGTCTTCATCTATGGCTTCTAACGATTGGTCTAAATATACAAAACTTACGAATGCCCAAATCGAGTGTAAGAAGCATACCTTAACACGCATATATGGTGTTTAATACAAATAAAAAGACTTGAAACATAATTGATTTTAAAAAGAGATAGTTTACCTCCGATTTGACCAAACTTGAAACTCGCTGATGGCTAAGACTGCTTTCGATTTTTTACGAGTCATCAGAAACTCCCATTCGGTTGTCTCCTTCCTGTCTCGTTCTCTTGACAGTTCTGTCAACTGGTATCGGGCTACAGAGGGAAGATGATAAAGAATAAACAAAAAGGATTTGGCGGTGGGAATAAAAGGGGGAACGAAAAATTAGGGGTATCAACCGCGGAATACGAGGGAAATTAGTAATTTGAATGATATGGTTGGTGCACCGACCATTGTTTTTAAGGACCCATCAGTTTTATTTGTTGAAAAGACGGTTTTACCCTCACATGCTATGCATGTGAGGCCATTTAACATGGATTAGTAACTGGGTTAGTGATAAAGGATGAAACCTGCAACAAAATTAATCTTAAAGGCTGGTTTTGGCAACTTTTAAAGATTAAGGCTGAAACCAGCAAGATTGGTGAAACTTAAAGGACGTTTTGTGCAATTTACTCTATTCTCAATATCTCATCCACGTTATGAATATTGGTTGTATTTCTTACTTGGTTGAAGGAGCTTGAAGCTTTTAGGTTAGGAGTTTGAAGTTTTTTGTTGAACGCTCCCACTAGTAGCGTTTAGAAGGAGCTACAAGCTTTTAAGGAAAAAATGACTATTTTAACCTTTAAAGTTAATGAACTTTTTAATGCACCAACTTTTAGTTACGTTCATTTTAGTCATTTTATACATTTTATTAAAAGATTCAGATACTCTGCCAAACACCTAAATATATCTAAAAAGCTACCAGCTACCAGTTTCGAGCCACCAACTTCCAACCACCAACTTCCAGCTACTTTTGCCAAATATACCCTAATACTCATAAGATTGATATGATGTCGGTTACATTCAGTCTCTGTTGTTTTTTATAATCCGTCACGTAGACATTTAAATATGACCTCTTAACTTATGAAACATATCTGATTCTGGAACTGTGTTTTAATATCTGATGCCCCCGTTTTTCATAAAGTCAAATTATGTTATACTCGAGCATGTTATGTTCTTTTTTATAAGCTCCTATGATTTGATGGATAGTTTATTGTTAACGTTTTAGATTATATTACTAAGTCTTAGTAGAGCTGTAAAGGAACCAAATGTTTAGCGAATAGTTGGCTGAAAGTTTGTTTGTATTCCTTCGTTTACTATGAACACGAACAAGAAATTCCATTTGTTTAGTTAAAATGAATGAACATGAACACAGACCCTGCGTGTTCATTTATGGCCATGAACATTCAGTAGCGTATTCGTTTATACTCCCATTTGTGTTTGTTAAAGTTTGTTTGAGGTTGACAATTTATTAGGGTTGTTAACTTATATATTTTATTTGAATACTTCGAAAATCTCACTAATAAAATATTTAATAAATATTAATGTGTTGTATTTTATTTAAAATATTTAATAGATATAGATTACGATATTTTGGATGGATCTATTTAATGTTTATGATGAAAGATATTGATTTTATTCGAAATTAATGTATGTTCGTTTGTGACCGATTCTATTCATGAATGCTTTTTTATGTTCGTTTGTGTTCATGAATGATTATATTCATTACCTAAAATTAATGGATGAGCATAAACGAACATAAACACGTTTATTTCGTTGATGAATAAATACGAACAAAAATCTTGTTCGGTAAGTGCTATGAACAATTCGTAAAAACAATTATTTCCTTAACGGACAAGGTGTTATTCGCGTTAGTTTGATTCTTTGAAGCCCTAAGTCTGAGTGGCTTACTACAATTTTATTTGATCTTTAAAATAGGAATTAACGTTTAAAAAAATTGCCAACTTTGGTTATATCTTGCTTTTTACTTAAACAGTGTAATAAAATATAAATTTTACAGAAATTTTTCGAATTAAAATATCAAATATATACATTCTCTAGACTTAAATTTATTCTCTTTACAAAACTTTGATGATATTTTTGTTTATCCGCTCATTAGGCAATAAGTTAAGTCGTGCTTTTATTCATCTTATTCGGCCGGGTGAAGAGAGATAAACGTAAGAGTTATTCATACGTAGGGGTGTTTACAGTCCTCTTTTGACAGTTTTTAGGTTAAACCGTGAGTCAAATCGTTAGTAACGATTTTATATTTTTGAAAACCGAATCGTTGAAATTCTAAACTGAACCAAACTAAAGCGTTACTAACCAGTTTGGTATCACGGTTTGAGCTTTATGGACCTTTTATATACATGAACAAGATTAAAAAAATCAATAGGCTATCAAAAATATAACAAACAAGTTATCCAAAATTGCATTGAACAAGACGTCGAGGATAGTTAAGCTATTCAAATACACCAAAAAAATTAACACAACTACATAAAGATTGTCAAAAGAGAGAAGTTATTGGTTGTTAAAGCACAACAAACAGAAACAACACTTGTCAACCTCCAAAAAAAAATACAATAGGTTAAAACGTAAAACAATCCATTAATATCATGAAACCTATAAGACAAAGCACATAAATGTATCAACGTGCTAAACATCTTAGAAATTAAGCCTAAGCTGTTAAAAATATGACCACACATATGACAAAGATCATACACTACAACCTATGACCTCACATTCCATTTCTGCTTTTTGGGAAACTAAGCATAGAAAAAACTATAACTAATGAAGATCCAATTTGTATGTACAATTAAATTAAATATCTACAACATAAACAAATCACACAATACAAATTAAAACTTCATTATTCATAGTTTTTTCTACGCTTAGTTTCCCGAAAAGCATATATGAAATGTGAGAAAGGTTATTTAATTTACTGATAGGTTGTTGTAGTGTATGATATTTTTTATCATATGTGGGCATATTTTTAACAACTTGGGCTTAATTTCGATGATGTTTAGCACCTTAATACATTTATGTGCTTTGTCTTATAGGTTTTAGGAGATTAGGATTGTTTAAATTTTAACCTATTGTATTTTTTTTTTCGAGGTTGGGTAGCTTTGTTTCTATTTGTTGTGCTTTAACAACCAACTTCTTTATTTCGACAATTTTTATGCAGTTGTATATTTTTGGTGTATTTCAATGGTTTAACTATTATCAACATCTTGTTCAACGTGTGTGTATTTTTTTTTATTATCTTATGCATTTACATAAAGGTCCCATAAACCCAAATCGTGAAACCAAACCATTAATACAAGTTTGGATTGGTTTGGTTTCAAATTTTAACAATTCGATTTTTGTTATCAAAAATCATAAACCGTCAATATATATATATATATATATATATATATAGGGTGAGGTTCCTGTAAAAGGACTTTTTTCTTGAGAAGTGTGAGAAGGCATAGGAATTAAGATGTAGGCATCATATTTTGAACTTAGTCATTATGTTTTGGGTTATTTTGGCAAGAAAAACACCAAATAACAATTTCAAACACAATGCAATTTATTATAAGTGCGCAATTTAAAAAACAATATTTAACACTTAAAACACACTACTTAACGTTCTTGGCATGGTGTTTTAAGTTTTAAGCCTAGAATTCATTGCATTGTGTCTTAAATTGTTATGTTTAATGTTTTTCTTGCCAAAACAACCCAAAACATCATGCCTAAGTCCAAAACATGATGCCTACATGTCAATTCCTGTACTTTCTCACACTTCTCACGAAAAATGGTTTTTTTTACAGGATCCTAAACCTATATATTTATATATGAACAGATCGTGATCGTGACACCCCAATTTTATATATACACAAACAGAATGTAATTGTTTTTTTTTATTTTCAGCAAAGAAGTAGACTAATAGAAAAAATATCTAAAAGGTATATTAATTAATAATAAACTACATACAAACACAATAACGAGAGCCTATATAAACATGGTAAAATTGGATAATCAACTACACTCAATTCCATAATCACATCCTTTCTAAATGGCGGACGTAAAACTTTCTTTGGTTTTGTTGTAGCGTTGTATGTGATCATGGCGGCACGTTTATGTTACACCGACAAAAGTAGCTCTCCAAGTTCCCATGAGAATCTTGAGGTTGAGAAGCTTTTAAATAGTTTAAACAAACCTGCGGTCAAATCCATTAAGGTATGTTAAGTACCATTCTTTTCTTTCTTAATTTCATCATTCTTCTTCTCACATGTTAAGTAATTGATTTGTGTACGCATTGCGAATAGAGCCCTGATGGTGATATAATCGATTGTGTCAAAATCTCTCATCAACCGGCTTTTGATCATCCTTTACTCAAAAACCACACTAATAAGGTTTGCTTCTTTTTGTTACATATGTATTTTATGAATGTTGATTTAGAGAGTAACGATTTTGAATTACTATAAAGATGAGGCCAAGTGGTCATCCAAACCGGATAAATGTGGATGATATCAAAGCGTTATCAACGATGAATGCTTCAACACATGGACATGTATCATCGTTAGTTACCCAGTTGTGGCATTCAAATGGAAAATGCCCAAAAGGTAGTCCCCATTAGAAGAACAAAGAAAGAGGACATACTCCGAGCCAGTTCTGTCAACAGTTATGGGAAGAAGAAGAGTTTCTTTGGTGCTAAATCAAGCTTCGTTGATGTTGAACTCGATGTGACCAATCATCATGAGGTAAACCTCTTTTAACACGTACGTTATAACTTGTTTTCTCGGTCTTGGTCACATTATATTAGTTAAAGCTTTTTTTCTAGTACGCGGTTGCATCTACCGGCAATGGACAATATTATGGAACAAAATCAGGATTGAATCTTTGGAACCCAAGCGTTCAAGAATATAACGAATTTAGTTTGGCTCAAACATGGATAATAGGAGGTACTTATAGTTCGAGTCTTAATACCATTGAAGCCGGTTGGCAGGTGAGTTCCTTCTACATTTATATTCACGTATCAAATAAACAAATCACATAATCAACTGCTCATATCGCCACCACGTTGTCACCACCAGTTGCCACTAACCGCCATAAAAAAATTCAAAACCTGAACCCATTTTGATACTTTAAAAAAAACGTCTCATTTCAACTTGAGCCACTTTGATTCAAACTCATTCTGATCTCAATCAAATTGGTACTTTTTTATAACGGTTCATTTTTACCAGATACCATTTTACATGCTAGGAGACAAACCACCCAGTCACTACATAGAACTAAAACAAACATAATATTTTAACTTGAAAGTTTCTACAATATCTTTGAAACAGGTATATCCAGGGATGTATGGAGATGGTAACACCAGGCTCTTCATCTACTGGACCGTAAGTTTAAGTAAATTTCTATATGTGATTTCTCATTATTGAACATAGAGCAAGAGCTTAGATTTATGTAATATTAGAACATTATATAAACAACCGGTATATGAAAAAAAATATTTTATGAAGTTATTATATTTTGGACAGAGTGATGCATATCAAAAAACAGGATGTTACAATCTTTGCCCCGGGTTTATCCAAATCAATAATCGCTATGTAATTGGCGGCGGCTTATCTCCTACTTCAAGAATGGATGGTGCTCAATACGAAGTCACAATACTTATATGGAAGGTATTTCTTCAAACTCCTAATCGTTTATCTCTATAGTTTCTATTTATAGTAAAACCTCTATAAATTAATACTTGCTAAGTTAAAGGTTTCATGTGTACAACTATTGACGTGGAATGTAAAAGTCGCATAAGCACACCAAGTATGACGTTTTCTTGTACCATTTTTAATAGGACCAAGGCGGTGGGGACTGGTGGATGCAAATTGATGGAGAGTATATAGGATATTGGCCATCCTCGTTGTTTACACACTTAAGAAGGAGCGCGTCAAGGGTAGACTGGGGTGGAGATTATAAACAGAAGCTCAAACGGGCATCATACAACTACCCAAATGGGTAGTGGTCAATTCCCTCAACAGTGGTTTGGTAAAGCAAGTTTTATAAGAAAAATTGAAACAGTAGATGCGGCAAACACTTTAAGGACTCCATATATATATACCGGACATGAGCAAAACTGCTATGATATCTTGACTGGCCTTGATAGTGGTGAATGGGGCAGATACTTTTTCTTTGGTGGACCAGGCCGAAACAACAACTGCCAGTGAAAAGGTTGTGACATCTGGATTTTTAGTGTAATATCTTAGGCCATCTGGGATGGTTTATTCCATGTAATATAAATAATTTAAAAAACTGCCCATGGGAAGGTTGTAACACACTAAACTATCAGTGTAATATGTCCGGAATACTTTCTTCCAAGTATAATATATCTATTTTCGTTGTATGTGACGTGCTATCATAAGTCCGTTTTTTATAACTGTAAAATTTGAACTAAACTTATTTTGGAGCCAAAGCCTCAAAAGTGTAAATCGGGATTCTTATGCCAAAGTCCAAACTATAGACTTGAAGGGTCATATGCAAAATTAATTGTTTTGTATTAAAAGGTAAGACCATGCAGAATAGTTAATTCCGTCTTAAACCATACGAAGTGGGGGCGTGGGAGGGTAAGTCCCTTCACGCAACCCAGATCACCCGCCCCCTTGCCCATGGGGGTTTCCCCTTTCCAATGGCAAAATCCTCATGGGCGTTACCTCTCTTCCATCCTTGACCCACTTGACTTTGTATCCCTTTTCCCTTGCTCCCTTCTCTTTCACCACCCATTCCCTTTTGTGATATGGAGGGCAAAGCCCCTAAGGTCTACATGGCATCTACGCGGCAGCCCTTACCCTTGCCCTCATGCCCATGACTCCATGTAGTCTAAGGAGCATTTCCGCTACTCAACATCATAACGCCCTTCAAAAAATGTGTAATGGTTAGCGTCCTTAATGCCCTTCCAATCATTATTTTCCAAAAATTTCTCATCTGGCGTTATACTAGAAACGCCCTCCCACCTTTTGCCCTGTAACGCCTAGAAGGATGGTGTTAGGGTTATTATCAAGCCTTTCATGCCCCATAATGCCCATAACGTATGATCTAAAAGAAAAGGTTAAGTGTTTGAACTTTAAACCGTTTGAATTGAATTTTAAACAAATTAGTTCTTAAATACAACTATTGAAGCATTGCCATATATTTTAAGATAAATTCAGTTTGATGATGTAATAATTTATTATTATTACTTTTAAATGTAATAATAATACAATTCTTATTACTAATAAATTTATTATTATTGTTAAATAGATTTCTTTAGATGAATTTATACATAAATTTACAATTTGTATGTTCCATATATTTATAGCATAGTCTTTAATTTATAACAATATACTTGTTTTATATCACCCAAACTCAAAACGTAATCCAATGAGGTTAGGAATCCAGTTCATGAAAATAAAAGAGTGTTTCATATTTATAATTCTTGAAAATATCTGAACCATTCATTCTTACTTTGTTTTTGTGAATTAAAAAATAAAGAGAAAGAATATAATAATAAGGTTTAAATACTTTTTCGCTTCAGTTAGGATTTAATGTTTTCTCTCTTTAATTATACTCATGTATATTAAAAATATATGTACAATAACAGTCTGTCTTGGTGTTATGTATAAAAAAATAGACACTATATAAATGTGTATAAATATCAATTACTCAATTAACAAGAATTATACACATGTGTATAAAAAACAAAAAATCACTATACACATGTGTATAAAACCTAAATTTCTTAGCAAACAACAATTACACACATGTGTACAAAATACAAACAGTTACATTACATCATCGACACCTTTAATCTTTTTAAATTAAGAAAAACTATAGCAAGACCATACTCAAATCAAAGAGAATAAAATGATCGTTTTTATGATGTAATTGTTTTAAAAAAATAAACGTATAAAAAGTTTATGATCATTTAAAATTATGGGGTAGTTTCTTTAAAAGTCAAAAAACAATTAAGTAAATAACATTTTTTTACTTCATACAGTACCCTTTTAAATATAAAAATAAAAAGAAAATGTCAACAAGATAAACGGTCTTGAGTTGTGTTGTTATTTTTTTTTTGTTGTGCTAATTTAGACTATGTTTTTTTTGTTGTGTTGTTTCTGCTGTTGTTCTAATTTTATACTATGCTTTCCTATGTTATTGTGTTGGTTTGTTGTTAACCAAAAAACAATAAAAGTTTCAATTTTTTATCGTTAATTGTATACAGTATCATACTTAAATTCAAGGTGAAAAACATTTGATTTTATGGTGTAATTTAATATATATCGTATAAAAAGCTATGTAGCTTAAAAAATGTTACGGAACTTGAAAAAAGTCAACAAAATATATTTTCATCTTATTTTCATACACTTTGATCTCAATTATTAATTATTAAATTGGATGACATTGTATTGTTTAGTACCCTTTTAAGGAAAAAAAAGATTTTGTAGAGGAACCTCCCCTGAGCAAATATAACAAATTTATTATTTGTTTAGTTTTAACACGATACATTTTCTAAATTTCCTACTTAGAGAATTTGATTAACCGTTCCAAAATTTTCTGGTATGACATGTGAGCTAATGGATTGCTTCATGAAATTCACATAACCAAATAACTAATAGTAAAAAACAGTAAATGAGATATTTGGGTGGGTGAGCCAATAAGATTTCACGTAATCATATCTTAAGATGAATAAATTTGTATTTTTCCACTTCTATCAAATCGTAAATGTGGGTGGCTTGAGCTAGTGGATTGATTTGAAAATTTCACATAATTATATCCTCAAAAGAATACATTCTAATTTTTTTTTCCACTTGGCATGAGCTAGTGGATTAATTTGAAGATTTCACATAATTCTATCTTCAAAGGAATATTTTCTTTTTTTTCCCACTTCTATCAATAGTAAAAACACAAGAAATGAGGGATTTTGATGGATAAGCTAATCGATAGATTTAAAAAATTCACATAATTATATATATATATATATAAGGGATGAGTAAAATGAGAACCACCTCCACTTGAGAGAACCGTAAGAACCACTTTCTAACCATTGAATCTTTGGAGATGGATATATGGGATTAAAAGTAATTAAAACTAATATAAAATTCTTTTTGTCTTATTATGTTTTTTAATATTTTAATGTTAAAAGGGTAGTTTAGTAAATTTAATTTTTTTATCTTTTTGTATTTATTGTTTTTTATTACTTTTTTGTCTTGTTATATTAATTGTTTTTTATTAAAATCAGGATTTTTTTATTAAAAACATTTTAAAATCAGGTTTTTTAAAACAAAAAAATAAAAACAAAAAAAGCATTTTTACATGCCTTTTTTTTAAGTCAAGTTTTTTACACGCTGTTTTTTACGCCCCCGTTTTATTTACGCTCCGTTTTTTACATACAGTTTTTACGCCCGTTTTTTTACGTGCCGTTTTTATATGCCCCGTTTTTACACGTCGTTTTTACGCTCTTTTTTTATGCGCTGTTTTTATACGCGTCATTTTTTATGCCCCGCCTTTTTTACGCGTTGTTTTTTACGGCCCATTTTTTACGCTCCGTTTTTGCGCGTCGTTTTTTGCGCTCAGTTTTTTACGCCCCCGTTTTATTTACGCGCCGTTTTTTACATCTAGTTTTTTACGCCCCGGCTTTTTTTTTACGCGCTGTTTTTGCGCCTCGTTTTTACGCCCGTTTTTCCTCCGGTTTTTTACGCTCCGTTTTTATACGCCCCGTTTTTACGCGCCGATTTTACGGCCCGCTTTTTTTACGCGTTGTTTTTTACGGCTCGTTTTTTACGCTCCGTATTTACGCGCCGTTTTTTACACCCTCACCAAAGTTTTTTTTACGGGCAAGTTTTTTTTTGAAATTTTTTTTACGAAAAACTTTTTTTATATATTGAGTACAATGAATTAAATATATATTTTTAATCTCTATTTCTTTTTTTGTAAATGTAAAAAAAAAAAAAAGAAAAATATGAGAAAAAAAAGAAAAGAATATTCTATTTAAAGATAGGGGAGAGAGAGAGAAAGAAAGAAAAAAATTGATATGACTTTTAAAAAAGAAGAGAGAGAATGATATGACATTAAGAGTAAAAGACTATATTGCATTTTTAATGTGATTTGAATATAGGTAATGTGTTAAAATTCTATTGGATGGAAGAAGTTCTCATGGTTCTCGCAACTGGGGCTGGTTTTCTCTTGAACCGGATCCTATATATATATATATATGGATTGTGTAAAATGAGAACCACCTTGAGTTATGAGAACTATAGAAACCAATTTTAACCATTGTCAAATGTATTTTAATGTATGAGATTAAAATACAATAAAATAGAGTAATGATTGTGTTTTAATTAATGAGGTTTTTGTTTTTAATGAGATAAGGGCTAATTGGTCTTTTTACCTTGACTATTAATGATTGGTCTCATTAATGATTGCGTTTTAATTAGTAAGATTGTTCTTTAATTAAAATTTTTTAAAAATTGAGGTAATGTTTACATTGCAAATAAATCACCAGAAAATGAAAAAAAAACTAAAATAAATAAAGCGAAGTCGTCGTTAGTAAATGATAGTTTGCACCTCTATCGTCTGAGATCTGCACGGACACCAAACAAAACATGTAAAAATCTCAAATTATTATTCTACAAACAAATTATATATATATCAGAATGAATTAATATGACACAAGAGCATGGGGATTTTCAAGGAATTTGAATTTAAATTCATGATTAGGAGGGATTGATTAAGTTTATAAGAACTTTGTTCATCAATTGCTCATTGAGCCATTTGATTGCTTTTGTATCTGAATTCATGTGTTCGTAGAAAAGATAAACGTGCAACTTGTAGAACCGCTTGTTAAAAACAGAGTTTCAGAAAGGATTACCGAACAAGACTCATTCATTCATAATTGTGTGTTATATTCTTTTGATTACAAGTGCAGGGATTTATAATCTTTACAAAGGAATGTAAAAAAGGAAATCGTGCATAGGATCAGCATAAGATCGGCTGTTGATTTGCTAGCAATCGGCTGTTGATTTGCTGTGATCCGGCTGTTGATCAGCTGTCAATTTGCAGCTGTCAACGCCCGTTTTGCTAAGGATCTTCTCCAAGGTTTGACTTCCTTTTCTGACACTCCCCCTCAAGTTGAGTAGTGGGGTTTCCAATACACAACTTGTCTAAGCATTCGCCTAAGACTCTCCCACTGACAGCCTTTGTTAGTATGTCTGCTAATTGATCTTTTGATCGAACAAACGGTAGTTTAATTGTACCATCTTCCAATTTTTCTTTGATGAAGTTCCTATCAACTTCTACGTGTTTAGTTCGATCATGTTGTACTGGATTTTCTGAAATCTGAATTGCAGCTTTATTATCACACATAATCTTACTTGTTTCTCTTGAGGGAAAGCCAATCTCAGCTAAGAGTCTTCGCATCCATATGGCTTCTGTTAGACCTCGAGCTATACCTCTAAATTCAGCCTCTGCACTTGAGAGAGCAACCACCTTTTGTTTTTTACTTCTCCAAGTGACAAGATTCCCACCCACTAGAGCGAAGTAGCCTGCTGTTGACCTCCGACTTCCCTTATCTCCTGCCCAGTCTGCATCAGTATAGATTTGAACATTTAGGTGTCCATGTGATTGAAACAGGACTCCATGACCCACTGTTCCTTTGAGGTATCTAATAATTCTCCAAACTGCTTCCATATGTGATTCTTGAGGTTGGTGCATGAACTGACTTACCACCCCTACAGCATATGCAATGTCTGGGCGAGTATGTGAGAGGTATATTAGTTTTCCCACCAGCCGTTGATATCTCTCTTTGTTTGCTAACTTTGCTCCTTCCTCCATATAGAGTTTTTGATTTACACTCATAGGAGTGTCTGCTGGTTTGCAATCTATCATTCCAATCTCTGCCAACAAGTCTAAGGTATACTTCTTTTGACTAATGAAAATTCCTTGTTTTGATCTTAGTACTTCAATTCCAAGGAAATACTTCAGCTTCCCCAAGTCTTTCATTTCAAATTCGGCAAACAAGTTTTCTTTTAGTTTTCCCATTTCTTCTTTATCATTCCCTGTAATGATCATATCATCTACATAGATAATTAGACAGGTTATGAGTTTTCCTCTTTTTTTTGAGAAACAAGGTATGATCGGCGTTACTTTGTTTATATCCAAATTTTTTCATAGCTATGGTAAATCTGCCAAACCAAGCCCGGGGAGATTGCTTCAAACCATAAAGAGATTTCTTCAGACGGCAAACTTCTCCGGATCTGAAATCTTTTGTGAATCCTGGAGGAGCATCCATGAATACCTCTTCATCTAGATCCCCGTGTAGAAATGCATTTTTTACATCAAACTGTTGAAGTGGCCACCCTTCATTTGCTGCTATCGAAAAAAGAACCCTAATTGTGTTCATTTTTGCAACTGGGGAAAAAGTTTCAGCGTAATCAATCCCATGTGTCTGGGTATACCCTTTTGCTACCAGTCGGGCTTTATATCTCTCAATTGTACCGTCTGGTTTATACTTAATCGTATAGACCCAACGACACCCTACGGATTTCTTTCCCGACGGAAGAGTACACTTTTCCCAAGTGTTGTTCTTGATTAAGGCTTCCATTTCTGTTTTCATTGCTTCCTTCCAATGTTTAGACTTTAAGGCTTGATCCACGTTTGTAGGAGTTTCCTCAGAATAAACAGATGAGATAAACGCTTTGGCTTCCTTAGTGAGGTTTCCATTAGCTACATTAGCTATAGGATAACTAGACCTCCTTGGCTCTTTTCCAGGAGAATACCGTTTCGGAGGAACCCCTCTGTTTGTTCTAGGGGGTAACACATATCTTGATGGTGTTTCTTCTTGTATGGATTCATCTGCCTGTAAACTTTCAGCTTGTTCTGTGGCAGTTGCATGGTTAGAAGTATTGGTATCTTCGGAGTCATTAGAAACTCCAAAAGTATCATCAGACTGAATAGGGTGAGTATTACTTACCTCGGATACCAGGTTAGGAGGAACATTAGGGCCTTCAGTGGCACTGAAATTGAATTCTGGTGACTCTGTAGTTGGTACATAGGGAACATATTTCAACCAACTTAGTGTGTCTGAACATTCCTTCTCCCCCTGACCACTGAGTTGGGAATAGTAATACTCGGTTTCAAGAAAGTCACAGTTTATTGTGGTGAACATATGACGTGTCTTTGGATTATAACATCTGTATCCTTTTTGATTCATTCCATACCCAACGAAGACACATTTTTCAGCACAAGGGTCAAGTTTGGTTCGATCTGATTTAGGTATGTGAACAAAAGCGGTACATCCAAAGATTCGTGGTTGAAGGGTAAGGACGGAGGGAAGTTTGAAAAAATTTGAAAGGGTGTGTAACGGAGTGTTAAGTTTTAGGATTTTTGTTGGGAGTCGGTTGAGAAGATAGGTAGCAGTAGCAAGGGCTTCAGGCCAAAAATGTTTCGGGACCTGGGATTCAATTAGGAGGGCTCGTGTCATTTCCAGCAAAATGCGATTTTTCCTTTCAGCGACACCGTTTTGTTCTGGGGTGTTTGGGCATGTGGTTTGGTGGATTATTCCTTTGTTTTGAAAAAACAATTTAAAGGAGGTATTTACAAACTCACCGCCATTATCGGATCGGAAGATTTGGATGTTTGTTTGAAATTGGGTTTGGATCATGGCGTAAAACATAGTGAATTTTTCAAAGACTTCGGATTTGTTTTTTAAAAAATAAACCCAGGTCATTCGGGTACAATCATCAACGAACATCACAAAGTAACGAAGGTTTTGCCCCCTAAGAACAGGGGCAGGACCCCATACATCAGAATGGATTAATGAAAATGGCAAAGCAACCTTAGTATTACTGGGTTTAAAAGGTTTCCTGTGGCTTTTTGCTAAGGTGCATGTTTCACAATGTGACATAGAATTAACTGGAAATAGTTTTGGAAACAAAATATGTAAATAACTTGTAGAGGGATGACCTAATCTCCGGTGCCATAGCCATGCTTCTCGTTCTGACGTGCCATGGGTTAACATCACAGCACCATTTTGAGTTACTTCGTCCACATAATATAGCCCTTGACTTTCAGTGCCACGCCCAATGATCGCTCCCGTCCTGATATCCTGTAAAATACAAAACGTAGGGTACATTAGGACAATACAGTTGAGTTCTTTAGTGACGTGGCTAATGGAAAGCAGTTTATGTGATAATGAGGGAACATAAAGACAATTAGAGATTTTTATTGTGGGTGAAATCTCAATAGTCCCTCCCGATTTTACATCCATTATCCCTCCATTCGCCGTTTGAATATGTGTTTTTTCTGGTTTAGTTGTTGAAATAATATCCGATGACTCATAAGTCATTGTGTCGGTTGCGCCACAATCGAATATCCAACGTTTTTGTTTTTCATGATGTTTTTGGGCCATATTAGCATTCCCATTATTTTCAGGGACCAAATGTGACATATTCACATTTTTGTTATATATCTGATGTTTATCCGGCCCAAAACCATCCGCCCCAAACCCGCCTTTTTCTTCTTCTTCTCCGTCTTTACCTAACCACTCTTCTCCTTCGCCTGTTGCGTCGGCTATTCCGCCGAAGCCCACCCTACTCCGGCTTCCATCTCCTGGAACCTCTCGGTTGCCGGTGCTGGATGTTTTTCCTTTCTCGTGAGCAGTGGCCTTTGTGCCCTTCTTGTCAGACCACCAATCGGGATATCCGACGAGTCTGAAACATTGTTCCTTGGTATGTTTAGTCATGCCACAATGGTCACATTTGAGATGAGTTTTATCATCTCTGTTTATAGATCCAGTTCTTCTTCCATCGATCCTTCGGAACCCTTTTGACGCAAGTCCTGCCCCTTCAATTTCTGTGGCAATAAGACCTGCTGCGATGCCCTGTGCGTCATTGAGAGGCGTTCCGAGAATGTTTCGGTGAGCGGCCTCCTTGCGGACAGTGGCATATGCGGCTTCTGCAGTCGGAAGTGGTTCCGACCGGAGTATTTCCCTTTTTATAGGGTCATACTTCCGGTCAAGGGCATTTAAGAACTGGAAGAGTTTTTGCTCAGTTCGGATTTTGGAGAATGTTTGAATATCCGTTGAACAAGTCATCGGATTTGGGTCAATTCGGTCGATTTCTCCCATACACCTTGGAGGGTGATCCACAATTCTTCGAGAGAAGTATTGTTCTGTTTGATGTCATTTGCTTTGACATGAAGATTAAAGGTTTGGAGCTTGTCCCGTCCACTGCTATATGTAACAACCAAGGCATCCCACAACGATTTCGCTGTGGGAAATTCGGTGAGGTTACCCGCAAGGACAGGTTCAATATTCTGAATTAACCATGAAAAGACGATTAGATCATCTTGCTCCCACTGTTCGTAGGTTTCATGATTTGGGTCTGGGGGATTTGAGGTTAAATGTTGCAGCAAGATTTTTTATTTTCCGCCTATGGCGACTCGGATCATTCGGGTCCATAGGGGGTAATTCTGGCCGTTGAGTTTCAGATTTATCTGTAAACTATCGGACATTTTGGGGTTTTTTGATTGGGAATTTCTGAGAAGGTTGGCTAGTTGTAAGGTGAGATCACTACTCGAGTTACCGTCTTCGGACATGGTGACTCGGTTGTGGCTCGGTTGTGTTTTGGGTAGATGATGAGCAGTCTAAATAACCCGCTCTGATACCATGTTAAAAACAGAGTTTCAGAAAGGATTACCGAACAAGACTCATTCATTCATAATTGTGTGTTATATTCTTTTGATTACAAGTGCAGGGATTTATAATCTTTACAAAGGAATGTAAAAAAGGAAATCGTGCATAGGATCAGCATAAGATCGGCTGTTGATTTGCTAGCAATCGGCTGTTGATTTGCTGTGATCCGGCTGTTGATCAGCTGTCAATTTGCAGCTGTCAACGCCCGTTTTGCTAAGGATCTTCTCCGAGGTTTGACTTCCTTTTCTGACACCGCTGATAGAGGCAATGATGTAGTACGTCCTAACCCATGGGATCTTAAGATCAAAAGACTCTGATAACGAATTTGCGATCTTGAAATGCTACAAGAGATAAAACGGCTCTGAAAATAGGTCCACCATTGTCTGGGACGAAGGTGGTAACGAAGAGCAGCATCCGTTTGGTTGCCATCTGATAATGAAACCTGCATTGAAAGATATTGAGTCTTTTTTATGGAGTTGAGATGAGTCTGTAGGCAATGTTCCCTTCGACCCGCAGGTAAAACTTGAGGATGATTTTTTTTTTCAAAGGAGGAAAGTACAATGCAGGAGCATGAAGATTTTCAAGTAATTTGAAGTATTAAATCCTAGTTATCTAGTGGTTTGCGTTATATGAATAATTTTTGTTTATTATTAGTTTTTATTCTTAGGTTTAATTCGCATGGGTTCTAATATGTGAGGAATGTTCAATAGGGAATGGTTATTAGTGTATGATTGAATTTGGGTTTATAAGAACTTAGTCCTGAACCTTTTGGGACATGGGATTATCAATTGCATATTGAATCATTTGATTGCTTCTGTGTATGCATAAACATACATTAGTATTTGATTTATTTATGACAAATGGTTAAAAAAACAAGGATCGAGGTGCGGTGAGTTATTGGATTAATTTGAAGATTTCATATTATCATCTTCAAATGAATACATCTGTATATTTTCTACTTCCAACGAATAGCAAAAATCAAATAAATGAGGGATATGAATGGGGTGCAGTAACGGATTATTTGACGCTCACATAATCAAATTTTCAGTTGAATGCTTTCATTTTTGTTCCACCTTCTACAAATGGTAAGAAAAAAGGTGAAGAAATTGGTGGGGTGAGCTAATGGATTAATTCAAATAGTTCACATAACTATATGTGAAAATAAAATATGTTTGTATTTGTCACACTTACAAAGAAGGATAAGAAAACCACTAATTGTAGGGTTATTCACAAGTAAAGTCAGGGCGAGCTTGACTTGAAGGTTAAAACCAGCCAACTCGAGCTGCAACTCTCTCAGTGTTTAACTTTTAATCTTTAACTCAGACAACGGATTAGCTAGATTGTATACACTAATAAGAAGACAAAGGTATATATGTAAACTGTACCAAATAATATGGAGGGTTGTGCTTAAAAGATTGAATGTGTATAACTTAGGCTGTGTAATGTAAAAAAGTTGGGCTCATTTAAAAGAACCAAAGGAGTCAGTGAACAAGTGAGCCAAACTTGGATCAAACTTTGACTCACTTAAAAACCAAGAAATCTTGGTTCAACTCCTATTAGGATAATAAAGTTAGTGGGCTTTTTTTGTATTAGGTTTATAATTTGGTCTATTTATTTAGATAACATACTCATGACCTAGTGGTAGAGTGGTATAGTGTTTATCCCATGAGTTCAAATGCTTGTGAGTTCAAGGTTAGGTGGTAATTAGATGTAAAAAAAATGTTGCTAAAAAGCTAGATAATCTAATTAGCTTGGCTCTTTATTTGTCTTTCCTTTTTATATTGTATGGGTTATTTGGTGTAATAAAATCTGGAAATTAGATTTTAATAATTTCACAAAGAGGTGGTTAGCCACTAGCAGTACCACTTTCTGAGTATTTTTCTCTCACTGCACCTTCTTTAAAAAAACTTAATGGGGTTAAGTCTATTTTTTGAATTACAAACTAATGTTTTATGGCTTTTGATCAGAATGTAGATACGAGTTGATTGATGTAAAAAGAAAGAAAGTGTAAATACAAGAGTGGCTTAACATGTGAAGCGTACGCGAGTACAAATAACATGCGTGATTAGGTCTCTTCATGCGTGATTTCTTAAGTTTGTTCATGTGTGATTAGAATAACATGCCTGATTATTTGATTTTATTATGTGTGATTATGTAATTTTTTTGTTCATGTATAATTAGGGTTTGAGTTTATACAATTATGCAAGTTGCTTAGATGTGAGATAGAGATGCTCGCGTACGCTTCGCACGATTTGTATACTTGTACGTTAACCAGTCTCTCTCTTTGCATATATATATATATATATATATATATAGTGATGGATCATGAGAAAACTTATTTAAATGAGAAAACTAAAAACTATAAAAACATGCTTAAAAACATACCAATTTTCTTTTAAACATTTTTTGCTGTAAATCTACATATTTAAAATAAAAAAATAAAAAGCAAATTAGTATTACACATGTGTAATACTACGAAAAAACCTGAACCTCTTAAATACACCCCACTTCTAAAAAATCTACCCCCCCCCCCCACAAAAAAAAAACATTAAAGGTAAACTAAACCGAAAGCCTAAACCTTAAGGCAAAATTGCATGTGTAACATAACTTATGTTACACACAGGGCCGGCCCGTTAGTGTTATCGGGGACGGCTTAGGGGCTCCGTAAAAATAGGGCCTCCAAAATTAAAAAAAAATATCTATATTTTTTAAAAAGAATATTATATTTACAGTGATATTTCCTAACATTAAGCAAATGTAGTCTGGTGGTAAGAACAAATTTTGGTTTTTTTGTGGAGGGTTGGGTTCGAATCCCACTTGCTACCATTTTAAAAATTTATTAATCACCTCACTTACCCTTTAGTAAAGGGTTAAAATGCATCTTTTTAATCACCTCTTCTAATTAAAAGCTAAAAAGTTTTGCCCACACATTTTTAACATGGTATGTCCATGTAAAATTTTATTTAAAAAAATCGTTTCTAACTAATAACAACAATATATTCAAAATAAATAAATAGTATGTTTTAGTTCCTTTCACACATGATATAAGTTGTTATTTGTTAGGTTAAACTCTTTTAACCAACTTAGATTTGATTTATGTATCAGATACCCAACATTATTTGAATTATGTATTAGATACCTAACATTATTTCATGTCAGCTACAAACAAACTGAAATTACGAGCCTAAAAAATTAAAAAGGGCCTCGAATTTTTAATTCGCTTTGGGCCTCCAAAATTCTAGGATCGGCCCTGGTTACACCTGTGTAATACTAATTTATTCTTTTTTTAAATTTTTTATCTTGGAAATGCTAGACTTACCGTCAAAAGTATTTAAAAAAATTGGTGTGTTTTTAAGCTTTTTTGCTAGTTTTTTTATTTTTATCACATTTTAATAATAATAATAATAATAATAATAATAATAATAATAATAAATTAAAACCCCAATAACGAGAGCCTATATAAACATGGTAAACTTGGAATGAACTACACTTTAATTCCATTTCTCACATCCTTTCAAAATGGTGGAAGTAAAACTATCTTTTGGTTTTGTTGTAGTGTTGTATGTGTTTACGGTTGCGCGTTTATGTTACACTAACAACAATAGGTTTCCAAGTTCGCATGATAGTGTTGAGGTTGAGAAGCTTTTAAATAGTTTAAATAAACCTGCGGTCAAATCCATTAAGGTATACTACCAGTCTTTTCTTTCTAAGTTTCATCATTCTTCTTTTCACATGTTAGGTAATTGATTTGTGTATGCATTGCATTGTGAATAGAGCCCTGATGGTGATATTATAGATTGTGTCCATATCTCTCATCAACCGGCTTTTGATCATCCCTTACTCAAAAACCACACTATCTTTTTATACATATGCATATATATGTATGTTAATTTAAAGAATTATAATTAATGAATAATTATTATAGATGAGGCCAATTTATCATCCAAACCCCATAGATGACAACAAAGTGTCCATGGTGAATGCTACAGCGAATAGACGTTCATCGTCATCAATTACCCAATTGTGACATTCAAATGGAAAATGTCCAAAAGGGACTATCCCCATAAGAAGAACAAAGAAAGAGGACATACTAAGAGCTAGTCCGGTCGAAAGTTATGGAAAGAAGAAGAGTTTTATAGGTAAATCAAGCTTCATTGATGCTGAACTTGGTGTGACAAAGAGACATGAGGTAAGCCTCTTTTAGCACTTTTTACCTTACAACTTGTTTCTTGCTCTTAATCACGTCATATAATGAAGGTTTTTTTTAGTATGCAGTTGCGTCTACAAATGATGGGGAGTTTTATGGATCAAAATCAGCACTGAATCTTTGGAATCCACAAGTCCAGGATAGTAATGAATTTAGTTTGACTCAAACGTGGGTAGTAGGAGGCACTTATGATACGGGTCTTAATACCATTGAAGCTGGTTGGCAGGTGAGTTCTACTTCATTTAAATTCTTTTCCTATATGCCAAACATAACAAAGACCTTTAAAATAAAAGTAATAAGTGTATAAAACCCGGGTGCAAGTGATGATCCATTCTTCAAGAAATGAATCCATTCATGAGTTGATTTGGGTCGACTTAAATTATACGAGACATCAAAACGGGTTAGGAGATGCTTGACAACCTCTGCGCCGGTAAGTGATAGACCAGTAAGGGGTCTTATTAGGTAAGAGACTCTAAATCAGTAAGTGTTAAACTAGTAAGAGTACGCCATGTGGTGGTAGTTGATGGTGGAGGAAGTAGTGATGGGTCGATAAGATGGTGCTTGAGTGGCCGAGTGAGGGTTATGAACAGAGGTGAAGAGACAAAGGGGTAAAATTTTCTTTCAGCACCATTTTAAACTTTGTGGGTAAGAGGCTTGCTTTCTGATTCAGATGCGTCCAGACACACTTAATGCATGTTGATTGATTCAAAGGTAACCTCTTAATGGAATCATTAAGAGGCTACCAAAACAACCCCTTACACTTTTTAAACTTGCTAACTTTAAATTTGTCCAAATGAGTTAGCACCACCACCAACCATTATTTATAATAGTCAACCGCCATGTACTCATGGAGTTGCCACAACCTCCCTAGTCGCCTAGTTGTCTCCGTCACCACTAGTCACCATAAAAAAACATAGCGCATGAACCCATCTGATATTTTTATTAAGATGTCTCATTTTATCTGAGCCCATTGACCACCTGCTTTATTAGAAGGGCATATATTTACTAGAACCCGTTTCACGTGTTAAGTAACACAGCCCACCAGTTTTGCCACATAGAACTAAAACAAAAAAAAATTAACTTAAAAGTTTATGCAAGTACGGTTCGGTTTTATGGTAAAACCAAAACTGTAACCGAAGTGTTCGTTTTCGGTTATTGAAAACCATTCGGTTTCGGTTTTAGCAACGGTTTGATTTTTTGGTTTTTGAAACAAAATTACATAAGATTCAAAAATAAAAAGTATAATCCAAGATTTAATAATCATTCTTAGATGTTTAATTTAAGTTATTATGTTAAACCTTTTTAATTAATGTCTTTCACATAAACCTAACTTCTAATCTATTTTTATGTTTCTTCAATGTTTTTATTAAGACATTTTCTTTTATAATACTTTGAAAATCAATTTATTTTTATGTTATATTTCATTATATTTTGTAGGCAATGGATAAATATCATTTCAAAAATAAATAAAGATGTTAGTATTTTTATTATAAATAATTAACATTCAAGAATAAAACTAATAATTCTTAAACTAATATATAACAAACATTAAAAAAGTGATTTTTAGGTTACTCGGTTCGTTTTTTGTGGGATTTGGTTTTTCCGGTTTGGATAAATTGGTTTTTCTGGTTTTGGTTCCGGTTTTTTTTTCTACTCACCCCTACCTGCATTATCTTTGAAACATGTGTATCAAAGGTTGTATGGAGATACTAACACTAGGCTCTTCATCTACTGGACGGTAAGTTCATGTAAATTTGTATATAATAATTCTCTTTTTATTTAGAACGGTGAATAATTCTTTTAATTGACATATAAGAGGAAGAACTTAGCATGTATGTTAATACTATTATATGATATTCAGGGCGTCCCAAGAATCCCTGAAAATCTAGGGACCTGGGCGAGTAAAAACATTGAGCATATATATATATATATATATATATATATATAAAAGAAAATTCAAATATATTTTAATCTTAGAACATTTCCGGCCGCTGATCTCTCACCTTGCCCCTAGCTCTCCCATGGTCTTGATAGGACTGTGCACGAGCTGATCTGAGCCGAGCTAGAGTAAGCTCGGGCTTAACTCGATTATAAACCGAACCGGCTCGACTCGGATTTGAAACTTAGCTGAAAATCTTAGCTCGAGATTGGCTTGGTTTTTAACAAAGCTAGCTCGGCTCGGTTAGGCTTGAATTTAAAAATAAATATTAATACATATCTTTCTTAATTCAATAGTCTAAACACCATTCAATAGTTCAAAAGGATATATCGAAATAAATTCAACCTACTGTATTACAAGCCAAATTCAAGTTCAACCACATACAAAATATATATCTCAAATTTCAACGAAATACAATATAAGTTCATTAGCATTTCAATCAACCTCCAAATATGTCATAGATATCTAACTGCACTTGTTATAGTAACCAATTTTCTATAATGTATTATATGTATATTAAAATAAAGCATATGGAAAGTAAACTAATCCAAGCTAACGAGCGAGCCAAACCTAGTCAATTTGGCTCGTTTCTAGCCGAGCCTCAGTTTTAAACCTAACTATATCGAGCGAGCTTTTTCCGAGTTAAATCCGAGCTCCGAGCTGCGAGCTTTTTGAACAGTCCTAGATCCTCATGATATTATTATATTCTGGACAGAGTGATTCGTATAAAAAAACAGGATGTTACAATCTTTGTTCCGGGTTTATCCAAACCAGCAATAAGTATGCAATTGGAGGCAGTTTATATCCTACTTCACAAACGGATAATACTAACATGAATTCACCATACTTATATGGAAGGTATTTCTTTAAATTTATAATTATTGATCTCAAATAACTCTTAAGTTATATCATCAAGGCGCGTATAAATTCTTACTAAAAGGTTTAATGTTTCACATGAGCAGCAAATATGATTTTTTTTGTACCATTTTGATAGGACCCAGGGACTAGGGACTGGTGGATGCAACTCAATGGAGAAACAATAGGATATTGGCCATCCTCGTTGTTTACACACTTAAGGAATAGTGCGTCAATTATACAATGGGGTGGAGAGATTGTAAATATAGGCTCACAAGGGGGTCATACAACTACCCAAATGGGCAGTGGTCAGTTCCCTAAACTATGGGATCGTAAAGCTACTTATGTTAGAAAAATTGAAACAGTGGATTAATCAAACACTTTAAGGACTGCAGAAGTATACACCTTCCATGAGAAAAATTGCTATGATATTTTGACGAGCGTCACTACTGATAACTTCTGGGGCACACACTTTTTCTATGGCGGACCTGGTCGCAACCCAAACTGCCCATGAAAAAGTTGTAACATCTGGATTTTCAGTGTAATATATCTGGGATAGTTTATTCCATGTATTATAAGTACTTTAAAAAAATACCCATGGAAAGATTGTAACAACCCGAACTCTCTAAGTGTAATATATTTGGGGAATACTTTGTACCATATAATATAAATAAATTCCTCGTGAGTGAAGTGTTGGCATATATATTTTGTTTTTAAATTATGAGATTTGAACTAAATTTTCTTTAAGTATTTTAGACCAAAAGTGTAATTTAGAATTTTTGTGGTCAAAGTCCAACTAAATAGACTTGAATGGTCACTTAATTGGCAGCTGTAGTAGCCATGTAATCTTGTGTGCTTGATATAATATTGTAGTATTTTTTAGTAGTTTACTAAATGATGCGTAAAGTGTATGGTTTGATATAATATTAATCATGTGTGCGTTATTAGTGATGAAAGTTAAAGACTTTTAAAATCTGAGTAAATTAAATTTAAAGTGAGTTTTGAAGACATTGATCTTCAATTTGAGATCGACGAGTATCAATTGTCTACAAAAGAGAAAAAAAACCTTAAATTCTGAGGACTTTGATCTTCATTTGGTTTCAAAATGAGTTTTGAAGACATTGATTTTCAATTGAAGATCATCGAGTTTCAATTGTTTATTAAAGTAAAAAACAAAAACAAGTGCCTTAAACTTTTATAAGTTTGAATTGATTTTAAGCAAGTTAATTCATATAATACAACTATATATGAAGCTTTGTGTATATGAATAAATAGAGAAATAAGTGTTTGATGAGTGATCTTCAGAGAGCTTGGGACGTTACCCCGTCCTCAGGGGAGGAAGGGGAAGAACCAGAGAGTGGTCAAAAGAATCCGGATCATAGAGGTATCAAATGATGTAGATCGATACCAGTAATTTTGTGGTATGGGTTGACCTGTTGATCGTTTTAGATGGTTTTATATACGTTAAGAATATACATAATGCACCACTGACCCGTTAACGGTTTTTCTTTTTAGCCGGTCTTTCGGATTATACCCATTATAACAGTAGACCCGCTCATCTCTCACATAACCATATATGCAAATAAAAAAATGTAAATATTTGTTCCACTTTCAACTAGTCGTAAAAAACACTAAGGTAGCGTTTGGTATGAGGGAATCAAATGTGGAATTGAATGGGTTATTCTGATGGAATAAAAAGAAACATGTTTGGTTAACATGTGGTAATGGAATGTGGCATTCCAAAGGAATGTAATTCCTTCAATATATAACAATTTTTATTCCTTGGTAAGGAGGTGTTTTTATTTCATTCCTTCAAGGAATGGAAAGAAATATGTTGTTGTTGTTGTTATTATTATTATTATTATTTATTATTATTATTATTATTATTATTTCTATTTTTATTTATATTATTAAGATTAATACTAATATTAATATAATATATCAAAAATTTTATTATTATTTTTTATTATTAACTGTTTTACTATTAATATATTATTATTATTATTATTGATTTATTTTTGTCATTTTTAATACAACTGTGTTTCGTTAATTCGTTTGTTTTTGTTTATCAAATTGTATAAAGTAATGATTCAAAATATATGCATATATGAGTAACCAAACATCACAATGGAATGGAATGATTCATTTCATTCCGTTGTCCATTCCATTACCTCGTCCATTCCATTCCTTTATCCATTCCATTATCTCATACCAAACAGACCCTAAATGGTGAATTTGGGTGTGGGAATGAGCTAACGGCTTATTTCAAAGATTTTCACATAAGCATATTTGTGAATAAAATATGGCCGTACTTGTTTTAATTCGGACTAATGGTGAGAACACTATATGGAGGCCGGATTTAGGTAGAGGTGAGCTGGTGGAATATATCAAATTAAGCCTTCACATAACGATATAATTACGAGTAAAAATACAATGGTGTATTTTCATCATCAAATCATAGTAATCAAGGATTAGGATTAGTTCACTAGTGTTCACAGTCAAGGGGTTGTTCACAAATGAACCTAACTTTATATAGAATAGGGTCATAGAGTGAACACTGGTGTACTTGTAAACTGAGACTGAGTGAACAAATCCTGGCTATTAATTTAAATCACCAAATCATAAAATACACTAGTGTATTTTCATCATCAAATCATGGTCATTGATTTACATTTGTGTTTACACTTGTGTATTAATAATCAAGGGCTATAATTAGTTTACTAGTGTTCACAGTTAAGGGGGTTTTTCACAAATGAACATAACTATATATATATATATATATATATATATATATATATATATATATATATATATATAGGTGAAGTATAGAGAGAAAACCCACTTGAGTTGAAAAAACTCAAGAAAACCTTATGTAACATTAATTTTTTTGGTAAAAAATTAGGGAATGTAAGTTATATATTGATGAACATTTTGTAACAAAAAAAACAAAAAGCGTCGAATATTTTTTTATAAATATTTTTAAAAATTTCAGTGTTACTTATATATATATATATATATATATATATATATATATATAAAATACTAAAAATGCTAATTTTTGTAATTTTTTATAAAAAAAATCCACTCGGCACTTTTCATTTTTTTTGTTACAAAACGTTCATTGACATGTAACTTACATTCCCTATTTTTTTTAGAAAAAATAAAAATTTTACATAGGGTTTTCTTGAGTTTTCTCAACTCAAGTGGGTTTTCTTTTTATCATTCCCCTATATATATAGGGTTCGGGTAAAATGAAAACTCATACGAGTTGTGAGAACTTAGAGAACTCGGCCTTACAAAAGGTTTTTCCAAAAATAATTACCAAAAATCCTTAAAAAATCAACTTTTTCAAAAAAAAACTTCTTTCTTTTTCATTTACGGCAGTCGTAAATGCTGTAAAAAGTGATGTCAAATCGGAAGTATATACTTTTAATGAAGCTTTCTTTCCCTCGTTGGTACATTACGGGTTCAGCCCTGGTTGAAGCGAAAGAAGACAAGGTGAAGAAAAGCAGAATGATTTGAGTGTTCCGGGGAGATCGAATATTAACTAGCTAACTCGATGGAACGTCAAAGCTAGCCAGCTTTGAAGTGCCTGTCTTGACTTCCTCGTACTCCTTCTCCTAGAAAGCGACTTGTAACATCCGTCAAAAACGGATTTACCAAACCCGCTCCGTTTATTAACCGAACAATCAGTTTAAAATTTCGTGGCGTATTTAATGCCCAAATTAATTTTAAACGATACATAATTAATTATTATATTGGAATATATAGTTTGTTTTTGAAAAACTGTCAAAAATAAGAAAATAAAAATAATTTGGCACTGCCGGGTTTCGAACCCGGGTCAGTCAGCCGGTCAACAACAGACTTAACACTCAACTCTCCAACCACTGCGCCACTAGTGTTTCTTGTTAATTATTAGACTCAATTAATTCATAACATGTTTTCCGAATTAAAAAACCGGCGCCCAAATTTCAGTCGTCGGAAATCCCGACTAACTCGCCAATAATTTACGACTTCTTCAGATATAACGTAAACGTTTAAACCTACATTGGTTATAACCGACGCCTGAGTCCGCGACACAAGTTATAACCGCCGTAGGATTTCTAACCGACGAATCAAGTCGGAAATAGGACCAAATTCATCGACGACTTGCCTTATAAATACCCCCTCGAACCTCTGCAAGCTTTTTCGCTCAAAACCGCACCTTTACCCGACGTAAATCCATTCGCCGGAAAACTTCTGTATCTCGTCGGAAAACCGAGCCCTTCACTTCTGAGCCTTATTGAACCCCCTGAGCTTATACCGAAGACACCCACATCCTTTTCAAGCTTTCTGAAGACTCGCTGCTGCAAGACACACGACGCCGGAACCTGTTGCTGTTGCCGGAGTTCTGCCGGAAAAACAGAGGAGTCCAGTCGGTATACCTTACGCCTAATTTATCTTTCTTTTTATTCATATCTCATCTGTAATTAACCTCAAAACACTAAAGAACACGATTAAAACATCGAACCAGTCGGACTTCCAATTCTGGTTAAAATCAATGAAGAAGACGAAGTTTTCTGTAATGTTTAAGTATAATTAAAATCAAGTTATAGACACACAGTCCAGCGGTGGACTGTGTGCACAATAAACACGTAAACGTCTCGAGTTCGAATCTTGTCCCACGCATGCTGCCTTAATAAAAATGTTTTTTTTTTTTTGGTTAACCGAACCGGAGTCACCGCTGTATATGTTAAGTTTATTAATAACCGGAATAATAACCAAGTTAGACACACAGTCCAGTGGTGGACTGTGTGTATGTTTAATCACAGGACACGAGTTCAAGTCCGATCTTCTGCACCGATCCGGACAAATATCTAACTTTTTAAATAAGTCATAAATGAAAATACTTAGTTTGTATTTAAGTATAATAAAAATCAGTTTAGTTAACAAGTTGGACACACAGTCCAGCGGTGGACTGTGTGTTAGCATAAACCACAGGTCCCGGGTTCAGACCTGTGGAGCGCACCGAGTCTTGGATTAAAATCGTTTTTAAAAAAAAATAAGGGGATTTTCTGATTAATCTAATTAATATATAAATATAATTAAAAACAGAAATATTTCGGGTTAGACACGTAGCTCAGTTGGTAGAGCTGCGTGCACGCGTACGGGAGGTCTCGGGTTCGAGCCTCACTCAGCGCACACTTACACACATACGAACCGGTCAAACAGTCAAGGTCAACGATCAACGGTCAAAAAAAGTCAACTTTTTTTTATTATTTTTATTTATTTATTTTAATTAAAAATCAATTAAAAATACTTAAAAATAACATTTTTAAGGTTAGAAAATAGCCTTAAACTCACAAAAATACACCCAACAATCCTACTAAAATGGATTAATAAAATCCGTTTACTTACCGAACCATAATGCTATTTATCTAGGTTAAATTTCACTCGTGGTTAAAACCACTTCGCGTGCATTCAACATCATCAACCGAACGCACCCACTGTGAGTGAATCTTACAACTCCCCCTTTTTAATTACACGTTTTGGGGTGTGTCATGTGTCACCAAATAATTAACTCGTTTATTTAAACTTGTGCCATACCATATCGTGATCTAAACTTAGATTGTTATTATTGTTGTGATTACGTATTTCATTTTGTCAACTTATATGAAATTCATTCATTAAGCCCATCAGTTCCTTGTGGAAGGCGAGTTGAGCAACGCGTGCCTCAAAAACCAATCCATTATTGTCCATGTGTGTATTATTGAGTTTATATTGTTTGTAGTTATGTCTTTCATATTATCATGTTTATGCAATTCATTCATTAGGTCCATCAGTTCCTCGTGAGAGACGAGTTGAGAAACGTGTGCCTCTAAACGATCCATTATTGTTCATGTGTGTATTGTTTAATATTAAATTGATTTATGAATAAGTATACATCTATTTTTACTCATGTGTGGTTGTGCACTTTATTCCATAATCAATTAAATAAACTTGTTCAAATGTTTTCCATAGGATTCACTCGCCAACTTTTTGTTGATCCAAAAACCCTTTTTACACATGATACAGGTGAACAGGATGAAGCAAGGAAAACATAGGAAATGCCTTAGAAGAAAACAAAGAAGCTTAGTTGATGTTTAGGTCATTGATGTAATTATGATTGTAAATTTCCATTAAATTGTATTAATGAATATGAAACGTTAAAATAAATGTCATGAGCTTTGATGATAACCCAATCATGCCCCGATCACCTTTTCCGGTGCGGGTCGGGGTGTGACAGATTGGTATCAGAGCCATGACTATAGGGATATAGGATAGGTTATTAGACCCTTAGAGCCTATACTATAGTCTGCCTAAATTTTAATTGATTAGGTGGTTACATACAAACTTGTGATATTTATTTGTTTCATATTTGTTTATATTTATAATTAAACATATATACTTATATACATATTCATTATACATATATCAATGTTCATATATTCAATTCATTTTCATACTCTCATTATTCAAAGATTTTGTTGTAATTTTCAAATCTCATCAAAGTAAGTTCTGCGACGGGCATGTAGTAACTGGAAGGGTACAAGTACCGGTAGTCGGAACGTCCTGTCTAGGTTGGCATTCGTATAAATCCAATATAACGGACCAGTTTGCCTACCTGGGGATCAACGATGAGAGTACGAAGGACCTATTAGGCCAAAGCATGCCACACCAAACGTCGTTCGAACTAACCCCACTTTAAGGTGTCACCGTGTCTATACCTGGACACATTCCGAATATCACACGTTGTATACATATTTCTCGATTTTCTCCGGGTTTTAGTGTACGCAACCAGGAAACCCATGCGAACCATATGAAAAACCCGGTATTCATGGGGGCCCACATGATTATGAAGGTGAAGTATGGCGGCATGTAGGGCCTAATGGCGAGCAAAGCCCAAGACATCCTATGGATGTAGTAGATTTATTTTTCTATAATTATTTTATGAATGTTCATTCCTAAGTGCGACCCATGAACCCAAAAACATCCAACTCATACTCTTGGCATGTATTCCTTGTAGATGTCTTCTAACCTCGCCCGTAGGAAGATGAGAGCAGGAAAAGCCCGCGAGCGCATGGCTGTCCTAATCGCTCAACAAATGGCTGCCGTAATACCCAACATTGTAATCCAAGTACAACAAGCACTTACCGCTAATCCTGTCAATCAAGAAAATCAAAACGTTATCAACTCTTCCCCAAATACCACTAAATGCACCTACAAGCATTTCAAATCATGCGACCCTCCGAAATACAAAGGGACTGAAGGTGTCACTGCTCTCCTCCATTGGTTTGAAGAGATGGAGAACACTTTCTAAACTGCGATTGCCCCGATGATCGTAAAGTGCGTTATGCTACTTGTCGTTTATATGGAATAGCGCTTACTTGGTGGAATACAGAGAAGGCCAAACGAGGCGTCGACGATGCTATGACTTTAACTTGGAATGAATTGAAAGAAATCATGACCAGACGATTTTGCCCAAGGAGCGAAATCAAGAAATTAGAAGATGAATTTTATTCGTTGAAGCAAAAGGAAGGAGACCACACCACATACAACAAAAGATTCCTCGAGTTACATCAAATGGTTCCCAACATGTTCACTCCCCTTTACCGTTTGATCGAGCACTACATTCGTGGTCTTCCGTCAAAGATTCAAGACCCTGTAATAAGTACCACGCCTGCAACCTTGGAAGCGGCAATGGAGTTAGCAACAGAGCTCACCGAGAACCGAATCCGAAACCAAGACTTCAAGGAGGAGAAGAAGAAGGATAAAGCATCGTCTGAAACCTCCGACTGCACCCAAACCAAATCCCCTTCTCAACCAAATCCTAAGAGAAAAAGAGACGGGCAACTTTTCGCTGCTATCCAACGGAATCAACCAATTTCACACGCCATACCCATCCAAGCTATCCCAATCACCCAAGTGGCACCCAACTCAACCTACCCAAATAAGAAACCATATCTTGGACCTCACCCTCGATGCAACAACTGTTTTTATCACCATCCCCTTACCTTACCTTGTCGACTATGTGCAACTTGTGGACGCTATGGTCATTTGAGCAAGGTTTGCCGCACCTTTCAAAACCAAATCTCTTCCCCTACTCAAAACATGGCCCAAACTTATCAACAACCCCAATACCCCATGTTCCCATATGTTCGAGCTTGTTTCAATTGTGGCGACCCTACCCACTTTAGAAACACGTGCCCTCGATTGGTTAACATTATAAACGCTCAAGCTCAATCAAACCCAGTTAACAAAGTAAACCAAGAAAACCCAACCGCTAGGCCACCAGCAAGAGGAAGAGTCTTCAACATCAACGCCAATCCTGTCGAAGATAATGACGGCCCAAGCGAAGATACCCAACTAGTCCTTTTCACCGAAAATCCAGATTCAACTCCTATCGTTTAGTTTTATGTTTTTCTTTATCACATAGAACCAAACATAACTTAAGGATAAAGCCAATGAAACTTTGACAAGAATATGGTGGATACGCCGCTGGTACTTCCTATATATAAGTATTCTTGTCAAAGGATCAGAAGCATTATCTGGCGGTTATGAGAGGTTCCATGTGTAGACTGTTTGAGTAATTATTGTTTATTATTTCAGTACATGCAATTTCATAGGCCGCCGCTCCCCATTACATTATGAGCGTTGAGCATGTTCCCCATTTCATTATGAGGTTGAACCTGGCGTGCCCACATACGATCGGCTCCGTTTGATTGAGCCTTGATCGCACAGACATTTTCATTTTCAGTACATGCCATACGATCGGCTCCGTTTGATTGAGCCTTGATCGCACAGACATTTTCATTTTCAGTATTTTTGTGTTTGTTGTATTGGTTGTAGAGTCACATAGGACTAATCATAATTCACTGATAAAACCAATGAAAATTTGACGAGAATATGGTGGATACGCCGCTGGTACTTCCTATATATAAGTATTCTTGTCAAAGGATCAGAGGCATTGTCAGACGGTTATGAGAAGTTCTATGTAGGATTTAGTAGTTTCTTGGCAACTAATCATAACTTGTGGATAAAACCAATGAAAATTTGGCAAGAATATGGTGGATACACCGCTGGTACTTCCTATATATAAGTATTCTTGCCAAAGGATCAGAGGCATTATCAGGCGGTTATGAGAAGTTCCATGTAGGATTTAGTATTGTCTTGATTGAAATTTGTGTTACATTTATATCATCTCGCTATTTAAAGAAATTGGATTGTGATCCATTTCTACATAAACTAACCTCTCCATCATAACAAACGAGAGAGGAACTGTCACCATTCAAACATATATGCTATCAGAATGTGGATTCAAATATTAGCTGTTGTGTTTATTTATGTTCTATAGTCATAAGAACCAATCATAACTTACTAATAAAACCAATGAAAATTTGACAAACCCGCTCCGTTTATTAACCGAACAATCAGTTTAAAATTGCGTGGCGTATTTAATGCCCAAATTAATTTTAAACGATACATAATTAATTATTATATTGGAATATATAGTTTGTTTTTGAAAAACTGTCAAAAATAAGAAAATAAAAATAATTTGGCACTGCCGGGTTTCGAACCCGGGTCAGTCAGCCGGTCAACAACAGACTTAACACTCAACTCTCCAACCACTGCGCCACTAGTGTTTCTTGTTAATTATTAGACTCAATTAATTCATAACATGTTTTCCGAATTCAAAAATCGGCGCCCAAATTTCAGTCGTCGGAAATCCCGACTAACTCGCCAATAATTTACGACTTCTTCAGTTATAACGTAAACGTTTAAACCTACATCGGTTATAACCGACGCCTGAGTCCGCGACACAAGTTATAACCGCCGGAAGATTTCTAACCGACGAATCAAGTCGGAAATAGGACCAAATTCATCGACGACTTGCCTTATAAATACCCCCTCGAACCTCTGCAAGCTTTTTCGCTCAAAACCGCACCTTTACCCGACGTAAATCCATTCGCCGGAAAACTTCTGTATCTCGTCGGAAAACCGAGCCCTTCACTTCTGAGCCTTACTGAACCCCCTGAGCCTATACCGAAGACACCCACATCCTTTTCAAGCTTTCTGAAGACTCGCTGCTGCAAGACACACGACGCCGGAACCTGTTGCTGTCGCCGGAGTTCTGCCGGAAAAACAGAGGAGTCCAGTCGGTATACCTTACGCCTAATTTCTCTTTCTTTTTATTCATATCTCATCTGTAATTAACCTCAAAACACTAAAGAACACGATTAAAACATCGAACCAGTCGGACTTCCAATTCTGGTTAAAATCAATGAAGAAGACGAAGTTTTCTGTAATGTTTAAGTATAATTAAAATCAAGTTATATCTCGGGTTAGACACACAGTCCAGCGGTGGACTGTGTGCACAATAAACACGTAAACGTCTCGAGTTCGAATCTTGTTCCACGCATGCTGCCTTAATAAAAATGTTTTTTTTTTGGTTAACCGAACCGGAGTCACCGCTGTATATGTTAAGTTTATTAATAACCGGAATAATAACCAAGTTAGACACACAGTCCAGTGGTGGACTGTGTGTATGTTTAATCATAGGACACGAGTTCGAGTCCGGTCTTCTGCACCGATCCGGACAAATATCTAACTTTTTAAATAAGTCAGAAATGAAAATACTTAGTTTGTATTTAAGTATAATAAAAATCAGTTTAGTTAACAAGTTGGACACACAGTCCAGCGGTGGACTGTGTGTTAGCATAAACCACAGGTCCCGGGTTCGAGACCTGTGGAGCGCACCGAGTCTTGGATTAAAATCGTTTTTAAAAAAAATAAAGGATTTTCTGATTAATCTAATTAATATATAAATATAATTAAAAACAGAAATATTTCAGGTTAGACACGTAGCTCAGTTGGTAGAGCTGCGTGCACGCGTACGGGAGGTCTCGGGTTCGAGCCTCACTCAGCGCACACTTACACACATACGAACCGGTCAAACAGTCAAGGTCAACGGTCAACGGTAAAAAAAAGTCAACTTTTTTTTTATTTATTTATTTTAATTAAAAATCAATTAAAAATACTTAAAAATAATATTTTTAAGGTTAGAAAATAGCCTTAAACTCATAAAAATACACCCAACAATCCTACTAAAATGGATTAATAAAATCCGTTTACTTACCGAACCATAATGCTATTTATCTAGGTTAAATTTCACTCGTGGTTAAAACCACTTCGCGTGCATTCAACATCATCAACCGAACGCACCCACTGTGAGTGAATCTTACAACTCCCCCTTTTTAATTACACGTTTTGGGGTGTGTCATGTGTCACCAAATAATTAAGTCGTTTATTTAAACTTGTGCCATACCATATCGTGATCTAAACTTAGATTGTTATTATTGTTGTGATTACGTATTTCATTTTGTCAACTTATATGAAATTCATTCATTAAGTCCATCAGTTCCTTGTGGAAGGCGAGTTGAGCAACGTGTGCCTCAAAAACCAATCCATTATTGTCCATGTGTGTATTATTGAGTTTATATTGTTTGTAGTTATGTCTTTCATATTATCATGTTTATGCAATTCATTCATTAGGCCCATCAGTTCCTCGTGAGAGACGAGTTGAGCAACGCGTGCCTCTAAACGATCCATTATTGTTCATGTGTGTATTGTTTAATATTAAATTGATTTATGAATAAGTATACATCTATTTTTACTCATGTGTGGTTGTGCACTTTATTCCATAATCAATTAAATAAACTTGTTCAAATGTTTTCCATAGGATTCTCTCGCCAACTTTTTGTTGATCCAAAAACCCTTTTTACACATGATACAGGTGAACAGGATGAAGCAAGGAAAACATAGGAAATGCCTTAGAAGAAAACAAAGAAGCTTAGTTGATGTTTAGGTCATTGATGTAATTATGATTGTAAATTTCCATTAAATTGTATTAATGAATATGAAACGTTAAAATAAATGTCATGAGCTTTGATGATAACCCAATCATGCCCCGATCACCTTTTCCGCTGCGGGTCGGGGTGTGACACGACTTCTTTCATTCCTCGACAGCTAGGTCTTCCAAGTCCTCTCGCCCTTCCAAAAGTGAGAATGGCAGAATCATGAATTAGAGAATTTCGTTCGGAGGTGCTGACCCGCAGCGAGGCAGAGATGACTAAGTGACATATGGAATATGGCGACGACAACAGCATGTCGTAGAAGGAGATAACAAGTGGAGCCAACGACCAACTAAGACTAACGTATCTACAACTACATCCCGGAGCGGCAGTAGCATGATATCACTTTTTTTACAGCCGCCGTAAGGCGCCGAAAAACACCATTTCGAATTTTTTTTGCGACAGTATTTTCTAACATTTTAATTTATGGGTGTGAAAAATATGGGGTCGAAAATCGCATGGGAAGGCCGAGTTCTCTAAGTTCTCACAACTCGTAAGGGTTTCCCTTGATCCTGATCATATATATATATATGTATGTATATATATATATATATATGTATGTATATATATATATATATATATATATGTTTTGCTCCAGGAATAATAATTAAAAAAACATTTTTCTTAAATATGTTAGTGTAAATTACATTTTTCGTCCTTTATGGTTATACCAAATTGCAACGAATGCCCTTTACTTGTTGTTAGTGTTAATGGACATAGGGGCAATGTTTTTAATAAGTAAATGATGATTCTTGTAATTTCAAAAAATTAAAGGCTCCATTGTTGATTGTAATTTGATATAGACATAAAGGCATCCATTGTTGATTGTAATTTGATATACACATAAAGGAAAAAAGTATATCTACCCAATATTTTATTATAATAATTACCTTTGAGCAGATTTTGTTTGCGTGCTTTTTTTTAATTAATGTCTTGATATAAATTTTACTTAAAACCCAGTTGTGTAGAAGTGATTAAATCACAAATATACATTGCATGAAAGTTGCCTCAAGGTATAGATTTTTTAGAAAGTGATATTTTATAAAATTTTAAAAATACCCATGTAAGGTGCTTATTTTTATCCATGTTTATTTTTTTTTTCTTCTTATCTTGACGAAGCGAACATATATCATTTTGTTCCGCGTCACTTGGCCGACCCCAATCAAATAACATCGATATCAGTACCAGTATTATCCGAACTGGTACCGCTATTTTTATTATGGCTTGTGATCAAACATGTCGATAATTCGATATCCCCTTGACCGTATCTCTTTTGGATATATCTAATGTCGGCATCACATAGATATTATAACGAATCAAACCAATACCAACCGAATATCGTTACAATGCGCAAAAGCCACACCCGTTGCAAAGAAAATGTGCATTTGTTCCACTTCCAATGAATATAGTATAAAACACTAAGTGGACGATTTTTGTGAGTCAGCTAATGGATGATCAACGATTTCACATTAAAATTCCACACGATATTATTTGTTCCACTTCCAACTTATTGATATAAAAACACTAAGAAAAGATAAATGATTAAATATTATCAAGATGTATTAAATAATAAACAAAAACACCATAACAAGATCCTATTTAGACATGGTGTTAGAGGTCCACTTCCTTTCAAAAATGACAAAGTTAAACTTGTCTTTTCATTTCGTTGCAGTGTTGTATATGTTCATGGTTGCACGTTTCTGTTTCGCTGACACTAGTAGGTCTCCCGGTTCACGACAGAAAGTTGAAGAGGTTACAAAGCATTTAAACAAACATCCGGTTAAGGCCATCAAGGTGTATCTTCCTTCTTTCCTTTCTTAATTTCACCATTCTTGTTGTGTTGTGTTAGTTTACTCATTTGTGTATGCCTTTCATCATAAATAGAGCCCTGATGGTGATATAATAGACTGTGTGCATATTTCTCATCAACCGGCTTTTGATCACCCCTTACTCAAAAATCACACCATTAAGGTATGTTTCTTATTCTAAATGTGTATTTATATGCGTGTTGATTTATAGAATAATAATTTATGATGGATGATTGTAGATGAAGCCAAATTATCATCCAAACTGGTTAAAGGTAAATGACAACAAAATGTCATCCGAAGCTTCATCATCCCTTACTCAATTGTGGCATTCAAAAGGAAAATGCCCAAAAGGGACTATCCCCATTATAAGAACAAAGAAAGAAGATATACTTAATTCCGTCAAAATTCATAGGAAGAAGAACTTTCCTAAGCAACAGGTTAGCCGTTTTAGCATCGTATCGGTTCCATGACTTGGTTTCGTGATTTTCTAGGTCTTGGTAACATAATGTTAATTGGAGTTCTTTTGAGCATGCAAGTGCATATACCAATGGGCAACTGTACGGAACAAAAGCATCGCTGAATATTTGGAACCCAAAGATTCAAAAATCTAATGAATACAGTTAGGGTCAAATTTGGATAGTAGGAGGTTCTTTTGATGCAGATCTCAATACCATTGAAGTTGGTTGGCATGTGAGTTCCTCTTTATTCAAATTCTTGTATCAAATAAACATAACACATAATCAACTTTACGAGGATGTATGGAGATAACAACGAACGAAACATGTTCTCTTAAGGGCATAAATTTTTTAAAACCAGACTAGCAAGAAATTCTCTGGAAATAAGTGCAATTACAAATATATCAGAGGGTTTTGTAACCACTCGATCCAGTTCTGATTAACTTTATCATCCTATTAACAACCTACAAGAAAGAGTAAAGCAATGTCTTTAAAAAGCGTGCTTTTCCTTTGTTAGCCGAAACAATGTCTCATTTAACTAATAAACGAAATATATATTTGAAACAGGTGTATCCAGGGTTGTATGGAGATAACAACACCAGGTTTTTCATCCACTGGACTGTAAGTTTGATCTATACTTGTATATTGTTTTAATTATTATTAGATATAATTGACTTGTGTATTGAAATTCTTTTATAATTTTACTATAATTTGGACAGAGTGACGGATATAAAAAAACAGGATGTTACAATCTAAAGTGCTCCGGGTTTATTCAAACCGACAACCGAATTGCAATAGGGGGCAGCTTACCTGTTATGACAGAATTTGGAGGGGTTCAATATGAATTCACCCTGAGCATCTGGAAAGTATATCTTCAAACTCCATATTATCTATCTCGAATAATTTCTAGTAACATCATCATGGATGTTCTAGGCGTATAAAAATCTATATATAAATGCCAGTTATATACAAAAATAATATATTATATGCTCTAGTATAAAGAAAATCACAATAATAAAATTTCATATACATACAAATTTTATATTTTAGCTATATACATGAATATTAAACTAGTTTTTGCTTCTATAAATCTACAATTAACTCATATTTTTTCTTTATACATGTTTAGAATTCATAAAATAATAAGTTAAGCATGATTAGAAAGAATAGTCTTAACATAATAATTAGTATCGTTTTACAACTATTGAAGCTTCCTAAAATGTTTAATATGTTCCGTGTGTACCGCTATATATTGAGGAATAATGGACAAGTTGTATTAGCAGCAAATATGATTTTTATTTTATTTTTTATGCATGTTACAGGACCTACAGAGTGGAGACTGGTGGCTACGATGGGGGAGTGAGCTAGTTATAGGATATTGGCCATCCTCATTGTTTTCATACTTAAGTGAGAATGCGTGGATGATACAATGGGGTGGAGAAGAGGTGAACTTTGGCTCACACGGGCATCATACAACTACTCAAATGGGCAGTGGGCAGTTCCCTAAACAAGGGTTTCGTAGAGCTAGTTATATAAGACATATTGAAATACTCGACGAATCCAGCAATTCAAGGACCGCTAAAGATCTCAATACCATCGCTGATCAAAACAGTTGCTATGATATTTCGACGAACATTGATGATGACTTCTTATACTATGGTGGACCTGGTCGAAACAAAAATTGCCTGTAAAATGATTGAAATATTATATTCCATGTACTTTACTAGGGCAACCACTTTGGACCTCTCAAAATAAAAAGTACTCGTGAAAAGATTATAACATCCCAAGCATTAAGTTCAATATACATGGAATAAGATATCTCACCTAATATGCCTATAAAATTCTTTGTTTTAGAGGTGTTAGCATATTAAGTTCATTTTGATAACTTGAAATTTGAACTAAATAGATTGTAATAAATTATTGATTTAGATGTGTAAATAAAAATTCTTGTGACTAAAGTCCAACTAAATAGACTTTTAGGGTCATTTGTAAACACCCTCAAACTTAACTTAAAACCTCGAAATCGGATTAGTAGCCACGTACAATGAAAAGATAAGCTCAATGCAACTCAAAATGAGTAAGTGAGTGTGAGCGAGTTAGGGAAAGAAAAATCAAATCGAGTGAAATTGGAGGCTCAAATTTGTTTCCAAACTATCTTCTAACATCTTGAAGTGATTAATGCCACTCCAAATCTATTTGAATGTCAACATAGTTGGGATACAAGCTAACAATTAGAAGGCTGAAAGGACAAAGTTGAGTAAATAATACTCCCAAATAAAAAAAATATACATGTTAACGTCCATTTAAAAGATAATCATGATTTAAACTATTGTGTTGGTATTTTACTATATAAAATGTGTAAATTAGAATGTGTTTTTGACTTAATATTATTCATATACGCTTATCCTTGTGAGAATTTTGCATGTTTCAAAGTGATAGGCTAAATCAGTGTTGAGTTATGAAAATTTTAATAAAATAAAGTGGAGTTGATAGTTAAAGAACATTTTCAAAATCTAAGTAACTTTAAAGTGAGTATTGAAGACATTTTCTCTAATTTGAGATCAGTGAGTCGCAACTCGCAAGTGTGTATTAAGTAAAAATAAAAAATAAAACCCTTCGAATCATAGCTCTTCGAACTTTAGTAGGTTTGAAATAAATATTGAAGACTCTCATCTTCAATTAGGGGACCCGTCATCTTCAATTAGGGGACCCGGGGTGGGGATTTTTGAACACGTGATGGGTGATGAATAACGCGTGGAACATACAAATTGCCACCGCCACTCGGTTGTTTCACGCGTGAAGTTTCATAACGCGTGATATGTATCACGTGTGAAGAATGGTTTATTGTGAGGGGATGTAGGGGTTTATTGTTGGCTGTTGTGAGTGATGACCATTTCCACTAAAAATGGTTGTGAATGATGGAATAATGGTTGATGACATGGTAGAACTTGATTGGAAGTTGTGAATGAGTGATGAGTAATGGGTGATGACCACCCCTACCCCCCTTAAAGGTTAATGAGCCTCAATTGCATACTTAAGGTTATAACCTTTCAAATTTGAGGTCTTTGAACTTCATACGCTTTAAATTGAGTTTTAAACAAGCTAACTCAAATGTAATGGCTATATGAAACATTGTATATGTGAATGAATAGAGAAAAAATGTGTTTTGAGTTAGATAAATGTTGGGAATAATTGTGACAAAAACTTGGCTCCCCCATGAAGAGTGTACATGTAAACCCAACTTGTGTATGCACACCACACGTCGTGTCTTGAATTCCACCTGATCTACATTGTTCATACATCAAAATAGGTGAACTGATTGAGTCCGGAAAGGGCCGAACCCTTTTCAAGAAAATCAATGAATTTTAAAGTTAAATTGAACCTCGAAAACAATAAATGTGAACTCGGGGACCGCTTATCTATCGTCTACCTGACCTTATTCCACCCGACATGTTTGCTGCCTGTAGTTTTATATGTTTTTTTTTTCTACAACAAGTAGTTCGGTATACTTGCTACAATGATATAAGTATGTTTTGAGTTGTATTAGTGAGAGGTATCGCATGATACCAGTAACTTTAAGGTATGGGTTGACCCGTTGAGCATGTTTGAAGGTTTATATGTTAATATGTTATATACTTTAGGCACCAGTTTTTTTTTTCGCTGATCTTTAGGATTATACACATTTCACTTGTTTAAAAAGCATCATTAATCTGCTAAATTCTCCTTTATGTGAGTATTCATTTAGCTCCACATTTTGGATTCTGACGTATGTTTCCTATCCAACTTTCTAAAAACTAGAAGATTTCACAAAATATGTTCATACTTGTTCCACTTTCAACGAATAGTAAAAAACACTAAATGGAGGATAACGGTTTATTAAATGATTTCATATAAGCATGTTTCTGAATAAAATATGACCGCGTCTATTTAAGTTCCGACGAATGGTAATAAAGGAAAAAAAACACTAAATAGAGGATTTGTGTTCTCAAGGGGCATTCTGATGGTTTACGTTATAATCAAAAAGTTGGATGTTCAAATCTTGCATAATAAAAGTTGTGATAGTATTCATCTAAAAATATAGAAATAGTAGGATTTGTGTAGGGGTGAGCTAGTGGATTAATTTCAAGAGTTCACATAACCATATATGCTGATAAAGAAAAATTTGTATTTGCTCCACTTCCAATAAATGGTGATTCACATAACAATAATTGCAAATAGAATATATGTATTTATTCCACTTTCAAATTTCGATGAATTATAGAAAACTCTAGGCGGATGATTTTAGTGGGTGATCAGTGATGAGCTAATGGGTTTAAATCATTGATTTACATAAAATGTGTATTTGTTCCACTTTCAATGAATAGTAAAAAAAACACTAAGAGGATTTTGGTGGATGAACTAATGGGTATTGGGTAAAATCAACAAATTCACGTTATCGTATCTACAGTAAATATAACTAGTTGAGTACCTGTCCGTAGACCGGGTACCTTAACGGCATAATGACATAAATACCCATAGAACATAATAAACAAATAACCAAACATTAAAATCAACAAAACAAAAGAGCATACTTAATGGAACTTAATATTTGGTGAAGCAAGAGTCTTGGTGTATATTGCTCCTTGTAAACTAAACTGAACCTTAAATTTCTATATAACATCTTATATAGAGCTACCTGTCTGAATTTTAATGAAAATAGTTAACATTTTTGAGTAATCACAGTTTCAGTATTTGTAATTGTCTACTTAAAACGTTTATCAGTTTAATGCCTAGGAAACTACGTATACTCATTTTCAAAAGATATTTTAGAATTACACCAACTTTGGATGTAACTATACAAACCTCTTCAAGTTGTAATAGCTTATCAAAAATCATTTTTCATCCCATTGCCCAACCATCCCCACTGCTTGTAACACCATATGCAGAGATAGTCCCTGATACTGGAATAGGTCGTGGGGATTTATGGGAGTTCATGCAGAAATAGTTAGATAATTAATAACAAAGTAAGATTAAAAGACTACTACATTTCATAACCATCTCTTAATTTACAACTATGTTACCATTTTTATCTTCTATAGTAAATAATGCAAACCTAAGCTATTTCACCCAGAAGTTACCTGAAACGCACATGCCACTAAATTTTGACTCAAACCGGTTTGACCCGCGTATCTAACTTTTATCGAATCAAAATCACTCATTTTGACATAACCTATTTTCCAGTTACAAAAGCAAGTATGTAGCAATATCCAGCTTAGCGTGTATAGGTTAGTCGGATAGGTCCAACATCTTGACAAGATTATTCAATCTAGTCGTGTACAGGCATGAACCCCTAATTAAAAGTAGGTGAACTTGTTACTGAAATGGGTCATCCCACCTAGTTTTCTATGTCCAATAAAGGAGCATACCCAAGTAGTGAAACTCACATGCGACATGCCCACTAGGTTGACGGGCCAAAGCAAGAAGATAGCAATATCCAGACTGCATGTTAAAAAGTATTAAAGATGGGTAAATCAAGAAGCACATGACGAGTATAACAATCCTGAAAATATAATTGAATAATATTAAAACCTTGATAACAAATTAACACTAATTACAAGGAAATGGTTTGAGATGAAGCACAAATCGCTGTCATTTTCTGTTGTCCTTAAAACCCCTATCCAAGATAAGCATCAATGAAATTTTGCATATAGTTCAATCGATTCAATAAATATCCTAAGTTGTTTGTTACCTTTAAATTCATATTTGTGATATTTTTCATATTTTTCTTCATTTTCTCTTACTTTCTTTACTACCTGGTTCGCGTGAAAGATCATCAACCCATTCATGAACTCCATCTTTGAATTTTTCTTGAGACCTTGCCCGTAACATCCTGGGACTTGTAGTTATTATGCTTCTTTTTTTCTGGGTCGCCCACGCTTACATTAACCTGGGTGTTTAACTTAATTCCTTGGTTTCATTTTCTGGATCATCCACGCTTACATAAAGCAGTACACGGCATCATAAGCATATACATTCATAAATCATAAATATTGATAAAAATGTGATTTGAAATGAGTTTGATAGTTTACCTCGATTAAAAACAGAAGCAGATCTTAGGATGCAGCAATTCGGAGTAAGAAAAAATCGATATGATGATGATAGAGAAGCCGTTCTTTTCGCATCACCTGCGCCACGAAATCATTTTTGTATCAGAAACTTGTTTCACCTAATTCATTAAAAAACTTGTTTCACATCATTCATTTTTGCATTGGAAACCTGTTTCGCATAACTCATAACGGCTGAAAACATTGACATAACAGATCACTGGTAAAAGAATTACTGCAAGTATTGTTTCAGGGGAGTCTAATGGCATTACCGTCTGATTCAGCCAAGTCTAGATGCGCCGTGAATGTTACCGGTCTCCAGCGGTGGAAAGACCAAGATCAAGCTTTGAAGTTTCTCACTTAATTGACATATTTTGTACTCATCTGTTCACGTTTCTCCATCAAAACACTCAAAAGTTAAAGAGCCCACAACTGAATCATAATTCACACACAATAAAGAGTTAAGAAACAAATATTCCGGCCAAATATAATGTAGCAAGCAAGCAAATCTCAAACACTCAAAAGTTTTAGAATTAGAATGCTACCTTCCTCTTTCTTCGGTCTATACCAGTTAATGTGTGTCCTCCAATGGCAGATCAGGCTGCTGTTGTGAAAAAAAACATTACTTGGTTATAATAGTGTTTTCATGTGGAGGTAGATATAACAACCAATTATTAATGCTTCATGATATCCACATCGCATCCACGTGAAAAAGCTCACACACACCTCTTCCTGTTTTCCCAAATACACTAATACTATGAGCCTCGTCCAAATAGTCGAATGCTGCAGAAAATAAAGTTAACAAATCACTACAAACGATAGGGAAAAAATGACGAATAAATTTGAATGTGACCGACTATATCATAAAGTTAAAGAGTTCCAAACAACACAGTTATAACAATTACCAACTCATTGATAGTTCAGATATCTTGACAGTAGATTCTTGGTCTCCAATAGGTGTAAGGGCTAAATCGTCATTTGCACCAAGTTTATCTTCATTAGAAGGAACACCATCAAGCCGCCGATTGAAGAGACACCCTGGGCTTAAAAGATCTCCAATGATATCACCAGCATGAGCATCATCCTGAGCATGGGGTTAAGAATTAAAAGCACTCCCATTGGACTGCATTTTAATTATTGGTAAACAACCTTTTGATAATGTAAATATATAATATATATACTCCCATTGGACTGCATTTTAATTATTGGTAAACAACCATCAGATATCTTGACAGATGATTATGAACGACGACCACTTTGTAACGATTCCATCGGACCTCCGTCAGTGCGCTAGACTTCAGATATATGATTAATGGATAATTGATATCAATGAACTCAAAAATCAAAACCCTAGATATGCAAATCAATATAAATCTGATCAACAAAAACTCGCTGATTTTGGGTAAATCCTATAACTATGATGAATACACAAGCAAAGCGTATAAATCCATTAAAAAACCCTTTGATTCAATGAAAATTAAAATGTACCTTGAGAGAGAGGCTGATACTACGGAGAGATACAATGAAGATTGGTGGCTGGAGAGTGGAAAGATGCGAGAAGAGGGTATTTGTTTACCGAAATATGGGAGGTTACCAGAGAATAATGTGGGTTGGAGGAGAACGTGGAATTTAGGGGAGTGGTGGCGACGTGGGGAAGAGAGAACGGGAATTTAGGGGGAAAGCTAGAACTGTCGCTAACTGCGGGTTCATGGGAGAGAGAGTGTGGAACTGCCATGAACTGCTGCTTCTAGAAGGATTTTAGGCAATTTCAAAATGGCTGCGATCAAAAGTTTAGAACTTTATACGGCTGAGATCTTCTAAAAAGTCAGTAACCATTAATATATAATTTGTATTTGTTTCACTTCAAACAAAATGTTAAAAAAACACTAAATTTGATCCACTTCAGAGATTTAATTCCTCAACCATATGAACAAATAAAATATATATATATTCATATTTGTTCCATCCGAACTACCTGTTAGAAGAAAAAAAAACACTAAAATGAAAACTAAGATGCACTAGTGGTTTCATGGTTATTCGTATGTGTTCCATTGTAAATGTAATTTTTTTTCTGCCAAAGAAGCTGGTCTATAAATAAATATAAACAAAATATGTCAAATATAGAATGGAAAACACCATAACGAGATCCTATTTAAACATGATAAATTTGAAATGAGCTTGCACTTCCATTCTCACTTCCTTTCTAAAATGACAAAGTTAAACTTGTCTTTTCGTTTCGTTGTATGTGTTCGTGGTTGCGCGTTTCTGTTACGCTGACACTAGAAGGTCTCCAGGTTCACGACAGAAAGTTGAAGAGGTTACAAAACATTTAAACAAACATCCGGTTAAATCCATCAAGGCATATCTTCCTTCTTTCCTTTCTTTATTTCACCATTCTTCTTGTCTTGTGTTGGTTAACTCATTTATGTTTGTATAACTTTCATTATAAATAGAACCCTGATGGTGATATAATTGATTGTGTCCATATCTCTCATCAACCGGCTTTTGGCCACCCGTTACTCAAAAATCACACCATTAAGGTCTGTTTATTATTCTATATATGCATTTATACACGTGTTGATTTAAAGATTAATAATTTATGACGGATGACCGTAGATGAAGCCAAATTATTATCCAAACTGGATAAACGTAGATGACAACAAAATGTCATCCGAAGCTTCATCATCCCTCACTCAATTGTGGCGTTCAAGCGGAAAATGCCCAAAAGGGACTATCCCCATTAGAAGAACAAAGAAAGAAGATGTACTCAATTCTGTCAAAATCTATAGGAAGAAGAACTTTCCTAAGCAACAGGTTAGCCTTTTTAGCGTCGTATCGATTCCATGACTTGTTTTCATGATTTTCTAGATCTTGGTAACATAATTTTAATTGGAGTTCTGTTTAGCATGCAAGTGCATATACTAATGGGCAATTGTATGGAACAAAAGCAATACTGAATGCTTGGAACCCAAAGGTTGAAAGGTCTAATGAATATAGTTCGTCTCAAATCTGGATAGTAGGAGGTTATTTTGATTCGGATCTCAATATCATTGAAGCTGGTTGGCATGTGAATTCTTCTTCCTTTAAATTCTTGTATCAAATAAACAAAACACATAATCAATTTTACACGGATGTATGGAGATAACAACAAACACAACATGTTTTTTAAATGCGAAATTTATAAAAACGACTAGCAAGAAACTAGCCGAAGATAAGTGCAATTACAAATAGATTAGAGGGCTTTGTAACCACTCGATTTAGAGTAACTATTTTCCTCCTATTAAGAACCCCAAAGAAAGAGTAAAAAACATTTTCTTCAAAAATCTTGCTCTTCCCTTGATTGTTAGGCCGAAACAATGTCTCATTCCTCACCAACGAACGGAATATGTATTTGAAACAGGTGTATCCAGGGTTGTATGGAGATAACAACACCAGGTTATTCATCCACTGGACTGTAAGTTTGACGTAAATTTGTATATAATGGTTGTTTTAATTATTAGAATATTATATAAATAACTCGCAGGTATATTGAATTTTTTTATGATTTTTGTTATATTTTGAACAGAGTGATGGATATAAAAAAACAGGATGTTACAATCTTAAGTGTTCCGGGTTTATTCAAACCACCATCAATATTGCAATTGGGGCCAGCTTTCCTACTTCACAAATCGATGGTGTTCAATATGGATTAATCACAACTATCTGGAAAGTATACCTTCAAATTCCAAATTATTCATCTGAAATAATCTTGAGTTAAATCAAATTTAAAACTTAATATCTTTTTTAAAGTCATTAACCTTGCCTTTTATTTTATGCCCACTCAAACAATAACCCATTTTTAACCTTCCTTTTTATTTTCTGCCCACTCAAACAATAACCCATTTATCATTTAACCCACTTACCCAACCAATTATTGTCCTATTATTTAACTTTTTTTTAATATATAAGTTTTAGTTTTAAGAGTCCAAGATTTATACTCGTAAACAGCCATCAAATTCTCATGGATGGCCATGGTTCTAAAAGCATAAAAAATCAGTATAAATGCCAATTTTATACCAAAATTATTTAGTATATGCTCTAAAATAGAATCACAGTAAGAAAAATTCATATCAATACAAATTTTATATTTACGCTGTATGGCTACATGCATTTGAAGGTAGTTTTTGCCTTTACGAATCTATAATTAATTGTAAAATATGTTAAGTGCCCGTATATCATCAAAAATTTGTTAAAACATAACTCTTATCTTCTCTGTATACATTCTAATATTCATTTTTTTAATAAGTTAAGCATGCATGATTACAAAAATTAATCTTGATGTAATTAGTTAATTAGAGTTCTACAACCATTTTTAATGCTCCATGTGTACAACTATTGAGGTGTAATGTACAAGTTGTGTTAGCAGAAAATATGAATTATTTATTAACTTTTATATTACAGTATTTTATAGGACCTAGGGAGTGGAGACTGGTGGCTACAATGGGGAATGGACAATTTATAGGATATTGGCCATCCTCATTGTTTTCATACTTAAGTGAGAATGCGTGGATGATACAATGGGGTGGAGAAGTGGTGAACTTAGGCTCACACGGGCGTCATACAACTACCCAAATGGGAAGTGGTCGCTTTCCTAAACAAGGGTTTCGTAAAGCTAGTTATATAAGGCTTATTGAAATACTTGATGAATTCAAAATTTCAAGGGTTCCTAAAGATCTCAATACCATCGCTGATCAAAACAGTTGCTATGATATTTCGACAAACTTTAGCGAAGATATGGGTAGTCACATATACTATGGTGGTCCTGGTCGTAACAAAAACTGCCCGTAACATCGCTAGTTTCAACATAATGTATCTGAAATATTAAATGTTATATTCCATGTATTTTATTGAGGCAACCACTTTTACTTTGGTGGACCTGTCGAAACAAAACTTACTCGTGAAAAGATTATAACATCCCAAACTTTTTAAGTGTAGATATTTGGATCCACGGAACGAAAAATCAATTCCATGTGAAACTGGAGGCTCAATTTTGTTTCCAAAGTTTCTTCTAACATCTTGAAGTGATTAACATCATTAGCATAACACCAGCTTTGACCCAGCAGCTTTATAACACCCCACATCGCCCAGCAGCAAGTATTTATAAAAGCCCAAGTTGCGCAAGTCCAAACCTCATTAAAAAGACCAGAAAACCAAAAACAATTATAAGTCCATTAATATTTTATAAGTATTATAATTATAATAAATAAACGTATAAATGTTGGATAGTATACAACTGACCTGATTAATGTCCATAATTTTAACATCCCCCCCCCCCCCCCCCCAGTTGTATAGCCAAATAGATCATACATTCCCAAAAGAACGCAAATTACTTCATATTGGTTAATGAGCAAACCTTTTTATAAAAATGTCAGCTAATTGATCTTTTGAACTAACCCCAACAGCTTTTATACACCCCTTAGAAGTCTGATCTCTAAGAAAAAAGTGATCAAGCTCAAAGTGCTTTGTTCTGTCATGAAAAAACGGATTGGCTGCAATGGGAATGGCAACCGTATTTTCACAACACAATGAAACACGGGTTTGATGAAGGTCTCCAATACACAAAGGCACAAGTGGGTTGGAAGTTAAGAGAATGGAAGATAGCAAGATTGGAAGTTTAAACATGAAGTTATAGAAACTTGGATGAAGGTACAAGAGGTTAGAACGCAAGAAAAACAAAGAAAACAACAATTTCCAGCAGTTGCCCAGAGTATGCTACACCCTTGGAGTAGCCTACGCTGACCTTAGTCACTTTTAACAAATTACACCAGAGTAGGCTACGCTGGTAGCATAGCCTCGCCAGTTGACTTACGGGAAATCTTTAAAACACCCAAAATTAGGATTTTAGCCACCATTTTTCATTCTAATCAAGAGGAGGCGATTTTAAAGTTTAGGAACAAGTTTCAAAGGTTTTTCACCATTCTCTTCCATCCAGTTGATTCCCAATCATCCAACCTGCAATTATGTATTAAGATTGAAGATCAATTTAGCATCATAAGCAGCTAATCTTTTTGTGGTTTCCTTCGGGTGAAGGATTCTTGTAAGTAGACAACTAAACTTGGTTTTTCTTGTATTTGGATATGAAATCCAAGCATTCAATGGTTGTCACTTAATGATTTGTTTTGATTGATTGTAAATGATTATATTTACTTGAAACCTTATTCTTACCTTCAGTTCCCAAGAGTTATAATAATTGGGATATATTGGATAAGTGGACAAGGGTTTAGTTTGGTAAATTATAGTTTATAATTAAGCGATAAACCTTTAATTACTATGCAATCCGAGTAAATTGTTCTTATTATCACAATCTATTAATCAACTTGGTAATCATGTCCATGTGAATTAGTTTTCGCCCACTTTCTATATTTCTATAGTTAGAAAGTAAACGCGCGAACAATTAATTAAATCGTGGTCATTTATATCAGCAATTTTTGTGTTTCTCGGGTTACAAACTCAGTTTTAGTGATACATGGATTCGATTTTACACGAAAAAATTCATTTCGAGTTTTATACAGTTTTCGCACACTTTCTATATTTAGAAAGTCAAGCGCGCGAACAATTAATTAAATCAAATATCTAGTCGTTTATGTCAGCATTTCTTTGTATTTCTCAAGTTCCAAACTCAGTTTTATTGATAAAGGGATTCGATTTTGCCCGAAAAACTTATTTCGAGTATCGTCAGTTTTCGCCCACTTTCCCACTTTCTATATTTAGAAAGTAAACGCGCGAACAATTAATTAAATCAAATATATGGTAGTTTATGTCAGTATTTTTTGTATTTCTCAGGTTACAAACTCAGTTTTATTGATACAGGGATTCGATTTTACACGAAAAAATTCATTACGAGTTTTGTCAGTTTTCACACACTTTCTATATTTAGAAAGTAAACGCGCGAACAATTGATTAAATCAAATATCTGGTCGTTTATGTCAGCATTTTTTGTATTTCTCAAGTTCTAAACTCAGTTTTATTGATACAGGGATTCGATTTTGCACGAAAAAACTTATTTAGAGTTTCGTCAGTTTTCGCCCACTTTACCACTTTCTATATTTAGAAAGTAAACCCGCGAACAATTAATTAAATCAAATATATGGTCGTTTATGTCAGCAATTTTTGTATTTCCCAGTTTACAAACTCAGTTTTAGTGATACAGGGATTCGATTTTAAACGAAAAATTCATTTCGAGTTTCGTCAATTTTCGCACACTTTCTATATTTAGAAAGTAAACGTGCGAACAATTAATTAAATCAAATACTGGTCGTTTATGTCAGCAATTTTTGTATTTCTCAGATTTCAAACTCAGTTTTATTGATACAGGAATCGATTTTACACGAAATAATTCATTTCGAGTTTCGTCAGTTTTCGCCCACTTTCCCACTTTTTATATTTAGAAAGTAAACGCACGAACAACAAATTAAATCAAATATCTCGTCCTCTATGTCAGCAATTTTTGTATTTCTCAGGTTCCAAACTCAGTTTTATTGATACAGGGATTCGATTTTGCACGAAAAAATTTATTTCAAGTTTCATCAGTTTTCGCCTACTTTCTATATTTCTATATTTAGAAAGTAAACGCGCGAACAATTAATTGAATCAAATATATGTTCGTTTATGTCAGCAATTTTTTATTTCTCGTGTTCCAAACTTAATTTTATTGATACAGGGATTCGATTTTGCACGCATTTCGAGTTTCGTCAGTTTTCGCCTACTTTCCAATATAGAAAGTAAACGCGCGAACAATGAATTAAATCAAATATCTGGTGGTTTATGTCAGCAATATTTGTATTTCTAAGGTTCCAAACTCAGTTTTTTTGATACAGGGATTCGATTTTACACGAAAAAAATCATTTCGATTAATTTTCGCACACTTTCTATATTTAGAAAATAAATGCGTGAACAATTAATTAAATCAAATATCTGGTCGTTTATGTCAGCATTTTTTTTGTATTTCTCAAGTTCCAAACCAGTTTTATTGATAAAGAGATTCGATTTTGCCCTAAAAAACTTATTTCGAGTATCGTCAGTTTTCGCCCACTTTCCCACTTTCTATATTTAGAAAGTAAACGCGCGAAAAATTAATTAAATCAAATATATTGTGGTTTATGTCAGCATTTTTTGTATTTCTCAGGTTACAAACTCAGTTTTATTGATACAGGGATACCGGAATCGATTTTACACGAAATAATTCATTTCGAGTTTCGTTAATTTTCCCACTTTCTATATTTAGAAAGTAAACGCGCGAACAATTAATTAAATCAAATATATGGTCAGTTTATGTCAGCAATTTTTGTATATCTCATAGTTCCAAACTCGTTTTATTGATACAGGGATTCGACTTTACACGAAAAAAATTATTTCGAGTTTCGTCAATTTTCATCCACTTTCTATATTTAGAAAGTAAACGCACGAACAAATTAATTAAATCAAATATCTGGTAGTTTATGTCAGCAATTTTTGTATTTCTTAAGTTCCAAACTCAGTTTTATTGATAAAGGATTCGATCATTTAACAAAAAAACTTATTTCGAGTATCGTCATTTTTCACCCACTTTCCCACTTTCTATATTTAGAAAGTAAACGCGCGAAATTAATTAATCAAATACAGTCGTTTATGTCACAATTTTTGTATTTCTCAGTTCAAACTATTTTATGATACAGTAATCGATTTTACACGAAATATTCATTCGAGTTTCGTCATTTTCGCCACTTCTATATTTAAAGTAAACGCGCGAACAATTATTAAATCATATATATGGTCGTTATGTCAGCAATTTGTATTTCTCAGTTCCAAACTCAGTTTTATTAATATAAGGATTCGATTTTACACGAAAAAATTCATTTCGAGTTTCGTCAATTTTCACCCACTTTCTATATTTAGAAAGTAAACGCACGAACAATTAACTAAATCAAATATCTGGTTGTTTATGTGAGCATTTTTGTATTTCTCAGGTTACAAACTCAGTTTTATTGATACAAAGATTCGATTTTGCACGAAATTTTTTTTTTCGAGTTTCGCCATTTTTCGCCCACTTTCTATATTTCTATATTTAGAAAGTAAACGCGCGAACAATTAATTAAATCAAATATCTGGTTATTTATGTCAGCAATTTTTGTATTTCTAAGGTTACAAACTCAGTTTTAGTGATACAGGGATTCGATTTTAAACGAAAAAATTCATTTCGAGTTTCGTCAATTTTCACATACTTTCTATATTTAGAAAGTAAACACACGAACAATTAATTAAATCAAATATCTTGTCGTTTATTTCAGCATTTTTTGTATTTATCAAGTTCCAAACTCAGTTTTATTTATATAGGGATTCGACTTTGAACGAAAAAACTTATTTCGAGTATCGTCAGTTTTCGCCCACTTTCCCACTTTCTATATTTAGAAAGTAAACGCGCGAACAATTAGTTAAATCAAATATTTGGTGGTTTATGTCAGCATTTTTAGTATTTCTCTGGTTACAAACTTAATTTTATTGATATAGGGATTCGACTTTGAACGAAAAAACTGATTTCTAGTTTCGTCAGTTTTCGCCCACTTTCCCACTTTCTATATTTAGAAATAAACGCGTGAATAACTAATTAAATCAAATATCTCATCCTTTATGTCAGCAATTTTTGTATTTCTCAGGTTCCAAACTCAGTTTTATTGATACAGTGATTCGATTTTGCACGAAAAAATTTATTACGAGTTTCGTGAGTTTTCGCCCACTTTCTATATTTCTATATTTAGAAAGTAAACACGCGAACAATTAATTGAATCAAATATATGTCGTTTATGTCAGCAATTTTTGTATTTCTCAGGTTCCAAACTCAGTTTTATTGATACAGGGATTCGATTTTGCACGGAAAAATTCATTTCGAGTTTCATCAGTTTTCGCCCACTTTCCAATATTGAAAATAAATGCACGAACAATGAAGTAAATCAAATATCTGGTCGTTTACAAACTCAGTTTTATTAATACAGGGATTCGATTTTACACGAAAAAATCATTTCGAATTTGGTCAATTTTCGCACAATTTCTATATTTAGAAAGTAAACGCGCGAACAAATTAATTAAATCAAATATTTGGTCGTTTATGTCAACATTTTTTGTATTTCTCAAGTTACAACTCATTTTTATTGATACAGGGATTTGACTTTGAACGAAAAACTTATTTCGAGTATCGTTATTTTTCGCTCACTTTCCCACTTTCTATATTTAAAAAGTAAACGCGCGAACAATTAATTAAATCAAATATCTGGTCGTTTAGTCAGCAATTTTTGTATTTCTATGGTTACAAACTCAGTTTTATTTATAAAGGAATTCGATTTTACATGAAAAATTTATTTCGAGTTTCGTCAATTTTCACGCACTTTCTATATTTAGAAAGTAAACACGCGAACAATTAAATAAATCAAATATCTGGTCGGTTATGTCTGCATTTTTTCTATTTCTCAAGGTCCAAACTCAGTTTTATTGATACCGAGATTCGATTTTGCACGAAAAAGACTTATTTCGAGTTTGGTCAGTTTTCGCCCATTTTCCCACTTTTATATTCAGAAAGTAAACGTGCGAACAATTAATTAAATCAAATATATGGTCGTTTATGTCAGAAAATTTTGTATTTCTCCGGTTCCAAACTCAGTTTTATTGATACAGAGATTCGATTTTACACGAAAAAATTCATTTCGAGTTTGGTCAATATTCGCGCACTTTCAATATTTAGATAGTAAACGAGCGAACAATTAATTAAATCAAATATCTGGTCGTATATGTCAGCAATTTTTGTATTTCTCAGGTTCAAAACTCACTTTTATTGATACAGGGATTCGATTTTGCATGAAAAAATGTATTTTGAGTTCGTTAGTTTCGCCCACTTTCTATATTTCTATATTTAGAAAGTAAACGCGCGAACAAGTAATTAAATCAAATATTTGGTCGTTTATGTCAGCAATTTTTGTATTTTTAGGTTCTAAACTCAGTTTTATTGATACAGGTGTTCGAATTTACACTAAAAAATTCATTCCGAATTTCGTCAATTTTCGCACACTTTCTATATTTAGACAGTAAACGTGCGAACAATTAATTAAATCAAATATCTGGTCGTTTATGTCAGCAATTTTTGTATTTCTCAGGTTTCAAACTCAAAACTGATACAGGGATTCGAATTTGCACGAAAATATTTATTTCGAGTATCGTCAGTTTTCGCACACTTTCCCACTTTCTATATTTAGAGAGTAAACGCGCCAACAATTAAATAAATCAAATATATGGTCGTTTATGTCATCAATTTTTGTATTTCTCAGGTTCCAAACTAAGTTTTATTGATACAGGGATACGATTTTACACAAAAAAATTCATTTCGAGTTTTGTCAATTTTCGCACACTTTCTATATTTAGACAGTAAACGCGCGAACAATTAATTAAATCAAATATCTGGTCGTTTATGTGAGCAATTTTCGTATTTCTCAGGTTACAAACTCAGTTTTATTGATATAGAGATTCGATTTTGCACGAAAAAACATATTTTGAGTATTGTCAGTTTTGCCCACTTTCCCAATTTCTATATTTAGAAAGTAAACACGCGAACAATTAATTAAATCAAATATATGGTCGTTTATATCAGCATTTTTTGTATTTCTCAGTTACAAACTCAGTTTTATTGATACAGGAATTCGATTTTACACAAAAAATTTAATTACGAGTTTCGTCAGTTTTCGCACACTTTCTATATTTCGAAAGTGAACGCGTTAACAATTAATTAAATCAAATATCTGGTCGTTTATGTCAGCATTTTTGTATTTCTCAAGTTCCAAACTCAGTTTTATTGATACAGGGATTCGGTTTTGCAAGAAAATATTATTTCGAGTATCGTCAGTTTTCGCACACTTTCCTATTTTCTATATTTAGAAAGTAAACGCGCGAACAATTAATTAAATCAAATATATGGTCATTTATGTCAGCATTTTTTGTATTTCTCAGGTTACAAACTCAGTTTTATTGATACAGGTATTCGATTTTACAACGAAAAATTCATTTCGAGTTTGGTCAGTTTTCGCAGACTTTCTATATTTAGAAAGTAAACGCACGAACAATTAATTAAACCAAATATCTGGTCGTTTATGTCAGCAATTTTTGTATTTCTCAAGTTCCAAACTTAGTTTTATCTCTACAGGAATTCGATTTTGCACGAAAAAATTTATTTCGAGTATCGTCAGTTTTCGCACACTTTCCCACTTTCTATATTTAGAAAGTAAACGCACGAACAATTAATTAAATCAAATATTTGGTCGGTTATGTCAGCAATTTTTGTATTTCTTAGGTTGCAAACTCAGTTTTATTGATATAAGGATTCGATTTTGCACGAAAAAATTTATTTCGAGTATCGTCAGTTTTCGCACACTTTCCCACTTTCTATATTTAGAAAGTAGACGCGCGAACAATTAATAAAATCAATTATATGGTGGTTTATGTCAGCATTTTTTGTATTTCTCTGGTTACAAACTCAGTTTTATTGATACAGGGATTCGATTTTACACAAAAAAAATCATTTCGAGTTTGGTCAGTTTTCGCACACTTTCTATATTTAGAAAGTAAACGCGCGAACAATTAATTAAATTAAATATGTGGTCGTTTATGTCAGCAATTTTTGTATTTCTCAAGTTCGAAACTCAGTTTTATTAATACAAGGATTCGATTTTGCACGAAAAAACTTATTTAGAGTCTCGTCAGTTTTTGCCCACTTTCTATATTTAGAAAGTAAACGCGCGAACAATTAATTAAATCAAATATTGGTCGTTTATGTCAGCAATTTTTGTATTTTTCAAGTTCCAAACTCAGTTTTATTGATACAGGGATTCGATTTTACACGAAAAAGTTCATTTCAAGTTTCGTCAATTTTCGCCCACTTTCTATATTTAGAAAGTAAACGCGCGAACAATTAATTAAATCAAAATATCTGGTCGTTTATGTTAGCAATTTTTCTATTTCTCAGGTTACAAACTCAGTTTTATTGATACAGAGATTCGATTTTGCACGAAAAAATTCATTTCGAGTTTGGTCAGTTTTCGCACACTTTATATTTAGAAAGTAAACGCACGAACAATTAAGTAAATCAAATATCTGGTCGTTTATGTCAGCATTTTTTGTATTTCTCAGGTTACAAACTCAGTTTTATTGATACAGGGATTCGATTTTACACCAAAAAATTCATTACGAGTTTCGTCAGTTTTTGCACACTTTCTATATTTAGAAAGTAAACGAGCGAACAATTAATTAAATCAAATATCTGGTCGTTTATGTCAGCATGTTTTTATTCTCAAGTTCCAAACTCAGTTTTATTGTTATAGGGATTCGATTTTGCACGAAAAAACTTATTTTCAGTATCGTCAGTTTTCGCCCACTTTCCCACTTTCTAAATTTAGAAAGTAAACACGCGAACAATTAATTAAATCAAATATATGGTCATTTATGTCAGCATTTTTTGTATTTCTCAGGTTACAAACTCAGTTTTATTGATACAGGGATTCGATTTTACACAAAAAATTCATTACGAGTTTCGTCAGTTTTCGCACACTTTCTGTCACACCCCGACCCGCAGCGGAAAAGGTGACCGGGGTATGATTGGGTTATCATCAAAGCTCATGACATTTATTATAACGTTCATATTCATTAATACAATTTAATGGAAATTTACAATCATAATTACATCATGACCTAACATCAATCTAAGCTTCTTTGTTTTCTTCTAAGGCATTTCCTATGTTTTCCTTGCTTCATCCTGTTCACCTGTATCATGTGTGAAAATGGTTTTTTGGATCAACAAAAAGTTGGCGAGTGAATCCTATGGAAAACATTTAAACAAGTTTATTTAATTGATAATAAAATAAAGTGCACAACCACACATGGGTAAAAATAGATGTAAACTTATACACCAATCATTTAATATTAAATAATGCACACATGAAAAATAATGGATCGTTTTGAGGCACGCGTTGCTCAACTCGTCTCTCACGAGGAACTGATGGGCTTAATGAATGAATTTCATATAAGTTGACAAAATGAAATACATAACCACAAACAATATAAACAATCTAAGTTTAGATCACAATATGGTATGGCACAAGTTTAAATAAACGAGTTAATTTTTGGTGACACATGACACACCCCAAAACGTGTAATTAAAAAGGGGAGTTGTAAGATTCACTCACATTGGGTGCGTTCGATTGATGATGTTGAATGCGCACGAAGTGGTTTTAACCACGAGTAAAATTAACCTAGATAATGGCATAATGGTTCGGTAAGTAAACGGATTTTATTAATCCATTTTAGTAGGATTGTTGGGTGTATTTTGGTGAGTTTAAGGCTATTTTCTAACCCTAAAAATGTTATTTTTAAATATTTTTAATTGATTTTTAAATAAAATAAATAAATAAAAATAATAAAAAAGTTGACTTTTTGACCGTTGACCGTTGACTTTGACCTTGACTGTTGACCGGTTCGTATGTGTGATTGTGTGCGCTGGGTGAGGCTCGAACCCGAGACCTCCCGTACGCGTGCACGCAGCTCTACCAACTGAGCTACGTGTCTAACCCGAAATATTTCTGTTTTTAATTATATTTATATACTAATTAGATAAAACTGAAAATCATTTATTTTTAAAAACGATTTAATGCGTCGGACCGGTGCGCACCACAGGTCTCGAACCCGGGACCTGTGGGTTGAGTTAACACACAGTCCACCGCTGGACTGTGTGTCTAACTTGTTAAATAAACCGATTTTTATTATACTTATATACAAACTAAACATTTTCATTTCTGTCTTAAATAAAAAGTTTAATAATTGTCCGGACCGGTGCGGTAGCCCGGACTCGAACTCGTGTCCTGTGATTAAACATTCACACAGTCCACCACTGGACTGTGTGTCTAACTTGGTTATTATTCTGGTTTTTATTAAACTTAACATGTAACAGCGGTGACTCCGGTTCGGTTAAAAAAAGGACATTTTTATTAAGGCAAGCATGCGTGGGACAAGTATCGAACTGAGGCGTCTGCGTGTTTAATGTGCACACAGTCCACCGCTGGACTGTGTGTCTAACCCGAGTTATATCTTGATTTATATTAAACTTATACACTACAGAAACTTCGTCTTCTTCGTTGAATTTAACCAGAAACGAAGTCCGACTGGTTCGTCGATTTAATCATGTTCTTTTAGTGTTTTGAGGTTAATTACACGTGAGATATATAAAGAGAATGAAAAATTAAGCGTAAGGTATACCGAACTGGACTCCTCTGTTTCTCCGGCGATACTCCGGTGACAGCAGAAACTTTCGGTGACGTGTGTCTTGCGGCAGAGAGTCTTCAGAGAGCTTGAGATGGATGTGAGTGGCTTCGGTATAAGTTCTAGGTGTTCAGTAAGGCTCAGAAGTGAAGGGTTCGGTTTTTCCGGCGATGTGCAGAACTTTTCCGGCGAGTGGAATTACGTCGGGTAAAGGTGCGGTTTTGAGCGAAAAAGCTTGCAGAGGTTCAAGGAGGTATTTATAGGGCAGGTCATCGATGAATTTGGTCCGATTTCCGACTTGATTCGTCGGTTAGAAACTCTCCGGCGGTTATAACTTGTGTCGCGGACTCAGGCATCGGTTATAACCGATGTAGTGATTAAGGTTTACGTTATAACTGAAGTAACCGTCAAATCTTAGCGAGATAGTCGGAATTTCCAACGACTGCAATTTGGGCGCGCCGATTTTGAATTCGATAATCATGTTATGAATTAATTGTCTTCAATATTGAACAAGAAATACAAGTGGCGCAGTGGTTGGAGAGTTGAGTGTTAAGTTGTTGTTGACCCGGCTGACTGACCCGGGTTCGAAACCCGGCAGTATCATTTTATTTTTATTTCATTATTTTTAACAGTTTTTCAAAAACAAATTATATATCCCCATATACTTATTAATTATGTATCGTTTAAAATTATTTTGGGCATTAAATGCGCCACTAAATTTTTAACTGATTGTTCGGTTATTAAACGGAGCGGGTTTGGTAAAATCCGTTTTTTTACGGATGTTACAGTATCCCCTGCTTTTTAGAAATTTCGTCCCGAAATTTAAGTAGTGATATATTTGACTAAAAATGATGATGTTTAGTTTGACAGTTACATGCTTAGAAAAAGAGTAAGAGTTTAAGTTTTTGTTTGAGGCGGTAACGTCACTTGTACGGGTTAAGTACCCTGTTACAGGAATCGCTTTTTGTTGCCTACGGTAAATATTGATAAGCAGAGTTGATTTGCTAAACATGGTATCATGCGTAAGAGTTTTGATATGTTTGGAGGGATATGGTTATATCCTAAAGCAAAACTTATAATACTACAACCTACATGGAACTTCTCATAACCGTCTAACAATACCTCTGATCCTTTGACAAGAATACTTATATATAGGAAGTACCAGCGGCGTATCCACCATATTCTTGTCAAATTTTCATTGGTTTTATCAGTAAGTTATGATTGGTTCTATGATATGACTATAGAACATAAATAAACACAACAACTAATGTACCAAGAAATTACTAAATCCTACATAGAACTTTCTCATAACCGTCTGGCAATGCCTCTGATCCTTTGACAAGAATACTTATATATAGGAAGTACCAGCGGCGTATCCACCATATTCTTGTCAAATTTTCATTGGTTTTATCAGTAAGTTATGATTGGTCCTATGATGTAACTCTAGAACATAAATAACACAACAACCAATATTTGAATCCACATTCTGATAGCATATATGTTTGAATGGTGACAGTTCCTCTCTCGTTTGTTATGATGGAGAGGTTAGTTTATGTAGAAATAGAACACAATCCAATTTCTTTAAATGGCGAGATGATATGAATGTAACACAAATTTCAACCAAGACAATACTAAATCCTACATGGAACTTCTCATAACCGCCTGATAATGCCTCTGATCCTTTGGCAAGAATACTTATATATAGGAAGTACCAGCGGCGTATCCACCATATTCTTGTCAAATTTTCGTTGGTTTTACCCGCAAGTTATGATTTGTTACCAAGAAATTACTAAATCCTACATAGAACTTCTCATAACCGTCTGACAGTGCCTCTGATCCTTTGACAAGAATACTTATATATAGGAAGTACCAGCGGCATATCCACCATATTCTCGTCAAATTTTCATTGGTTTTATCAGTGAATTATGATTAGTCCTATGTGACTCTACAACCAATACAACAAACACAAGATACTGATAATGAAAAATGTCTGTGCGATCAAGGCTCAATCAAACGGAGCCGATCGTATTGCATGTACTGAAAATGAAAATGTCTGTGCGATCAAGGCTCAATCAAACGGAGCCGATCGTATTGCATGTACTGAAAATAATAAATTTAATCTAAACAATAATCACACAAACAGCTTATACATGGAACCTCTCATAACCGCCTGATAATGCCTCCGATCCTTTGACAAGAATGCTTATATATAGGAAGTACCAGCGACGTATCCACCATATTCTCGTCAAATTTTCATTGACTTTGTCCGCAGGTTATGATTAGTTCTATGTGACTCTACAACAAACACAACAACCACAAGATACTGATAATGAAAAATGTCTGCGCGATCAAGGCTCAATCAAACGGAGCCGATCGTATTGCATGTACTGAAAATGAAAAATGTCTGTGCGATCAAGGCTCAATCAAACGGAGCCGATCGTATTGCATGTACTGAAAATAATAAACAATAATCACTCAAACAGTTTACACATGGAACCTCTCATAACCGCCAGATAATGCTTCTGATCCTTTGGCAAGAATACTTATATATAGGAAGTACCAGCGGCGTATCCACCATATTCTTGTCAAAGTTTCATTGGCTTTATCCTTAAGTTATGATTGGTTCTATGTGATTCTAAAACATAAAGAAAAACATAAAACTAAACGATTGGAGTTGAATCTGGATTTTCGGTGAAGAGGACTAGTTGGGTATCTTCGTGTGAGCCGTCATTATCTTCGACAGGATTGGCGTTGATGTTGAAAACTCTTCCTCTTGCTGGTGGCCTAGTGGTTGGGTTTTCTTGATTTACTTGGTTAACTGGGTTTGATTGAGCTTGCGCGTTTATGATGTTAACCAATCGAGGGCACGTGTTTCTATAGTGGGTAGGGTCGCCACAATTGAAACAAGCTCGAACATATGGGAACATTGGGTATTGGGGTTGTTGATAGGTTTGGGTCATGTCTTGAGTAGGGGGAGAGAGTTGGTTTTGAAAGGTGCGGCAAACCTTGCTCAAATGACCATAGCGTCCACAAGTTGCACATAGTCGACAAGGTAAGGTAAGGGGATGGTGATAAAAACAGGTGTTACATCGAGGGTGAGGTCCAAGATATTGTTTCTTATTTGGGTAAGTTGAGTTGGGTGCCACTTGAGTGATTGGGATAGCTTGGATGGGTATGGCATGTGAAATTGGTTGATTACGTTGGATAGTAGCGAAAAGTTGCCCGTCTCTTTTTCTCTTAGAATTGGGTTGAGAAGGGGATTCGGTTTGGGTGTAGTCGGAGGTTTCAGTCGATGCTTTATCCTTCTTCTTCTCCTCCTTGAAGTCTTTGTTCTGAATTCGGTTCTCGGTGAGCTCTGTTGCTAGCTCCATTGCTGCTTCCCAAGTTGCAGGTGTGGTACTTATTACAGAGTCTTGAATCTTTGACGGAAGACCTCGAATGTAGTGCTCGATCAACCGGTAGAGGGGAGTGAACAAGTTGGGAACCATCTGATGTAACTCGAGGAATCTTTTGTTGTATGTGGTGTGGTCTCCTTCCTTTTGCTTCAACGAATAAAATTCATCTTCTAATTTCTTGATTTCGCTCCTTGGGCAAAATCGTCTGGTCATGATTTCCTTCAATTCATCCCAAGTTAAAGTCATAACATCTTCAACCCCTCGTTTGGCCTTCTCTGTATTCCACCAAGTAAGTGCTATTCCATATAAACGACCGATAGCATATCGCACTTTGCGATCATCGGGGAAATCGCAATTTAGAAAAGTGTTCTCCATTTCTTCAAACCAATGGAGGAGAGCAGTGACACCTTCAGTCCCTTTGTATTTTGGAGGGTCGCATGATTTGAAATGCTTGTAGGTGCATTTAGTGGTATTTGGGGGAGGGTTGATAACGTGTTGATCTTCTTGATTGACAGGATTAGCGGTAAGTGCTTGTTGGACTTGGATTACAATGTTGGGTATTACGGCAGCCATTTGTTGAGCGATTAGGGCAGCCATGCGCTCGCGAGCTTTTCCTGCTCTCATCTTCCTACGGGCGAGGCTAGAAGACATCTACAAGGAATACATGTCAAGAGTATGAGTTGGATGCTTTTGGGTTCATGGGTCGCATTCAGGAATGAACATTCATAAAATAATTATAGAAAAATAAATCTACTACATCCATAGGATGTCTTGGGCTTTGCTCGTCATTAGGCCCTACATGCCGCCATACTTCACCTTCGTAATCATGTGGGCCCCCATGAATACCGGGTTTTTCATATGGTTCGCATGTGTTAGCCTGGTTACGTACACTAAAACCTGGAGAAAATCGAGAAATATGTATATAACGTATGATATTCGGAATGTGTCCAGGTGTAGACACGGTGACACCTCAAAGTGGGTTAGTTCGAACGACGTTTGGTGTGGCATGCTTTGGCCTAATAGGTCCTTCGTACTCTCATCGTTAGTCCCCAGGTAGGCAAACTGGTCCATTATATTGGATTTATACGAATGCCAACCTAGACAGGACGTTCCGACTACCGGTACTTGTACCCTTCCAGTTACTACATGCCCGTCGCAGAACTTACTTTGATGAGATTTGAAAATTGCAACAAAATCTTTGAATAACGAGAGTATGAAAATGATTTGAATATATGAACATTGAAATATGTATGATGAATGTGTATATAAGTATGTATGTTTGACTGTAAGTATAAACAAATATGAAATAATAAATATCATAAGTTTGTATGTAACCACCTAGACAATTAAAATTTAGGCAAACTATAGTATAGGCTCTAAGGGTCTAATAACCTATCCTATATCCCTATAGTCATGGCTCTGATACCAATCTGTCACACCCCGACCCGCAGCGGAATAAGGGTCGGGGCATATTGGGTTATCATCAAAGCTCATGACATTTATTATAACGTTCATATTCATTAATACAATTTAATGGAAATTTACAATCATAATTACATCATGACCTAACATCAATCTAAGCTTCTTTGTTTTCTTCTAAGGCATTTCCTATGTTTTCCTTGCTTCATCCTGTTCACCTGTATCATGTGTAAAAATGGTTTTTGGATCAACAAAAAGTTGGCGAGTGAATCCTATGGAAAACATTTGAACAAGTTTATTTAATTGATAATAAAATAAAGTGCACAACCACACATGAGTAAAAATAGATGTAATTATACACCAATCATTTAATATTAAATAATGCACACATGAAAAATAATGGATCGTTTTGAGGCACGCGTTGCTCAACTCGTCTCTCACGAGGAACTGATGGGCTTAATGAATGAATTTCATATAAGTTGACAAAATGAAATACATAACCACAAACAATATAAACAATCTAAGTTTAGATCACAATATGGTATGGCACAAGTTTAAATAAACGAGTTAATTTTTGGTGACACATGACACACCCCAAAACGTGTAATTAAAAAGGGGAGTTGTAAGATTCACTCACATTGGGTGCGTACGGTTGATGATGTTGAATGCGCACGAAGTGGTTTTAACCACGAGTGAAATTAACCTAGATAATGGCATAATGGTTCGGTAAGTAAACGGATTTTATTAATCCATTTTAGTAGGATTGTTGGGTGTATTTTTGTGAGTTTAAGGCTATTTTCTAACCATAAATATGTTATTTTTAAATATTTTTAATTGATTTTTAAATAAAATAAATAAATAAAAATAAAAAAAAGTTGACTTTTTGACCGTTGACCGTTGACTTTGACCTTGACTGTTGACCGGTTCGTATGTGTAATTGTGTGCGCTGGGTGAGGCTCGAACCCGAGACCTCCCGTACGCGTGCACGCAGCTCTACCAACTGAGCTACGTGTCTAACCCGAAATATTTCTGTTTTTAATTATATTTATATACTAATTAGATTAAACTGAAAATCATTTATTTTTAAAAACGATTTAATGCGTCGGACCGGTGCGCTCCACAGGTCTCGAACCCGGGACCTGTGGGTTGACAGTCCACCGCTGGACTGTGTGTCTAACTTGTTAAATAAACCGATTTTTATTATACTTATATACAAATAAACATTTTCATTTCTGTCTTAAATAAAAAGTTTAATAATTGTCCGGACCGGTGCGGTAGCCCGGACTCGAACTCGTGTCCTGTGATTAAACATTCACACAGTCCACCACTGGACTGTGTGTCTAACTTGGTTATTATTCTGGTTTATATTAAACTTAACATGTAACAGCGGTGACTCCGGTTCGGTTAAAAAAAGGACATTTTTATTAAGGCAAGCATGCGTGGGACAAGTATCGAACTCGAGGCGTCTGCGTGTTTAATGTGCACAGAGTCCACCGCTGGACTGTGTGTCTAACCCGAGTTATATCTTGATTTATATTAAACTTATACACTACAGAAACTTCGTCTTCTTCGTTGAATTTAACCAGAAATGAAGTCCGACTGGTTCGTCGATTTAATCATGTTCTTTTAGTGTTTTGAGGTTAATTACAGGTGAGATTAATAAAGAGAATGAAAAATTAAGCGTAAGGTATACCGAACTGGACTCCTCTGTTTCTCCGGCGATACTCCGGTGACAGCAGAAACTTCTAGCGACGTGTGTCTTGCGGCAGAGAGTCTTCAGAGAGCTTGAGATGGATGTGAGTGGCTTCGGTATAAGTTCTAGGTGTTCAGTAAGGCTCAGAAGTGAAGGGTTCGGTTTTCCGGCGATGTGCAGAACTTTTCCGGCGAGTGGAATTACGTCGGGTAAAGGTGCGGTTTTGAGCGAAAAAGCTTGCAGAGGTTCGAGGAGGTATTTATAGGGCAGGTCATCGATGAATTTGGTCCGATTTCCGACTTGATTCGTCGGTTAGAAACTCTAGGGCGGTTATAACTTGTGTCGACTCAGGCATCGGTTATAACCGATGTAGTGATTAAGGTTTACGTTATAACTGAAGTAACCGTCAAATCTTAGCGAGATAGTCGGAATTTCCGACGACTGCAATTTGGGCGCGCCGATTTTGAATTCGATAATCATGTTATGAATTACTTGTCTTCAATATTGAACAAGAAATACAAGTGGCGCAGTGGTTGGAGAGTTGAGTGTTAAGTTGTTGTTGACCGGCTGACTGACCCGGGTTCGAAACCGGCAGTATCATTTTATTTTTATTTCATTATTTTTAACAGTTTTTCAAAAACAAATTATATATCCCCATATACTTATTAATTATGTATCGTTTAAAATTATTTTGGGCATTAAATGCGCCACTAAATTTTTAACTGATTGTTCGGTTATTAAACGGAGTGGGTTTGGTAAAATCCGTTTTTTTTTACGGATGTTACAGTATCCCCTGCTTTTTCGTATTTCTCAGGTTCCAAACTCAGTTTTATTGATATAGGGATTCGATTTTCCATGAAGAAATTTATTTCGAGTTTCGTCAGTTTTCGCCCACTTTCTATATTTCTATATTTAGAAAGTAAACGCGCGAACAATTAATTAAATCAAATATCTTGCCGTTTATGTCAGCATTTTTTGTATTTCTCAGGTTCCAAACTCAGTTTTATTGATATAGGGATTCGATTTTGCACGAAAAAACTTATTTCGAGTATCGTCAGTTTTCGCCCACTTTCCCACTTTCTATATTTAGAACGTAAACGCGTCGCGAACAATTAATTAAATCAAATATATGGTCTTTTATGTCGGCATTTTTTGTATTTCTCAGGTTCCAAACTCTGTTTAATTGATACAGGGATTCGATTTTACAGGAAAAATTCATTTCGAGTTTCGTAAGTTTTCGCACACTTTCTATATATAGAAAGTAAACGCTGCGAACAATTAATTAAATCAAATATCTGGTCGTTTATGTCAGCATTTTTTGTATTTCTCAGGTTCCAAACTCAGTTTTATGGATACAGGGATTCGATTTTTACACGAAAAAATTCATTACAAGTTTCGTCAGTTTTCGCACACTTTGTATATTTAGAAAGTAAACACGCGAACAATTAATTAAATCAAATATCTGGTCGTTCATGTCAGCATTTTTTGTATTTCTCAAGTTTCAAACTCAGTTTTATTGAACAGAGATTCGATTTTGCACGAAAAAACTTATCTAGAGTTTCGTCAGTTTTCGCCCACTTTCCCACTTTCTATATTTAGAAAGTAAACGCGTGAACAATTAATTAAATCAAATACATGTTCGTTTATGTCAGCAATTTTTTGTATTTCTCAGGTTCCAAACTCAGTTTTATTGATATAGAAATTCGATTTTACACGAAAAATTCATTTCGACTTTCGTCAGTTTTCGCACACTTTCTAAATTTAGAAAGTAAACGCTGGCGAACAACATCAATTTTTGTATTTCTCAGGATACAAACTCAGTTTTATTTTTATTGATACAGGGATTCGATTTTACACGAAAAAAATTCATTTCGAGTTTCATCAGTTTTCGTACACTTTCGATTTTACATGAAAAATTCATTTCGACTTTCGTCAGTTTTCGCACACTTTCTAAATTTAGAAAGTAAACGCGCGAACAACATCAATTTTTGTATTTCTCAGGATACAAACTCAGTTTTATTTTTATTGATACAGGGATTCGATTTTACACGAAAAAAATTCATTTCGAGTTTCATCAGTTTTCGTACACTTTCAATATTTAGAAAGTAAACTATGTCAGCATTTTTCGTATTCTCAAGTTCCAAACTCAATTTTATTGATATGGGGATTCGATTTTGCACGAAAAAACTTATTTTGAGTATCGTCAGTTTTCGCCCACTTTCCCACTTTCAATATTTAGAAAGTAAACACGGCGAACAATAAATCAAATATATGGTCGTTTATGTCAGCATTTTTTGTATTTTCATATTACAAACTCAGTTTTATTGATACAGGGAATCGATTTTACACAAAAAAATTCATTACGAGTTTCGTCAGTTTTTGCACACTTTGTATATTTATAAAGTAGACGCGTGAAGAATTAATTAAATCAAATATCTGGTCGTTTATGTCAGCATTTTTGTATTTCTCAAGTTCCAAACTCACTTTTATTGATATAGGGATTCGATTTTGCTAGAAAAAATGTATTTCAAGTTTCGTCAGTTTTTCGCACACTTTCTATATTTCTATATTTAGAAAGTAAACTCGCGAACAATTAATTAAATCAAATATCTGGTCGTTTATGTCAGCAATTTTTGTATTTCTCAAGTTCCAAACTCTGTTTTATTGATACAGGGATTCGATTTTACACGAAAAAACTTATTTCGAGTTTGTCAGTTTTCGCCACTTTCCCACTTTCTATATTTAGAAAGTAAACGCGCGAACAACTAATTAAATCAAATATCTCGTCCTTTATGTCAGCAATTTTTGTATTTCTCAAGTTCTAAACTCAGTTTTATTGATACAGGGATTCGATTTTGCACGAAAAAACTTATTTAGAGTTTCGTCAGTTTTCGCCCACTTTTCCACTTTCTATATTTAGAAAGTAAACGCGTTGCGAACAATTAATTAAATCAATATCTGTTCGTTTATGTCAGCAATTTTTGTATTTCTCTTCCAAACTCAGGTTTATTGATACAGGGATTCGATTTTACATGAAAAAATTCATTTCGAGTTTCGTCAATTTTCGCACACTTTCTATATTTAGAAAGTAAACTCGCGAACAATTATTAAATCAAATATCTGGTCGTTTATGTCAGCGATTTTCGTATTTCTCAGGTTCCAAACTCAGTTTTATTGATATATGAATTCGATTTTGCATGAAAAAAATTATTTCGAGTTTCGTCAGTTTTCGCCCACTTTCTATATTTTTGTATTTAGAAAGTAAAGGCGCGAACAATTAATTAAATCAAATATCTGGTCGTTTATGTCAGCATTTTTTGTATTTCTCAGGTTACAAACTCAGTTATATAATGGATTAGATTTTACACGAAAAAAATCATTTCGAGTTTCGTCAATTTTCGCACACTTTCTATATTTAGAAAGTAAAGGCGCGAACAATTAATTAAATCAAATATCTGGTCGTTTATGTCAGCATTTTTTGTATTTCTCAGGTTCCAAACTCAATTTTATTGATATAGAGATTCGATTTTGCACGAAAAAACTTATTTCGAGTATCATCAGTTTTTGCCCACTTTCCCACTTTCTATATTTGAAAGTAAACGCACGAACAATTAATTAAATCAAATATATAGTTGTTTATGTCAGCATTTTTTGTATTTCTCAGGTTCCAAACTCTGTTTAATTGATACAGGTATTCGATTTTACAAGAAAAATTTATTTCGAGTTTCGTCAGTTTTCGCACACTTTCTATATATAGAAAGTAAACGCGCAAACAATTAATTAAATCAAATATCTGGTCGTTTATGTCAGCATTTTTTGTATTTCTCAGGTTCCAAACTCAGTTTTATTGATACAGGGATTCGATTTTTACACGAAAAAATTCATTACGAGTTTCGTCAGTTTTCGCACACTTTCTATATTTAGAAAGTAAACGCGAACAATTAATTAAATCAAATATCTGGTCGTTTATGTCAGCATTTTTTGTATTTCTCAAGTTCCAAACTCAGTTTTATTGATACAGGGATACGATTTTGCACGAAAAAACTTATTTAGAGTTTCGTCAGTTTTCGCCCACTTTCCCACTTTCTATATTTAAAAAGTAAATGCGCGCGAACAATTAATTAAATCAAATACCTGTTCGTTAATGACAGCAATTTTTTGTATTTCTCAGGTTACAAACTCAGTTTTATTTTTATTGATACTGGGATTTGATTTTACGCGAAAAAAATCCATTTCGAGTTTCATCAGTTTTCACACACTTTCAATATTTAGAAAATAAACGCGCGAACAATTAATTAAATCAAATATATGGTCGTTTATGTCAGCAAATTTTGTATTTCTCAGGTTCCAAACTCAGGTTTATTGATACAGGGATTCGATTTTACATGAAAAAATTCATTTCGAGTTTCGTCAATTTTCGCACACTTTCTATATTTAGAAAGTAAACGCGTGAACAATTATTAAATCAAATATCGGGTCGTTTATGTCAACAATTTTCGTATTTCTCAGATTCCAAATCAGTTTTATTGATATAGGGATTCGATTTTGCACGAAAAAAACTTAATTCGAGTATCGTCAGTTTTCGCCCACTTTCCCACTTTCTATATTTAGAAAGTAAACGCGCGAACAATTAATTATATCAAATATATGGTCGTTTATGTCAGCATTTTTTGTATTTCTCAGGTTCCAAACTCTGTTTAATTGATACAGGGATTCGATTTTACAGGAAAAATTCATTTCGAGTTTTGTCAGTTTTCGCACACTTTCTATATATAGAAAGTAGACGCGCGAACAATTAATTAAATCAAATATCTGGTCGTTTATGTCAGCATTTTTTGTATTTCTCAGGTTCCAAACTCAGTTTTATTGATACAGGGATTCGATTTTTACACGAAAAAATTCATTACGAGTTTCGTCAGTTTTCGCACACTTTCTATATTTAGAAAGTAAAAGCGAACGATTAATTAAATCAAATATCTGGTCGTTTATGTCAGCATATTTGTATTTCTAAAGTTCCAAACTCACTTTTATTGATACAGGGATTCGATTTTGCACGAAAAACTTATTTAGAGTTTCGTCAGTTTTCGCCCACTTTCCCAGTTTCTATATTTAGAAAGTAAACGCGCGAACAATTAATTAAATCAAATACCTGTTCGTTTATGTCAACAACTTTTTGTATTTCTGAGGTTCCAAACTCAGTTTTTTTTCTAGTCGTTTATGTCAGCTTTTTTGTATTTCTCAGGTTCCAAACTCAGTTTTATTGATACAGGGATTCGCTTTTGCACGAAAAAATTTATTTCGAGTTTCGTTAGTTTTCGCCCACTTTCCCATTTTCTATATTTAGAAAGTAAACGCACGAAGAATTAATTAAATCAAATATATGGTCGTTTATGTCAGCAATTTTTGTATTTCTCAGGTTCCAAACTCACTTTTATTGATATAAGGATTCGATTTTACACGAAAAAATTCATTTCGAGTTTCGTCAATTTTCGCTAACTTTCTATATTTAGAAAGTAAACGCGCGCGAACAATTAATTAAATTAAATATATGTTCATTTATGTCAGCAATTTTTGTATTTCTCAGGTTCCAAACTCAGTTTTACTGATACAGGCATTCGATTTTGCACGAAAAAATTAATTTCGAGTTTCGTCAGTTTTCGCCCACTTTCTATATTTAGAAAAGTAAACGCGGCGAACAATTAATTAAATCAAATATCTGGTCGTTTATGTCAGCAATTTTTGTATTTCTCATGTTACAAACACAGTTTTAGTGATACAGGGATAAGATTTTACACGAAAAATTCATTTCGAGTTTCGTTAGTTTTCGCACACTTTCTATATTTAGAAAGTAAACGCTCGCGAACAATTAATTAATCAAATATCTAGTCGTTTATTTCAGCATTTTTGTATTTCTCAAGTTCCAAACTCAGTTTTATTGATACAGGGATTCGATTTTGCAAGAAAAAACTTATTTCAAGTATCGTCAGTTTTCGTCCACTTTCCCACTTTCTATATTTAGAAAGTAAACGCTCGAACAATTTTTAAATCAAATATATGGTCGTTTATGTCAGCAATTTTTTGTATTTCTCAGGTTGCAAACTAAGTTTTATTAATACAAGGATTCGATTTTACTCGAAAAAATTCATTTCAAGTTTTGTCACTTTTCGCACACTTTCTATATCTATAAAGTAAACGCGTCGAACGAACATTAATTAAATGAAATATCTGTTTGTTTATGTCAGCAATCTTTATATTTCTTAGGTTACAAATTCAGTTTTATTGATATAGGGATCCGATTTTGCACGAAAAAAATATTTCGAGTTTCGTCAGTTTTCGCCCACTTTCCCACATTCTATGTTTAGAAAGTAAACTCACGAACAATTAATTAAATCAAATATATGGTCGTTTATATCAGCAATTTTTGTATTTCTCTTCCAAACTCTATTTTAAACTAAAAAATTCATATCGAGTTTCGTCAATTTTCGCACACTTTCTATATTTAGAAAGTAAACGCGCGAACAATTAATTAAATCAAATATATGGTGGTTTATGTCAGCAATTTTTGTATTTCTCAGGTTCCAAACTCAGGTTTATTGATAAAGGGATTCGATTTTACATGAAAAAATTCATTTCGAGTTTCGTCAATTTTCGCACACTTTCTATATTTAGAAAGTAATCGCGCAAAACAATTAATTAAATCAAATATCTGGTCATTTATGTCAGCAATTTTAGCATTTCTCAGGTTCCAAACTCAGTTTTATTGATATAGGGATTCGATTTTACATGAAAAAATTCATTTCGAGTTTGGTCAATTTTCGCACACTTTCTATATTTAGAAAGTAAACGCGCAAACAATTAATTAAATCAAATATCTGGTCATTTATGTCAGCAATTTTAGCATTTCTCAGGTTCCAAACTCAGTTTTATTGATATAGGGATTCGATTTTGCATGAAAAAATTTATTTCAAGTTTCGTCAGTTTTCGCTCACTTTCTATATTTCTATATTTAGAAAGTAAACGCTGCGAACAATTAATTAAATCAAATATCTGGTCGTTCATGTCAGCATTTTTTTGTATTTCTCAGATTACAAACTAAGTTTTATTGATACAGGGATTCGATTTTGCACGAAAAAAATCATTTCGAGTTTCGTCAGTTTTCGCCACTTTCCTACTTTCTATATTTAGAAAGTAAACGCGCGAACAATTAATTAAATCAAATATATCGTCGTTTATGTCAGCAATTTTTGTATTTCTTAGGTTCCAAACTTAGTTTATTAATACAAGGATTCGATTTTACACGAAAAATTCATTTCAAGTTTCGTCAGTTTTCGCACACTTTCTATATTTAGAAAGTAAACGTGCCAACAATTAATTAAATTAAATATATGCTCATTTATGTTATCAATTTTTGTATTTCTTAGGTTTCAAACTTAGGTTTATTGATACAGGGATTCGATTTTACATGAAAAAATTCATTTCGAGTTTCGTCAATTTTCGCACACTTTCTATATTTAGAAAGTAAACGCGCGAACAATTAATTAAATCAAATATCTGGTCGTTTATGTCAACAATTTTCGTATTTCTCAGGTTCCAAACTCAGTTTTATTGATATAGAGATTCGATTTTGCATGAAAAAAATTTATTTCGAGTTTCGTCAGTTTTCGCCCACTTTCTATATTTCTATATTTCTATATTTAGAAATTAAACGCTCGAACAATTAATTAAATAAAATATCTGGTCGTTTATGTCAGCATTTTTTTTATTTCTCAGGTTCCAAACTCAGTTTTATTGATATAGGGATTCGATTTTGCACGAAATAACTTATTTCAGGTATCATCAGTTTTCGCCCACTTTCCACTTTCTATATTTAGAAAGTAAACGCACAAACAATTAAATAAATCAAATATATGGTCGTTTATGTCAGCATTTTTTGTATTTCTCAGGTTACAAACTCAGTTTTATTGATATAGGGATTTGATTTTTACACGAAAAAATTTATTACGAGTTTCGTCAGTTTTCGCACACTTTCTATATTTAGATAGTAAACGCGCGAACAATTAATTAAATCAAATATCTGGTCGTTTATGTCAGCATTTTTTGTATTTCTCAAGTTCCAAACTCAGTTTATTGATATAGGGATTCGATTTTGCACGAAAAAACTTATTTAGAGTTTCGTCAGTTTTCGCCCACTTTCCCACTTTTTATATTTGTAAAGAAAACACGGGAACAATTAATTAACTCAAATACCTGTTCGTTTATGTCAGCAATTTTTTGTATTTCTCAGGTTTCAAACTCAGTTTTATTGATATAGAAATTCGATTTTACACGAAAAATTCATTTCCACTTTCGTCCGTTTTCGCACACTTTCTATATTTAGAAAGTTAACGCGCGAACTATTAATTAAAACAAATATCTGGTCGTTTATGTCAGCAATTTTTGTATTTCTCAGGTTCCAAACTCAGTTTTATTGATACAGGGATTCGGTTTTACACCAAAAAATTTATTTCGAGTTTCATTAGTTTTCGCCCACTTTCCCACTTTCTATATTTAGAAAGTAATGCACGAAGAATTAATTAAATCAAATATATGGTCGTTTATGTCGGCAATCTTTTTATTTCTCAGGTTCCAAACTCACTATTATTGATACAAGGATTCGATTTTACACGAGAAAATTCATTTCGAGTTTCGTCAATTTTCGCACACTTTCTATATTTAGAAAGTAAACGCACGAACAATTAATTAAATTAAATATATGGTCGTTTATGTTAGCAATTTTTGTACTTCTCAGGTTCCAAACTCAGGTTTATTATACAGGGATTCGATTTTACATGAAAAAATTCATTTCAAGTTTGGTCAATTTTCGCACACTTTCTATATTTAGAAAGTAAACGCGTGAACAATTAATTAAATCAAATATCTGGTCGTTTATGTCAGCAATTTTCGTATTTCTCAGGTTCTAAACTCAGTTTTATTGATATAGGGATTCGTTCTGCATGAAAAAATTTATTTCGAGTTTCGTCAGTTTTCGACCACTTCTTATATTTCTATACACGAGCGAACAATTAATTAAATCAAATATCTGGTCGTTTATTTCAGCAATTTTTGTATTTCTTAGGTTACAAACACAGTTTTAGTGATACAGGGATTCGATTTTACACGAAAAAATTCATTTCGAGTTTCGTCAGTTTTCGCATACTTTCTATATTTAGAAAGTAAACGCTCGAACAATTAACTAAATCAAATATCTAATCGTTTATGTCAGCATTTTTTGTATTTCTCAAGTTCCAAACTCAGTTTTATTGATACAGGAATTCGATTTTGTAAGTAAAAACTTATTTCAAGTATCCTCAGTTTTCGCACACTTTCCCACTTTCTATATTTAGAAAGTAAACACGCGAACAATTTTTAAATCAAATATATGGTCGTTTATGTCAGCAATTTTTTTGTATTTCTCAGGTTGCAAACTAAGTTTTATTAATATAGGGATTCGATTTTACACGAAAAAAATTCATTTCAAGTTTTGTCAGTTTTCGCACACTTTCTATATCTAGAAAGTAAACGCGCGAACAATTAATTAAATCAAATATTGGTCGTTTATGTCAGCAATCTTTGTATTTCTCAGGTTACAAACTCAGTTTTATTGATACAGGGATACGATTTTGCACGAAAAAAATCATTTCAAGTTTCGTCAGTTTTCGCCCACATTCCTACTTTCTATATTTAGAAAGCAAAACGCGCGAACAGATAATTTAATCAAATATATGGTCGTTTTTGTCAGCAATTTTTGTATTTCTCAGGTTCCAAACTCAGTTTTATTGATACAAAGATTCGATTTTACACGAAAAAATTCATTTCGAGTTTCGTCAATTTTCGCACACTTTCTATATTTAGAAAGTAAACGCGTGAACAATTAATTAAATTAAATATATGGTCGTTTATGTCAGCGATTTTTGTATTTCTCAGGTTCCAAACTCAGTTTATTGATACAGGATTCGATTTTACATGAAAAAAATTCATTTCGAGTTTCATCAATTTTCATACACTTTCTATATTTAGAAAGTAAACGCGCGAACAATTAATTAAATCAAATATCTGGTCGTTTATGTTAGCAATTTTCGTGTTTCTCAGGTTCAAAACTCAATTTTATTGATATAGGGATTCGATTTTGCATGAAAAAATTTATTTCGAGTTTCGTCAGTTTTCACCCACTTTCTATATTTCTATATTTAGAAAGTAAACGCGAGAACAATTAATTAAATCAAATATCTGGTCGTTTATGTCAGCATTTTTTTGTATTTCTCAAGTTCCAAACTCAGTTTTATTGTTACAGGGATTCGATTTTGCACGAAAAAATTTATTTTAAGTTTCGTCAGTTTTCGCCCACTTTCCCAATTTCTATATTTAGAAAGTAAACACACGAACAATTAATTAAATCAAATATATGGTCGTTTATGTCAGCAATTTTTGTATTTCTCTTCCAAACTCAGGTTTTATTGATACAAGGATTCGATTTTACGCTAAAAAATTCATTTCGAGTTTCGTCAATTTTCGCACACTTTCTATATTTAGAAAGTAAACGCGCGAACAATTAATTAAATCAAATATATGGTCGTTTATGTCAGCAATTTTTGTATTTCTCAGGTTCCAAACTCAGGTTTATTGATACAGGGATTCGATTTTACATGAAAAAATTCATTTCAAATTTCGTCAACTTTCGCACACTTTCTATATTTAGAAAGTAAACACGTGAACAATTAATTAAATCAAATATCTGGTCGTTTATGAAAGCAATTTTCGTATTTCACAGGTTCCAAACTCAGATTTATTGATATAGGGATTCGATTTTGCATGAAAAAAAATTATTTCGAGTTTCATTAGTTTTCGCCCACTTTATATATTTCTATATTTAGAAAGTAAACGCGCGAACAATTAATTAAATAAAATATTTGTTCGTTTATGTTAGTTTTTTTTTGTTTTTCTCAGGTTCCAAACTCAGTTTTATTGATATAGGGATTCGATTTTGCACGAAAAAACTTATTTCAAGTATCATCAGCTTTCGCCCACTTTCCCACTTTCTATATTTAAAGTAAACGCACAAGCAATTATATAAATCAAATATATGGTCGTTTATGTCAGCATTTTTTGTATTTCTCAGGTTACAAACTCAGTTTTATTAATTTTTACATGAAAAAATTCATTACGAGTTTCGTCAGTTTTCGCACACTTTCTATATTTAGAAAGTAAACGCGCGAACAATTAATTAAATCAAATATCTGTTCGTTTATGTCAGCATTTTTTGTATTTTTCAAGTTCCAAACTCAGTTTTATTGATACAGGGATTCGATTTTGCATGAAAAAACTTATTTAGAGTTACGTCAGTTTTCGCCCACTTTCCCACTTTTTATATTTGGAAAGTAAACGCGCGAACAATTTGTCACACCCCGACCCGCAGCGGAAAAGGTGATCGGGGCATGATTGGGTTTTCATCAAAGCTCATGACATTTATTATAATGTTTCATATGTATTATTACAATTTAAAAGAGATCATGCAATCATATCAAACAAATACAACATGTTCTATTCATCCTTCTAAACTTCATTATTTTTCTTCTAAGGCAATTTCCTATGTTTTCCTTGCTTCATCCTGTTCACATGTATCATGTGTAAAAATGGTTTTTGGATCAACAAAAGTTGGCGAGTGAACCTTGTTAGAAAACATTTATTATTTATTTCTTATTGTATTTAATACGGAAAAATTGTGCAATATTCCTATATGAACAAACGTAAATAAACATATAATAACAAACAAATAGCACACAATAACAAACCAATAGCATACAATAACAAACAACAACAAAACAATAACATACAATAACAAACCAATAGCATACAATAACATATCAACTTGCATGAATATATAACATGAATGAAACTGTATATGTTGGCAACGTCACGTTCACGCTCATAATGTAATGGGGAACGGACGGCCTATGATAAATGTATGTACTGAAAATGATAAATGTCTGTGCGATCAAGGCTCAATCAAACGGAGCCGATCGTATGTTGGCAACGCCTGGTTCACGCTCATAATGTAATGGGGAACTGCTCAACGCTCATAATGTAATGGGGAGCGGCGGCCTATGATATTGCATGTACTGAAAATGATAAATGTCTGTGCGATCAAGGCTCAATCAAACGAAGCCGATCGTATGTTGGCAACGCCTGGTTCACGCTCATAATGTAATGGGGAACTGCTCAACGCTCATAATGTAATGGGGAGCGGCGGCCTATGAAATTGCATATACTGAAAATAATAAATTAAATCTAAACAATAACCACACAACAGTCGATACAAGCTGAATACACATTTGTTCATGATATGATGTATGCACAATGATTTAAATATAATAAATGGTAAGACACATGATACACCCCAAAAACGTGATTAAAACGGGGAATTTGTAGAGATTCACTCACATTAGGTGCGTTCTGTTGGAGATGATGAGATGCGCACGAGTTTGAAGGATTGATCAACGAGGATTAACTAACCTAAATAATAACGGAAGGTATAGTAAATGAGTGGATTTTATTAATAATTTTAATAGGATTATAGGATATATTTTTGTGAGTTTAAGGCTATTTTCTAACTTTAAAAACGTTATTTTTAATTGATTTTTAAATAAAATAAATAAATAAAAATAATAAAAAATGTTGACTTTTTGACCGTTGACTTGTTGACCCACTGACCGTTGACTGTTGACCGGTTCGGTCGGTTATATAGTTGCACTGAGTGAGACTCGAACCCGTGACCTCCCGTACGCGTGCACGCAGCTCTACCAACTGAGCTACGTGTCTAACCCGAAATATTTCTGTTTTTACTTATATTTATACACTAATTAAGTTAATCCGAAAATCATTTATTTTTAAAAAGGATTTTAATTGCATTGAACCGGTGCCGTTAACCAGTCTCGAACCCGGGACGTGCGAGTTAGTGTTGCACACAGTCCACCGCTGGACTGTGTGTCTAACCTGGTTAATATTCCGGTTTTTATTATACTTAACATCTTACTGAGTTAACCCGGTTCGGTAAAAAAAAGGCATTTTTATTTCAAGAGAGTGAGGTTGGGACAGGAATCGAACTCGCGACGTGTATGTATTTGTTTGCACACAGTCCACCGCTGGACTGTGTGTCTAACCCGTTCATAAAACTGATTTTAATTAATCTTATAACATAACCGGACTTCGTCTTCTTCGCTCAAGAACACAGACAATGATAATTCGACTGATTCATGTCTAATTCGATTAACAAACATTATAAGTAGTTGAAAGGTAATGAACGGAAAGAGTTAGGGGATAGGAGGTACCGATCAGTGTCTTTCACAGAACTCCGGCAAAGGTCCGTCGGCTTTGTTTGTGAACTTCGGCTGTTAGAATCAATTAACAGTTTTGTTCGATTAGTTATGAAATTGAGGTACTTAAACAAGGATTAACAGAAGTCTGAATGATCATACCGATTCACCACGTGAGATTGGAAATTCCAGAAGTTTTCCGGCGAGAGCTGAATATTCCGACTATGTCGTCTGGGATTGATTCTGATTGTTGGTTTTTTGAAGTTAGTAACAGTCTAACAACGGATTGAAACAGAAATAGTCGAGGTATTTACCGTGTTAATGAAAGTCTCGGTTTTCCGGCGACTTGTAGAGATTTTCCGGCGAGTTCAAAAAGCTTTTCCGACGAACTGAAAGTATAGCGAAAGTGAAATTGAAGGTTATGCGGATGATTTTGAGTCGAGAGAGGAAGCAATTGTTGGCGTAATTCAGGAATTGAATATCTTCGGTTATAAAAACCGAACATCACCAAAATTTAAGTTAATTCAAGACTGAATTGATTAGGATCGTCGGTTTATCGGTTATGATCAAGATTCCGTGAGTACTCAAACGTCTTGGACGGTTTGAAAGCCGATATCGGTTTCAGTTGGCGCAACAGGTCGATTCCCAGTTGTAGATATGATTTAATTGTGTCATAGAACTCACAAAAACATCAAGTGGCGGAGTGGTTGGGTGAATGAGAGTTAAGACTTGGCTGACCCGGTTGACCCGGCTGACCCGGGTTCGAATCCCGGCAGCCTTGTTTTATTTTTATTTCACTATTTTTAATACATTTTCAAATATAAATTTTATATTCTAATATACTTATTAATTATGTATCGTTTAAAATTAATTTGAGCATTAAATACGCAACGAAATTTTTAACTGGTTGTTCGGTTAATAAACGAAGCGGGTTTGGTAAGTCCGGTTTTTTGACGGATGTTACAGTATCCCCTACTTTTAGAAATTCCGTCCCGAAATTTAAGTAGTGGCATGTTTGACTCAAAAGGATGGTGTTTTAGATTTGACAATCACATACTTTGAAGGGAGTAAGAGTTTAAATTTTGTTTGAGGCGGTAACGTTCCTTGTAGGGGTTGAATACCCTACTACAGGAATCGCTTTTTGTTGCCTAAAGTGTATGAATACGGAACATGGATACACATAGTTGATTGACTAAGTATGATTTTATGTATAAGGGTTTTGATACGTTTGGAAAGATAAGGTTATATCCTAAAACAACTTTTACTACTAAAACCTACATGGAACTTCTCATAACCGCCTGATAATGCCTCTGATCCTTTGGCAAGAATACTTATATATAGGAAGTACTAGCGGCGTATCCACCATATTCTTGTCAAATTTTCATTGGTTTTATCAGTAAGTTATGATTGTTTCTATGATGTGACTCTAGAACATAAATAAACACAACAACCAATGTCTGAGTCCTAATTCTGATAGTATACATGTTTGAATGGTGACAATACCTCTCTCGTTTGTTATGATGGAGAGGTTAGTCTATGTAGAAATGGAACACAATCCAATTTCTTTAAATGATGAGATGATATGAATGCTAAATCAGTGAGTATAAAACAAATTTCAACCAAGACATTACTAAATCTTACATGGAACTTCTCATAAACGCCTGACAATGCCTCTGATCCTTTGACAAGAATACTTATATATAGGAAGTACCAGCGGCGTATCCACCATATTCTTGTCAATTTTTCATTGGTTTTGTCAGTAAATTATGATTAGTTCTATGTGACTCTAAAGCATAAGTAAACACAACAACCAAAGCTTGAGTCTCAATTCTGAAAGGATACATGACTGAATGATGACGGTACCTCTCTCGTTTGTTATGATGAAGGGGTTGGTCTATATATTAGTGAGACACAACCCAACTTCTTTAAATAATGAGATCGAGGTACGTCGAGATGTCTGATGATATGAATGTTATAACAATGAGTATAAAACAAACTTGAGATAGTAATTCGCATTAAGATTCTTGGATTCAATCTTCAATTTACAAATGAGATACGTGAAGATTGAGATAAACATAAATAAAACATAAACACTAAGCGATTGGAGTTGAATTCTTGATTTTTGGTGAAGAAACTAGTTGGGTGGTTCGTTTGGGCCGTCATTATCTTCATCAGGATTGGCGTTGATGTTGTAAACCCTTCCTCTTGCTGGTGGCCTAATGGTTAGGTTTTCTTGATTTGCTTGGTTAACTGGGTTTGCTTGAGCTTGGGTGTTTATGATGTTAATCAATCGAGGGCACGTGTTTCTAAAGTGGGTAGGGTCGCCACAATTAAAACAAGCTCGAACATAAGGTAACATGGGGTATTGGGGTTGTTGATATGTTTGGATCATGTTTTGAGTAGGGGGTGAGATTTGGGTTGGAGGGGTGCGGCAAACCTTGCTCGAATGACCATAGTGTCCACAATTCGCACATAGTCGACAAGGTAAGGTAAATGGATGGTGATAAGAACAGGTATTGCATTGAGGGTGAGGTCCAAAGTAAGGTTTCTTATTTGGGTAAGTTGAGTTGGGTGCTACTTGAGTGATTGGGATAGCTTGGAGGGGTATGGCTTGTGACGTTGGTTGATTGTGTTGGGTGACAGCGAAAAGTTGCCCATCTCGTTTTCTCTTAGAAATGGGTTGAGAAAGGGATTCGGTTTGGGTGGAGTTCGAGGTTTCAGTTGATGCTTTATCCTTCTTCTTCTCCTCCTTGAAGTCTTTATTCCATATGCGGTTCTCGGTGAGTTCTGTAGCTAACTCCATAGTTGCTTCCAAAGTTGCAGGTGTGGTATTTATTACAGAGTCTTGAATTTTTGAAGGAAGACCTCGAATGTAGTGCTCGATCAAACGGTAAAGAGGAGTGAACAAGTTGGGGACCATTTGATTTAACTCGAGAAATCTCTTGTTGTACGTGGTGTGGTCGCCTTCCTTTTGTTTCAACGAATAGAACTTATCCTCTAATTTCTTGATTTCGCTCCTTGGGCAAAATCGTCGTGTCATGATTTCCTTCAACTCTTCCCAAGTCAAAGTCATAGCATCTTCAACACCTCTTTTGGCCTTCTCTGTGTTCCACCATGTAAGTGCTATTCCAAGTAAACGACCGGTAGCATATCGCACTTTGCGATCATCTGGGCAATCACAATTTAGAAAAGTGTTTTCCATTTCCTCAAACCAATGGAGGAGAGCGGTGACACCTTCAGTCCCTTCGTATTTTGGAGGTCGTAGGATTTGAAATGCTTGAAGGTGCATTTAGTGGTATTTGGGGGAGGGTTGATGACATTTTGATCTTCTTGGTTGACGGGATTAGCGGTAAGGGCTTGTTGAAGTTGAACTACAATGTTGGGTATTACGGCAGCCATTTGTTGAGCGATTTAGGCAGCCATACGCTCGCGAGCTTTTCCTGCTCTCATCTTCCTACGAGCGGAATTAGAAGACATCTACAAGGAATACATATCAAGAGTATGAGTTGGATGTTTTTGGGATCATGTGTCGTATTTAGGAATGAACATTCATAAAATAAACATAGCATAATAAATCTACTACATCCATATGATGTCTTGGGCTTTGCTCGTAATTGGACCTTGCATGCCGCCATACTTCACCTTCGTAATCACGTGGGCCCCCATGATTACCGGGTTTTTCATATGGTTCGCATGTGTTAGCCTGGTTACGTACACTAAAACCCGGAGAAAATCGAGAAATAAGTATGTAACATATGATATTCGGAATGTATCCAGGTGTGGACACGGTGACACCTCAAAGTGGGGTTAGTTCGAACGACGTTTGGTGTGGCATGCTTGGCCTAATAGGTCCTTCGTACTCTCATCGTTAGTCCCCAGGTAGGCAAACTGGTCCGTTATATCTGATTTATACGAATGCCAACCTAGACAGGACGTTCCGACTACAGGTACTTGTACCCTTACAGTTACTACATGCTCGTCGCAGAACTCACTTTGATGAAATTTTGAAAAATGAAAAATGCGACAAAATCTTGAATAACGGAAGTATGAAGATGAATTGAATATGTGAACATTGAAATATGTATGATGAATATGTATGTAAGTATGTATGTTTGACTGTAAGTATAATTCACTATGTATCACAAAATGTAATATTGGAAGTGTTCGCATGCATTTGTGTATGTAATAAATATGAAAGAAATAAACATCATGAGTTTGCATGTAACCACATAAACAATTAAGATCTAATCAACTATAGTATAGGCTCTAAGGGTCTAATAACCTATCCTATATCCCTATAGTCAAAAGCTCTGATACCAATCTGTCACACCCCGACCCGCAGCGGAAAAGGTGATCGGGGCATGATTGGGTTTTCATCAAAGCTCATGACATTTATTATAATGTTTCATATTTATTATTACAATTTAAAAGAGATCATACAATCATATCAAACAAATACAACATGTTCTATTCATCCTTCTAAACTTCATTATTTTTCTTCTAAGGCAATTTCCTATGTTTTCCTTGCTTCATCCTGTTCACCTGTATCATGTGTAAAAATGGTTTTTGGATCAACAAAAGTTGGCGAGTGAACCTTGTTAGAAAACATTTATTATTTATTTCTTATTATATTTAAACGGAAAAATTGTGCAATATTCCTATATGAACAAACGTAAATAAACATATAATAACAAACAAATAGCATACAATAACAAACCAATAGCATACAATAACAAACAACAACAAAACAATAACATACAATAACAACCAATAGCATACAATAACATATTTACTTACATGAATATATAACATGAATGAAACTGTATATGTTGGCAATGTCACGTTCACGCTCATAATGTAATGGGGAACGGACGGCCTATGATAAATGTATGCACTGAAAATGATAAATGTCTGTGCGATCAAGGCTCAATCAAACGGAGCCGATCGTATGTTGGCAACGCCTGGTTCACGCTCATAATGTAATGGGGAACTGCTCAACACTCATAATGTAATGGGGAGCGGCGGCCTATGATATTGCATGTACTATGATATTGCATGTACTGAAAATGATAAATGTCTGTGCGATCAAGGGTCAATCAAACGGAGCCGATCGTATGTTGGCAACGCCTGGTTCACGCTCATAATGTAATGGGGAACTGCTCAACGCTCATAATGTAATGGGGAGCGGCGGCCTATGAAATTGCATGTACTGAAAATAATAAATTAAATCTAAACAATAACCACACAACAGTTGATACAAGCTGAATACACATTTGTTCATGATATGATGTATGCACAATGATTTAAATATAATAAATGGTAAGACACATGATACACCCTAAAAACGTGATTAAAACGGGGAATTTGTAGAGATTCACTCACATTGGGTGCGTTCGGTTGGAGATGATGAGATGCGCACGAGTTTGAAGGATTGATCAACGAGGATTAACTAACCTAAATAATAACGGAAGGTATAGTAAATGAGTGGATTTTATTAATAATTTTAATAGGATTATAGGATATATTTTTGTGAGTTTAAGGCTATTTTCTAACTTTAAAAACGTTATTTTTAAGTATTTTTAATTGATTTTTAAATAAAATAAATAAATAAAAATAATAAAAAATGTTGACTTTTGACCGTTGACTTGTTGACTTGTTGACCCGCTGACCGTTGACTGTTGACCGGTTCGGTCGGTCATATAGTTGCACTGAGTGAGACTCGAACCCGTGACCTCCCGTACGCGTCTACCAACTGAGCTACGTGTCTAACCCGAAATATTTCTGTTTTTAATTATATTTATACACTAATTAAGTTAATCCGAAAATCATTTATTTTTAAAAAGGATTTTAATTGCATTGAACCGGTGCCGTTAACCAGTCTCGAACCCGGGACGCGCGAGTTAGTGTTGCACACAGTCCACCGCTGTACTGTGTGTCTAACCTGGTTAATATTCCGGTTTTTATTATACTTAACATCTTACTGAGTTAACCCGGTTCGGTAAAAAAAAGGCATTTTTATTTCAAGAGAGTGAGGTTGGGACAGGAATCGAACTCGCGACGTGTATGCATTTGTTTGCACACAGTCCACCGCTGGACTGTGTGTCTATCCCGTTCATAAAACTGATTTTAATTAATCTTATAACATAACCGGACTTCGTCTTCTTCGCTCAAGAACACAGACAATGATAATTCGACTGATTCATGTCTAATTCGATTAACAAACATTATAGGTAGTTGAAAGGTAATGAACGGAGAGAGTTTGGGGATAGGAGGTACCGATCAGTGTCTTCACCAGAACTTCGGCAAAGGTCCGTCGGCTCTGTTTGTGAACTTCGGCTGTTAGAATCAATTAACAGTTCTGTTCTATTAGTTATGAAATTGAGGTACTTAAACAAGGATTAACAGAAGTCTTAATGATAATACCGATTCACCGCGTGAGATTGGAAATTCCAGAAGTTTTCCGACGAGAGCTGAATATTCCGACTATGTCGTCTGGGATTGATTCTGATTGTTGGTTTGAAGTTAGTAACAGTCTAACAACGGATTGAAACAGAAATAGTCGAGGTATTTACCATGTTAATGAAAGTCTCGGTTTTCCGGCGACTTGCAGAGATTTTCCGGCGAGTTCAAAAAGCTTTTCCGACGAACTGAAAGTATAGCGAAAGTGAAATTGAAGGTTATGCGGATGATTTTGAGTCGAGAGAGGAAGCAATTGTTGGCGTAATTCAGGAATTGAATATCTTCGGTTATAAAAACCGAACATCACGAAAATTTAAGTTAATTCAAGACTTAATTGATTAGGATCGTCGGTTTATCGGTTATGATCAAGATTCCGCAAGTACTCAAACGTCTTGGACGGTTTGAAAGCCGATATCGGTTTCAGTTGGCGCAACAGGTCGATTCCCAGTTGTAGATATGATTTAATTGTTTCATAGAACTCACAAAAACATCAAGTGGCGGAGTGGTTGGGTGAATGAGAGTTAAGACTTGGCTGACCCGGTTGACCCGGCTGACCCGGGTTCGAATCCTGGCAGCCTTGTTTTATTTTTATTTCACTATTTTTAATACATTTTCAAATATAAATTTTATATTCTAATATACTTATTAATTATGTATCGTTTAAAATTAATTTGAGCATTAAATACGCAACGAAATTTTTAACTGGTTGTTCGGTTAATAAACGAAGCGGGTTGGGTAAATCCAGTTTTTGACGGATGTTAACACATTAATTAAATCAAATACCTGTTCGTTTATGTCAGCAATATTTTTGTATTTCTCAGGTTCCAAACTCAGTTTTATTGATATAGAAATTCGATTTTACACCAAAAATTCATTTCGACTTTCGTCAGTTTTCGCACACTTTCTATATTTAGAAAGTAAACGCGGCGAACAATTAATTAAATCAAATATCTAGTCGTTTATGTCAGCATTTTTTGTATTTCTCAGGTTCCAAACTCAGTTTTATTGATACAGGAATTCGCTTTTGCACGAAAAAATTTATTTCGAGTTTGGTTAGTTTTCGCCCACTTTCCAACTTTCTATATTTAGAAAGTAAACGCACGAAGAATTAATTAAATCAAATATATGGTCGTTTATGTCAGCAATTTTCGTATTTCTCAGGTTCCAAACTCAGTTTTATTGATATAGAGATTCGATTTTGCATGAAAAAAATTTATTTCGAGTTTCGTCAGTTTTCGCCCACTTTCTATATTTAGAAAGTAAACGCGCGAACAATTAATTAAATTAAATATATGGTCCTTTATGTCAGCAATTTTTGTATTTCTCAGGTTTCAAACTCAGGCTTATTGATATAGGGATTCGATTTTACATGAAAAAATTCATTTCAAGTTTCGTCAATTTTCGCATACTTTCTATATTTAGAAAGTAAACGCGCGAACAATTAATTAAATCAAATATCTGGTCGTTTATGTCAGCAAATTTCATATTTCTCAGGTTCAAACTCAGTTTTATTGATATAGGGATTCGTTTTGCATGAAAAAATTTTATTTCGAGTTCCGTCAGTTTTCGCCCACTTTCTATATTTCTATATTTAGAAAGTAAACGCGTGCGAACAATTAATTTAATCTAATATATGTTCGTTTATGTCAGCATTTTTTGTATTTCTCAAGTTCCAATCTCAGTTTTATTGATATAGGGATTCGATTTTGCACGAAAAAACTTATTTAGAGTTTCGTCAGTTTTCGCCCACTTTCCCACTTTTTATATTTGTAAAGTAAACGCGCGAACAATTAATTAAATCAAATACCTGTTCGTTTATGTCAGCAATTTTTTTGTATTTCTCAGGTTCAAACTCAGTTTTATTGATATAGAAATTCGATTTTACACGAAAAATTCATTTCGACTTTCGTCAGTTTTCGCACACTTTCTATATTTAGAAAGTAAACGCGCGAACAATTAATTAAATCAAATATCTAGTCGTTTATGTCAGCATTTTTTGTATTTCTCAGGTTCCAAACTCTGTTTATTGATACAGGGATTCGCTTCTGACGAAAAAATTTATTTCGAGTTTCGTTAGTTTTCGCCCACTTTCCCAATTTCTATATTTAGAAAGTAAACGCACGAAGAATTAATTAAATCAAATATATGGTCGTTTATGTCAGCAATTTTTGTATTTCTCAGGTTCCAAACTCAGTTTATTGATACAAGGATTCGATTTTACACGAAAAAATTCATTTCGAGTTTCGTCAATTTTCGCACACTTTCTATATTTAGAAAGTAAGCGCGCGAACAATTAATTAAATCAAATATCTGGTCGTTTATGTCAGCAAATTTCGTATTTCTCAGGTTCAAACTCAGTTTTATTGATATAGGGATTCGTTTTGCATGAAAAAATTTATTTCGAGTTTGGTCAGTTTTCGCCCACTTTCTATATTTTTATATTTAGAAAGTAAACGCGCGAACAATTAATTAAATCAAATATCTGGTCGTTTAAGTCAACAATTTTTGTATTTCTCATGTTACAAATACGGTTTTAGTGATACAGGGATTCAATTTTACACGAAAAAATTCATTTCGAGTTTCGTCAGTTTTCGCACACTTTCTATATTTAGAAAGTAAACGCTGCGAACAATTAATTAAATCAAATAATGGTCGTTTATGTCAGCAATTTTTTGTATTTCTCAGGTTCCAAACTCAGTTTTATTAATACCGGGATTCGATCTTACACGAAAATATTCATTTCGAGTTTTTTCACTTTTCGCACACTTTCTATATCTAGAAAGTAAACGCGCCAGCAAATAATTAAATCAAATATCTGTTCGTTTATGTCAGCATTTTTTGTAACTCAGGTTGCAAACTCAGTTTTAGTGATACATGGATTTGATTTTGCACAAAGAAAATCATTTCGAGTTTCGTCAGTTTTCGCCCACTTTCCCACTTTCTACATTTAGAAAGTAAATGCGCGAACAATTAATTAAATCAAATATATGGTCGTTTATGTCCGGAATTTTTGTATTTCTCAGGTTTAAACTCAGTTTTATTGATACAAGGATTCGATTTTACACGAACAAATTCATTTCTAGTTTGGTCAATTTTCGCACACTTTCTATATTTAGAAAGTTAACACGCCCGAACAATTAATTAAATCAAATATATGGTCGTTTATGTCAGCAATTTTTGTATTTCTCATGTTCCAAACTCAGTTTTATTGATACAGGGATTCAATTTTACACGAAGAAATTCATTTCGAGTTTCGTCAACTTTTGCACACTTTCTATATTTAGACAGTAAACACGCGAACAATTAATTAAATAAAATATCTGGTGTTTTATGTCAGCAATTTTTGTATTTCTCAGGTTTCAAACACAGTTTTATTCATACAGGGATTCAATTTTACAAAAAAAATCCATTTGGAGTCTTGTCAGTTTTTGCACACTTTCTATATCTAGAAAGTAAACGCGCGAACAATTAATTAAATCAAATATCTGGTCGTTTATGTCAGCAAATTTTGTATTTCTCATAGTACAAACTCAGTTTGATTGATACAGGGATTCGATTTTGCACGAAAAAAATCATTTCAAGTTTCGTCAGTTTTCGCCCACTTTCCTACTTTCTATATTTAGAAAGTAAACGCGCGAACAATTAATTAAATCAAATATATGGTCGTTTATGTCAGCAATTTTTGTATTTCTCAGGTTCCAAACTCAGTTTATTGATACAAGGATTCGATTTTTACACGAAAAATTCATTTCGAGTTTCGTCAATTTTTGCACACTTTCTATATTTAAAAAGTAAACCCGCCAACAATTAATTAAATTAAATATATGCTCGTTTATGTCAGCAATTTTTGTATTTCTCAGGTTCCAAACTCAGTTAATTGATACAGGGATTCGATTTTGAAAGAAAAAACTTATTTCAAGTATCGCCAGTTTTCGCCCACTTTCCCACTTTCTATATTTAGAAAGTAAACGCTGCGAACAATTAATTAAACCAAATATATGGTCGTTTATATCAGCAGTTTTTTTTGTGTTTCTCAGGTTCCAAACTCAGTTTTATTGATACAGGGAATCGATTTTACACGAAAAAAATTCATTTCGAGTTTTGTCGGTTTTTGCACACTTCCTATATCTAGAAAGTAAACGCGCGAACATTAATTAAATCAAATATCTGGTCGTTTATGTCAGCAATTTTTGTATTTCTCAGGTTCCAAACTGTGTTTTATTGATAGAGGGATTCGATTTTCCTCGAAAAATTAATTTGAGTTTCGTCAGTTTTCGCCCACTTTCTATATTTAGATAGTAAACGCGTAAACAATTAATTAAATCAAATATCTGGTCGTTTATGTAAGCAATTTTTGTATTTCTCAGGTTACAAACATAGTTTTAGTGATACAGGGATTCGAATTTACATGAAAAATTCATTTCGAGTTTCGTCAGTTTTCGCACACTTTCTTTATTTAGAAAGTAAACGCGCGAACAATTAATTAAATCAAATATCTGGTCGTTTATGTCAGCATTTTTTGTATTTCTCAAGTTCCAAACTCAGTTTTATTGATACAGGGATTCGATTTTGAAAGAAAAAACTTATTTCAAGTATCGCCAGTTTTCGCCCACTTTCCCACTTTCTATATTTTGAAAGTAAACGCGCGCGAACAATTAATTAAACCAAATATATGGTCGTTTATGTCAGCAGTTTTTTGTATTTCTCAGGTTCCAAATTCAGTTTTATTGATACAGGGAATCGATTTTACACGAAAAAATTCATTTCGAGTTTTGTCGGTTTTTGCACACTTTCTACATCTAGAAAGTAAACGCGCGAACATTAATTAAATCAAATATCTGGTCGTTTATGTCAGCAATTTTTGTATTTCTCAGGTTCCAAACTGTGTTTTATTGATACAGGGATTCGATTTTCCCCGAAAAATTAATTTGAGTTTCGTCAGTTTTCGCCCACTTTCCCACTTTCTATATTTAGAGAGTAAACGCGTGAACAATTAATTAAATCAAATATCTGGTCCTTTGTGTCAGCAATTTTTCTATTTCTCATGTTCCAAACTAAGTTTTTTTTATTCAGGGGTTCCATTTTGCAAGAAAAAAATTCATTTCGAGTTTCGTCAGTTTTCGCCCATTTTGCACGCTTTCTATATTTAGACAGTAAACGCGCGAACAATTAATTAAATCAAACATCTGGTCCTTTATGTCAGCAATTTTTGTATTTCTCAGGTTCCAAACTTAGTTTTATTGATACAGGGATTCGATTTTACACGAAAAAATTCATTTCGAGTTTCGACAATTTTCGCACACTTTCTATATTTAGAAAGTAAACGCGCAAACAATTAATTAAATCAAATATTTGGTCGTTTATGTCAGCAATTTTAGTATTTCTGAGGTTTCAAACCCAGTTTTATTGAAAAAGTAATTCGATTTTGCACGAAAAAATTCATTTCGAGCTTCGTTAGTTTTCGCCCACTTTCTATATTTCTATATTTAGAGTGTAAACTCGCGAACAATTAACTAAATCAAATATATGGTCGTTTATGTCAGCAATTTTTGTATTTCTAGGTTCAAAAATCACTTTTATTGAACAAGTAATTCGATTTTCACTTAAAAATTCATTTCGAGTTTCGTCAGTTTTGGCACACTTTCTATATTTAGAAATTAAACGCGCGAACAATTAATTAAATCAGATATCTGGTCGTTTATGTCAACATTTTTTGTATTTCTCAAGTTCCAAACTCAGTTTTATTGATACAGGGATTCGATTTTGAAAGAAAAAACTTATTTCAAGTATCGCCAGTTTTCGCCCACTTTCCCACTTTCTATATTTTGAAAGTAAACGCGCGAACAATTAATTAAACCAAATATATGGTCGTTTATTGTCAGCAGTGTTTTTTGTATTTCTCATGTTCCAAATTCAGTTTTATTGATACAGGGAATCGATTTTACACGAAAAAAATTCATTTCGAGTTTTGTCGGTTTTTGCACACTTTCTATATCTAGAAAGTAAACGCGCGAACATTAATTAAATCAAATATCTGGTCGTTTATGTGAGCATTTTTTGTATTTCTTAGGTTCAAAACTCAGTATTATTGATACAGGGATTCGATATTGCACGAAAAAATTCATTTCGAGTTTCGTCAATTTTCGCCCACTTTCCCAATTTCTATATTTAGAAAGTAAACACGCGAACAATTAATTAAATCAAATATCTGGTCGTTTATGTCATCAATTTTTGTATTTCTGAGGTTCCAAACTTTGTTTTATTGATATAGGGATTCGATTTTTCGCGGAAAAAATTAATTTCGAGTTTCGTTAGTTTTCGCACACTTTCTATATTTAGAAAGTAAACGCGCGAACAATTAATTAAATCAAATATCTGGTCGTTTATGTCAGCAATTTTTGTATTTCTCAGGTTCCAAACTCAGTTTTATTGATACAGGGATTCGATTTTGCACGAAATAATTTATTTCGAGTTTCGTCAGTTTTCGTCCACTTTCTATATTTAGAAAGTAGTCGCTCGAAACAAATAATTAAATCAAATATCTTGTCGTTTATGTCAGCAATATTTGTATTTCTCAGCTTACAAACTCAGTATTATTGATACAGGGAGATCGATTTTGCACGAAAAAATTTATTTCGAGTTTCGTCAGTTTTCGCCCACTTTCCCGATTTCTATATTTAGAAAGTAAACGCGCGAACAATTAGTTAAATCAAATATCAGGTCGTTTATGTCATCAATTTTTATATTTCTCATGTTTCAAACTCAGTTTTATTGTTACAGGAATTCGATTTTACACAAAAAAAATTAATTTCGAGTTTCGTCAGTTTTCGCACACTTTCTATATTCAGAAAGTAAACGCGCGAACAAGTTTATGTCAGGATGTTTTGTATTTTCAGGTTCCAAACTCAGTATTATTGATACAGGGATTCGATTTTGCTCTAAAAAATTCATTTCCAGTTTCGTTAGTTTTTCGCCCACTTTCCCAATTTCTATATTTAGAAAGTAAACGCGGAACAATTAATTAAATCAAATATCTGGTCGTTTATATCATCAATTTTTGTTTCTCAGGTTCCAAACTCTGTTTTATTGATATAGGATTCGATTTTACATAAAAAATTTAATTTCGAGTTTCGTCAGTTTTCACAAACTTTCTATATTTAGAAAGTAAACGCGTGGGGAATTAATTAAATCAAATATCTATCGTTAATGTCAGCAATTTTTGTATTTCTCAGGTTACAAACTCATTTTTATTGATACATGGATTCGATTTTGCACGAAGAAAATCATTTCGAGTTTGGTCAGTTTTCGCCCACTTTCCCACTTTCTATATTTAGAAAGTAATAGAAAGTAAATGCGCGAACAATTAATTAAATCAAATATATGGTCATTTATGTCAGCAATTTTTGTATTTCTCAGGTTCCAAACTGAGTTTTATTGATACAAGGATTCGATTTTACACGAAGAAATTCATTTCGAGTTTCGTCAATTTTCCCAAACTTTCTATATTTAGAAAGTAAACGCGCGAACAATTAACTAAATGAAATATATGGTCGATTATGTCAGCAATTTTTTTATTTCTCAGGTTCCAAACTCAGTTTTATTGATACAGGGATTCGATTTTACATGAAGAAATTCATTTCGAGTTTCGTCAACTTTTGCACAATTTCTATATTTAGACAGTAAACGCGCGAACAATTATTTAAATCAAATATGTGTTGGTTTATGTCAGCAATTTTTGTATTTCTCAGGTTTCAAACCCAGTTTTATTGATACATGTATTCAATTTACACGAAAAAATCCATTTCGAGTTTTGTCAGTTTACGCACACTTTCTATATCTAGAAAGTTAACGCGCGAACACTTAATTAAATCAAATATCTGGTCGTTTATTTTAGCAATTTTTGTATTTCTCAGATTACAAACTCAGTTTTATTGATAAAGGGATTCGATTTTGCACGAAAAAAATCATTTCGAGTTTCGGCAGTTTTCGCCCACTATCCTACTTTCTATATTTAGAAAGTAAACGCGCGAACAATTAATTAAATCAAATATATGGTCGTTTATGTCAGCAATTTTTGTATTTCTCAGGTTCCAAACTCAGTTTATTGATACAAGGATTCGATTTTACACGAAAAATTCATTTCAAGTTTCTTCAATTTTCGCACACTTTCTATATTTAGAAAGTAAACGCGCCAACAATTAATTAAATTAAATATATGCTCGTTTATGTGAGCAATTTTTGTATTTCTCAGGTTTCAAACTCAGTTTATTGATACAGGGATTCGATTTTACATGAAAAAATTCATTTCGAGTTCGTCAATTTTTGCACAATTTTTATATTTAGACAGTAAACGCGCGAACAATTAATTAAATCAACTATTTGGTCGTTTATGTAAGCAATTTTTGTATTTCTTAGGTTACAAACACAGTTTTAGTGATACAGGGATTCGAATTTACACGAAAAATTCATTTCGAGTTTCGTCAGTTTTCGCACACTTTCTATATTTATAAAGTAAAACACGCGAACAATTAATTAAATCAAATATCTGGTCGTTTATGTCAGCATTTTTGTATTTCTCAGTTCCAAACTCAGTTTTGTTGATACAGGGATTCGATTTTGAACGAAAAAAATCATTTCAAGTTCGCCAGTTTTCACCCACTTCCACTTTCTATATTTAGAAAGTAAACGCGCGAACAATTAATTAAATCAAATATATGGTCGTTTATCAGCAATTTTTGTATTTCTCAGATTCCAAACTCAGTTTTATTGAACAGGGATTCGATTTTACACGAAAAAAATCATTTCGAGTTTCTCGGTTTTCGCACACTTTCTATATTAGAAAGTAAACGCGCGAACATTAATTAAATCAAATATTGGTCGTTTATGTCAGCAATTTTTTGTATTTCTCAGGTTCCAAACTCAGTTTTATTGATACAGGGATTCGATTTTACACGAAAAAATTCATTTCGAGTTTCGTCAATTTTCGCACACTTTCTATATTTAAAAGTAAACGCGCGAACAATTAATTAAATCAAATATCTGGTCGTTTATGTCAACAATTTTTGTATTTCTCAGTTACAAACTCAGTTTTATTGATACAGGGATTCGATTTTCACGAAAAAGTTCATTTCGAGTTTCGTCAGTTTTCGCACTTTCCACTTTCTATATTTAAAAGTAAACGCGCGAACAATTAATTAAATCAAATATCTGGTCGTTTATGTCAGCAATTTTTGTATTTCTCAGGTTCCAAACTCAGTTTTAGTTGATACAGGGATTCGATTTTACACGAAAAATTTCATTTCGAGTTTCGTCAGTTTTCGCACACTTTCTATATTTAGAAAGTAAACGCGCGAACAATTAATTAAATCAAATATTGGTCGTTTATGTCAGCATTTTTTGTATTTCTCAGTTCCAAACTCAGTTTATTGATACAGGGATTCGATTTTGCACGAAAAAATTCATTTCGAGTTTCTCATTTTCCCATTCCATTTCTATATTTAGAAAGTAAACGCGCGAACATTAATTAAATCAATATTGGTCGTTTAGTCACAATTTTTTGTATTTCTCAGTTCCAAACTCAGTTTTATTATACAGGGATTCGATTTTCACGAAAAATTCATTTCGAGTTTCGTCGTTTTCGCACACTTTCTATATTTAAAAGTAAACCGCGAACAATTAATTAAATCAAATATCTGGTCGTTTATGTCAACAATTTTTTGTATTTCTCAGTTCAAACTCAGTTTTATTGATACAGGGATTCGATTTTCCGGAAAAAGTTCATTTCGAGTTTCGTCAGTTTTCGCCACTTTCCCACTTTCTATATTTAAAAAGTAAACGCGCGAACAATTAATTAAATCAAATATCTGGTCGTTTATGTCAGCAATTTTTGTATTTCTCGTTCCAAACTCAGTTTTATTGATACAGGGATTCGATTTTACACGAAAAAATTCATTTCGAGTTTCGTCAGTTTTCGCCATCACTTTCTATATTTAGAAAGTAAACGCGCGAACAATTAATTAAATCAAATATCTGGTCGTTTATGTCAACATTTTTTGTATTTCTCAGGTTCCAAACTCAGTTTATTGATACAGGGATTCGATTTTCACGAAAAATTCATTTCGAGTTTCGTCAGTTTTCGCCCACTTTCCCAATTTCTATATTTAGAAAGTAAACGCGCGAACAATTAATTAAATCAAATATCTGGTCGTTTATGTCATCAATTTTTGTATTTCTGAGGTTCCAAACTTTGTTTTATTGATACAGAGATTCGAATTTACGCGAAAAAAAATTCATTTCAAGTTTCGTCAATTTTCGCACACTTTCTATATTTAGAAAGTAAATGCGCGAACAATTAATTAAATCAAATATCTGGTCGTTTATGTCAGCAATTTTTGTATTTCTCAGGTTCCAAACTCAGTTTTATTGATAAAGGGATTCGATTTTGCAAGAAATAATTTATTTCGAGTTTCGTCAGTTTTCGTCAACTTTCTATATTTCTATATTTAGAAAGTAATCGCTCGAACAAAATAATTAAATCAAATATTGGTCGTTTATGTCAGCAATTTTGTATTTCTCGATTCGATTTTGCATGAAAATTCATTTCGAGTTTGGTCATTTTTCGCCCACTTTCCCAATTTCTATATTTAGAAAGTAAAATCGCGAATCAATTTGTTGAATCAAATATCAGGTGGTTTATGTCATTAATTTTGTATTTCTCAGGTTTCAAACTTAGTTTTATTGATACAGTGATTTGAATTTTACACAAAAAAAATTAATTTCGAATTTCGTCAGTTTTCGCACACTTTCTATATTTAGTAACGTAAACGCGCGAACAAGTTTTATGTCAGCATTTTTTGTAATTTCTCAGGTTCGAAATCCGTATTATTGATACAGGGATTCGATTTTGCACGAAAAATTCATTTCAAGTTTCGTCAGTTTTTCGCCCACTTTCCCAATTTCTATATTTAGAAAGTAAACGCGGAACAATTAATTAAATCAAATATCTGGTCGTTTATGTCATCAATTTTTGTATTTCTCAGGTTCCAAACTCAGTTTTATTGATACAGGGATTCGATTTTACACGAAAAATTTATTTCGAGTTTCGTCAGTTTTCGCACACTTTCTAATTTAGAAAGTAAACGCGCAAACAATTAATTAAATCAAATATCTGGTCGTTTATATCAGCAATTTTTGTATTTCTCAGGTTCCATACTCAGGTTTATTGATACAGGGATTCGATTTTACAAAAAAAATTCATTTCGAGTTTGGTCAATTTTCGCACACTTTCTATATTTAGAAAGTAAACGCGCGAACATTTAATTAAATCAAATATATGGTCGTTTATGTCAGCAATTTTTGTATTTCTTAGGTTCCAAACACAGTTTTATTGATACAAGGATTCGATTTTACACGAACAAATTCATTTCGAGTTTCGTCAATTTTCGCACACTTTCTATGTTTAGAAAGTAAACGCGCGAACAATTAGTTAAATCAAATATACGGTCGTATATGTCAGCAATTTTTGGATTTCTCAGGTTCCAAACTCAGTTTTATTGATACAGGGATTCGATTTACACAAAGAAATTCATTTCGAGTTTCGTCAACTTTTGCACACTTTCTATATTTAGACAGTAAACGCGCGAACAATTAATTAAATCAAATATCTGGTGGTTTATGTCAGCAATTTTTGTATTTCTCATGTTTCAAACTCAGTTTTATTGATACAAGAATTCGATTTTACACGAAAAAATCCATTTCGAGTTTTGTCAATTTTCGCACACTTTCTAAATCTAGAAAGTAAACGCGTGATTAAATTTATTAAATCAAATATCTGCTCGTTTATGTTAGCAATTTTGTATTTCTCAGATTACAAACTCAGTTTTATTGATACAGGGATTCGATTTTGCACGAAAAAAATCATTTCGAGTTTCGTCAGTTTTCGCCCACTTTCCTACTTTCTATATTTAGAAAGTAAACGCGCGAACAATTAATTAAATCAAATATATGGTCGTTTCTGTCAGCAATTTTTGTATTTCTCATGTTCCAAACACCGTTTATTAATACAAGGATTCGATTTTACACAAAAAATTCATTTCAAGTTTCGTCCGTTTTCGCACACTTTCTATATTTAGAAAGTAAACACGCCAACAATTAATTAAATTAAATATATGATCGTTTATGTTATCAATTTTTGTATTTCTCAGGTTTCAAACTCAGTTTATTGATACAGGGATTCGATTTACATGAAAAAATTCATTTCGAGTTCGTCAATTTTTGCACACTTTCTATATTTAGACAGTAAACGCGCAAACAATTAATTAAATCAAATATCTGGTCGTTTATGTCAGCAATTTTTGTATTTCCAGGTTCCAAAATCAGTTTTATTGAACAAGTAATTCGATTTTGCACGAAAAATTCATTTCGAGTTTCATCAGTTTTCGCACAATTTCTATATTTAGAAAGTAAATATCGAACAATTAATTAAATCATATATCTGGTCGTTTATGTCAGGATTTTTTGTATTTCTCAAGTTCCAAACTTAGTTTTATTGATACAGGGATTCGATATTGCACGAAACTTAGTTTTATTAATTTCGTGGTCGTCAGTTTTCGCACACTTTCTATATTAAGAAAGTAAACGCGCGAACAATTAATTAAATCAAATATCTGGTCGTTTATGTAATCAATTTTTGTTATATTGATACAGGGACTCGATTTTACGCGGAAAAAATTCATTTCGAGTTTCGTCAGTTTTCGCACACTTTCTATATTTAGAAAGTAAACGCGCGAACAATTAATTAAATCAAATATCTGGTCGTTTATGTCCGCAATTTTTATATTTCTCAGGTTTCAAACTCAGTTTTATTGATACAGGGATTCGATTTGCACGAAATAATTTATTTCGAGTTTCGTCAGTTTTCGCCCACTTTCTATATTTAGAAAGTAATCGCTCGAACAAATAATTAAATCAAATATTTGGTCGTTTATGTCAGCAATATTTGTATTTCTCCGGTTACAAACTCAGTATTATTGATACAGGGATTCGATTTTGCCCAAAAAAATTCATTTTGAGTTTCGTCAGTTTTCGCCCACTTTCTATATTCAGAAAGTAAACAGGCGAACAATTAATTAAAACAAATATCTGGTCGTTTATGTCAGGAATTTTTGTATTTCTCAGGTTCCAAACTCAGTATTATTGATACAGGGATTCGATTTTGCACGAAAAAATTCATTTCGAGTTTCGTTAGTTTTTCGCCTACTTTCCACATTTCTATATTTAGAAAGTAAACACGGAACAATTAATTAAATCAAATATCTGGTCGTTTATATCATTAATTTTTGTATTTCACTGGTTCCAAACTCAGTTTTATTGATATTGGATTCGATTTTACACAAAAAAATTAATTTCGAGTTTCGTCAGTTTTCACACACTTTCTATATTTAGAAAGTAAACGCGCGAGCAATTAATTAAATCAAATATCTGGTTGTTTATGTCAGCTTTTTTTGTATTTCTCAGGTTCCAAACTCAGTATTGATACAGGGATTCGATTTTGCACGAAAATCTTCATTTCGAGTTTCGTCAGTTTTCGCCCACGTTCTATATTTAGAATGTAAACGCGCGAACAATTAATTAAATCAAATATCTGGTCGTTTATGTCAGAAATTTTGTATTTCTCAGGTTACAAACTCAGTTTTATTGATATAGGGATTCGATTTTCCCGAAGAAAATCATTTCGAGTTTCGTCAGTTTTCGCCCACTTTCCGATTTTCTATTTATAGAAAGTAAACGCGGGAACAATTAATTAAATCAAATATCTGGTCGTTTATGTCTGCAATTTTTGTATTTCTAAGGTTCCAAACTCTGTATTATTGATACAGGGATTCGATTTTGCACGAAATAATTCATTTCAAGTTTCGTCAGTTTTCGCCCACTTTCCCACTTTCTATATTTAGAAAGTAAACGCGCGAACCATGAATTAAATCAAATATCTGGTCGTTTATGTCAGCAATTTTTGTATTTATCAGGTTCCAAACTAAGTTTTATTCATACAGGGATTCGATTTTACACGAAAAAATTAATTTCGAGTCTGGTCAGTTTTCACCCACTTTCTATATTTCTATATTTAGAAAGTAAACACGCGGACAATTAATTAAATCAAATATCTGGTCGTTTATGTGCAGTATTTTTTGTATTTCTCAGGTTCTAAAAATTAGTTTTCGCTCACTTTCCACTTTCTATATTTAGAAAGTAAACGCGCGAACAATTAACTAAATCCAATATCTGGTCGTTTATGTCATTAATTTTTGTATTTCTTAGGTTCCAAACTCGGTTTTATTGATACAGGGATTCGATTTTACACGAAAAAACTCATTTCGAGTTTCGTCAATTTTCGCACACTTTCTATATTTAGAAAGTAAACGCGTCGAACAATTAATCAAATCAAATATCTGGTCGTTATGTCAGCAATTTTTGTATTTCTCAGGTACACAACTCAGTTTTATTGATATAGGGATTCGATTTTGCACGAAAAAATTTATTCAAGTTTCGTCAGTTTTCGCCCACTTTCTATATTCTATATTCATAAAAGTAAACGCGCGCGAACAATTAATTAAATCAAATATCTGGTCGTTTATGTCAGCAATTTTTGTATTTCTCAGGTTCCAAACTCAGTTTTATTGATACAGAGATTTTATTTTGCAAGAAATAATTCATTTCGACGTTCGTCGGTTTTCGCCACTTTCCCACTTTCTATATTTAGATTGTAAACGCGCGCAACAATTAATTAAATCAAATATCTAGTCCTTTATGTCAGCAATTTTTGTATTTCTCAAGTTCCAAACTCAGTTTTATTGATACAGGTATTCGATTTTAAATGAAAAAATTCATTTCGAGTTTGGTCAATTTTCGCACACTTTCTATATTTAGAAAGTAAACGCGCGAGAAATTAATTAAATCAAATATCTAGTCGTTTGTGACAGCAATTTTGTATTTCTCAGGTTCCAAACTCAGTTTTATTAGTTTTAATGATATAGGGATTCGATTTTTCACGAAAAAAATTCGAGTTCGTCAGTTTTTGCCCAATTTCTATATTTCTATATTTAGAAAGTAAACGCGCGAACAATTTATTAAATCAAATATCTGGTCGTTTATGTAAGCAATTTTTGTATTTCTGAATTTACAAACTCAATTTTATTGATACAGGGATTCGATTTTGAACGAATAAACTTATTTCGAGTATCGTCAGTTTTCGCCCACTTTTCCACATTTTATATTTAGAAAGTAAACGCGCGAACAATTTATTAAATCAAATATATGGTTGTTTATGTCAGCAAGTTTTTGTATTTCTCAGGTTCCAAACTTAGTTTTATTGATATAGGGATTCGATTTTACACGAAAAAATTCATTTCGAGTATTGTCAGTTTTCGCACACTTTCTATATCTATAAAGTAAACGCGCGAACAATTAATTAAATCAAATATCTGGTCGTTTAAGTCAGGAATTTTTTTATTTCTCAAGTTCCAAACTTAGTTTTATTGATACAGGGATTTGATTTTGCACGAAAAAATTCATTTCGAGTTTCGTCAGTGTTCGCCCACTTTCCCACTTTCTATATTTAGACTGTAAACGCGCGAAAAATTAATTAAATCAAATATTTGGACCTTTATGTCAGCAATTTTTGTATTTCTCAGGTTCCAAACTCAGTTTTATTGATACAGGGATTCGATTTTACACGAAAAAATTCATTTCGAGTTCTGTCAATTTTCGCACACTTTCTATATTTAGAAAGTAAACGCACAAACAATTAATTAAATCAAATATATGGTCGTTTATGTCAGGAATTTTTGTATTTCTCATGTTCCAAACTCATTTTTATTGATACAGGAATTCAATTTTACACGAAAAAATTTATTTCGAGTTCGTTAGTTTTCGCCCACTTTCTTTATTTCTATATTTTGAAAGTAAACGCGGCGAACAATTAATTAAATCAAATATCGGTTGTTTATGTCAGAAATTTTTGTATTTCACAATTTACAAACTAAAACTTTTGTGATACAGGGATTCGATTTTACACGAAAAAATTCATTTCGAGTTTCGTCAGTTTTCGCTCACTTTCTATATTTAGAAAGTAAACGCGCGAACAATTACTTAATCAAATATCAGGTTGCTTATGTAAGCATCTTTTGTATTTCTCAAGTTCAAACTCAGTTTTATTGATACAGGGATTCAATTTTGAACGAATAAACTTATTTCGAGTATCGTCAGTTTTCGCCCACTTTCCCCCTTTCTATATTTAAAAAGTAAACGCATGAACAATTAATTAAATCAAATATATGGTCGTTTAGGTCAGCAATTTTTTGTTTGATACAAGGATTCGATTTTAACGAAAAAATGCATTATGAGTTTTATCAGTTTTCGCACACTTTCTATATCTAGAAAGTAAACGTGCGAACAATTAATTAAATTAAATATCTGGTCGATTATATTAGCAATTTTTTATTTCCCAGGTTCCAAACTCAGTTTTATTTATACAGGGATTCGATTTTGCACGAAAAAATTCATTTCGAGTTTCGTTAGTTTTCGCCCACTTTCCCACTTTCTATATTTAGACAGTAAACGTGCGAACAATTAATTAAATATCTGGTCCTTTATGTCAGCAATATTTTGTATTTCTCAAGTTCCAAACTCAGTTTTATTGATACCAGGATTCGATTTTGCACGAAAAAATTTATTTCGAGTTTCGTCAGTTTTCGCCCGCTTTCTATATTTCTTTATTTTGAAAGTAAACGCGCGAATAAATAATTAAATCAAATATCTGGTCATTTATGTCAGCAATTTTTGTATTTCTCAGGTTCCAAACTCAATATTAATGATACAGGGATTCAATTTTGCACGAAAATATTAATTTTGAGTTTCGTCAGATTTCGCCCACTTTCCCACTCGCGCGAACAATGAATTAAATCAAATATCTGGTCGTTTATCTCAGCAATTTATGTATTTCTCAGGTTCCAAAGTTGTTTTATTGATACAGGGATTCGATTATACACGAAAAAATTAATTTCGTGGTCGTCAGTTTTCGCACACTTTCTATATTAAGAAAGTAAACGCGCGAACAATTAATTAAATCAAATATCTGGTTGTTTATGTCAGCAATTTTTGTATTTCTCTAGTTCCAAACTCTGTTTTATTGATATAGGGACTTGATTTTACACGAAAAATTAATTTTGAGTTTCGTCAGTTTTCGCACAATTTCTGTATATAGAAAGTAGACGCACGAACAATTAATTAAATCAAATATCTGGTCGTTTATGTCAGCATTTTTTGTATTTCTCATGTTCCAAACTCAGTATTATTATTGATACAGGGATTTGATTTTGCACGAAAAAATTCATTTCAAGTTTAGTCAGTTTTCGCCCACTTTCTATATTGGTATACTTAAAAAGTAAAACGCGCGAACAATTAATTAAATCGAATATCTTATGTCCGCAATTTTTGTATTTTCTCAGGTTTCAAACTCAGTTTTATTGAACAAGTAATTCGATTTTGCACGAAAAAATTCATTTTAGTTTCGACAGTTTTCGGAGACTTTCTATATTTAGAAAGTAAACGCGCGAACAATTAATTAAATCAAATATCAAGTCGTTTTTGTCAGCAATTTTTGTATTTCTCAGGTTCCAAACTCAGTTTTATTGATACAGGGATTCGATTTTACATGAGAAATTTCATTTCGAGTTTCGTTAGTTTTCGTCCACTTTCCGACTTTCTATATTTTGAATGTAAACGCGCTAACAATTTATTAAATCAAATATCTGGTCGTTTATATCAGCAATTTTTGTATTTCTCAGTTTCCAAACTCTGTTTAACTGATACAGGGATTCGATTTTATAGGAAAAATTCATTTCGAGTTTCGTCAGTTTTCGCACACTTTCTATATATAGAAAGTAAACGCGCGAACAATTAATTAAATCAAATATCTAGTCGTTTATGTCAGCATTTTTTGTATTTCTCAGGTTCCAAACTCAGTTTTATTGATACAGGGATTCAATTTTGCACGAAAAAATTTATTTCGAGTTTCGTCAGTTTTCGCACACTTTCTATATTTAGAAAATAAACGCGCGAACAATTAATTAAATCAAATATCTGGTCGTCTATATCAGCATTTTTTGTATTTCTCTAGGTTCCAAACTCAGTATTATTGATACAGGGATTTGATTTTGCACGAAAAAATTCATTTCGAGTTTCGTCAGTTTTCGCCCGCTTTCCCAAAATCTATATTTAGAAAGTAAACGCGGAACAATTAATTAAATCAAATATCTGGTCGTTTATGTCACCAATTTTTTTATTTCCCAGGTTCCAAACTCGGTTTAATTGATATAGGGATTCGATTTTACACGAAAATATTCATTTCGAGTTACGTCAGTTTTCGCACACTTTCTATATTTAGAAAATAAACTCGCGAACAATTAATTAAAACAAATATCTGGTCATTTATGTTGGAATTTTTTGTATTTCTCAAGTTCCAAACTAGTATTAATGATACAGAGATTCGAATTTGCACGAAAATAATTAATTTCGAGTTTCGTCAATTTTCGCCCACTTTCCTACTCGCGCGAACAATGAATTAAATCAAATATCTGGTCGTTTATCTTAGCAATTTATTTATTTCTCAGGTTCCAAACTTAGTTTTATTGATAGAGGGATTTGAATATACAAGGAAAAAATTAATTTCGAGTTCGTCAGTTTTCGCACACTTTCTATATTAAGAAAGTAAACGCACGAACAATTAATTAAATCAAATATCTGGTCGTTTAAGTCAGCAATTTTGTATTTCTCTAGTTCCAAACTCTGTTTTATTGATATAGGGACTCGATTTTACACGAAAAAATTAATCTTGAGTTTCGTCAGTTTTCGCACAATTTCTGTATATAAGAAAGTAGACGCACGAACAATTAATTAAACCAAATATCTGGTCGTTTATGTCAGCATTTTTTGTATTTCTCAGGTTCCAGACTCTGTATTATTATTGATTACAGGGATTGATTTTGCACGAAAAAATTCATTTCGAGTTTCGTCAGTTTTCACCACTTTCTATATTTGTATACTTAGAAAGTAAAAGCGTGAACAATTAATTAAATCGAATATCTGATCATTTATGTCCGCAATTTTTGTACTTCTCAGGTTCCAAACTTAGTTTTATTGAACAAGTAATTCGATTTTGCACGAAAAAATTCATTTTGAGTTTCGACAGTTTTCGGACACTTTCTATATTTAGAAAGTAAACGCGCGAACAATTAATACAGGGATTGTATTTCTGGTCGTTTATGTCATCAGTTATTGTATTTCTGAGGTTCCAAAATCAGTTCTATTGATTCAGGGATTCGATTTTACATGAAAAATTTTATTTCGAGTTTCATTAGTTTTCGCACGCTTTCCGACTTTCTATATTTAGAAAGTAAACGCGCGAACAATTAATTAAATCGAATATTATTGTCGTTTATGTCATCAATTTTTGAATTTCTGAGGTTCCAAAATCAGTTTATTGATACAGGGATTCGATTTAACACGAAAAAATTCATTTCGAGTTTCGTCAGTTTTCGCCCACTTTCTCACTTTCAATATTTAGAAAGTAAACGTGCGAACAATTAATTAAATCAAATATCTGGTCATTTATGTCAGCAAATTTTTAATTTCTCAGGCTCCCAACTCAGTATTATTGATACAGGGCTTCGATTTTGCACGAAAAAATTTATTTAGTTTCGTCAGTTTTCACCACTTTCCCACTTTCTATATTAGAAAGTAAACGCGCGAACAATGAATTAAATCAAATATCTGGTCGTTTATCTCAGCAATTTTGTATTTCTCAGGTTCCAAACTCAGTTTAATTGATACAGGGATTCCCGAAAAAATTAATTTCGAGTTTCGTCAGTTTTCGCACAATTTCTGTATTTAGAAAGTAGACGCACGAACATTTAATTAAATCAAATATCTGGTCGTTTATGTCAGTATTTTTTGTATTTCTCAGGTTCCAAACTCAGTATTATTGATACAGGATTTGATTTTGCATGAAAAAATTCATTCGAGTTTCGTCAGTTTTCGCCCACTTTCTATATTTGTATACTTAGAAAGTAAACGCGCGAACAATTAATTAAATCGAATATCTGGTCGTTTATGTCCGCAATTTTTGTATTTCTCAGGTTCCAAACTCAGTTTTATTGAACAACTAATTCGATTTTGTACGAAAAAATTTATTTTGAGTTTCGACAGTTTTCGGACACTTTCTATATTTAGAAAGTAAACGCGCGAACAATTAATTAAATCAAATATCTAGTCGTTTATGTCAGCAATTTTTGTATTTCTAAGGTTCCAACCTCAGTTTAATTGATACAGGGATTCGATTTTACACAAAAAATTTCATTTCGAGTTTCGTTAGTTTTCGCCCCACTTTCCGACTTTCTATATTTAGAAAGTAAACGCGCAAACAATTAATTAAATCAAATATCTGGTCGTTTATGTCAGTAGTTATTGTATTTCTGAGGTTCCAAAATCAGTTCTATTGATACAGGGATTCGATTTTACACGAAAAAAATTCATTTCGAGTTTCTTCAGTTTTCGCCCACTTTCCCACTTTCTATATTTAAAAAGTAAACGCTGCGAACAATTAATTAAATCAAATATCTGGTCCTTTATGTTAGCAATTTTTGTATTTCTCAGGTTTCAAACTCAGTTTTATTGATACAGGTATTCGATTTTTCACAAAAAATTCATTTCGACTCTCGACAGTTTTCTCCCACTTTCTATATTTTTATATTTAGAAAGTAAACGTGCGAACAATTAATTAAATCAAATATGTGGTAGTTTATGTCAGCAATTTTTGTATTTCTCATGTTTCAAACTCATTATTATTGATACAGGGCTTCGATTTTGCACGAAAAAATTTATTTCAAGTTTCGTCAGTTTTCACCCACTTTCCCACACGCGCGAACAATGAATTAAATCATATGTGTGGTCGTTTATCTCAGCAATTTATGTATTTCTCAGGTTCCAAACTTAGTTTTATTGATACAGGGATTCGATTATACACGGAAAAAATTAATTTCGAGTTCGTCAGTTTTCGCACACTTTCTCTATTAAGAAAGTAAACGCGCGAACAATTAATTAAATCAAATATCTGGTCGTTTATGTCAGCAATTTTTGTATTTCTCTAGTTCCAAACTCTGTTTTATTGATACAGGGATTCGATTTTACACGAAAAAATTAATTTCGAGTTTCGTCAGTTTTCGCACAATTTCTATATATAGAAAGTAGACGCACGAACAATTAATTAAATCAAATATCTGGTCGTTTATTTCAGCATTTTTGTATTTTTCAGGTTCCAAACTCAGTATTATTATTGATACAGGGATTTGATTTTGCACGAAAAAATTCATTTCGAGTTTCGTCAGTTTTCGCCCACTTTCTATATTTGTATACTTAGAAAGTAAATGCGCGAACAATTAATTAAATCGAATATCTGGTCGTTTATGTCCGCAATTTTTGTATTTCTCAGGTTCCAAACTCAGTTTTAATGAACAAGTAATTCGATTTTGCACGAAAAAATTCATTTTGAGTTTCGACAGTTTTCGGACACTTTCTATACTTAGAAAGTAAATGCGCGAACAATTAAATAAATCAAATATCTGGTCATTTATGTCAGCATCTTTTGTATTTCTCAGGTTCTCAGTTTAATTGATACAGGGATTCTATTTTTGTCGAAAAATTTAATTTCGAGTTTCGTTAGTTTTCGCCCACTTTCCGATTTTCTATATTTAGAAAGTAAACGCGCTAACAATTAATTAAATCAAATATCTGGTCGTTTATATAAGAAATTTTTATATTTCTCAGGTTCCAAACTCTGTTTAATTGATACAGGGATTCGATTTTACAGGAAAAATTCATTTCGAGTTTCATCAGTTTTCACACACTTTCTATATTAAGAAAGTAAACCGCGCGAACAATTAATTAAATCAAATATCTGGTCGTTTATGTCAGCATTTTTTGTATTTATCAGGTTCCAAACTCAGTATTATTGATACAGTGACTCGATTTTGCACGAAAAAACTCATTTCGAGTTTCGACAATTTTCGCCCGCTTTCCCAATTTCTATATTTAGAAAGTAAACGCGGAACAATTAATTAAATCAAATATCTGGTCGTTTATCTCAGCAATTTTTTTATTTCTCAGGTTCCAAACTCAGTTTAATTGATATAGGGATTCGATTTTGCACGGAAAAATTCATTTCGAGTTTCGTCAGTTTTCGATCCTTTCTATATTTAGAAAATAAACTCGCGAACTATTAATTAAATCAAATATCTGGTCATTTATGTCTGCATTTTTTGTATTTCTCAGGTTCCAAACTCAGTAATATTGATACAGTGATTTGATTTTGCACGAAAAAATTCATTTCGAGTTTCGTCAGTTTTCGCCCACTTTCTATATTTGTATACTTAGAAAGTAAACGCCGTGGAACAATTAATTAAATCGAATATCTGTTCGTTTATGTCCGCAATTTTTGTATTTCTCAGGTTCCAAACTCAGTTTAATTGATACAGTGATTCGATTTTACATGAAAAATTTCATTTCGAGTTTCGTTAGTTTTCGCCCACTTTCCGACTTTCTATATTTAGAAAGTATACGCGCGAACAATTAATTAAATCAAATATCCGGTCGTTTATGTCATTAGGTTCCAAACTCAGTTTAATTGATACAGGGATTCGATTTTACATGAAAATTTTCATTTCGAGTTTCGTTAGTTTTCGCCCACTTTCCGACTTTCTATATTTAGAAAGTAAACGCGCGAACAAATAATTAAATCAAATATCTGGTCGTTTATGTCGGCAATTTTTGTTTTTCTCAGCTTCCAAACTCAGTTTTATTGATACAGGGATTCGATTTTACATGAAAAAATTCATTTTGACTTTCGTCAGTTTTCGCACACTTTCTATATTATAGAAAGTAAACGCACGAATAATTAATTAAATCAAATATCTGGTCGTTTATGTCAGCAATTTTTGTATTTCTCTAGTTCCAAACTCTTTTTTATTGATACAGGGATTCGATTTTACACGAAAAAATTAATTTCGAGTTTCGTTAGTTTTCTCACAATTTCTATATATAGAAAGTAGACGCACGAACAATTAATTAAATCAAATATCTGGTAGTTTATGTCAGCATTTTTTGTATTTCTCAGGTTCCAAACTCAGTATTATTATTGATACAGGGATTTGATTTTGCACGATAAAATTCATTTCGAGTTTCGTTAGTTTCGCCCACTTTCTATATTTGTATACTTAGAAAGTAAACGCGCGAACAATTAATTAAATCGAATATCTGGTCGTTTATGTCAGCATTTTTTGTATTTCTCAGGTCCCAAATTCAGTTTAATTGATACAAGGATTCGATTTTACACGAAAAATTTCATTTCGAGTTTCGTTAGTTTTCGCCCACTTTCCGACTTTCTATATCTAGAAAGTAAACGTGCAAACAATTAATTAAATCAAATATCTGGTCGTTTATGTTAGCAATTTTTGTATTTCTCAGGTTCCAAACTCTGTTTAATTGATACAGGGATTCGATTTTACACGAAAAAATTCATTTCGAGTTTCGTCTGTTTTCGCACACTTTCTATATTTAGAAAGTAAACGCAGCGAACAATTAATTAAATCAAATATATGGTTTTATTCGCAATTTTTTTTAGGTTAATCATTTATAACGGATCGATTTTCAAAAAAATATTCGAGTTTTATTTTCGCCACTTTCCTTATTTAAATAAACGCGAACAATTATTAAATCAAATATTGCTTTTGTGCATTTTTGTATTTCAGGTTCCAACTCGTTTATTGTACAGGATTCATTTTCACAAAAATATTTCGAGTTTGTCTTTTCCACACTTTCTAATTAATAACGCCCAATTAAAAATCAATAACTCTTTAAGCACATTTTTTTTTCCCAGTTCAACTGTTTATGTAGGTTGATTTCACAAAAATTCATTCGAGTTCGATTTTCGCCACTTTTATATTAAGAAATAAACCGGAACAATAATTAAATCAAATCTGGTGTTTTTTTTCAGAATTTTTATATTTCTAAAAGGTTCAACTCGTTTTAATGATACAGGGATTCGATTTTGCACGAAAAATTTATTTCGAGTTCTCAGTTTCGCCACTTCTTATTTAAAAAAAAAAACTGCGAACAATTATTAATCAAATATTCTGCCCTTTTATTCTTTTACCAATTTTTTTTGTATTTCTATAATTCAAAATTTTCTTTTAAATTACGGGTTCGATTTTGCCAAAAATTCCCATTTTCAAGTTTCTTTTTCATTTCCCCCTCACCTCTTTCCCTATCATTTTTAAAAGTAAAATTTTTTCGCAACAATTAATTAATCAAATATCTGTCGTTTTATTCAGCAATTTTTTTTGTTTTCTCAGGGGTTTTCCAAACTCAGTTTTATTTATTACAATTCGTTTTTGCCCCAAAAATTTTTCCCAGTTTCTCATTATTCCACCTTTCTTTTTCCCCTTCCCCTTAAAAGTAAACGCGCAACCAATTATTTAAATTCAATTTTTTGTCGTTTTGTCGCAATTTTTTTATTTCTCATTTAAACTCATTTTTTTTTTCAGGGATTCATTTTTTAACACTTTTCATTTCATTTCCCCAGTTTTCGCTACCTTTTTTATTTTCGCCAATCAAAAATTACATATTATCTTGTCGTTTATGTCAGCATTTTTTATTTCTCTTTCCAACTCAGTTTTATATACAAAATCCCTCGATTTTCCACGAAATAACATTTATTCCCTTTCCGTTATTTTCGCCCCTTTCCCACTTCTTATTTATAAAAATCCGCGCCATTTTTAATTAAATCAAAATCCCCTTTGTTTTCAACAATTTTGTATTTTCATTTCCCAAACTCATTTTATTGATCCCGGTTTCAAATTTTACGAAAAAATTTTTTCAGTTCGTCGTTTTTCGCCACTTTCTAGTTTCTATATTAGAAAGTAAACGTTTGGAACAATTAATTAAATCAAATATCTGGTCGTTTTATGTCGCAATTTTTGTATTTCTCAGTTCCAAACTCAGTTTTTGATACAAGATTCGATTTTTACACGAAAAAATTATTTCGAGTTTCGTCAGTTTTTTCGCCACTTTCATATTAGAAAGTAAACACGCGAACAATTAATTAAATTTCAAATACGGGTTTGTTTATGTCTGTCAGCAATTTTTGTATTTCTCAGGTTCCAAACTCAGTTTTATTGATACAGAGATTCGATTTTACACGAAAAAATTCATTTCGAGTTTGTTAATTTTCGCACACTTTCTATATCTAGAAAGTAAACGCGCGAACAATTAATTAAATCATATATCTGATCCTTTATGTTACCAATTTTTGTATTTCTCAAGTTCCAAACACAGTTTAATTGATACAGGGATTCGATTTTACAAGAAAAATTCATTTCGAGTTTCGTTAGTTTACGCACACTTTCTATATTTAGAAAGTCAACGCGCGAACAATTAATTAAATCAAATATCTGGTCGTTTATGTGAGCATTTTTTGTATTTCTCAGGTTTCAAACTCAGTATTATCGATTCAGGATTTGATTTGCACCAAAAACTTCATTTCGAGTTTCGTCAGTTTTCGCCCACTTTCCCACTTTCTATATTTTGTAAGTAAACGCTCGAAAAATTAATTAAATCAAATATCTAGTCGTTTATGTCGTCAATTTTTGTATTTCTTAGGTTTCAAACTCAGTTTATTGATACATGGATTCGATTTTAAGCGAAAAAAAATCATTTCGAGTTTCGTGAGTTTTCGCACACTTTCTATATTTAGAAAGTAAACGCGCGAAACAATTAATTAAATCAAATATCTGATCGTTTATGTCAGCAATTTTTTGTATTTATCAGGCTCCAAACTCAGAGACATTGAACAAGTAATTCGATTTTGCACCAAAAACTTACAAGTTTGGTCAATTTTCGCCCACTTTCCCACTTTCTATATTTAGAAAGTAAACGCGCGAACAATTAATTAAATCAAATATCTGGTCGTTTATGTCAGCAATTTTTGTATTTCTCAAGTTGCAAACTCAGTTTAATTGATACAGGTTTGGATTTTACACGAAAAATTCATTTCGAGTTTCGTCAGTTTTCACCCTCTTTCCGACTTTCTATATTTAGAAAGTAAACGTGCGAACAATAAATTAAAACAAATATCTGGTCGTTTATGTATGAATTTTTTTATTTCTCAGGTTCCAAACTCAGTTTAATTGATACAGTGATTCGATTTTATACGAAAAATTCATTTCGAGTTTCGTCAGTTTTTGCACACTTTCTATATTTAGAAAGAAAACGCGCGAACAATTAATTAAATCAAATATCTGGTCGTTTATGTCAGCAATTTTTGTATTTCTCAAGTTCCAAACTCAGTTTAATTGATACAGGGTTCGATTTTACACGAAAATTTAATTTCGAGTTTCGTTAGTTTTCACCCACTTTCCGACTTTCTATATTTAGAAAGTAAACTCGCGAACAATTAATTAAATCAAATATCTGTTCGTTTATGTATGCAATTTTTTGTATTTCTCAGGTACTAAACTGAGTTTAATTGATACAGGGATTCGATTTTACACGAAAAAATTAATTTCGAGTTTCATCAGTTTTTGCACACTTTCTATATTTAGAAAGTAAACGCGTGAAAAATTAATTAAATCAAATATCTGGTAGTTTATGTCAGCAATTTTTGTATTTCTCAGGTTCAAAACTCAGTATTATTGATATAGGGATTCGATTTTGCAAGAAAAAATTCATTTCGAGTTTCGTCAGTTTTCGCCCACTTACCCACTTTCTATATTTAAAAAGTACACGCGCGAACAATTAATTAAATCAAATATCTGGTCGTTTATGTCAGCAATTTTTGTATTTCTCAGGTTCCAAACTCAGTTTTATTGATACATGGATTCGATTTTACACGAAAAATTCATTCGAGTTTCGTCAATTTTCGCATACTTTCTATATTTAGAAAGTAAACGCGCGAACAATTAATTAAATCAAATATCTGGTCGTTTATATCTGCAATTTTTGTATTTCTCAGGTTCCAAACTCAGTATTATTGATACAGGGATTCGATTTTGTACAAAAAATTCATTTCGTGTTTCGTCAGTTTTCGCCCATTTTCCCACTTTCTATATTTAGATAACAAATGCGCGAACAATTATTTAAATCAAATATCTAGTCCTTTATATCAGCAATTTTTTTATTTCTCAGGTTCCAAACTCATTTTTATTGATACAGGGATTCGAATTTGTACGAAAAAATTCATTTCAAGTTTCGTCAATTTTCGCCCACTTTTCCACTTTCTATATTTAGACAGTAAACGCGCGAACATTAATTAAATCAAATATCTGGTCCTTTATGTCAGCAATTTTTATATTTCTCAGGTTCCAAACTCAATTTTATTGATACATAGATTCGATTTTACACGAAAAAATTCATTTCGAGGTTCGTCAACTTTCGCACACTTTCTATATCTAGAAAGTAAACGCGCGAACAATTAATTAAATCAAATATCTGGTCCTTTATTTCACCAATTTTTGTATTTCTCAGGTTCCAAACTTAGTTTAATTGATGCAGGGATTCGATTTTACACGAAAAAATTCATTTAGAGTTTCGTCAGTTTTCGCACACTTTCTATATTTAGAAAGTAAACGCGCGAAAAATTAATTAAAACAAATATCTGGTTGTTTATGTGATCATTTTTTGTATTTCTCGGTTTCAAACTCAGTATTATCGATACAGGTATTTGATTTTGCCCAAAAAAATTCATTTCAAATTTCGTCAGTTTTCGCCCACTTTCCCACTTTCTATATTTTGAAAGTAAACGCGCGAACAAATAATTAAATCAAATATCAGGTCGTTTATGTCATCAATTTTTGTATTTCTTAGGTTTCAAACTCAGTTTTATTGATAAAGGGATTCGATTTTTCGCAAAAAAATCATTTCAAGTTTCGTCAGTTTTCACACACAACTTTATATATTTAGAAAGTAAACGCGCGAACAATTAATTAAATCAAATATCTGGTCGTTTATGTCAGCAATTTTTGTATTTCTCAGGTTCCAAACTCAGTTTAATTGATACAGGGTTCGATTTTACACCAAAAATTTCATTTCGACTTTCGTCAGTTTTCGCCCATTTTCCGACTTTCTATATTTAGAAAATAAACACGCGAACAACTAATTAAATCAAATATCTGGTCGTTTATATATGCAATTTTTGTATTTCTCAGGTTCCAAACTCCGTTTAATTGATATAGGGATTCGATTTTACACGAAAAAATTCATTTCGAGTTTCGTGAGTTTTCGCACACCTTCTATATTTAGAAAGTAAACGCGCGAACAATTAATTAAATCAAATATCTGGTCGTTTATGTCAGCAATTTTTGGATTTCTCAGGTTACAAACTCAGTATTATTGATATAGGGATTCGATTTTGCAAGAAAAAATCATTTCGAAGTTTTCACCCACTTTCCCACTTTCTATATTTAGAAAGTAAACGCACAAACAATTAATTAAATCAAATATCTGGTCGTTTATGTCATCATTTTTTTTATTTCTTAGGTTCCAAACTTAGTTTTATTGATACAGAGATTCAATTTTACACGAAAAAATTCATTTCGAGTTTCCTAGTTTTCGCACACTTTCTATATCTAGAAAGGAAACACGCGAACAATTAATTAAATCAAATATCTGGTCGTTTATGTAAGCAATTTTTGTATTTCGCAAGTTCCAAACTCAGTTTTATTAAACGGGTAATTCGATTTTGCACCAAAATTTATTTTTAGTTTTGTCAGTTTTCGCCCACTTTCTATATTTCTATATTTAGAAAGTAAACGTGCGAACTATTAATTATATCAAATATCTGGTCGTTTATGTCAGCAATTTTTGTATTTCTCAGGTTCCAAACTTAGTATTATTGCTACGGGGATTCGATTTTGGACTAAAAAATTCATTTCGAGTTTCATCAGTTTTCCCCACTTTCCCACTTTCTATATTTAGACTGTAAACGCGTGAACAATTAGTTAAATCAAATACCTAATCCTTTATGTCAGCAAATTTTGTATTTCTTAGGTTCCAAACTCATTTTTATTGATACTGGGATTTGAATTTGCACGAAGTAATTCAATTCGAGTTTCGTCAATTTTCGCCCACTTTACAACTTTCTCTATTTAGACAGTAAACGCACGAACAATTAATTAAATCAAATATCTAGTCCTTTATGTCAGCAATTTTGTATTTCTCAGGTTCCAAACTCAGTTTTATTGATACAGGGATTCGATTTTACACGAAAAAATTCATTTCGAGTTTCGTCAGTTTTCCCCACTTTCCCACTTTCTATATTTAGATAGTAAACGCGCGCGAACAATTAGTTAAATCAAATATCTAGTACTTTATGTCAGCAATTTTTTTATTTCTCAGGTTCCAAACTCTTTTTTATTGATACAGAGATTCGAATTTGCATGAAAAAATTTATTTCGAGTTTCGTCAGTTTTCGCCCACTTTCCCACTTTCTATATTTAGAAAGTAAACGCGCGAACAATTAACTAAATCAAATATCTGGTCATTTATGTCATCAATTTTTGTATTTCTCAGGTTTCAAACTCAATTTTATTGATACAGAGATTTGATTTACAAAAAAAAATCATTTCGAGTTCCATCAGTTTTCGCACACTTTCTATATTTAGAGAGTAAACCTGCAAACAATTAATTAAATTAAATATCTGGTCGTTTATGTCAGCATTTTTTTTATTTCTCAAGTTCAAAACTCACTCTTATTGATACAGGGATTCGATTTTGCAAGAAAAAAATCATTTCGAGTTTGATCAGTTTTCGCCCACTTTCCCACTTTCTATATTTAGAAAGTAAACACGCGAACAATTAATTAAATCAAATACATGGTCGTTTATGTCATCAATTTTTTTATTTCTTAGGTTCCAAACTCAGTTTTGTTGATACAGAGATTCGATTTTACACGAAAAAATTCATTTCGAATTTCGTTAGTTTTCACACACTTTCTATATTTAGAAAATAAACGCGCTAACAATTAATTAAATCAAATATCTGGTCATTTATGTCAGCAATTTTTGTATTTCTCAGGTTCCTAACTCAGTTTTATTGATACAGGGATTCGATTTTGCACGAAAAAATTCATTTCGAGTTTCGTCAGTTTTGGCCCACTTTCTGTATTTCTATATTTAGAAAGTAAACACGCGAACAATTAATTAAATAAAATATCTTGTCATTTATGTCAGCAATTTTTTTATTTCTCAGGTTCGAAACTCAGTTTTATTGATACAGGGATTCGATTTTGCACGAAAAAATTTATTTCGAGTTTTGTCAGTTTTCGCCAACTTTCTATATTTCTATATTTTGAAAGTAAGTGTTGTACAATTAATTAAATCAAATATCTGGTCGTTTATGTCAGCAATTTTTGTATTTCTCAGGTTCCAAACTCAGTATTATTGATACAGGGATTCGATTTTGAACTAAAAAATTAATTTCGAGTTTCGTCAGTTTTCCCCACTTTCTATATTTAGACAATAAACGCGCGAACAATTAGTTAAATCAAATATCTAGTCCTTTATGTCAGCAATTTTGTATTTCTCAGGTTCCAAACTAAATTTTATTGATACACGGATTTGAATTTGCATGAAAAAATTCATTTCGAGTTTCGTGAGTTTTCGCCCACTTTCCCACTTTCTATATTTAGAAAGTAAACGCATGAACAATTAATTAAATCAAATATCTGGTCGTTTATGTCATCAATTTTTGTATTTCTTAGGTTTCAAACTCAATTTTACTGATACCGGGATTCGATTTTACACGAAAAAATTTATTTCGAGTTTCCTCAATTTTCGCACACTTTCTATATTTAGAGAGTAAACGCGTGAACAATTAATTAAATTAAATATCTTGTCATTTATGTAAGCATTTTTTGTATTTCTCAGTTTCCAAACTCAGTATATCGATACAGTGATTCGATTTTTCACGAGAATATTCTTTTCGAGTTTCCTCAATTTTCGCCCACTTTCTCACTTTCTATATTTAGAAATTAAACGCGCGAACAATTAATTAAATTAATTATCTGGTCATTTATGTCATCAATTTTTGTATTTTTTAGGTTTCAAACTCAGTTTTATTGATACATGGATTTGATTTTACACGAAAAAATTCATTTCTAGTTCCGTCAGTTTTTGCACACTTTCTATATTTAGAGAGTAAAAGCGCGAACAATTAGTTCGTTTATGTCAGCATTTTTTGTACTTCTCAGGTTCGAAACTCAGTATTATTGATACAGGGATACGATTTTGCATGAAAAAAATACATTTCGAGTTTGGTCAGTTTTCGCCCACTTTCCCACTTTCTATATTTAGAAAGTAAACACGCGAACAATTAATTAAATCAAATATGTGGTCGTTTATGTCATCAATTTTTTTATTTCTTAGGTTCCAAACTCAGTTTTATTGATATAAAGATTCAATTTTACACGAAAAAATTCATTTCGAGTTTCATTAGTTTTCACACACTTTCTATATTTAGAAAATAAACGCGCGAACAATTAATTAAATCAAATATCTAGTCGTTTATGTCAGCAATTTTTGTATTTCTCAGGTTCCTAACTCAGTTTTATTGATAATGGATTCGATTTTGCACGAAAAAATTCATTTCGAGTTTCATCAGTTTTCGCCCACTTTCTATATTTCTATATTTAAAAAGTAAACGCGCGAACAATTAATTAAATCAAATATCAGCAATTTTTGTATTTCTCAGGTTCTAAACTCAGTTTTATTGATACAGGATTTCGATTTTGCACGAAAAATTTATTTCGAGTTTCGTCAGTTTTCGCCAACTTTCTATATTTTTATATTTTTAAAGTAAACGTGCGAACAATTAATTAAATCAAATATCTGGTCGTTTATGTCAGCAATTTTTGTATTTCTCAGGTTCCAAACTCAGTATTATTGATACAGGGATTCGATTTTGGACTAAAAATTCATTTCGAGTTTCGTTAGTTTTCCCCACTTTATATATTTAGACAGTAAACGCGTGAACAATTAGTTAAATCAAATATCTAGTCCTTTATGTCAGCAATTTTTGTATTTCTCAAGTTCCAAACTCATTTTTAGTGATACACGGATTCGAATTTGCACCAAAAAATTCATTTCGATTTTCGTCAATTTTCGCCCACTTTCCCACTTTCTATATCTAGACAGTAAACACGCGAACAATTAATTAAATCAAATATCTCGTCCTATATGTAAGCAATTTTTGTATTTCTCAGGTTCCAAACTCAGTTTTATTGATACAGGGATTCGATTTAACACGAAAAAATTCATTTCGAGGTTCGTCAATTTTCGCACACTTTCTATATCTAGAAAGTAAACGTTGGAACAATTAATTAATTCAAATATCTTGTCCTTTATGTCACCAATATTTGTATTTCTCAGGTTCCAAACTCAGTTTAATTGATACAGGGATTCGATTTTACACAAAAAATTCATTTTGAATTTCGTCAGTTTTCGCACACTTTCTGTATTTAGAAAGTAAACGCGCGAACAATTAATTAAATCAAATATCTGGTCGTTTATGTCAGCATTTTTTGTATTTCTCAGGTTCCAAACTCAGTATATCGATACAGGGATTCAATTTTGCACGAAAAAATTGATTTTGAGTTTCGTCAGTTTTCGCCCACTTTCTATATTTAGAAAGTAAACGCGCGAAAATTAATTAAATCAAATATCTGGTCGTTTATGTCATCAATTTTTAAATTTCTTAGGTTTCAAACTCAGTTTTATTGATACATGTATTCGATTTTACACGAAAAAATTCATTTCGAGTTTCGGTAGTTTTGGCACACTTTCTATATTTAGAGAGTAAACGCGCGAACAATTAATTAAATTAAATATCTGGTCGTTTATGTCAGCATTTTTTGTATTTCTCAGGTTACAAACTCAGTATTAATACAGGGATTCGATTTAGCATGAAAAAATTCATTTCGATTTTCGTCAGTTTTCGCCCACTTTCCCACTTTCTATATTTTGAGAGTAAACACACGAACAATTAATTAAATCAAATATATGTTCGTTTATGTCATCAATTTTTTATTTCTTAGGTTCCAAACTCAGTTTTATTGATATAGAGATTCGATTTTACACGAAAAAATTCATTTCGAGTTTCGTCAGTTTTCGCACACTTTCTATATTTAGAAAGTAAACGCGCGAACAATTAATTAAATCAAATATCTGGTCGTTTATGTCAGCAATTATTGTATTTTTCAGGTTCCTAACTCAGTTTTATTGATACAGGATTCGATTTTGCACCAAAAAAAATATTTCGAGTTTCGTCAGTTTTCGCCCCGCTTTCTATATTTCTATATTTAGAAAGTAACGCGCGAACATTTAACTAAATCAAATATCTGGTCGTTTATGGCAGCAATTTTTGTATTTCTCAGGTTCCAAACTCAGTATTATTGATACAGGGATTCGATTTTGGACTAAAAAATTCATTTCGAGTTTCGTCAGTTTTCGCCCACTTTCTATATTTCTATATTTTGAAAGTAAAAGCGCGAACAATTAACTAAATCAAATATCTGGTCGTTTATGGCAGAAATTTTTGTATTTCTCAGGTTCCAAACTCAGTATTATTGATTCAGGGATTCGATTTTGGACTAAAAAATTCATTTCGAGTTTCGTTAGTTTTCCCCACTTTCCCACTTTCTATATTTAGACAGTAAATGCGCGAACAATTAGTTAAATCAAATATCTAGTCCTTTATGTCAGCAATTTTTGTATTTCTCAGGTTCCAAACTCATTTTTATTGATACACGGATTCGAATTTGCACGAAAAAATTCATTTCGAGTTTCGTCAATTTTCGCCCACTTTCCCACTTTCTACATCTAGACTGTAAACGCGCGAACAATTAATTTAAATTAATATCTGGTCGTTTATGTCAGCGCTTTTTTATTTCTCAGGTTCGAAACTCAGTATTATTGATACATGGATACGATTTTGCACGAAAAAATTCATTTCGAGTTTGGTCAGTTTTCGCCCACTTTCCCACTTTCTATATTTAGAAAGTAAACACGCGAACAATTAATTAAATCAAATATATGGTCGTTTATGTCATCAATTATTTTATTTCTTAGGTTCCAAACTCAGTTTTAATGATACAGAGATTCGATTTTACACGAAAAAATTCATTTCGAGTTTCGTTAGTTTTCACACACTTTCTATATTTAGAAATTAAATACGCGAACAATTAAGTAAATCAAACATCTGGTTGTTTACGTCAGCAATTTTTGTATTTCTCTGGTTCCTAACTCAGTTTTATTGATACATTCTATAACTAGAAAGTAAACGCGCGAACAATTAATTAAATCAAATATCTGGTCGTTTATGTCAGCAAGTTTTGTATTTCTCAGGTTCCAAACCCAGTTTTATTGATACAGTGATTTGATTTTGCACGAAAAAATTTATTTCGAGTTTCGTCAGTTTTCGCCCACTTTCTATATTTCTATATTAAGAAAGTAAACGCGTGAACAATTAACTAAATCAAATATCTGGTCGTTTATGGCAGAAATTTTTGTATTTCTCAGGTTCCAAACTCAGTATTATTGATTCAGGGATTCGATTTTGGACTAAAAAATTCATTTCGAGTTTCGTTAGTTTTCCCCACTTTCCCACTTTCTATATTTAGACAGTAAATGCGCGAACAATTAGTTAAATCAAATATCTAGTCCTTTATGTCAGCAATTTTTGTATTTCTCAGGTTCCAAACTCATTTTTATTGATACACGGATTCGAATTTGCACGAAAAAATTCATTTCGAGTTTCGTCAATTTTCGCCCACTTTCCCACTTTCTACATCTAGACTGTAAACGCGCGAACAATTAATTTAAATTAATATCTGGTCGTTTATGTCAGCACTTTTTTATTTCTCAGGTTCGAAACTCAGTATTATTGATACATGGATACGATTTTGCACGAAAAAATTCATTTCGAGTTTGGTCAGTTTTCGCCCACTTTCCCACTTTCTATATTTAGAAAGTAAACACGCGAACAATTAATTAAATCAAATATATGGTCGTTTATGTCATCAATTATTTTATTTCTTAGGTTCCAAACTCAGTTTTAATGATACAGAGATTCGATTTTACACGAAAAAATTCATTTCGAGTTTCGTTAGTTTTCACACACTTTCTATATTTAGAAATTAAATACGCGAACAATTAAGTAAATCAAACATCTGGTTGTTTACGTCAGCAATTTTTGTATTTCTCTGGTTCCTAACTCAGTTTTATTGATACATTCTATAACTAGAAAGTAAACGCGCGAACAATTAATTAAATCAAATATCTGGTCGTTTATGTCAGCAAGTTTTGTATTTCTCAGGTTCCAAACCCAGTTTTATTGATACAGTGATTTGATTTTGCAAGAAAAAATTTATTTCGAGTTTCGTCAGTTTTCGCCCACTTTCTATATTTCTATATTAAGAAAGTAAACGCGTGAACAATTAACTAAATCAATATCTGGTCGTTTATGGCAGCAATTTTTGTATTTCTCAGGTTCCAAACTCAGTATTATTGATACAGGGATTCGATTTTGGACTAAAAAATTCATTTTTGTCACACCCCGACCCGCAGCAGAATAAGAGTCGGGGCATAATTGGGTTATCACCAAAGCTCATGATAATTACTATTATGTTTCATATTTATTTAAATCGAAATTACATTCTCAATAATCCAAGCATGTCCATACAAATTCAAAGAAAATAACCAACTAAACAATTCCAAGCTCTAAATCATTTTATTCTTCTAGTCCAATCCTATGTGTTTCTGGCTGCAACTGGTTCTCCTGTATCATGTGTAAAAACAGGGGTTTTTGGGTCAACATAAGTTGGCGAGTGAACCTTGTTAGATAAACATTTATTATTGATTTACTTGTTATTTTATCAAAGAAAAATTGTGCATAATCATAAGTGAGCAAATGATAAATAATCCATCAGTAACAATGTTAACCACAAATTATAACATACAATAACATACCAATAGCATACTATAACATATCAAATTGCATAAATATAAAACATGAATGAAACTGTGCGATCAAGGCTCAATCAAACGGAGCCGATCGTATTGCATGTACTGAAAATGATAAATGTCTGTGCGATCAAGGCTCAATCAAACGGAGCCGATCGTATGTTGGCACGCCAGGTTCACGCTCATAATGTAATGGGGAACATGCTCAATGCTCATAATGTAATGGGGAGCGGCGGCCTATGAAATTGCATGTACTGAAAAATAATGAATTGAATCTAACTATAACCACACAAACCATTGAATCAAACTGAATACACATTTGTCCATGATATAATGTATGCACAATAATTTAAATATAATAAGTAGCAAGACACATGATACACCCCAAAACGTGATTAAAACGGGGAATTTGTAAAGATTCACTCACATTGGGTGCGTTTGATTGGAGATGGTGAGATGCGCACGAGTTGGAAGAGTTGAACAACGAGAATTACTAACCTAAATAATTAACGGAAAATATGGTAAATGAGTGGATTTTATTAATAATCTTATTAGGATTTTTAGATATATTTTTGTGAGTTTAAGGCTATTTCCTATCTTTAAAAACATTATTTTTAAGTATTTTTAATTGATTTTTAAATTAAATTAAATAATTAAAAATATAAAAATGTGTTGACTTTTTCGCTGACCGTTGACCGTTTGACTTATTGACTGTTTGACCGGTTTATTGTGTAAATACATGCGCTGGGTGAGGCTCGAACCCGAGACCTCCCGTACGCGTGCACGCAGCTCTACCAACTGAGCTACGTGTCTAACCTGAAATAATTCTGTTTTTAATTATACTTATATATTAACTCGGCTTATCCAAAATTCTTTTATTTTCAAAAACATTTTAAATCATCAAACCGGTGTTACTAACAAGTCTCGAACCCGGGACCTGTGCTTTAACGTTACACACAGTCCAGGTGGACTGTGTGTCTAACTTGGTTAATATACAAATTTTTATTATACTTAACAACTAACGTAACTTAACCCGGTTCAGTTAGAAAAATAAAACGTTTTTATTACATAGAGGGTGCGTGTATCAGAGATCGAACTCGCGGCGTGTGATATGTATATGCACACAGTCCACCGCTGGACTGTGTGTCTAACCCGAGATAATATCCAGATTTTATTAAACTTATAATCAAACTATCATCGTCTTCTTCATTTCAAAATTACAGGCTGCGATTACACCATTATATCTTGTTTAATTCGATTGATAAACATTGTACAGACTAATATGAAATGGCAGAAACGATATTTAGAAGTAAACATACCGGTGAACGATTTATCACAGAATTCCGGCAAGGTGTCGGCTCTGTTTTTTTGAACTTCAACTGAGCAAGCAAATTAACCGTTTTGATTAGCTAATCGTGGAATTGAAGTGCTAAACAAACGTTTACAGAGTGTTTGAATGTCCTTACCGTTCCACAGATGAAAATAAAGATTTCCAGAAATTTTCCGGCGAACTGGAATTATTCGATAACAGCGTCTGAATTTGATTTCAATTGAAAGGTTTGAGTTAGAAATAGCTTAACAATTGTTAGACAACGACGGTATTGAAAGACTTACCGTTTTGATGAAGAATACGGTTTTCCGGCGAACTGCAGAAACTTTCCGGCGAGTTCAAAAGCTTCTCCGGTGGACTGAAAAGTGTGCGGAAATGTAATTGAGAGTTTGTAAAGTGTGTTTGCGTCGCGAGAGAGAACAGAGATTGATGTTATGCTGGAATTGAAAGTTTTCGGTTATAAAAACCGATTCTCTTCTAGAATTCAAGTTCATTCAAAGCAACTTGATTGAAAACGTCGGTGTAGCGGTTATAATCGGTAAACCGCGATCAACCAAACGTCTTTGGACGTTTGACGGCCGATTTCGGTTACAGATGGCGTAACCGGTTGCTTCATGGAAGACCATAAAATTTTATTATTTCTTAATATTTACAGAAAACAACAAGTGGCGGAGTGGTGATGTGTGTGTGTGTTAAGTCTTTGGGTTTCAACCCGGCTGACCCGGGTTCGAGTCCCGGCAGCCTCATTTTATTTTTATTTATTTTATTTTTACTTTTATCAATTATAATTTTTATAGTTTAGTTTGTTTGTTAATTATGTATCATAAAAAAATCAAAATAGCCATAAATACGCAACGTGACATTTAAAACTTGATATTCAATTACAAAACGGAGCGGGTTTGGAAACCCGTTTTTTACAAATGTTACAGTATCCCCTACTTTTAGGAATTTCGTCCCGAAATTTAAGTAGTAGGAGTAGTAGGAAAAAGATGCGGGTATTTTTCACGCATTGAGTCTTCACGTTCCCAAGTAAACTCAGGTCCCCGTTTCGACTCCCAGCGTACCCTAACAATTGGAATGCGACTCCGTCGTAGACGTTTTTCTCCGAAATCCATGATCTCTACTGGTCTTTCAATAAAATACATAGATTCATCAATCTGAATATCTTCCAGAGGAATGTGGAGATTTTCATCAGCGAGGCACTTCTTCAAGTTCGACACGTGGAATGTGAGATGAATCCTGTTGAGTTCTTCTGGTAGATCAAGCTTGTATGCTACAGGTCCTACTCTTTCGAGTATCTTGAAAGGTCCTACGTAGCGTGATGCTAGCTTGGCTTTTTGACCAAAACGAACTACTCCCTTCCACGGTGATACTTTTAAAAGTACATGATCACCAATGTTAAACTCTAAAGGCTTCCGTCGTTTATCTGCATAACTCTTTTGACGACTTTGAGCCGCTAGAAGATTGTCATGAATTTGATGGATCTTGTCTGTGGTTTCTTGTATCAATTCCGGACCAGTGATTTGAGCTTCCCCAATTTCGTGCCAGCATACTGGAGATCGGCACTTACGACCATATAAGGCTTCAAAAGGTGCCATGCCGATGCTTGAATAGCTGTTGTTGTACGAAAATTCAACTAATGGTAGATGAGCATCCAATTTCCCTTGTAGTCTATGACACATGCTCGAAGCATATCTTCAAGAGTTTGAATGGTGCGTTCAGACTGACCATCAGTTTGAGGATGATAGGCGGTACTGAGATCCAATCGCGTACCCAAAGCGGCTTGTACTGCTTGCCATGTTCGTGAAGTGAAACGACCATCACGATCTGAAATAATGCTTAATGGTACACCATGTCGGCTTACGATTTCGCTGATATAAATACGAGCTAGTTTTTCGTTCTTGAAATCTTCGCGGATAGGAATAAAGTGAGCTGATTTTGTAAGTCGATCAATAATTACCCTTATAGTGTCATACCCACCAGAAGTGCGAGGTAACCCGGTAATGAAGTCCATGGTTATGTTTTCCCACTTCCATACAGGTATTTCAGGTTGGACCAGAAGTCCTGAGGGTCTTTGGTGTTCAGCTTTCACCTTGGAGCATGTAAGGCACTTAGAAACAAAAACAGCAATATCCTTTTTCATTCCAGGCCACCAATAGGTGTATCGAAGGTCTTGATACATCTTATCGGCTCCTGGGTGTATAGAATATCGTGTTTTTTTGAGCCTCATTCATAAGAATTTCACGAAGATTGTTGTGGTCAGGAATCCATATGCGATCTAGATAGTACAGAATACCATCAGATTTAGTTTCAATTTTAAGTTCAGCTCCACAGGACAGCTCCTTTCGTACATCAACTTCCGTTACTGAAACATGTTGGGCTTCTCGAATTTGATCTTTAATGTCAGATATGATTTGCGAACATAGAAGACGAATGGAGTTCGCATAACCCTTTCGACTAAGTGCATCAGCCACCACATTTGCTTTGCCAGGGTGGTACCGAATTTCACAGTCGTAGTCATTTAGAAGTTCAACCCATCTTCGTTGCCTCATTTTTAACTCCTTTTGATTGAAGATATGTTGAAGACTCTTGTGGTCAGTGTATATTTCACACTTAGTACCGTAGAGATAATGTCTCCATATCTTAAGAGCGAACACAACGGCTCCAAGTTCTAGGTCATGGGTGGTGTAATTCTTCTCATGAATCTTGAGTTGTCTTGAAGCATAAGCTATAACCTTTCCTCTTTGCATTAGAACACAGCCTAGTCCTTACCCTGACGCGTCACAATAAACCACGAAGTCATAACAACCTTCAGGCAGAGTGAGGATTGGTGCATCACAGAGTTTTTGTTTAAGGGTTTGAAAGGCTTCTTCTTGCTTGGGTCCCCATATGAAAGGTTTTCCCTTATGAGTTAAAGCCGTGAGTGGTACAACAATGCGTGAGAAGTTTGAAATGAAACGAAGATAATAACCAGCCTAACCAAGAAAAGATCTTACTTCAGTTGGTGTACGTGGCGCTTGCCATTCTTGTACCGCTTTGATCTTTGAGGGGTCGACATGTATTCCTTTGTCATTGACTACATGTCCGAGGAATTGCACCTCTTTTAACCAAAATTCGCATTTGGAGAATTTGGCATAAAGCCTTTCATTCTATAGAAGTGTAAGGATGAGTCGAAGATGTCGCTCATGATCAGACTTAGACTTTGAATAAATGAGGATGTCGTCGATGAAGACTATAACAAAACGATCGAGATATGGTTTGCAGACTCTGTTCATTAGATCCATGAAGACAGCTGGAGCGTTGGTTAAACCAAATGGCATGACCATGAATTCATAATGACCATAACGAGTTCGAAAAGCGGTTTTTGGGACGTCTTCTTCATGCACTCTAAGTTGATGATAACCAGATCGTAGGTCGATTTTTGAGAAGCAGCTGGCACCTTGAAGTTGGTCAAGAAGGTCATCAATGCGAGGTAATGGATAGCGATTCTTGATTGTTAACTTGTTGAGTTCTCTGTAGTCGATGCACATGCGAAACGATCCATCTTTCTTCTTTACAAACAGGACAGGTGCACCCCAAGGCGAGGAGCTAGGACGTATGAATCCCTTGTCAGTCAACTCTTGCAATTGACTGGCTAGCTCTTGCATTTCAGAGGGGGCTAACCTATAAGGAGACTTTGCAACTGGTGTAGCACCAGGTATAAGATCGATACGAAATTCGACTTCCCTCACAGGAGGAAGTCCTGAGATGTCGTCAGGAAAAACTCGCGGGAAATCTTTTACTACAGGAATGTCTTCAAGTTTTTTCTCCATGGTTCCCTTTTTGATGATATGAGCTAAAAACGCGACATAATTCTTGCGAAGATATTTTTGAGCTTGAAGACAAGACATTAAGCTGAGCCCTTTCGACGAGGTTTCTCCAAAGATTCGTAGAGTCTGACCGTTTGAAAGAGGAATACGTATAAATTTTTCGCGACATACAACTTCTGCCTGATGTTGACTAAGCCAGTCCATACCGATTATGATATCAAAACTTCCCAACTTCATAGGAATAAGGTCAACTAGAAAATTATGGTCGTTTAGAGTAAGAGTGCAATTACGTATAATAGAGTTCAATGAGACCGGTTTCCCGTCAGCAACTTCTACTGTTATGGATTCCATGAGCTTATCACGACTTTGGTTTAAGATAGGTTCAAACTCTAAGGACACAAAACTTTTATCCGCGCCAGTATCAAACAATATGGATGCATATCGACCATTAATAAGGAACGTACCGTTAACCACATTGCCGTCAGCTCTAGCCTGATTAGCGTTAATGTTGAAAGCTCTTCCTCTTGCAGGTGGAGGAGCTTGGTTCGCTTGATTCACCGGATTGGCTTGGGCCTGAGCACGAATAATGTTCACCAACCTTGGACAAGTGTTTCTAAAATGGCTTGGGTCTCCACAATTGTAGCAAGCCCGCATAGGTTGTACCATAGGATAGTTGGGTTGGTAGTATGTTTGGGCTAAATGTTGGGTAGGTGGTAATAGTAGGGGTTGTTGGGCTTGACCCGTTTTTTGTTGGTGGGTTTGGGTTGAAGGCTGGTGGCGGTTCGTTCGCTGAGGCATGCGAAAGGTTTGAACAGTATGACCTGTGCGACCACAGCCGGTGCAATATTGGCAAGGATGATCAGGAGCATGGTGGTATTGGCAATGGTTGCATTTTGGTAACGGGCCAGAGTATAGTCTTTTGTATGGTGCAGGTGAAGGGGTGACTTGGGTAATGGGTGCAGCAGGAATACGGTAATTGGTTTGTGTGACGGCGAAGTTTCTGGTGTTACGCTTCCTCTTGTTAACAAACTTAGTGGAGGAGGTGGAATGGTTTGAAGTTTGACCCTCAACAGGGGCTTTCTTTTTCTCTTCTTTAAACTTACCGTTGCGAATTTGATTCTCGGTAAGTTCAGTCGCTAGCTCCATAGCAGCTTCAAGTGTTGCTGGTGAAGTGCTGAGAACTGAATCTTGAATTTTCGAGGGAAGTCCTCGAATATAATGCTCAATCAAGCGGTAAGTTGGGGTGAACAAGTTAGGGACCATTTGGTTCAACTCTAAGAACCTCTTGTTGTAGGAGGTATGATCTCCCTCCTTCTGCTTCAAAGAATGAAATTCGTCCTCCAACTTTTTAATCTCACTCCTAGGACAGAATCGCCTAGTCATAATTTCCCTTAACTCCTCCCATGTTAAGGCCATTGCGTCATCAATTCCCCTCTTCCCCTTTTCAGTATTCCACCAGGTGAGAGCTACCCCAAATAGTCTCCCGGTGGCGTATCGAACCTTGCGATCCTCAGGACATTCGCAGTTGAGGAAAGTGTTTTCCATCTCCTCAAACCAGTGGAGGAGAGCAGTGACACCTTCGGTCCCTTCAAATTTAGGAGGATCACAAGACTTGAAATGTTTATATGAGCACTTGCTGGTAGGAGGGTTGCCGACGTTCTGGTCGTCTTGTTGGGGAGGGTTAGTAGGATTTGTAGCGAGGGCTTGTTGTACTTGAACCACAATGTCAGGAAGCACCGTGGCCATTTGTTTCGCGATTTGTGCGGCCAAGCGTTCGTGAGACCTTCCTGATCTTTTACCCCCTCGTTGTTGTCTAGCCGACATCTACAGGAACATACATAAGAAGATTGTGAGTTTATGGAGTCTTTTTAGGTGTCATGTGTCTTTAAGAAAATGAAAATAACATAAATATCAATAATGCAACTACATCCATAGGATGTCTTGGGTTTGCTCATGTTGGGCCTCAAATGTCCCCCATACCTTCACCTGTATAGTCATGTGGGCCCCCATGGCTATTGGCTTGGTAGGATTCACATTAGTATTGGCGATTTAACACTCGCATCACCCGAATGCAAACCACAAAATATGTTTACGAGATGTATGGTCGGAATGTGTCCAGGTGTAGACACAATGACAACTCAAAGTGGGGTTAGCTCACACAACATTTGGTATAGCATGCTTTGGCCTAATAGGTACTTCATACTCTCATCGTTAGTCCCCAGGTAGGCAAACTGGTCCTTTATTTTGGATTTATACGAATGCCAGCCTAGACAGGATGTTCCGACTACCGGTATTGGTACCCTTCCAGTTACTACATGCCCGTCATGAGAACTCACTTGTGAGAATTTGAAAATACAAAAATCGTTGTAAAAGCAATCATGAAAATGATGTGGTGTGTGCTTTCATGGATATGATATGTTATGAGAATATGATTCATGATAGGAATTACACGATAATATATACTTATGAACATGCTTGCATAACATTGAATGTAACATTTAACATAAAACACATAAGCATCATGAAATTTGGCATGTAACACACAAAAATCTTAAAAATTTCTAAACAACTATAGTATAGGCTCTAAGGGTCTAATAACCTATCCTATATCCCTATAGTCATGGCTCTGATACCAATCTGTCACACCCCGACCCGCAACGGAATAAGAGTCGGGGCATAATTGGGTTATCACCAAAGCTCATGATAATTACTATTATGTTTCATATTTATTTAAATCGAAATTACATTCTCAATAATCCAAGCATGTCCATACACATTCAAAGAAAATAACCAACTAAACAATTCCAAGCTCTAAATCATTTTATTCTTCTAGTCCAATCCTATGTGCTTCTGGCTGCAACTGGTTCACCTATATCATGTGTAAAAACAGGGGTTTTTGGGTCAACATAAGTTGGCGAGTGAACCTTGTTAGATAAACATTTATTATTGATTTACTTGTTATTTTATCAAAGAAAAATTGTGCATAATCATAAGTGAGCAAATGATAAATAATCAATCAGTAACACTGTTAACCACAAATTATAACATACAATAACATAACCAACAGCATACTATAACATATCAACTTGCATAAATATAAAACATGAATGAAACTGTGCGATCAAGGCTCAATCAAACGGAGCCGATCGTATTGCATGTACTGAAAATGATAAATGTCTGTGCGATCAAGGCTCAATCAAACGGAGCCGATCGTATGTTGGCACGCTCATAATGTAATGGGGAACATGCTCAACGCTCATAATGTAATGGGGAACATGCTCAACGCTCATAATGTAATGGGGAGCGGCGGCCTATGAAATTGCATGTACTGAAAAATAATGAATTGAATCTAACTATAACCACACAAACCATTGAATCAAACTGAATACACATTTGTCCATGATATGATGTATGCACAATAATTTAAATATAATAAGTAGCAAGACACATGATACACCCCAAAACGTGATTAAAACGGGGAATTTGTAAAGATTCACTCACATTGGGTGCGTTTGATTGGAGATGGTGAGATGCGCACGAGTTGGAAGAGTTGAACAACGAGAATTAGTAACCTAAATAATTAACGGAAAATATGGTAAATGAGTGGATTTTATTAATAATCTTATTAGGATTTTTAGATATATTTTTGTGAGTTTAAGGCTATTTCCTATCTTTAAAAACATTATTTTTAAGTATTTTTAATTGATTTTTAAATTAAATTAAATAAATAAAAATATAAAAATTTGTTGACTTTTTCGCTGACCGTTGACCGTTTGACTTATTGACTGTTTGAACGGTTTATTGTGTAAATACATGCGCTGGGTGAGGCTCGAACCCGAGACCTCCCGTACGCGTGCACGCAGCTCTACCAACTGAGCTACGTGTCTAACCTGAAATAATTCTGTTTTTAATTATACTTATATATTAACTCGGCTTATCCAAAATTCTTTTATTTTCAAAAACATTTTAAATCATCGAACAGGTGTTACTAACAAGTCTCGAACCCGGGACCTGTGCTTTAACGTTACACACAGTCCACCGCTGGACTGTGTGTCTAACTTGGTTAATATACAAATTTTATTATACTTAACAACTAACGTAACTTAACCCGGTTCAGTTAGAAAAATAAAACGTTTTTATTACATAGAGGGTGCGTGTATCAGAGATCGAACTCGCGGCGTGTGATATGTATATGCACACAGTCCACCGCTGGACTGTGTGTCTAACCCGAGATAATATCCAGATTTTATTAAACTTATAATCAAACTATCATCGTCTTCTTCATTTCAAAATTACAGGCTATGATTACACCATTATATCTTGTTTAATTCGATTGATAAACATTGTACAGACTAATATGAAATGGCAGAAACGATATTTAGAAGTAAACATACCGGTGAACGATTTATCACAGAATTCCGGCAAGGTGTCGGCTCTGTTTTTATGAACTTCAACTGAGCAAGCAAATTAACCGTTTTGATTAGCTAATCGTGGAATTGAAGTGCTAAACAAACGTTTACAGAGTGTTTGAATGTCCTTACCGTTCCACAGATGAAAATAAAGATTTCCAGAAATTTTCCGGCGAACTGGAATTATTCGATAACAGCGTCTGAATTTGATTTCAATTGAAAGGTTTGAGTTAGAAATAGCTTAACAATTGTTAGACAACGACGGTATTGAAAGACTTACCATTTTGATGAAGAATACGGTTTTCCGGCGAACTGCAGAAACTTTCCGGCGAGTTCAAAAAGCTTCTCCGGTGGACTGAAAAGTGTGCGGAAATGTAATTGAGAGTTTGTAAAGTGTGTTTGCGTCGCGAGAGAGAACAGAGATTGATGTTATGCTGGAATTGAAAGTTTTCGGTTATAAAAACCGATTCTCTTCTAGAATTCAAGTTCATTCAAAGCAACTTGATTGAAAACGTCGGTGTAGCGGTTATAATCGGTAAACCGCGATCAACCAAACGTCTTTGGACGTTTGACGACCGATTTCGGTTACAGATGGCGTAACCAGTTGCTTCATGGAAGACCATAAAATTTTATTGTTTCTTAATATTTACAGAAAACAACAAGTGGCGGAGTGGTGATGTGTGTGTGTGTTAAGTCTTTGGGTTTCAACCCGGCTGACCCGGGTTCGAGTCCCGGCAGCCTCATTTTATTTTTATTTATTTTATTTTTACTTTTTATCAATTATAATTTTTATAGTTTAGTTTGTTTGTTTATTATGTATCATAAAAAAATCAAAATAGCCATAAATACGCAACGTGACATTTAAAACTTGATATTCAATTACAAAACGGAGCGGGTTTGGAAACCCGTTTTTGACAAATGTTACAGTATCCCCTACTTTTAGGAATTTCGTCCCGAAATTTAAGTAGTAGGAGTAGTAGGAAAAAGATGCGGGTATTTTTCACGCATTGAGTCTTCACGTTCCCAAGTAAACTCAGGTCCCCGTTTCGACTCCCAGCGTACCCTAACAATTGGAATGCGACTCCGTCGTAGACGTTTTTCTCCGAAATCCATGATCTCTACTGGTCTTTCAATAAAATACATAGATTCATCAATCTGATATCTTCCAGAGGAATGTGGAGATTTTCATCAGCGAGGCACTTCTTCAAGTTCGACACGTGGAATGTGGGATGAATCCTGTTGAGTTCTTCTGGTAGATCAAGCTTGTATGCTACAGGTCCTACTCTTTCGAGTATCTTGAAAGGTCCTACATAGCGTGATGCTAGCTTGCCTTTTTGACCAAAACGAACTACTCCCTTCCACGGTGATACTTTTAAAAGTACATGATCACCAATGTTAAACTCTAAAGGCTTCCGTCGTTTATCTGCATAACTCTTTTGACGACTTTGAGCCGCTAGAAGATTGTCATGAATTTGATGGATCTTGTCTGTGGTTTCTTGTATCAATTCCGGACCAGTGATTTGAGCTTCCCCAATTTCGTGCCAGCATACTGGAGATCGGCACTTACGACCATATAAGGCTTCAAAAGGTGCCATGCCGATGCTTGAATAGCTGTTGTTGTACGAAAATTCAACTAATGGTAGATGAGCGTCCCAATTTCCCTTGAAGTCTATGACACATGCTCGAAGCATATCTTCAAGAGTTTGAATGGTGCGTTCAGATTGACCATCAGTTTGAGGATGATAGGCGGTACTGAGATCCAATCGCGTACCCAAAGCGGCTTGTACTGCTTGCCATGTTTGTGAAGTGAAACGACAATCACGATCTGAAATAATGCTTAATGGTACACCATGTCGGCTTACGATTTCGCTGATATAAATACGAGCTAGTTTTTCGTTCTTGAAATCTTCGCGGATAGGAATAAAGTGAGCTGATTTTGTAAGTCGATCAATAATTACCCATATAGTGTCATACCCACCAGAAGTGCGAGGTAACCCGGTAATGAAGTCCATGGTTATGTTTTCCTACTTCCATACAGGTATTTCAGGTTGCACGAAAAAATTCATTTCAAGTTTCGTCAATTTTCGCCCACTTTCCCACTTTCTATATCTAGACATTAAACGCGCGAACAATTAGTTAAATCAAATATCTCGTCCTATATCTAAGCAATGTTTGTATTTCTCAGGTTCCAAACTCAGTTTTATTGATACAGGGATTCGATTTTACACGAAAAAAATTCATTTCGAGGTTCGTCAATTTTCGCACACTTTCTATATCTAGAAAGTAAACGCACGAATAATTAATTAATTCAAATATCTGGTCCTCTATATCCCCAATTTTTATATTCTCAAGTTCCAAACTCAGTTTAATTGATACAGGGATTCGATTTTACACGAAAATTTTATTTCGAGTTTCGTCAGTTTTCGCACACTTTCTATATTTAGAAAGTAAACGCGCGAACAATTAATTAAATCAAATATCTGGTCGTTTATGTCAGCATTTTTTGTATTTCTCAGGTTCCAAACTCAGTATATCGATACAGGGATTCAATTTTGCACGAAAAATTCATTTTGAGTTTCGTCAGTTTCGCCCACTTTCCCACTTTCTATATTTAGAAAGTAAACGCGCGAAAATTAATTAAATCAAATATCTGGTCGTTTATGTCATCAATTTTTGAATTTCTTAGGTTTCAAACTCAGTTTTATTGATAAAGGGATTCGATTTTACACGAAAAAAATCATTTCGAGTTTCGTCAGTTTTCGCACACTTTCTATATTTAAAGAGTAAACGCGCGAACAATTAATTAAATTAAATATCTGGTCGTTTATGTCAGCATTTTTTGTATTTCTCAGGTTCCAAACTCAGTATTAATACAGGCTTTTGATTTAGCACGAAAAAATTCATTTCGAGTTTCGTCGCCCACTTTCCCACTTTCTATATTTTGAAAAAAGCACGCGAACAATTAATTAATTCAAATATCTGTTCGTTTATGTCATCAATTTTTTTATTTCTTAGGTTCCAAACTCAGTTTTATTGATATAGAGATTCGATTTTACACGAAAAAATTCATTTCGAGTTTCGTCAGTTTTCGCACACTTTCTATATTTAGAAAGTAAACGCGCGAATAATTAATTAAATCAAATATGTCAGCAATTTTTGTATTTTTCAGGTTCCTAACTCAGTTTTATTGATACAGGGATTGGATTTTGCACGAAAAAAATTATTTCGAGTTTCGTCCCCACTTTCTATATTTCTATATTTAGAAAATAAACGCGCGAACAATTAATTAAATCAAATATCTGGTCATTTATGTCAGCAATTTTTGTATTTCTCAGGTTCCAAACTCAGTTTTATTGATACAGGGATTCGATTTTGCACGAAAAAATTTATTTCGAGTTTCATCAGTTTTCGCCCACTTTCTATATTTCTATATTTAGAAAGTAACCGCGCGAACAATTAACTAAATCAAATATCGGGTCGTTTATAGCAGCAATTTTGTATTTCTCAGGTTCCAAACTCAGTATTATTAATACAGGGATTCGATTTTGGACTAAAAAATTCATTTCGAGTTTCGTCAGTTTTCGCCCACTTTCTTTATTTCTATATTTAGAAAGTAAAAGCGCGAACAATTAACTAAATCAAATATCTGGTCTTTTATGGTAGAAATTTTTGTATTTCTCAGGTTCCAAACTCAGTATTATTAATACAGGGATTCGATTTTGGACTAAAAAATTCATTTCGATTTTCGTCAGTTTTCCCCACTTTCCCACTTTCTATATTTAAATAGTAAACACGCGAACAATTAATAAAATCAAATATCTAGTCCTTTATGTCCTCAATTTTTGTATTTCTCAGGTGCCAAATTAATTTTTATTGATATAGGGATTTGAATTTGCACGAAAAAATTCATTTCGAGTTTCGTCGATTTTCGCCCACTTTCCCACTTTCTATATTTAGACCGTAAACACGCGAACAATTAATTAAATCAAATATCAGGTCCTTTATGTCACCAATTTTTGTATTTCTCAGGTTCCAAACTCAGTTTTATTGATACAGGGATTCGATTTTGCACCAAAAAATTTATTTCGAGTTTCGTCAGTTTTTGCCCACTTTCTATATTTCTATATTTAGAAAGTAAACGCGCGAACAGTTAACTAAGTCACATATCTGGTCATTTATGTCAGCAATTTTTGTATTTCTCAGCCAAACTTAGTTTTATTGATACAGGGATTCGATTTTTCACGAAAAAAATTATTTCGAGTTTCGTCAGTTTTCGCCCAATTTGTATATTTCTCCCACTTTGTATATTTCTATATTTAGAAAGTAAACGCGCGAACAATTAATTAAATCAAATATCCGGTCGTTTATGTCAGCAATTTTTGTATTTTCAGGTTCCAAACTCAGTTTTATTGATACAGGGATTCGATTTTGCACGAAAAAATTTATTTCGAGTTTCATTAGTCTTCGCCCACTTTCCCACTTTCTATATTTAGAAAGTAAACGCGCGAACAATTAACTAAATCAAATATCTGGTCGTTTATGGCAGCAATATTTGTATTTCTTAGGTTCCAAACTAATTATTATTGATACAGGGATTCGATTTTGGACTAAAAAGTTATTTCGAGTTTCGTCAGTTTTCGCCCACTTTCTTATTTCTATATTTAGAAAGTAAAAGCGCGAACAGTTAATTAAAATATCTGGTCGTTTATGTCAGCAATTTTTGTAATTTTCAGGTTCCAAACTCAGTATAATTGATACAGAGATTCGATTTTGGAATAAAAAATTCATTTCGAGTTTGGTCAGTTTTCGCCCACTTTCCCACTTTCTATATTTAGACAGTAAACGCATGAACAATTAATTAAATCAAATATCTAGTCCTTTATTTCAGCAATTTTTGTATTTCTCAGGTTCCAAACTCATTTTTATTGATACAGGGATTCGAATTTGCCCGAAAAAAATTCATTTCGAGTTTCCTAAATTTTCGTCTCTTTCCCACTTTCTATATTTAGACATTAAACGCGCGAACAATTAATTAAATCAAATATCTGGTCCTTTATGTCAACAGTTTTTGTATTTATCGGGTTTCAAACTCACTTTTATTGATACAGGGATTCAATTTTACACGAAAAAATTCATTTCGAGGTTCGTCAATTTTCGCACACTTACTAAAATCTAGAAAGTAAACGCGTGAACAATTAATTAAATCAAATATTTGGTCCTTTATATCACCAATTTTTGTATTTCTCAGGTTCCAAACTAAGTTTAATTGATACAGGATTCGATTTTACACGAAAAAATTCATTTCGAGTTTCATCTTTCACTCACTTTCTATATTTAGAAAGTAAACGCGCGAACAATTAATTAAATTAAATATCTGGTCGTTTATGCAGCATTTTTTGTATTTCTGAGGTTCCAAACTCAGTATTATCGATGCAGGGATTCAATTTTGCACGAAAAAATTTATTTTGAGTTTCGTCAGTTTTCGCCTACTTTCCCACTTTCTATATTTAGAAAGTAAACGCGGGAACAATTAATTAAATAAAATATCTGGTCATTTATGTTATCAATTTTGTATTTCTTAGGTTTCAAACTCAGTTTTATTGATACTGGAATTCGATTTTACACGAAAAAATTCATTTCGAGTTTCGTCAGTTTTTCGCACACTTTCTATATTTAGAGAGTAAACGCACAAACAATTAATTAACTCAAATATCTTTAGCAATTTTTGTATTTCTCAGGTTCCTAACTCAGTTTTATTGATACAGGGATTCGATTTCGCACGAAAAAATTAATTTCGAGTTTCGTCAGTTTTCGACCACTTTCTATATTTCTATATTTACAAAGTAAACGCGCGACCAATTAATTAAATCAAATATCTGGTCATTTATGTCAGCAATTTTTGTATTTCTTAGGTACCAAACTCTGTTTTATTGATACAGGAATTCGATTTTGCACGAAAAAATTCATTTTGATGTTCGTCAGTTTTCGCCCACTTTCCCACTTTCTATAGTTAGAAAGTAAACGCGCGAACAATTAATTAAATCAAATATCTAGTCCTTTATGTCAGCAATTTTTGTATTTCTCAGGTTCCAAACTCATTTTTTATTGATACAGGGATTCGAATTTGCCCGAAAAAATTCATTTCGAGTTTCGTCAATTTTCGCCCACTTTCCCACTTTTTATATTTTAAACAGTAAACGCGCGAACAATTAATTAAATCAAATATCTAGTCGTTTATATCATCAATTTTGTATTTCTTAGGTTTCAAACTCAGTTTTATGATACCGGAATTCGATTTTACTCAAAAAAATTCATTTCGAGTTTCGTCAGTTTTCGTACACTTTTTATATTTAGAAAAGTAAACGCGCGAACAATTAATTAAATCAAATATCTTCAGCAATTTTTGTATTTCTCAGGTTCCTAACTCAGTTTTATTGATACAGGGATACGATTTTTACGAAAAAATTTATTTCAAGGTTCGTCAGTTTTCGCCCACTTTTATATTTCTATATTTAGAAAGTAAACGCGCGAACAATTAACTAAGTCACATATCTGGTCATTTATGTCAGCAATTTTTGTATTTCTCAGCCAAACTCAGTTTTATTGATACAGGGATTCGATTTTGCACGAAAAAAATTATTTCGAGTTTCGTCAGTTTTTGCCCACTTTTATCATTTCTATATTTAGAAAGTAAACGCGCGAACAATTAACTAATCAAATATCTAGTCGTTAATGTCATCAATTTTTGTATTTCTTAGGTTCCAAACTCAGTTTTATTGATACAGGGATTCGATTTTACACGAAAAAATTCATTTCGAGTTTCGTTAGTTTCGCCCACTTTCTATTTTATAAAAAGTAAACGCGCGAAACAATTAATTAAATCAAATATCTGTCGTTTATGTCACAATTTTTGTATTTCTCAGGTTCCAAACTCAGTATTATTGATACAGGGATTCGATTTTGCCGAAAAAATTCATTTCGAGTTTCGTCAGTTTTCGCACATCTTTCTATATTAGAAAGTAAAAGCGCGACGAACATTAATTAAATCAATATCTTCTATGCAATTTTTGTATTTCTCAGTTCCAAACTAAATTTATTGATACAGGATTCGATTTTGTACGAAAAAAATTCATTTCGAGTTTCGTTAGTTTTGCCCACTTTCCTTATTTCTATATTTAGACAGTAAACGGCGAACAATTAATTAAATCAAATATCTAGGTCCTTTATGTCAGCAATTTTTGTATTTCATCAGGTTTCAAACTCAGATTTTATTGATACATGTGTTCGATTTTGCACGAAAAAATCATTCAATTTCGTTAGTTTTCGTCCACTATCCCCATTTCTATATTTAGACAATAAACGCAGTGCGAACAATTAATTAAATCAAATATTAGTCCTTTATATCAGCCAATTTTGTATTTCTCAGGTTCCAACCTCAATTTATTGATACAGGTATTCAAATTTGCACAAAAAAATCATTTGAGTTTTGTCTGTTTTCACCTTCACTTTCTATATTTAGAAAAGTAAACGCGCAACAATTAATTAAATTCAAATATCTGGTCTTCATGTCTAGCATTTTTGTATTTCTAGGTTCCAAACTCAGTTATTGATCAGGGATTCGATTTTGCACGAAAAAATTTTATTTAGGTTCGTCAATTTTCGCCACTTTCACTTTTCTTATTTAGAAAGTAAACGCGGAACAAATAATTAAATAAAATATCTGGTCATTTATGTCTGCAATTTTTGTATTTCTTAGGTTTCAAACTCAGTTTTATTGATACGGATTCGATTTGAGTATGAAAAAATTCATTTCGAGTTTCGTCGTTTTCCGCACTTCCCACTTTCTATATTTAGAAGTAAACGCACAACAATTAATTAAATAATATATTTCTTTAGCCCAATTTTTGTATTTCTCAGGTTCCTAACTCAGTTTTATTGATACAGGGATTCGATTTCGCACGAAAAAATTAATTTCGAGTTTCGTCAGTTTTCGACCACTTTCTATATTTCTATATTTACAAAGTAAACGCGCGACCAATTAATTAAATCAAATATCTGGTCATTTATGTCAGCAATTTTTGTATTTCTTAGGTACCAAACTCTGTTTTATTGATACAGGAATTCGATTTTGCACGAAAAAAATTCATTTTGATGTTCGTCAGTTTTCGCCCACTTTCCCACTTTCTATAGTTAGAAAGTAAACGCGCGAACAATTAATTAAATCAAATATCTAGTCCTTTATGTCAGCAATTTTTGTATTTCTCAGGTTCCAAACTCATTTTTATTGATACAGGGATTCGAATTTGCCCGAAAAAATTCATTTCGAGTTTCGTCAATTTTCGCCCACTTTCCCACTTTTTATATTTAAACAGTAAACGCTGCGAACAATTAATTAAATCAAATATCTAGTCGTTTATATCATCAATTTTGTATTTCTTAGGTTTCAAACTCAGTTTTATTGATACCGGAATTCGATTTTACTCAAAAAAATTCATTTCGAGTTTCGTCAGTTTTCGTACACTTTTTATATTTAGAAAGTAAACGCGGGCGAACAATTAATTAAATCAATATCTTCAGCAATTTTTGTATTTCTCAGGTTCCTAACTCAGTTTTATTGATACAGGGATACGATTTTGTACGAAAAAATTTATTTCAAGGTTCGTCAGTTTTCGCCCACTTTCTATATTTCTATATTTAGAAAGTAAACGCGCGAACAATTAACTAAGTCACATATCTGGTCATTTATGTCAGCAATTTTTGTATTTCTCAGCCAAACTCAGTTTTATTGATACAGGGATTCGATTTTGCACGAAAAAAAATATTTCGAGTTTCGTCAGTTTTTGCCCACTTTCTATATTTCTATATTTAGAAAGTAAACGCGCGAACAATTAACTAATCAAATATCTAGTCGTTAATGTCATCAATTTTTGTATTTCTTAGGTTTCAAACTCAGTTTTATTGATACAGAGATTCGATTTACACGAAAAAACTCATTTCGAGTTTCGTTAGTTTCCGCACACTTTCTATATTTAAAAAGTAAACGCGCGAACAATTAATTGAATCAAATATCTGATCGTTTATGTCATCAATTTTTTTATTTCTTAGGTTCCAAACTCAGTTTTATTGATACTGGGATTCGATTTACACGATAAAATTCATTTCGAGTTTCGTCAGTTTTCGCCCACTTTCCCACTTTCTATATTTAGAAAGTAAAAGCGCGAACAATTATTTAAATCAAATATCTGGTCGTTTATGTCATCAATTTTTGTATTTCTTAGGTGTCAAATTCAGTTTTAATGGTACAGGGATTCTATTTTACACGAAAAAACTCATTTCGAGTTTCGTTAGTTTTCGCACACTTTCTATTTGAAAAGTAAACGCACGAACAATTAATTGAATCAAATATCTGATCGTTTATGTCATCAATTTTTTTATTTCTTTGGTTCCAAACTCAGTTTAATTGATACTGGGATTCGATTTTACACGAAAAATTAATTTCGAGTTTCGTCAGTTTTCGCACACTTTCTATATTAGAAAGTAAAACGCGCGAACGATTAATTAAATCAAATATCTTCAGCAATTTTTGTATTTCTCAGGTTCCTAACTCAGTTTTATTGATACAGGGATTCGATTTTGTACAAAAAAATTTATTTCAAGTTTCGTTAGTTTTTGCTCATTCTATATTTCTAATTTAGAAAGTAAACGCGCGAACAATTAATTAAATCAAATATCTGGTCGTTTATGTCAGCAATTTTTTATTTCTCAGGTTCCAAACTCAGTTTTATTGATACATGTGTTCGATTTTGCACGAAAAAATATTTCGAGTTTCGCTAGTTTTCGCCCACTTCCACTTTCTATATTTAGACAGTAAACGCGCGAACAATTAATTAAATCAAATATCGTCCTTATGTCAGCAATTTTTTATTTCTCAGATTCCAAACTCATTTTATTGATACAGGGATTCGATTTGTGGAAAAAAATTCATTTCGAGTTTCATTTGTTGTTGCCACTTTCTATATTAAGATAGAAGTAAACGCGCAAACAATTAACTAAATCAAATATCTGGTCCTTTATGTCAGCAATTTTTGTATTTCCCAGATTCCAAACTCAGTTTTATTGATACAGGATTCGATTTTACACGAAAAAATCATTTCGAGGTTCTTCAATTTTCGCACTCACTTTCTATATCTAGAAAGTAAACGCGCGGAACATTAATTAAATCAAATATCTGGTCCGTTTATGTCAGCATTTTTTGTATTTCTCAAGTTCCAAACTCAGTTTTATTGATACAGTGATTAATTTGCAAGAAAAAACTTATTTCGAGTTTGTCAGTTTGCCCATTCCCACTTTCTATATTAAGAAAGTAAACGCGCGAAACAATTAATTAAATCAATTATCTGGTCCTTTATGTAGCAATTTTTGTATTTCCAGCTTTCAAACTCAGTTTTATTGATACAGGGATTCGATTTTAAACGAAAAAATTCATTTCAAGTTTCGTCATTTTCGCACACTTTCTATATTTAGAAAGTAAACGCGCGAGCAATTAATTATATCAAAGATCTGGTCGTTTATGTCAGCAACTTTTGTATTTCTCAGGTTCCAAACTCAGTTTTATTGATACATGGATTCGATTTTGCACAAAAAATTCATTTCGAGTTTCGTTAGTTTTCGCCCACTTTCTATATTTCTATATTTAGAAAGTAAATGCACGAATAGTTAATTAAATCAAATATCTGGTCGTTTATATCAATATTTTTTGTATTTCTGAGGTTCCAAACTCAGTTTTATTGATACAAGGATTCGATCTTGCACGAAAAAATTTATTTCGAGTTTCGTCAGTTTTCGCCCACTTTTCCAGTTTCTATATTTAGAAAGTAAACGCGCGAACAATTAATTAAATCAACTATCTAGTCCTTTATGTCAGCAATTTTTGTATTTCTTAGGTTTCAAACTCATTTTTATTGGTACAGGGATTCGAATTTGCACGAAAAAATTCATTTCGAGTTTCGTCAATTTTCGCCCACTTTCTATATTTAGAAAGTAAACGCGCGAACAATTAATTAAATCAAATATCTGGTCGTTTATGTCAGCAATTTTTGTATTTCTCAGGTTCCTAACTCAGTTTTATTGACACAGGGATTCGATTTTGCACGAAAAGATTTATTTCGAGTTTCGTCAGTTTTCGCCCACTTTCTATATTTCTATATTTAGAAAGTAAACGCGCGAACAATTAATTAAATCAAATATCTGGTCGTTTATGTCAGCAATTTTTGTATTTCTTACGTTCCAAACTCGGTTTTATTGATACAGGGATTCGATTTTGCACGAAAAAATCATTCCGAGGTTCGTTAGTGTTCGCCCACTTTCCCACTTTCTATATTTAAATAGTAAACGCGCGAACAATTAATTAAATCAAAAATCTAGTCCTTTATGTCAGCAATTGTTGTATATCTCAGGTTTCAAACTCATTTTTATTAATACAGGGATTCGAATTTGCACGAAAAAAAGTCATTTCGAGTTTCGTCAGTTTTCACCCACTTTCGATATTTAGAAAGTAAACGCGCGAACAATTAATTAAATTAAAATATCTGGTCATTTATGTCAGCAATTTTTGTATTTCTCAGGTTCCTAACTCAGTTTGATTGATACAGGGATTCGATTTTGCACGAAAAGTTTTATTTCGAGTTTCGTTAGTTTTCGCCCACTTTTATATTTCTATATTTAGAAAGTAAACGCGCGAACAATTAATTAAATCAATTATCTGGTCGTTTTTGTCAGCAATTTTTGTATTTCTCAGGTTCCAAACTCGGTTTTATTGATACAGGGATTTGATTTTGCACGAAAAAATCATTTCGAGGTTCGTCAGTTTTCGCCAACTTTCCCACTTTCTACATTTAGACAGTAAACGCGCGAACAATTAACTAAATCAAATATCTAGTCCTTTACATCACCATTTTTTGTATTTCTCAGGTTCCAAACTCATTTTTATTGATACAGGGATTCGAATTTGCACGAAAAAATTCATTTCGAGTTTTGTTAGTTTTTGCCCACTTTCTTTATTTAGGTAGTAAACGCGCGAACAATTAATTAAATTAAATATCTGGTCCTTTATGTCAGCAATTTTTGTATTTCTCAAGTTCCAAACTCAGTTTTATTGATATAGGGATTCGATTTTACAGGAAAAAATTCATTTCGAGGTTCATCAATTTTCGCACACTTTCTATATCTTGAAAGTAAACGCGCGAACAGTTAATTTAATCAAATATTTGGTCGTTTATGTCAGCATTTTTTGTATTTCTCAAGTTCCAAACTCAGTTTTATTGATACAGTGATTCGATTTGGCATGAATAAACTTATTTCGAGTTTCGTCAGTTTTCGCCCACCTTCCCACTTTCTATATTTAAAAAGTAAACGCGCGAACAATTAATTAAATCAAATATATGGTCGTTTATGTTAGCAATTTTTGTATTTCTCAGGTTCCAAACTCAGTTTTACTGATACAGGTATTCGATTTTACACCAAAAAATTCATTTCGAGTTTCGTTAGTTTTCGCACACTTACTATATTTTAAAAATAAACGCGCGTACAATTAATTAAATCAAATATCTGGTCGTTTATGTCAGTTATTTTTGTATTTCTCAGCCTCCAAACTCTGTTTTATTTATATAGGGATTCGATTTTGCACGAAAAAAATTATTTCGAGTTTTGTCATTTTCGCCCACTTTCTATATTTAGAAGGTAAACGCGCGAACAATTAATTAAATCAAATATCTGGTCGTTTATATCATCAATTTTTGTATTTCTCGGGTTCCAAACTCATTTTTATTGATATAGGGATTCGATTTTGCACCAAAAATTCATTTCGAGTTTCGTTAGTTTTCACCCACTTTCTATATTTCGAAAGTAAACGCGGGAACAATTAATGAAATCAAATATCTGGTCGTTTATGTCAGCAATTTTTGTATTTCTCAGGTTCCAAACTCAGTTTTATTGATACAGGGATTCGATTTTGCACGAAAAAATTCATTTCGAGGTTTGTTAGTTTTCGCCCACTTTCCCACTTTCTATATTTAGACAGTAAACGCGCGAACAATTAACTAAATCAAATATCTAGTCCTTTACGTCAGCATTTTTTGTATTTCTCAGGTTCCAAATTCATTTTTATTGATACAGGGATTCGAATTTGTACGAAAAAATTCATTTCTAGTTTCGTTAGTTTTCGCCCACTTTCTATATTTAGATAGTAAACGAGCGAACAATTAATTAAATCAAATATCTGGTCGTTTATGTCAGCAATTTTTGTATTTCTCAGGTTCCAAAATCAGTTTTATTGATACAGGGATTCGATTTTACACGAAAATTTTCATTTCGAGGTTCGTCAATTTTCGCTCACTTTCTATATCTAAAAAGTAAACGCGTGTGAACCGTTAATTAAATCAAATATTACTCAGTTTTATTGATACAGGTATTCGATTTGGGATGAAAAAACTTATTTCGAGTTTCGTCAGTTTTCGCCCACCTTCCCACTTTCTATATTTAAGAAGTAAACGCGCGAACGAAATTAATTAAGTCAAATATATGTGTCACACCCTCAATTTCCACTTGCGGAGTTTTACCGCGAGGCGTGTGAACAAACCAGAATCTGAGACACTAGTAACGTCGAACGACTCTATATGATTTGTTAATACGTTTTCCAAAATCATTTGTTTAACCATTAATAGTTAATTTTAGATTGCCTTAGTTTGGTTTCAATGTTTAGCGGAAGCATTAGTTCTTGAAGTTGAGCGGAAGCATAAAGTAAAGGAACAGGCGCCAACATAAACGCCAAAACTAAAGAAAAACCCAAAACAATGTTTGTAAATGAGACTCGATAAAAGATGTCTTGGTCAATGCAAGTGAGTGCACCTAGAGCTCCTAGCGTCCTGAGAAACATGTAAAGAAACAAGTGTCAACATTAAAGAAGAGTGAGTCCACAGGTTTTCATAAATTTGTTTGTTCGGTTATAAGTTTGTTTCCCCCATTATCCCTAACCCGGGATAACGATTTAGTTCCATTATTCCCAACCCGGAATAATACCGATAGTTCCATTATTCCCAACCCGGAATAATACCGATAGTTCCATTATTCCCAACCGGGAATAATACCGATAGTTCCATTATTACTCACCCGGAATAATAATGATGTCCCATTATTCCTATCCTGGATTAATAACGTTGTTGGTTCCATTATCCCTAACCCGGGATAATATTGTTGATTAGTAATTAAGTTCAATGTTAATATATATAGGTAGCTAGCCTAAAGTTATGTCATGTAAGTGTTCGCGATCGAAGCTGACTTTTGTGCCTCCGTGTTGCCAGGCCTATCACTGACCATGGCGAAGTTAGGCCAAATTATTCACCCGTTGACCATACCCGGTAGGCTAGCGCGACTAGTTCGGATGGGGCTTGTCGGGCCCAGTAGTACTACTTATAATTTCCCCGCTATCTAAACCCAATACTAACGATCCGAGAGATTGTCGAGGACTTGTGTGATATAGCTGCTTAGTGACCATAACGTACATTAACATTAACTTAGTTACCGAATAGTTAAATGACGTTAATTTCGTATAACGTAAAGAGATAGAGTTGTAGAGTGTATACATGTTTCTCCCCCTGTTGTTTAAAACCGGATAAAATTAGGGGCCGTGAACTCACCTTTAGTTGCTCAGTTAGTGTAACACAGATGTTGCAAATGATGGGACCGCTAATTGCGTCCTAACAAGTCAATTGATTTCAAGTTAGTGTGTGAACACACCAATGCAAATCCTACACATAATTAACGCACAAAGCGGTACACACAATCACAAATCCTAACACTCAAACATGCATGCAAGTATCCTCATATTAACATAGTGATCAAAACAATTTATCATGAACACAATCCAATCCATGCAACACTTTGGTGCACACATTCGCAAGTTATCAAGTTTCAGCTTATATACTCATAATTAGGCTATTTTTGAGGATTTTTATAAAATAGTTCCAACGTTCCAAAAATTCCAATTATTTTACAGAAGGTGACAACTATACTGTAGAATTTTATATAAATTTTTCAAGTCCTAACACTTTACCAATTATTCATAAATATTAATATACTAGGCTGCAGTCAGATTCGTCACTTTCTGACTGCAGTCCACGGAAGAATTTATTTAAAAATCACCGTTCGTTCAATTAACAAAATTCTAGTGGAAGTTTCCCGGAAATTTCCATATCTAGTTGCTGTACAAATTTCATGATTCGACTCCCTACAGATTATTAGATCCGACTCGATAAACAACTAACAAATTTTCAGAATTTTCACAGCTTCAGTTACTGAACTTAATTGGCCACTTAAAAATATCAAACGACTTCAGAAAAATATGAATCCAGCGCCATTAGAAGCGTTTTTCAAAACTCTACGTTTTAGACTTCATAAAATCCGTTTTTCGATAAATAATAACCAAGTTACAGCCAGTTGAAGTTGGCTGTAAACACCATTCAGCATCCTGATTTCAGCATTTTATCGCAATCTAATCCGTTTAAACAATTCATACGTTAAATATAAGCGATCAAGAACAGAATTTCCAATCATATATCATCATATATATCATACCCATGCAAACCCTAATTATAACCTATAGTTTATCAAACAAAACGCAGCCTAACGTTTCTTAATTCCGCTAATCATCATACTTGCAAACTAGCATAATTAATCGATTAACATCCTAACACTTTCTACCATTACATACACACACGATCCATAGTTCATAACCCTAGTATGATTAGCGAAATAACATAAAACTCTAACCTTAACAATAAGATCAATGAGCCGAGAACTAGATGGGACCGATTCGGATGTTGGCGAGACTTGCGACCGAGAAGGAGAATGGAGAGGGGCTGCCGCGATCAAAGGAAGTGCAAGAGGGCTGTTTGCGATCGAGAGAACAAGTGGAGGGCTGCCGTCGGCTGTTTCACAACTAGGGTTTGTGTGTTTTGTTTGTGAAGCAATGTACATGCATGTGTGTGTATATATAGCGCAAGAGATAAAGGGAAAGGGAAGGGTTTACGGTTTGGGGTGCTCGCGCCCGCAAGGGGGTTCGGGTGGGTTGGTTTGGGTTTAAAACTTGGTCCTCAAGTTTCGATTAACTACTTGAGTCGTAAAGAAGTGAGGTCTATTCGTTTCGCGGCTCGGTTCGATTCATTTATCTACTATCTACATTTTACAACTAAAACAATCACGAAATCGGAACATCACATAATAACTCACCAACTTATAAACGTTTAGTACGTAGCACGTAATTCATTTGACAAGTACACGAAATTATCGTAATTATTTCGAGCGTGCAATTTAAGTCTCCGAATCAATTTAACATAGGAACGAATAACCGTGAAGTAGTGCGTTTAAGATATCTGAAAAACCCGGATGTCACATTATCCCCATGTTGAAAGAATTTTCGTCCCGAAAATTGAGTAAACGCGGTTTAGAATGCAGCGTACATGTTTAGAGTGCCACGCACAAAGATTTAGTTCGTTAACAATGGTACGCGAAATTACAAGAAATTCCCAGGTTGTCACATCATCCCCATGTTACAAGAAATTTAGTTGGTGGTATGGTTAGTTTGCTGCTCAGCTGCAAAGAGGTGTGGGTATTTGCTTTTCATTTGGTCCTCTCTTTCCCACGTGAACTCCGGTCCACGCTTAGAGTCCCAACGAACCTTAACGATCGGAATCTTGCTGTGCCTTCAAGTCTTGATCTCACGATCCATGATCTCGATAGGTTGTTCCACAAAGTGCAGCTGTTCATCCACTTGGATCTCATCCAATGGAATGACTAGGGTTTCATCTGATAGACACTTCTTCAGATTTGACACGTGAAAAACGTTGTGAACTCCACTGAGTTCGGCAGGAAGATCTAATTGATAAGCTACGGGTCCATTACGTTTCAAGATCACAAACGGACCTACGTACCGTGGGTTTAGTTTGCCTCGTTTTCCAAAGCGGATTACACCCTTCCAGGGTGACACCTTCAGTAGGACGCGGTCGCCTACTTGAAATTCGAGCGGTTTACGTCGTTGATCAGCGTAGCTTTTCTGTCGGTCTCGTGCCGCTGCCATGCTGTTTCTGATTTGTACAATCTTTTCAGTAGCCTCAAGTATCAACTCAGGGCCTGTGAGTTGACTGTCACCGACTTCTGCCCAACAGACCGGTGATCTACATTTACGACCGTATAATGCCTCAAATGGTGCTGCCGATATACTCGTATGGTAACTGTTGTTATACGAGAATTCCACTAAAGGCAGGTGGATTTCCCAACTATTCTCGAAGTCTACTACGCATGCCCTAAGCATGTCTTCCAAGGTCTGTATGGTCCTTTCGCTTTGACCATCAGTCTGAGGGTGATAAGCTGTGCTCATATCCAAGCGTGTACCCAACGCTTTCTGAAGTGACTGCCAAAAGTTGGACGTGAAGCGAGCATCTCTGTCTGAGATGATGGACGTTGGCACTCCGTGCCTAGAAACTACTTCCTTAATGTAGATGCGAGTCAACTTCTCCATCTTATCTGTTTCTTTAATAGCTAGGAAGTGTGCGGACTTAGTTAAACGATCCACTATTACCCAGATGGTATCGCAACCACCCAAAGTTCGCGGAAGTTTATTGATGAAATCCATCGAGATCTGATCCCATTTCCACACTGGGATCTCAGGTTGTTGGAGTAGCCCCGATGGCTTTTGATACTCTACCTTGACTTTTGCACAAGTCAAACACTTACTCACGTAGGTGGCTATATCAGCTTTCATGTTGGGCCACCAATACGCAGCTTTAAGGTCTTGATACATCTTATCCGAACCAGGATGGACAGAGTATCGGGATTTGTGAGCTTCGTCCATGACTAGCTCTCTGAGGTCTCCGTAGAGAGGTACCCATATGCGATTCATGAAATACCGGGCTCCATTGGGTTTTACTTCCCAATCGCGTTCCATTTTTCCCACCGATTCGGCCTTGATGTTTTCTTCCTTAACTGCTTCTAACTGCGCGTCGCGTATCTGTTCGGGTAACCCCGAATGAATAGTGAGCTGTAGTGCTCGTACCCGACGAGGTTTCAAGTGTTCCTTCCTACTGAGGGCATCAACTACCACGTTAGCTTTACCCGAGTGATACCGAATGGCACATTCATAATCGTTCAAAAGTTCAACCCAGCGACGCTGTCGCATGTTCAACTCCTTCTGATCAAAGATGTGTTGGAGGCTCTTGTGGTCTGTAAAGATTGTGCACTTCGTTCCATAGAGGTAGTGTCTCCAAATCTTAAGTGCAAACACTACTGCTCCCAATTCCAGGTCATGTGTTGTGTAGTTTTTCTCGTGAACCTTCAATTGTCGGGACGCATACGCGATGACCTTATCGCGTTGCATGAGTACGCATCCCAATCCCTGAATGGAAGCATCACAATATACTACAAAATCATCTGTCCCTTCCGGCAAGGACAGAATGGGTGCACTGCAAAGTTTCTGTTTCAGTAATTGAAATGCTGCTTCCTGCTTGTCACCCCAAGCATACTTGATGCCTTTCTGGGTGAGGGTAGTAAGCGGTTGCGCGATCTTTGAAATTCCCTCGATGAAACGTCTGTAGTAACCAGCCAAACCCAAAAATTGGCGGATCTCGGTCGGTGTCCTGGGTGCTTCCCAGTTTTTGATAGCTTCAATCTTGGCAGGGTCGATGTGGATACCCTTTTCATTTACGATATGTCTGAGGAACTGAACTTCCCGAATCCAGAAATCACACTTTGAAAGCTTGGCATATAGTTTCTCCTGTTGAAGTAATCCTAGCAGTAATCGTAGATGTTCAGCATGTTCTTCTTCACCTTTAGAGTAGATGAGTATGTCATTGATGAACACAATGACAAACTTGTCGAGGTATGGTTTACACACACGGTTCATGAGGTCCATGAACACCGCGGGTGCGTTGGTGAGACCGAAGGGCATGACCAAGAACTCATAATGGCCATACCGAGTACGAAATGCCGTCTTAGCGATATCCTCCTCCCTGACGCGTAACTGGTGGTAACCGCACCGTAGATCAATCTTGGAGTAGTAGCTTGACCCTTGAAGTTGGTCGAAGAGATCGTCGATGCGAGGTAACGGGTATCGGTTCTTGACAGTAACCTTGTTGAGTTCCCTGTAGTCGATGCACATGCGGAAGGTCCCGTCCTTCTTCTTGACAAAAAGGACTGGAGCTCCCATGGCGAAGCGCTTGGTCGGATAAATCCTTTTTCTAACAGCTCCTGAAGTTGGGTAGACAGCTCCTGCAGCTCGGCTGGAGCTAGGCGGTATGGGGCCTTGGCGATAGGAGTTGCATGGTTTGCCAATTCAATTTCAAACTCCAATTGTCGATGGGGTGGGAGACCAGGTAACTCCTCTGGGAATACATCGGAAAAATCACGGACGACGGGGATGTCTTCTATACGTTTCTCGTCCTTAGGCTGTTCGGTAACCAGTGCGAGTAAAGCGAAAGAGTTCTTCCTCTGAAGATACTTCTGCGCTTGCATGTAAGAGATGATGTTTGTGACGGCGCCTGCCTTCTCGCCTTGTACCGTCAAGATTTCGTCGTTAGAGAGCGGAATATGGATAGATTTTTCGAAACAGAGAACTTCAGCTCGGACGTCGAATAGCCAGTCCATTCCGACTACCACGTCAAAACTACCCAGGGTAGTTGTCATCAGATCAATGGTAAAGGTGTGACCCGCGAGTTTGAGTTGACAGCCGGATACTATATGGGTCACATCTACAGAATTACCATCGGCTAATTCTATGACATAAGGGGTCTCTAAGGGTTTAGGCGTGAGATTTAGGTTCTTCCTAAAAGACTCAGATATAAAACTCATATCCGCACCCGTATCAAAAAGCACAGTAGCAAAATGTTCATTAAGGGGAAACTTACCGGTGACCACGTTCGAATCGTTTCTGGCCTCTCCGCGGCCCAGCATAAATGCACGCCCTTTGGCACCTCCTGTGCCACCATTTCCATTATTGTTGTTGTTATTGTTGTTGTTGTGGTTATTGTGGTTGTGGTTGTTCCCACCATTGTTGTTGTTGTTACGCAGCTGTAGGCAGTCTCTTTTGAAGTGGGCAGTGCTACCACACTGATAGCATCCCCGGTTAACACCCTGCTGCTGACCCTGGGGTTGATTTTGGTTTTGTCGGGACATGATTTCCCCGCGACAATCCTTTGCCGCATGGCCCACTTTGCCACATCATTGGCAGCGATTTCCGGCACAAGGGTCGTGATGATGAAGATTACAGCGATTGCACTGCGGCTTTCGACCTACATAGCCGCTTGCGTTCTGGTTGTTGTTGGCGGGCTGATTATTGTGACCCCGGTGGCTGTTGTAAGTATTGAACCGTTTCTGGTTCCCCTGTTGTTGATGGGACGACGAAGACTGTCGAACAGACGAGTCTTCAAACTTTCTTTTATTATCAGGGGCAACTTCAGTTGTACCCCGAGTTGGCAATTCTTTTGTTCCACCGCCTTATCGGTGAGTTTGTGCGCCAACCTGATTGCTTGATGTTCAGTTGCAGGGTTGCTAGCCATTACCATACCCTGAATCTCAGGGACCAGACCCCCAAGGTAGAACTCGAGTCGTTTCTCAACAGTGTTGGCCAGATCGGGACATAGAAATACCAAGTCGTGATGTTTCGCTGTGTATGCTTCGATTTCAGATCCCACCATCTTGTGGTTCCATAATGTTTGCTCCAACTGTTGAACTCTGTCTCACGGACAGTACTCTTCTTTGATTAGGGCTTTAAACTCGGCCCAGGCCATTGCATTTGCAGCAATAAGTCCACGCGTTTGGACTTGTGCATTCCACCAAGTTAGTGCCCCATCTTCCAATGTTGAGGCTGCATACTTGACCTTTTTGGCCTCCAGACAGTTGCACATTTCAAACACTGATTCGGATTTTTCGATCCAGCGGACCAGTCCTATGGGTCCTTCTGCCCCGTGAATTTGCTTGGCTTCGCGTCGAGGAACATCTTGTAGGGGTTAAGACCCCCTCCTACTGACGGAGGACAGGTAGTCAGCAAGGAATTCTACTAGCCCAACTATTAGATTTTCCCATGAAAATTTAATAATGGTTACCTGCCGGTTGGTTTTGAACACCCGCTAGAGCTGCATTCACATGCTCTTGGATCATTGCAGCTAATTCTTCGGGTGTCATGTTAAGGTTTCCGCGACGTCCAGTTGCCATTTAGATCTTCGTAAGACAACATAAACACACACCGATAAGTCTATATATCCAATATAGTTATCCTATTCCATACTTAAATAATTCCTCAGATTATGTCAACCCAAATAAATTAAACAGTCAAAAGAAATACTTGATTAAATAAAATTTCAACGTCTTACAAAGTGCCAACCAAACACATCAGTTTAATATAAAGTCTCAAGTTTAAACATAAGTAGGAAAATAAATAGACTGAAGGAAAGTAAATAAAATAAGCGAGACGTGTCAGTCTTCTACGTCTCCATCTCCCAAATCGCTATCGTTGCCGTCATCCTGCGCGGCATTTCCAGCTTCTACGGCTGGATCTTCCTCCGGATCCTCCTCTGGATCCTCCTCTGGATCCTCTTCTGGATCCTCTTCTGGATCCTCCTCTGGATCCTCCTCTGGATCCTCCTCTGGATCCTCCTCTACCGGCACTGGAGGGGCCGGTGCTGGTGCAGGTACTTGTACAGGTGCCTGATTCTGTTCTAGTTCTTGAATTCTCCAGCTAGACTCAAGAACTCTGTCTTCTAGCCAGTCAGCCCTTAGCTGCCCAGCACGAAGATCTCTGGCTAAAGTGTTACGAGCTATCTTACTCGTATGTTGCTCTTCCTCGAGCGATCCAGTTTTACCTGTCAATTGTCGTATCATCCATCCTTGTGCTAGGATGGTTTCATGCATTCTTTCTAATTGTTCTTGTTGTTTCCGTATCATATCTCTAAGTAGGTCATTCCCTACTTCTACCGAGTTAACCGGTTCGACCGGCACAGCGATGGTTGGGCGTGATGACGACTCCTCCCCTAGAGCGAGCCTTTTTCTCGCAGTTGAGCGTGTCTCCACACCATAAGATGGTAAGGGTTCCACCATAAGTGCCTTTCCTGGCGCCCTTGGTTGCGAAAGTTTGTCGGATGATGATGATGATGATGACATTGCCTGTTAGGTTGTGTAGTTAGTTACGAGTTGCATTCATTTCTTACTATGCATTCATATTCTACATAACACAGTTGTGGTACATCACATAACAAGATATAACAGTTCGGTGCCAAACTACGTCTAGTGACGTGTAATCAGCTATAGTTTAGGTCTACTTTTAATGCAAACCTGGTTCTCTATAGCTAGTGGCTCTGATACCAATCTGTCACACCCTCAATTTCCACTTGCGAAGTTTTACCGCGAGGCGTGTGAACAAACCAGAATCTGAGACACTAGTAACGTCGAACGACTTTATATGATTTGTTAATACGTTTTCCAAAATCATTTGTTTAACCATTAATAGTTAATTTTATATTGCCTTAGTTTGGTTTCAATGTTTAGCGGAAGCATTAGTTCTTGAAGTTGAGCGGAAGCATAAAGTAAAGGAACAGGCGCCAACATAAACGCCAAAACTAAAGAAAAACCCAAAACAATGTTTGTAAATGAGACTCGATAGAAGATGTCTTGGTCAATGCAAGTGAGTGCACCTAGAGCTCCTAGCGTCCTGAGAAACATGTAAAGAAACAAGTGTCAACATTAAAGAAGAGTGAGTTCAAAGGTTTTCATAAATTTGTTTGTTCGGTTATAAGTTTGTTTCCCCCGTTATCCATAACCCGGGATAACGATTTAGTTCCATTATTCCCAACCCGGAATAATACCGATAGTTCCATTATTCCCAACCCGGAATAATACTGATAGTTCCATTATTCCTCACCCGGAATAATAATGATGTCCCATTATTCCTATCCTGGAATAATAACGTTGTTGGTTCTATTATCCCTAACCCGGGATAATATTGTTGATTCGTAATTAAGTTCAATGCTAATATATATAGGTAGCTAGCCTAAAGTAATGTCACGTAAGTGTTCGTGATCGAAGCTGACTGTTGTGCCTCCGTGTTGCCAAGCCTATCACTGACCATGGCGAAGTTAGGCCAAATTATTCACCCGTTGACCATACCCGGTCGGCTAGCGCGACTAGCTCGGATGGGGCTTGTCGGGCCCAGTAGTACTACTTATAATTTCCCCACTATCTAAACCCAATACTAACGATCCGAGAGATTGTCGAGGACTTGTGTGATATAGCTGCTTAGTGACCATAACGTACATTAACATTAACTTAGTTACCGAATAGTTAAATGACGTTAATTTCGTATCACGTAAAGAGATAGAGTTGTAGAGTGTATACATGTTTCTCCCCCTGTTGTTTAAAACCGGATAAAATTAGGGGCCGTGAACTCACCTTTAGTTGCTCGGTTAGTGTAACACAGATGTTGCAAATGATGGGACCACTAATTGCGTCCTAACAAGTCAATTGATTTCAAGTTAGTGTGTGAACACACCAATGCAAATCCTACACATAATTAACGCACAAAGCGGTACACACAATCACAAATCCTAACACTCAAACATGCATGCAAGTATCCTCATATTAACATAGTGATCAAAACAATTTATCATGAACACAATCCAATCCATGCAACACTTTGGTGCACACATTCGCAAGTTATCAAGTTTCAGCTTATATACTCATAATTAGGCTGTTTTCGAGGATTTTTATAAAATAGTTCCAACGTTCCAAAAATTCCAATTATTTTACAGAAGGTGAAAACTATACTGTAGAATTTTATATAAATTTTTCAAGTCCTAACACTTTACCAATTATTCATAAATATTAATATACTAGGCTGCAGTCAGATTCGTCACTTTCTGACTGCAGTCCACGGAAGAATTTATTTAAAAATCACCGTTCGTTCAATTAACAAAATTCCAGTGGGAGTTTCCCGGAAATTTCCATATCTAGTTTCTGTACAAATTTCATGATTCGAGTCCCTACAGATTATTAGATCCGACTCGATAAACAACTAACAAATTTTCAGAATTTTCACAGCTTCAGTTACTGAACTTAATTGGCCACTTAAAAATATCAAACGACTTCAGAAAAATATGAATCCAGCGCCATTAGAAGAGTTTTTCAAAACTCTACGTTTTAGACTTCAGAAAATTCGTTTTTCGATAAATAATAACCAAGTTACAGCCAATTGAAGTTGGCTGTAAACAACCATTCAGCATCCTGATTTCAGCATTTTATCGCAATCTAATCCGTTTAAACAATTGATACGTTAAATATAAGCGATCAAGAACAGAATTTCCAATCATATATCATCATATATATCATACCCATGCAAACCCTAATTATAACCTATAGTTTATCAAACAAAACGCAGCCTAACGTTTCTTAATTCCGCTAATCATCATACTTGCAAACTAGCATAATTAATCGATTAACATCCTAACACTTTCTACCATTACATACACACACGATCCATAGTTCATAACCCTAGTATGATTAGCGAAATAACATAAAACTCTAACCTTAACAATAAGATCAATGAGCCGAGAACTAGATGGGACCGATTCGGATGTTGGCGAGACTTGCGACCGAGAAGGAGAATGGAGAGGGGCTGCCGCGATCAAAGGAAGTGCAAGAGGGCTGTTTGCGATCGAGAGAACAAGTGGAGGGCTGCCGTCGGCTGTTTCACAACTAGGGTTTGTGTGTTTTGTTTGTGAAGCAATGTACATGCATGTGTGTGTATATATAGCGCAAGAGATAAAGGGAAAGGGAAGGGTTTACGGTTTGGGGTGCTCGCGCCCGCAAGGGGGTTCGGGTGGGTTGGTTTGGGTTTAAAACTTGGTCCTCAAGTTTCGATTAACTACTTGAGTCGTAAAGAAGTGAGGTCTATTCGTTTCGCGGCTCGGTTCGATTCATTTATCTACTATCTACATTTTACAACTAAAACAATCACGAAATCGGAACATCACATAATAACTCACCAACTTATAAACGTTTAGTACGTAGCACGTAATTCATTTGACAAGTACACGAAATTATCGTAATTATTTCGAGCGTGCAATTTAAGTCTCCGAATCAATTTAACGTAGGAACGAATAACCGTGAAATAGTGTGTTTAAGATATCTGAAAAACCGGGATGTCACAATATGGTCGTTTATGTTAGCAATTTTTGTATTTCTCAGGTCCCAAACTCAGTTTTACTGATACAGGGATTCGATTTTACACGAAAAAATTCATTTTGAGTTTCGTTAGTTTTCGCACCCTTAATATATTTAAAAAATAAACGCGCGTACAATTAATTAAATCAAATAACTGGTCGTTTTTGTCAGCGATTTTTGTATTTCTCATCCTCCTAACTCAGTTTTATTCATACAGGGATTCGATTTTGCACGAAAAAATTTATTTCGAGTTTCGTCAGTTCTCGCCCACTTTCTATATTTAGAAAGTAAAAGCGCGAACAATTAATTAAATCAAATATCTGGTCGTTTATGTTAGCAATTTTTGTATTTCTCGGGTTCTAAACTCAGTTATTGATATAGGGATTCGATTTTGCACGAAAAAAATTCATGTCGAGTTTCGTTTATTTTCACCCACTTTCTATATTTCGAAAGTAAACGCACAAACAATTAATTAAATCAAATATCTGGTTGTTTATGTCAGTAGTTTTTTGTATTTCTCAGGTTCCTAACTCAGTTTTATTGATACAGGGATTCGATTTTGCACGAAAAAATTAATTTCGAGTTTCGTCAGTTTTCGCCCACTTTCTATATTTCTATATTTAGAAAGTAAATGCGCGAACAATTAATTAAATCAAATATCTGGTCGTTTATGTCAGCAATTTTTTTATTTCTCAGGTTCCAAACTCGGTTTTATTGATACAGAGATTCGATTTTGCACGAAAAATTCATTTCGAGGTTCGTTAGTTTTCGCCCACTTTCCCACTTTCTACATATAGACAATAAACGCTGGAACAATTAATTAAATCAAATATCTAGTCCTTTGTGTCAGCGATTTTTGTATTTCTCAGGTTCCAAACTCATTTTTATTGATACAGGGATTCGAATTTGCACGAAAAATTCATTTCGAGTTTGGTCAGTTTTCGCCCACTTTCTATATTTAGACAGTAAACGCGTGAACAATTAATTAAATTAAATATCGGGTCCTTTATGTCAGCGATTTTTTGTATTTCTCAGGTTCCAAACTCGGTTTTATTGATACAGGGATTCGATTTTACACGAAAAAATTCATTTCGAGGTTCGTCAATTTTCGCACACTTTCTATATCTAGAAAGTAAACCCGCGAACAGTTAATTAAATCAAATATCTGGTCGTTTATGTCCGTATTTTTTGTATTTCTCGAGTTACGTCAGTTTTAGCACACTTTTATATTTTAAAAATAAACGCGCGTACAATTAATTAAATCAAATATCTCGTCATTTATGTCAGCGATTTTTGTATTTCTCAGCCTCCTAACTCAGTTTTATTCATACAGGGATTCGATTTTGCACGAAAAAATTTACTTCGAGTTTCGTCAGTTTTCGCACACTTTCTATATTTAAAAAGTAAACGCGCGAACAATTAATTAAATCAAATATCTGGTCATTCATGTCAGCAATTTTTGTATTTCTCGGGTTCTAAACTCAGTTTTATTAATATAGGGATTCGATTTTGCACGAAAAAATTCATTTCGAGTTTCGTTAGTTTTCACCCACTTTCTATATTTAGAAAGTAAACGCGCGAACAAATAATTAAATCAAATATCTGGTCGTTTATGTCATCAATTTTTGTATTTCTCATGTTTAAAACTCAGTACTATTGATATCAGGATTCGATTTTGTACGAAAAAATTCATTTCGAGTTTCGTCAGTTTTCGCCCACTTTCCCACTTTCTATATTTAGAAAGTAAACGCGCGAAAAAGTATTTAAATAATATATCTGGTCGTTTATGTGAGTAATTTTTGTATTTCTCAGCTTTCAAACTCAGTTTTATTGATACAGGGATTCGATTTTGAACGAAAAATTTATTTCGAGTTTCGTTAGTTTTCGCCCACTTTCTATATTTCTATATTTAGAAAGTAAATGCGCGAACAATTAATTAAATCAAATATCTGGTCGTTTATGTCAGCAATTTTTGTTTTTCTAAGGTTCCAAACTCGGTTTTATTGATACAGGGATACGATTTTGCACGAAAAATTCATTTCGAGGTTCGTTAGTTTTCGTCCACTTTCCCACTTTCTATATATAGACAGTAAATGCGTGAACAATTAATTAAATCAAATATCTAGTCCTTTATGTCCGCAATTTTTGTATTTCTCAGGTTCCAAACTCATTTTTATTGATACAGGGATTCGAATTTGCACGAAAAATTCATTTCGACTTTCGTCAGTTTTCGCCCACTTTCTACATATAGACACTAAGCACGCGAACAATTAATTAAAACAAATATCTAGTCCTTTATGTCAGCGATTTTTGTATTTCTCAAATTACAAACTCATTTTTATTGATACAGGGATTCGAATTTGCACGAAAAATTCATTTCGAGGTTCGTCAGTTTTCGCCCACTTTCTATATTTACAGTAAACGCGCGAACAATGAACTAAATTAAATATCTGGTCCTTTATGTCAGAAATTTTTATATTTCTCAGGTTCCAAACTCGGTTTTATTGATACAGGGATTCGATTTTACACGAAAAAATTCATTTCGAGGTTCGTCAGTTTTCGTACACTTTCTATATCTAGAAAGTAAACCCGCGAAAAGTTAATTAAATCAAATATCTGGTCGTTTATGTCAGTGTTTTTTGTATTTCTCAGGTTCCAAACTCAGTTTTATTGATACAGAGATTCGATTTTACACGAAAAAATTCATTTCGAGTTTCGTCAGTTTTCGCACACTTTTATATTTTAAAAATAAACGCGCGTACAATTAATTAAATCAAATATCTGGTCATTTATGTCAGCGATTTTTGTATTTCTCAGACTCCTAACTCAGTTAAATTATACAGGGAAAAAATTTATTTCGAGTTTCGTCAGTTTTCACCACTTTCTATATTTAGAAAGTAAACGCGCGGACAATTAATTAAATCAAATATCTGGTCGTTTATGTCAGCAATTTTTGTATTTCTCGGGTTCTAAACTCAGTTTTATTGATATAGGGATTCGATTTTGCACGAAAAAGTTCATTTGAGTTTCGTTAGTTTTCACCCACTTTCTATATTTCGAAAGTAAACGCACGAACAATTAATTAAATCAAATATCTGGTCGTTCATGTCAATAGTTTTTGTATTTCTGAGGTTAAAAACTCAGTTTTATTGATACAGGGATTCGATTTTGCACGAAAAAATTCATTTCGAGTTTCATCAGTTTTCGCCCACTTTCTATATTTCTATATTTATAAAGTAAACGCGCGAACAAATAATTAAATCAAATATCTGGTCGTTTATGTCATCAATTTTTGTATTTTTCAGGTTCCAAACTCGGTACTATTGATATAAGGATTCGATTTTGTACGAAAAAATTCATTTCGAGTTCGTCAGTTTTCGCCCACTTTTCCACTTTCTATATTTAGAAAGTAAACGCGCGAACAATTAATTAAATCAAATAACTGGTCGTTTATGTCAGCAATTTTTGTATTTCTCAGGTTCCAAACTTAGTTTTATTGACACAGTGATTCGATTTTGCACGAAAAAATTCATTTCGAGTTTCGTCAGTTTTTGCCCACTATCTATATTTATAAAGTAAGCGCGCGAACAATTAATTAAATGAAATATCTGGTCGTTTATGTCAGCAATTTTTGTATTTCTCAGGTTCCAAACTCGGTTTTAGTGATACAGGGATTCGATTTTGCACAAAAAATTCATTTCGAGGTTCGTTAGTTTTCGCCCACTTTCCCACTTTCTATATATAGATAGTAAACGCGCGAACAATTAATAAATCAAATATCTAGTCCTTTATGTCCGCAATTTTTGTATTTCTCAGGTTCCAAGCTCAATTTTTATTGATACAGGTATTCGATTTTACATGAAAAAATTCATTTCGAGTTTCGTCAGTCGCCCACTTTTCCACTTTCTATACTTAGAAAGTAAGCGCGCAAACAATTAATTAAATCAAATATCTGGTCGTTTATGTCAGTATTTTTTTGTATTTCTAGGGTTCCAAACTAAGTTTTATTGATACAGGGTTTCGATTTTGCACGAAAAAATTTATTTCGAGGTTGGTCAGTTTTCGCCCACTTTTCCACTTTCTATATATTGAAAGTAAACGCGCGAACAATTAATTAAATCAAATATCTGGTCGTTTATGTCAGCAATTTTTGTGTTTCTTAGGTTCCAAACTCAGTTTTATTGATACAAGAATTCGATTTTGCACGAAAAAATTAATTTCGAGTTTCGTCAGTGTTCGCCCACTTTTCCACTTTCTATATTTAGAAAGTTTACGCTGCGAACAATTAATTAAATCAAATATCTGGTCGTTAATGTCATCAATTTTTGTATTAATTAGGTTCCAAACTCAGTTTTATTGATACAGAGATTCGATTTTGCACGAAAAATTCATTTCGAGTTTTGTAAGTTTTCGCCCACTTTCTATATTTCTTTATTTAGAAAGTAAACGCGCGAATAAATAATTAAATCAAATATCTGTTCGTTTATGTCAGCAATTTTTGTATTTCTCAGGTTCCAAACTCAGTATTATTGATACAGGGATTCGATTTTGCATGAAAATATTAATTTCGAGTTTCATCAGTTTTCGCCCACTTTCCCACTTTCTATATTTAGAAAGTAAACGCTGCGAACAATTAATTAAATAATATATCTGGTCGTTTATGTCAGCATTTTTGTATTTCTCAGGTTCCAAACTCAGTTTTATTGATACAGGGATTCGATTTTACACGAAAAAATTCATTTCGAGTTTCATCAGTTTTCGCACACTCTCTATATTTAGAAAGTAAACGTGCGAATAATTAATTAAATCAAATATTTGGTCGTTTATGTCTGCATTTTTTGTATTCTCGTGTTCCAAACTCAGTTTTATTAATACAGGGGATTCGTTTTGCACCAAATAATTTATTTCAAAGTTCGTTAGTTTTCGCCCACTTTTCCACTTTCTATATTATAAAGTAAACGCGCGAACAATTAATTAAATCAAATATCTGGTTGTTTATGTCAGCAATTTTTGTATTTCTGAGGTTAAAAACTCAGTTTTATTGATACAGGGATTCGATTTTGCACGAAAAAATTCATTTCGAGTTTCATTAGTTTTCGCCCACTTTCTATATTTCTATATTTATAAAGTAAACGCGTGCGAACAAATAATTAAATCAAATATCTTGTCGTTTATGTCATCAATTTTTGTATTTTTCAGGTTCCAAACTCGGTACTATTGATACAAGGATTCGATTTTGTACCAAAAAATTCATTTCGAGTTTCGTCAGTTTTCGCCCACTTTTCCACTTTCTATATTTAGAAAGTAAACGCGTGCGAACAATTAATTAATCAAATAACTGGTTGTTTATGTCAGCAATTTTTTTATTTCTCAGGTTCCAAACTTAGTTTTATTGACACTGTGATTCGATTTTGCACGAAAAAATTCATTTCGAGTTTCGTCAGTTTTTGCCCACTATCTATATTTATAAAGTAAGCGCGGCGAACAATTAATTAAATCAAATATCTGATCGTTTATGTCAGCAATTTTTGTATTTCTCAGGTTCCAAACTCGGTTTTAGTGATACAGGGATTCGATTTTGCACAAAAAATTCATTTCGAAGTTCGTTAGTTTTCGCCCACTTTCCCACTTTCTATATATAGACAGTAAACGCGCGAACAATTAATTAAATCAAATATCTAGTCCTTTATGTCCGCAATTTTTGTATTTCTCAGGTTCCAACTCATTTTTATTGATACAGGGATTCGATTTTACACGAAAAAATTCATTTCGAGTTTCGTCAGTTTTCGCACACTTACTATATTTTAAAAATAAACGCGCGTACAATTAATTAAATCAAATATCTAGTCGTTTATGTCTGCGATTTTCGTATTTATCCGCCTCCTAACTAAGTTTTATACATACAGGGATTCGATTTTGAACGAAAAAATTTATTTCGAGTTTCGTCAGTTTTCGCCCACTTTCTATATTTAGAAAGTAAAAGCGCGAACAATTAATTAAATCAAATATCTGGTTGTTTATGTTAGCAATTTTTTTATTTCTCGGGTTCTAAACTCAGTTATTGATATAGGGATTCGATTTTGCACGAAAAAAATTCATGTCGAGATTCGTTTTTTTCACCCACTTTCTATATTTCCAAAGTAAACGCACAAACAATTAATTAAATCAAATATCTGGTTGTTTATGTCAGTAGTTTTTTGTATTTCTCAGGTTCCTAACTCAGTTTTATTGATACAGGGATTCGATTTTGCACGAAAAAATTAATTTCGAGTTTCGTCAGTTTTCGCCCACTCTCTATATTTCTATATTTAGAAAGTAAATGCGCGAACAATTAATTAAATCAAATATCTGGTCGTTTATGTCAGCAAGTTTTTTATTTCTCAGGTTCCAAACTCGGTTTTACTGATACAGAGATTCGATTTTGCACGAAAAATTCATTTCGAGGTTCGTTAGTTTTCGCCCACTTTCTACATATAGACAATAAACGCGCGACGAACAATTAATTAAATCAAATATCTAGTCCTTTATGTCAGCGATTTTTGTATTTCTCAGGTTCCAAACTCATTTTTATTGATACAGGGATTCAAATTTGCACGAAAAATTCATTTCGAGTTTCGTCACTTTTGGCCCACTTTCTATATTTAGACAGTAAACGCGTGAACAATTAATTAAATTAAATATCGGGTCCTTTATGTCAGCAATTTTTGTACTTCTCAGGTTCCAAACTCGGTTTTATTGATACAGGGATTCGATTTTACACGAAAAAATTCATTTCGAGGTTGGTCAATTTTCGCACACTTTCTATATCTAGAAAGTAAACCCGCGAACAGTTAATTAAATCAAATATCTGGTCGTTTATGTCCGTATTTTTTGTATTTCTTGAGATTCGTCAGTTTTCGCACACTTTTATATTTTAAAAATAAACGCGCGTACAATTAATTAAATCAAATATCTCGTCATTTATGTCAGCGATTTTTGTATTTCTCAGCCTCCTAACTCAGTTTTATTTATACAGGGATTCGATTTTGCACGAAAAAATTTACTTCGAGTTTGGTCAGTTTTCGCCCACTTTCTATATTTAAAAAGTAAACGCGCGAACAATTAATTAAATCAAATATCTGGTCATTTATGTCAGCAATTTTTGTATTTCTCGGGTTCTAAACTTAGTTGTATTAATATAGGGATTCGATTTTGCACGAAAAAATTCATTTCGAGTTTCGTTAGTTTTAACCCACTTTCTATATTTAGAAAGTAAACACGCGAACAAATAATTAAATCAAATATCTGGTCGTTTATGTCATCAATTTTTGTATTTCTCATGTTCAAAACTCAGTATTATTGATATCAGGATTCGATTTTGTACGAAAAAATTCATTTCGAGTTTCGTCAGTTTTCGCCCACTTTCCCACTTTCTATATTTAGAAAGTAAACGCGCGAAAAAAGTAATTAAATAATATATCTGGTCGTTTATGTCAGTAATTTTTGTATTTCTCAGCTTTCAAACTCAGTTTTATTGATACAGAGATTCGATTTTGAACGAAAAATTTATTTCGAGTTTCGTTAGTTTTCGCCCACTTTCTATATTTCTATATTTAGAAATAAAATGCGCGAACAATTAATTAAATCAAATATCTGGTCGTTTATGTCAGCAATTTTTGTATTTCTAAGGTTCCAAACTCGGTTTTATTGATACAGGGATTCGATTTTGCACGAAAAATTCATTTCGAGGTTCGTTAGTTTTCGTCCACTTTCCCACTTTCTATATATAGACAGTAAATGCGTGAACAATTAATTAAATCAAATATCTAGTCCTTTATGTCCGCAATTTTTGTATTACTCAGGTTCCAAACTCATTTTTATTGATACAGGGATTCGAATTTGCACGAAAAATTCATTTCGACTTTCGTCAGTTTTCGCCCACTTTCTACATATAGACACTAAGCACGCGAACAATTAATTAAATCAAATATCTAGTCCTTTATGTCAGCGATTTTTGTATTTCTCAGATTACAAACTCATTTTTATTGATACAGGGATTCGAATTTGCACAAAAAATTCATTTCGAGGTTCGTCAGTTTTCGCCCACTTTCTATATTTACAGTAAACGCGCGAACAATGAACTAAATTAAATATCTGGTCCTTTATGTCAGCAATTTTTGTATTTCTCAGGTTCCAAACTCGGTTTTATTGATACAGGGATTCGATTTTACACGAAAAAATTCATTTCGAGGTTCGTCAGTTTTCGTACACTTTCTATATCTAGAAAGTAAACCCGCGAAAAGTTAATTAAATCAAATATCTGGTCGTTTATGTCAGTGTTTTTTGTATTTCTCAGGTTCCAAACTCAGTTTTATTGATACAGGGATTCGATTTTACACGAAAAAATTCATTTTGAATTTCGTCAGTTTTCGCACACTTTTATATTTTAAAAATAAACACGCGTACAATTAATTAAATCAAATATCTGGTCGTTTATGTCAGCGATTTTTGTATTTCTCAAACTCCTAACTCAGTTAAATTATACAGGGAAAAAATTTATTTCGAGTTTCGTCAGTTTTCGCCACTTTCTATATGTAGAAAGTAAACGCGCGGACAATTAATTAAATCAAATATCTGGTCGTTTATGTCAGCAATTTTTTTATTTTTCAGGTTCCAAACTCGGTACTATTGATATAAGGATTCGATTTTGTACGAAAAAATTCATTTCGAGTTTCGTCAGTTTTCGCCCACTTTCTATATTTCGAAAGTAAACGCACGAACAATTAATTAAATCAAATATCTGGTCGTTCATGTCAATAGTTTTTGTATTTCTGAGGTTAAAAACTCAGTTTTATTGATACAGGGATTCGGTTTTGCACGAAAAAATTCATTTCGAGTTTCATAAGTTTTCGCCCACTTTCTATATTTCTATATTTATAAAGTAAACGCGCGAACAAATAATTAAATCAAATATCTGGTCGTTTATGTCATCATTTTTTGTATTTTTCAGGTTCCAAACTCGTTACTATTGATATAAGGATTCGATTTTGTACAAAAAATTCATTTCGAGTTTCGTCAGTTTTCGCCCACTTTTCCACTTTCTATATTTAGAAAGTAAACGCTGCGAACAATAAATTAAAACAAATAACTGGACGTTTATGTCAGCAATTTTTGTATTTCTCAGGTTCCAAACTTAGTTTTATTGACACAGTGATTCGATTTTGCACGAAAAAATTCATTTCGAGTTTCGTCAGTTTTTGGCCACTATCTATATTTATAAAGTAAGCTCGCGAACAATTAATTAAATCAAATATCTGGTCGTTTATGTCAGCAATTTTTGTATTTCTCAGGTTCCAAACTCGGTTTTAGTGATACAGGGATTCGATTTTGCACAAAAAATTCATTTCGAGGTTCGTTAGTTTTCGCCCACTTTCCCACTTTCTATATATAGACAGTAAACACGCGAACAATTAATTAAATCAAATATCTAGTCCTTTATGTCCGCAATTGTTGTATTTCTCAGGTTCCAAACTCATTTTTATTGATACAGGGATTCGATTTTACACGAAAAAATTCATTTCGAGTTTCGTCAATTTTCGCACACTTACTATATTTAAAAATAAACGCGCGTACAATTAATTAAATCAAATATCTAGTCGTTTATGTCTGCGATTTTCGTATTTCTCCGCCTCCTAACTAAGTTTTATACATACAGGGATTCGATTTTGAACGAAAAAATTTATTTCGAGTTTCGTCAGTTTTCGCCCACTTTCTATATTTAGAAAGTAAACGCACGAACAATTAATTTAATCAAATATCTGGTCGTTCATGTTAGCAATTTTTGTATTTCTCGGGTTCTAAACTCAGTTTTATTGATATAGGGATTCGATTTTGCACGAAAAATTCATTTCGAGTTTCGTTATTTTTCACCCACTTTCTATATTTCGAAAGTAAACGCACGAACAATTAATTAAATCAAATATCTGGTCGTTTATGTCAGTAGTTTTTGTATTTGTCAGGTTACAAACTCAGTTTTATTGATACAGGGATTCTATTTTGCACGAAAAAATTCATTTCGAGTTTCGTCAGTTTTCGCCCACTTTCTATATTTCTATATTTAGAAAGTAAACGCGCGAACAAATAATTAAATCAAATATCTGGTCATTTATCAATTTTTGTATTTCTCAGGTTCCAAACTCAGTATTATTGATATAAGGATTCGATTTTGTACGAAAAAATTCATTTCGAGTTTCGTCAGTTTTCGCCTACTTTCCCACTTTCTATATTTAGAAAGTAAACGCGCGAACAATTAATTAAATAATATATCTGGTAGTTTATGTCAGTAGTTTTTGTATTTCTCAGCTTTCAAACTCTGTTTTATTGATATAGGGATTCGATTTTACACGAAAAAATTCATTTCAAGTTTCGTCAGTTTTCGCAAACTTTGTGAACGCGCGAACAAATAATTAAATCAAATATCTGGTCGTTTATGTCATCAATTTTTGTATATCTCAGGTTCCAAACTCAGTATTATTGATATAAGGATTCGATTTTGTACGAAAAAAATCATTTCGAGTTGAGTCAGTTTTCGCCAACTTTCCTACTTTCTATATTTACAAAGTAAATGGGCGAACAAATAATTAAATAATATATCTGGTCGTTTATGTCAGCAATTTTTGTATTTCTCAGGTTCCAAACTCAGTTTTATTTATAAATGGATTCGATTTTGCACGAAAAAATTCATTTCGAGTTTCGTCAGTTTTCGCCCACTTTCTATATTTCTATATTTAGAAAGTAAACGCGTGAACAGTTAATTAAATCAAATATCTGGTCGTTTACGTCATGAATTTTTGCATTTCTTAGGTTCAAAACTAAGTTTTATTGATACAGGTATTCGATTTTACATGAAAAAATTCATTTCGAGTTTGGTCAGTCGCCCACTTTTCCACTTTGTATACCTAGAAAGTAAGCGCGCAAACAATTAATTAAATCAAATATCTGGTCGTTTATGTCAGTATTTTTTGCATTTCTAGGGTTCCAAACTAAGTTTTATTGATACAGGGATTCGATTTTGCACGAAAAAAATTATTTCGAGGTTGGTCAGTTTTCGCCCACTTTTCCACTTTCTATATATAGAAAGTAAACGCGCGAACAATTAATTAAATCAAATATCTGGTCGTTTATGTCAGCAATTTTTGTGTTTCTTAGGTTCCAAACTCAGTTTTATTGATACAAGAATTCGATTTTGCACGAAAAAATTAATTTCGAGTTTCGTCAGTTTTCGCCACTTTTCCACTTTCTATATTTAGAAAGTTTACGCGCGAACAATTAATTAAATCAAATATCTGGTTGCTAATGTCATCAATTTTTGTATTAATTAGGTTCCAAGCTCAGTTTTATTGATACAGAGATTCGATTTTGTACGAAAAATTCATTTCGAGTTTTGTAAGTTTTCGCCCACTTTCTATATTTCTATATTTAGAAAGTAAACGTGCGAATAAACAATTAAATCAAATATCTGTTCGTTTATGTCAGCAATTTTTGTATTTCTCAGGTTCCAAACTCATTATTATTGATACAGGGATTCGATTTTGCATGAAAATATTAATTTCAAGTTTCATCAGTTTTCGCCCACTTTCCCACTTTCTAAATTTAGAAAGTAAACGCTCGGACAATTAATTAAATAATATATCTGGTCGTTTATGTAAGAATTTTTGTATTTCCCAGGTTCCAAACTCAGTTTTATTGACACAGAGATTCGATTTTGCACGAAAAAATTCATTTCGAGTTTCGTCAGTTTTCGCCCACTTTTCCACTTTCTATATTTAGAAAGTAAACGCGCGAACAATTAATTAAATCAAATATCTGGTCGTTTATGTCAGCATTTTTTGTATTTCTTGGGTTCCAAACTCAGTTTTATTGATACAGGGATTCGATTTTACACGAAAAAACTTATTTAGAGTTTCGTCAGTTTTCGCCCACTTTCCCACTTTTTATATTTGTAAAGTAAACGCGTACGAACAATTAATTAAATCAAATACCTGTTCGTTTATGTCAGCAATTTTTTTGTATTTCTCAGGTTCCAAAACTCAGTAATTTTTGATACAGGGATTCGATTTTGCATGAAAATATTAATTTCGAGTTTCATCAGTTTTCGCCCACGTTCCCACTTTCTATATTTAGAAAGTAAACGCGCGGAACAATTAATTAAATAATATATCAGGTCGTTTATGTCAGCATTTTTGTATTTCTCAGGTTCCAAACTCAGTTTTATTGATACAGGGATTCGATTTTACAAGAAAAAATTCATTTCGAGTTTCATCAGTTTTCGCACACTCTCTATATTTAGAAAGTAAACGTGCGAATAATTAATTAAATCAAATATTTGGTCGTTTATGTCAGCATTTTTTGTATTCTCGTGTTCCAAACTCAGTTTTATTAATAAAGGGATTCGTTTTGCACGAAATAATTTATTTCAAGGTTCGTCAGTTTTCGCCCACTTTTCCACTTTCTATATTTATAAAGTAAACGCGCGAACAATTAATTAAATCAAATATCTGGTTGTTTATGTCAGCAATTTTTATATTCTCAGGTTCCAAACTCTGTTTTATTGATACTGGATTTCGATTTTACACGAAAAAATTTATTTCGAGTTTCGTCAGTTTTCGCCCACTTTCTATATTCTTTATTTAGAAAGTAAACGCGCGAACAATTAATTAAATCAAATATCTGGTCGTTTAGGTCAGCAATTTTTGTATTTCTAGGTTCCAAACTCAGTATTAGTGATACACGGATTCGATTTGCACCAAAAAATTATTTTCGAGTTTCGTCAGTTTTCGCCCACTTTCCCACTTTCTATATTTAGAAAGTAAACGCGCGAACAATTAATTAAATCAAATATCTGTTCGTTTATTTCAGCAATTTTTGTATTTCTCAGGTTCCAAACTAAGTTTTATTGATACAGAGATTCGATTTTGCACGAAAAAATTCATTTCGATGGTTTGTGAGTTTTCGCCACTTTCTATATTTAGAAAGTAAACGCGCGAACAATTAATTAATCAAAATCTGTCGTTTATGTCAGCAATTTTTATATTTCTCATGTTCCAAACTCAGTTTTATTGATACAGGGATTCGATTTTGCATGAAAAATTCATTTCGAGTTTGTTAGTTTTCGCCACTTTCTATATTCTTTATTTAGAAAGTAAACGCGCGAAAAATAATTAATTCAAATATCTTGTCGTTTATGTCAGCAATTTTTGAATTTCTCAGGTTCCAAACTCAGTTTATTATGATACAGGGATTCGATTTTGCTCGAAAAAATTAATTTCGAGTTTCGTCAGTTTTCGCCCACTTTCCCACTTTCTATATTTAGAAAGTAAACGCGCGTACAATTAACTAAATAATATATCTGGTCGTTTATGTAAGCATTTTTGTATTTCTGCCAAACTCAGTTTTATTGATCACAGGAATTCGATTTTGCACAAGAAAATTCATTTTCGAGTTTCGTAAGTTTTCTCTCACTTTCTGTTTTAGAAAGTAATCGCTGCGAACAATTAATTAAATCAAATACTGGTCGTTTATGTCAGCAATTTTTGTATTTCTCAGGTTCCAAACTCGGTTTTAGTGATACAGGGATTCGATTTTGCACGGAAAAAATTATTTAGAGTTTCGTCAGTTTTCGCCCACTTTCTATATTTCTATATTTAGAAAGTAAACGCGCGAACAATTAACTAAATCAAATATCTGGTCGTTTATGTCAGCATTTTTTGTATTTCTCAGGTTCTAAATTCAGTATTATTGATAAAGGGATTCGATTTTGCCCCGAAAAAATTAATTTCGAGTTTCGTCAGTTTTCGCCACTTTTCCACTTTATATATTTATGAAGTAAACCGCGAATAATTAATTAAATAATATATCTGGTAGTTTATGTCAACAATTTTTGTATCCTGAGGTTCCAAACTCAGTTTTATTGAAAAGGGATTGATTTCAACCAAAAAATTATTTCGAGTTTCATCATTTTTCGCACATTTTCTATATTTATAGAAAGTAAACGCGCGAACAATTAATTAAATCAAATATCTGGTCGTTTATGTCAGCATTTTTTGTATTTCTTGGTTCCAAACTCAGTTTTATTGATACAGGAATTCGATTTTGCACGAAAAAATTTATTTCGAGTTTCGTAGTTTTCGCCCAGTTTTCCACTTTCTATATTAGAAAGTAAACGCGCGAACAATTAATTAAATCAAATATCTGGTCGTTTATGTCAGCAATTTTTGTATTTCTAGGTTCCAAACTAAGTTTTATTGATACAGAATTCGATTTTGCACGAAAAAATTGATTTCCAGTTTCGTCAGTTTTGCCACTTTTCACTTTCTATATTTAGAAAGTATACGCACGAACAATTAATTAAATCAAATATCTGGTCGTTTATGTCAGCAATTTTTGTATAATTAGGTTCAAACTCAGTTTTTTGATACAAAGATTCGATTTTGCACGAAAAATTCATTTCGAGTTTGTCAGTTTTCGCCCACTTTCTATATTTCTTATTTAGAAAGTAAACGAACGAATAAATAATTAAATCAAATATCTGATTGTTTATGTCAGCAATTTTTGTATTTCTCAGGTTCCAAACTCATATTATTGATACAGGGATTCGATTTTGCATGAAAATATTAATTTCAAGTTTCATCAGTTTTCGCCCACTTTCCACTTTCTAAATTTAGAAAGTAAACGCTCGGACAATTAATTAAATAATATATCTGGTCGTTTATGTAAGAATTTTTGTATTTCCAGGTTCCAAACTCAGTTTTATTGACACAGAGATTCGATTTTGCACGAAAAAATTCATTTCGAGTTTCGTCAGTTTTCGCCCACTTTTCCACTTTCTATATTAGAAAGTAAACGCGCGAACAATTAATTAAATCAAATATCTGGTCGTTTATGTCAGCATTTTTTGTATTTATCGGGTTCCAACCTCAGTTTTATTAATACAGGTACTCGATTTTGCACCAAATAATTTATTTCGAGTTTCGTCAGTTTCGCCCATTTTTCCACTTTCTATATTTAGAAAGTAAATGCGCGAACAATTTATTAAATCAAATATCTGGTCGTTTATGTCAGCAATTTTTTGTATTTCTGAGTTTCCAAACTCAGTTTTATTGATATAGGAATTCGATTTTGCACGAGAAAATTCATTTCGAGTTTCGTCGGTTTTCGCCCATTTCTATATTTCTTTTTTAGAAAGTAAACGCGCGAACAATTAACTAAATCAAATATCTGCTCATTTATGTCAGCATTTTTTGTATTTCTCAGGTTCTAAACTCAGTATTATTAATAAAGGGATTCGATTTTGCACGAAAAAATTCATTTCGAGTTTCGTCAGTTTTCGCCCATTTCTATATTTCTTTTTTAGAAAGTAAACGCGCGAACAATTAATTAAGTCAAATATCTGCTCGTTTATGTCAGCATTTTTGTATTTCTCAGTTCTAAACTCAGTATTATTGATAAAGGATTCGATTTTGCCCGAAAAAATTAATTTCAAGTTTCGTCAGTTTTCACCAACTTTTCCACTTTATGTATTTATGAAGTAAATCAGCGAACAATTAATTAAATAATATATCTAGTCATTTATGTCAACAATTTTTGTATACTGAGCTTCCAAACTCAGTTTTATTGACACAGGGATTCGATTTCACACGAAAAAATTTATTTCGAGTTTCATCGATTTTCGCACACTTTCTATATTTAGAAAGTAAGCGCGTGAACAATAAATTAAATCAAATATCTGGTCGTTTATGTAAGCATTTTTTGTATTTCTCAGGTTCCAAACTAAGTTTTATTGTTCCAAACTCAGTTTTATTGATACAGGGATTCGATTTTGCAGGAAAAAATTTATTTCTAGTTTCGTCAGTTTTCGCCCATTTTTCCACTTTCTATATATAGAAAGTAAACGCGCGAACAATTAATTAAATCAAATATCTGGTCGTTTATATCAGCAATTTTTGTATATCTCAGGTTCCAAACTAAGTTTTATTGATACAAGAATTCGAATTTGCACGAAAAAATTATTTCGAGTTTCGTTAGTTTTTGCCCACTTTTCCACTTTCTATATTTAGAAAGTATACGCGCGAACAATTAATTAAATCAAATATCTGGTCGTTTATGTCAGCAATTTTTGTATTAATTAGGTTTCAAACTCAGTTTTATTGATACAGAGATTCGATTTTGCACGAAAAATTCATTTCGAGTTTTGTCAGTTTTCGCCCACTTTCTATATTTCTTTATTTAGAAAGTAAACACGCGAAAAATAATTAAATCAAATATCTGATCGTTTATGTCAGCAATTTTTGTATTTCTCAGGTTCCAAACTCAGTATTATTGATACAGGGATTCGATTTTGCATGAAAATATTAATGTCGAGTTTTATCAGTTTTCGCCCACTTTCCCACTTTCTATATTTAGAAAGTAAACGCGCGAACAATTAATTAAATAATATATATGGCCGTTTATGTCAGCTTTTTTTATATTTCTTAGGTTCCAAACTCAGTTTTATTGATACAGGGATTCGATTTTGCACGAAAAAATTTATTTCGAGTTTCGTCAGTTTTGGCCCACTTTTCCACTTCCTATATATATAAAGTAAACGCGCGGAACAATTAATTAAATCAAATATTTGGTCGTTTATGTCAGCAATTTTTTGTATTTCTCAGGTTCCAAACTAAGTTTTATTGATACAAGAATCCGATTTTGCACCAAAAAATTAATTTCGAGTTTCGTCAGTTTTCGCCCACTTTTTCACTTTCTATATTTAGAAAGTATACGCGCGAACAATTAATTAAATCAAATATCTGGTCGTTTATGTCAGCAATTTTTGTATTAATTAGGTTTCAAACTCAGTTTTATTGATACGGAGATTCGATTTTGCACGAAAAATTCATTTCGAGTTTTGTCAGTTTTCGTCCAGTTTCTATATTTCTTTATTTAGAAAGTAAACGCGCGAATAAATAATTAAATCAAATATCTGATCGTTTATGTCAGCAATTTTTGTATTTCTCAGGTTCCAAACTCAGTATTATTGATACAGGGATTCGATTTTGCATGAAAATATTAATTTCGAGTTTCATCGGTTTTCGCCCACTTTCCCACTTTCTATATTTAGAAAGTAAACGCGCGAACAATTAATTAAATAATATATCTGGCCGTTTATGTCAGCATTTTTTATATTTCTTGGGTTCAAAACTCAGTTTTATTGATACAGGGATTCGATTTTGCACGAAAAAATTTATTTCGAGTTTTGTCAGTTTTCGCCCACTTTCTATATTTCTATATTTAGAAAGTAAACATGCGAACAGTTAATTAAATCAAATATCTGGTCGTTTATGTCAGCAATTTTTGTATTTCTCAAGTTCCAATCTAAGTTTTATTGATACAAATATTCGAGTTTGCACGAAAAAATTAATTTCGAGTTTCGTCAGTTTTCGCCCACTTTTCCACTTTCTATATTTAGAAAGTATACACGCGAACAATTAACTAAATCAAATATCTGGTCATTTATGTCAGCAATTTTTGTATTAATTAGGTTTCAAACTCAGTTTTATTGATACAGAGATTCGATTTTGCACGAAAAATTCATTTCGAGTTTTGTCAGTTTCCACTTTCTATATTTCTCTATTTAGAAAGTAAACGCGCGAACAATTAATTAAATAATATATCTGGTTGTTTATGTCAGTATTTTTGTATTTCTCAGGTTCCAAACTCAGTTTTATTGATACAGAGATTCGATTTTACACGAAAAAATTCATTTCGAGTTTCATCAGTTTTCGCACACTTTCTATATTTAGAAAGTAAACGCGCGAACAATTAATTAAATCAAATATCTGGTCGTTTATGTCAGCAATTTTTGTATTCCTCAGGTTCCAAACTTAGTTTTATTGATACAGGGATTCGATTTTGCACGAAAAAATTCATTTCGAGTTTCGTTAGTTTTCGCCCACTATCTATATTTATAAAGTAAGCGCGCGAACAATTAATTAAATCAAATATCTGGTGTTTATGTCAGCAATTTTTGTATTTCTCATGTTCCAAACTCAATTTTATTGATACACTGATTCGATTTTGCATGAAAAATTCATTTCGAGTTTCGTCAGTTTTCGCCCACTTTCTATATTTCTTTATTTAGAAAGAAAACGCGCAAACAAATAATTAAATCAAATATCTGGTCGTTTATGTCAGCATTTTTTGTATTTCATTCCAAACTCAGTATTATTGATTTGAGATTCGATTTTGCACGAAAAAAATAATTTCGAGTTTCATCGGTTTTCCGCCCACTTTCCCACTTTCTATATTTAGAAAGTAAACGCGCGAACAATTAGTTAAATAATATACCTGGTCGTTTATGTCAGCATTTTTTGTATTTCTTGGGTTCCAAACTCAGTTTTATTGATACAGGGATTCGATTTTGCACGAAAAAATTTATTTCGAGTTTCGTCAGTTTTCGCCCACTTTTCCACTTTCTATATATAGAAAGTAAACGCGCGAACAATTAATTAAATCAAATATCTGGTCGTTTATGTCAGCAATTTTTGTATTTCTCAGGTTACAAACAAAGTTTTATTGATACAAGAATTCGATTTTGCATGAAAAAATTGATTTCTAGTTTCGTCAGTTTTCGCCCACTTTTCCACTTTCTATATTTAGAAAGTATACGCGAACAATTAATTTAATCAAATATCTGGTCGTTTATGTCAGCAATTTTTGTATTAATTAGGTTTCAAACTCAGTTTTATTGATACAGAGTTTCGATTTTGCACGAAAAATTCATTTCAAGTTTTGTCAGTTTTCGCCCACTTTCTATATTTCTTTATTTAGAAAGTAAACGCGTGAATAAATAATTAAATCAAATATCTGATCGTTTATGTCAGCAATTTTTGTATTTCTTAGGTTCCAAACTCAGTATTATTGATACAGGGATTCGATTTTGCACGAAAAAATTTATTTCGAGTTTGGTCAGTTTTCGCCCACTTTACAACTTTCTATATTTAGAAAGTATACGCGCGAACAATTAATTAAATCAAACATCTGGTCGTTTATGTTAGCAATTTTTGTATTAATCAGGTTTCAAACTCAGTTTTATTGATACAGAGATTCGATTTTGCACGAAAAATTCAATTCGAGTTTGTCAGTTTTCGCCCACTTTCTATATTTCTTTATTTAGAAAGTAAACACGCGAACAATTAATTAAATAATATATCTGGTCGTTTATGTCAGCATTTTTGTATTTCTCAGGTTCCAAACTCAGTTTTATTGATACAGGGATTCGAAGTTACACGAAAAAATTCATTTCGAGTTTCATCAGTTTTCGCACACTTTCTATATTTAGAAAGTAAACGCGCGAACAATTAATTAAATCAAATATCTTTTTGTTTATGTCAGCAATTTTTCTATTTCTCTGGTTCCAAACTTAGTTTTATTGATACAGGGATTCGATTTTGCACGAAAAAATTCATTTCGAGTTTCGTCAGTTTTCGCCCACTATCTATATTTATAAAGTAAGCGCGCGAACAATTAATTAAATCAAATATCTGGGGTTTATGTCAGCAATTTTTATATTTCTCATGTTCCAAACTCAATTTTTTTGATACAATGATTCGATTTTGCACGAAAAATTCATTTCGAGTTTCGTCAGTTTTCGCCCACTTTCTATATTTCTTTATTTCAAAAGTGAACGCGCGAACAAATAATTAAATCAAATATCTGGTCGTTTATGTCAGCTTTTTTTGTATTTCTCAGGTTCCAAACTCAGTATTATTGATACAGAGATTCGATTTTGCACGAAAAAATTAATTTCGAGTTTCATCAGTTTTCGCCCACTTTCCCACTTTCTATATTTAGAAAGTAAGCGCGCGAACAGTTAGTTAAATAATATATCTGGTCATTTATGTCAGCATTTTTTGTATTTCTTGGGTTCCAAACTCAGTTTTATTGATACAGGGATTCGATTTTACACGAAAAAAATTCATTTCGAGTATCATCAGTTTTCGCACACTTTCTATATTTAGAAAGTAAACGGGCGAACAATTAATTAAATCAAATATCTGGTCATTTATGTCAGCATTTTTTGTATTTCTCGGGTTCCAAACACAGTTTATTAATACAGGGAATCGATTTTGCACGAAATAATTTATTTCGAGTTTCGTCAGTTTTCGCCCACTTTTCCACTTTTATATAGAAAGTAAACGCGCGAACTATTAATTAAATCAAATATCTGGTCGTTTATGTCAGCAATTTTTGTATTTCTCAGGTTCCAAACTTAGTTTTATTGATACAGGGATTCGATTTTCCACGAAAAATTCATTTCGAGTTTCGTCAGTTTTCACCCACTATCTATATTTATAAAGTAAGCGCGCGAACAATTAATTAAATCAAATATCTGGTCGTTTATGTCAGCAATTTTTGTATTTCTCATTTTCAAAACTCAATTTTATTGATACGGTGATTCGATTTTGCACGAAAAATTCATTTCGAGTTTCTTCAGTTTTCGCCCACTTTCTATATTTCTTTATTTAGAAAATAAACGCGCGAACAAATAATTAAATCAAATATCTGGACGTTTATGTCAGCATTTTATGTATTTCTCAGGTTCCAAACTCAGTATTATTGATAAAGGGATTCGATTTTGCACCAAAAAAATAATTTCGAGTTTCGTCAGTTTTCGCCACTTTCCCACTTTCTATATTTAGAAAGTAAACGCGCGAACAATTAATTAAATCAAATATCTGGTCGTTTATGTTAGCAAATTTTGTATTTCTAAAGTTATAAACTCATTTTTATTGATACTAGGATTCGATTTTGCATTAAAAATATTATTTCGAGTTTCGTCAGTTTTCGCCCACTTTCCCACTTTCTATATTTAGAAAGTAAACGCGCGAACAAGTAATTAAATCAAATATCTGGTCGTTTATGTCAGCATTTTTTTTATTTCCCTCAGGTTCCAAACTCAGTTTTATTGATACAGGGATACGATTTTGCACGAAAAAATTTATTTCGAGTTTCGTCAGTTTTGGCCCACTTTTCCACTTTCTATATTTAGAAAGTAAACGCGCGAACAATTAATTAAATCAAATATCTGGTCATTTATGTCAGTAATTTTTGTATTTCTCAGGTTCCAAACTCAGTTTTATTGATTCAGCGATTCGATTTTGCACGAAAAAATTCATTTGGAGTTTCGTCTGTTTTCGCCCACTTTCTATATTAAGAAAGTAAACGCGCGAACAATTAATTAAATCAAATATTTGGTCGTTTATATCAGCAATTTTTTTATTTCTCAGGTTACAAACTCAGTTTTATTGACACAGGAATTCGATTTTGCAAGAAAAATTTCATTTCGAGTTTCGTGGGTTTTCGCCAATTTCTATATTTAGAAAGTAAATGCGCGAACAATTAATTAAATCAAATATCTGGTCGTTTATGTCCGCAATTTTTATATTTCTCAGGTTCCAAACTTAGTTTTATTGATACAGGGATTCGATTTTGCACAAAAAATTCATTTCGAGTTTCGTTAGTTTTCGCCACTTTCTATATTTAGAAAGTAAGCGCGCGAACAATTAATTAAATCAAAAATCTGGTCATTTATGTCAGCAATTTTTGTATTTCTCAGGAAAATATAGAAAGTGGCGAAAACCGACGAAACTCGAAATGAATTTTTTCGTGCAAAATCGAATTCCTGTATCAATAAAACTGAATTTGTAACCTGAGAAATACAAAAATTGCTGATATAAACGACCAGATATCTTATTTAATTAATTGTTCGCGCGTTTATTTTCTTAATATAGAAAGTAGGCGAAAAAAGACAAAACTCCAAATGAATTTTTTCGTGCAAAATCGAATCCCTGTATCTATAAAACTGAGTTTGGAACCTGAGAAATCCAAAAATTGCTGACATAAACGGACAGATAGTTGATTTAATTAATTGTTCGCGCGTTTACCTTCTTAATATAGAAAGTGGAAAAGTGGACGAAAACTAACGAAACTTGAAATAAATTATTTTGTGCAAAATCAAATCCCTGTATCAGTAAAACTGAGTTTGGAACCCGAGAAATACAAAAAATGCTGACATAAACGACCATATATTTGATTTAATTAATTGTTTGCCCGTTTACTTTCTAAATATAGAAAGTGTGTGAAAACTAATGAAACTCGAAATAAATTTTTTAGTGCAAAATCGAATCTCTGAATCAATAAAACTGAGTTTGGAACCTGAGAAACAAAAAAATTGCTGAAATAAACGACCAGATATTTGACTTAATTAATTGTTCGCGCGTTTACTTTCTAAATATAGAAAGTGGGCGAAAACTGACGAAACTCGAAATGAATTTTTTCGTGCAAAATCGAATCCCTGTATCAATAAAACTGAGTTTGGAACATGAGAAATACAAAAATTCCTGACATAAACGGACAGATATTTGATTTAATTAATTGTTCGCGCGTTTACTTTCTAAATATAGAACGTGGAAAAGTGGGCCAAAACTGACGAAACTCGAAATAAATTATTTTGTCGAAATCGAATCCCTATATCAGAAACTGAGTTTGGAACCCGAGAAATACAAAAATGATAACATAAACGACCAGTATTTGATTTAATTAATTGTTCGCGCGTTTACTTTCTTAATATAGAAAGTGTGCGAAAACTAATGAAACTCGCAATGAATTTTTTGTGTAAAATCGAAACCCTGTATCAAAATAAAACAGAGTTTGGAACCTAAGAAATACAAAAATGCTCACATAAACGACTAGATATATTATTTAATTAATTGTTCGCGCGTTTAATTTCTAATCTAGAAAGTTGGAAAGTGGGCGAAAACTGATGAAACTCGAAATTAATATTTTCGTGCAAAATCGAATCTCTGTATCAATAATCCTAAGTTTGGAACCTGAGAAATAAAAAAATTGCTGACATAAACGACCAGATATTTGATTTACTTATTTATTCGCGCGTTTACTTTCTAAATAAAGAAATATAGAAAGTGGGCGAAAACTGACAAAACTCGAAATGAATTTTTCGTGCAAAATCGAATCCCTATATCAAGAAAACTTAGTTTGGAACCTAAGAAATACAAAAATTGCTAACTTTTAATTAATTGTTTGCGCGTTTACTTTCTAAATATAGAAAGTGGGCGAAAACTGACGAAACTCGAAATGAATTTTTTCGTGCAAAATCGAATTCTTGTATCAATGAGTTTGGAACCTAAGAAATACAAAAATTGCTGACATAAACGACTAGATATTTGATTTAATTAATTGTTCGCGCGTTTACTTTCTATATATACAAAGTGGAAAAGTGGGCGAAAACTGACGAAACTCGAAATAAATTTTTTGTGCGAAATCGAATCCCTGTATCAATAAAACTGAGTTTGGAACCCAAGAAATACAAAAAATGCTGACATAAACGACCAGATATTTGATTTAATTAATTGTTCGCGCGCTTACTTTCTAAATATAGAAAGTGTGCGAAAACCGATGAAACTGAAAATAAATTTTTTCGTGTGAAATCGAATCCCTGTATCAATAAAACTGAGTTTGGAACCTCTTGATACAAAAATTGTTGACATAAACGACCAGATATATTATTTAATTAATTGTTCGCGGGTTTTACTTTATAAATATAGAAAGTGGCAAAGTTGGCGAAAACTGACGAAACTCGAAATTAATTTTTTTTTGCAAAATCGAATCACTTTATCAATAATACTGAGTTTAGAACCTGAGAAATACAAAAAATACTGACATAAACGACCAGATATTTGATTTATTTAATTGTTCGCGCGTTTACTTTCTAAATATAGAAATATAGAAAGTGGGCGAAAACTGACGAAACTCGAAATAAATTATTTCGTGCAAAATCGAATCCCTTTATCAATAAAACTAAGTTTGGAACCTGAGAAATACAAAAATTGCTGACATAAATTACCAGATATTTGATTTCACTATTTATTCGCGCGTTTACTTTCTAAATAAATAAATATAGAAAGTGGGCGAAAACTGAAACTCAAAATGAATTTTTCATGCAAAATCAAATCCCTATATCAATAAAACTTAGTTTGAAACCTAAGAAATACAAAAATTGCTGACATTTAATTAATTGTTTTCGCGTTTACTTTCTAAATATAGAAGTGGGCGAAAACTGAGGAGACTCGAAATGAATTTTTTGGTGCAAAATCGAATTCTTGTATCAATGAGTTTGGAACCTAAGAAATACAAAAAATGCTGACATAAACGACCAGATATTTGATTTAATTATTTGTTCGCGCGTTTATTTTCTAAATAAAGAAATATAGAAAGTGGGCGAAAACTGACGAAACTCGAAACGAATTTTTAGTGCAAAATCGAATCACTGTATCAATAAAATTGAGTTTGGAACCTGAGAAATACAAAAATTGCTGACATAAACGACCAGATATTTGATTTAACTAATTGTTCGCGCGTTTACTTTCTATATATAGAAAGTGGAAGAGTGGGAGAAAACTGACGAAACTTGAAATAAATTATTTCGTGGAAAATCGAATCCCTATATCAGTAAAACTGAGTTTGGAACCGAGAAATACAAAAAATGCTGACATAAACCACCAGATATTTGATTTAATTAATTGTTCGCTCGTTTACTTTCTAAATATAGAAAGTGTGCGAAAACTAATGAAACTCGAAATGAATTTTTTTTTGTAAAATCGAATCCCTTTATCAAAATAAAACTGAGTTTGGAACCTGAGAAATACAAAAATGCACACATAAACGACTAGATATATTATTTAATTAATTGTTCGCGCGTTTACTTTCTAATATAAAAAGTGGGAAAGTGGGCGAAAACTGATGAAACTCGAAATTAATATTTTCGTGCAAAATCGAATCCATGTATCAATAATACTAAGTTTGGAACCTGAGAAATACAAAAATTGCTGACATAAACGACCAGATATACGATTAAATTATTTATTCGCGCGTTTACTTTCTAAATATAGAAATATAGAAAGTGGGCGAAAAATGACGAAAATCGAAATGAATTTTTTCGTGCAAAATCGAATCCCTGTATCAATAAAATTGAGTTTGGAACATGAGAAATACAAAAATTGTTGACATAAACGAGAGATATTTGATTTAATTAATTGTTCGCGCGTTTACTTTCTAAATATAGAAAGTGGCGAAAACCGACGAAACTCGAAATGAATTTTTTCGTGCAAAATCGAATTCCTGTATCAATAAAACTGAGTTTGTAACCTGAGAAATACAAAAACTGCTCTATAAAACGATCAGATATTTGATTTAATTAATTGTTCGCGCGTTTACTTTCTTAATATAGAAATTGGGCGAAAATAGACGAAACTCCAAATGAATTTTTTCGTGCAAAATCGAATCCCTGTATCAATAAAACTGAGTTTGGAACCAGAGAAATACAAAAATTACTGACATAAACAACCAGATATTTAATTTAATTAATTGTTCGTGCGTTTACTTTCTAAATATAGAAAGTGGGAAAGTGGGCGAAAACTGACAAAACTCGAAATTAATTTTTTCGTGCAAAATCGAATCTCTGTATCAATAATACTGAGTTTGGAACCTGAGAAATACAAAAAATGCTGAAATAAACGACCAGATATTTGATTTAATTATTTGTTCGCACGTTTACTTTCTAAATAAAGAAATATAGAAAGTGGGCGAAAACTGACGAAACTCGAAATGAATTTTTTGTGCCAAATCGAATCACTGTATCAATAAAATTGAGTTTGGAACATGAGAAATACAAAAATTGCTGACATAAACGACCAGATATTTGATTTAATTAATTGTTCGCGCGCTTACTTTATAAATATAGATAGTGGGCGAAAACTAACGAAACTCGAAATGAATTTTTTCTTGCTAAATCGAATCCCTGTATCAATAAAACTAAGTTTGGAACCTGAGAAATACAAAAATTGCTGACATAAAAGACGAGATATTTGATTTAATTAATTGTTCGCGGGTTTACTTTCTAAATATAGAAAGTGTGCGAAAACTGATGAAATTCGAAATTAATATTTTCATGCAAAATCGAATCCCTGTATCAATAATACTGAGTTTGGAACCTGAGAAATACAAAAATTGCTGACATAATCGATCAGATATTTGATTTAGTTATTTGTTCGCGCCGTTTACTTTCTAAATAAGAAATATAGAAAGTGGGCGAAAACTGACAAAACTCGAAATGAATTTTTAGTGCAAAATCGAATCTCTGTATCAATAAAACTGAGTTTGAAACCTAATTAATAAAAAATTGCTGACATAAACGACCAGATATTTGATTTAATTAATTGTTCGCGCGCGTTACTTTCTAAATATAGAAAGTGGAAAAGTGGGCGAAAACTGACCAAACTCGAAATCAATTTTTTCATGCAAAATCGAATTCTGTATCAATAAAACTTAGTTTGTAACCTAGAAATACAAAATTGCTGACATAAACGACCAGAATATTTGATTAATTAATTGTTCGCGCGTTTACTTTCTATATATAGAAAGTGGAAAAGTGGGCGAAAACTGACGAAACTCGAAATAAATTTTTCGTGCAAAATCGAATCCTGTATCAATAAAACTTAGTTTGTAACCCAAGAAATACAAAAAATGCTGACATAGACGACTAGATATCTGATTTAATTAATTGTTCGAAATATAGAAAGTTCGTGTGAAATCGAATCCCTTTGTCAATAAAGCCGAGTTTGAACCTCAGGATACAAAAATTGTTGACATAAACGACCAGATATATTATTTAATTAATTGTTCGCTGGTTTACTTCATAAATATATAAAGTGGAAAAGTTGGCGAAAACTGACGAAACTTGAAATTAATTTTTTCGGGCAAAATCGAATCCCTTTATCAATAATACTGAGTTTAGAACCTGAGATATACAAAAAATGCTGACATAAATGACCAGATATTTGATTTAGTTAATTGTTCGCGCGTTTACTTTCTAAATATAGAAATATAAAAAGTGGGCGAAAACACACGAAACTCGAAATGAATTTTTAATGCAAAATCGAATCTCTGTATCAATAAAACTGAGTTTAGAACCTGAGAAATACAAAAATTGCTGACATGAACGACCAGATATTTTATTTAATTAATTGTTCGCGCGTTTACTTTCTAAATTTAAAGTGGGCGAAAACCGACCAAACTCGAAATGAATTTTCTCGTGCAAAATCGAATTCCTGTATCAATAAAACTGAGTTTGGATCCTCAGAAATACAAATATGCTTACGTAAACGACCAGATATATTATTTAATTAATTGTTCGCGCGTTTACTTTCTAAATATAGAAAGTGGGCGAAAACAGACGAAACTCCAAATGAATTTTTTCGTGCAAAACGGAATCCCTGTATCAATAAAACTGAGTTTGGAACCTGAGAAATACAAAAATTACTGAAGACATAAACGTCCAGATATTTGATTTAATTATTTGTTCGCGCGTTTATTTTCTAAATAAAGAAATATAGAAAGTGGGCGAAAACTGAAGAAACTCGAAATGAATTTTTCGTGCAAAATCGAATCACCGTATCAATAAAATTGAGTTTTGAAAATGAGAAATACAAAAATTGCTGACATAAACGACCAGATATTTGATTTAATTAATTGTTCGCGCGCTTACTTTATAAATATAGATAGTGGGTGAAAACTAACGAAACTCGAAATGAATTTTTTCGTGGAAAATCGAATCCCTGTATCAATAAAACTAAGTTTGGAACCTGAGAAATACAAAAATTGCTGACATAAACGACCAGATATTTGATTTAATTAATAGTTCGCGCGTTTACTTTCTATATAAAAGTGGAAAAGTGGGCGAAAACTGACGAAACTCGAAATAAATTATTTCGTGCAAAATCGATTCCCTGTATTAATAAAACTGTGTTTGGAACCCGAGAAATACAAAAAATGCTGACATAAATGACCAGATATTTGATTTAATTAATTGTTCGCCCGTTTACTTTCTAAATATAGAAAGTGTGCGAAAACTGATGATACTCGAAATGAATTTTTTCGTGTAAAATCGAATCCCTGTATCAATAAAACTGAGTTTGGAACCCAAGAAATAGAAAAAATGCTGACATAAATGACCAGATATATTATTTAACTAATTGTTCGCGCGCTTACTTTCTAAATATAGAAAGTGGGAAAGTGGGCGAAAACTGATGAAACTCGAAATTAATTTTTTCGTGCAAATCGAATCTCTGTATCAATAATACTGAGTTTGGAACCTGAGAAATACAAAAAAAGCTGACATAAACGACCAGATATTTGATTTAATTATTTGTTCGCGCGTTCACTTTTGAAATAAAGAAATATAGAAAGTGGGCGAAAACTGACGAAACTCGAAATGAATTTTTCGTGCAAAATCGAATCATTGTATCAATAAAATTGAGTTTGGAACATGAGAAATACAAAAATTGCTGACATAAACCCCAGATATTTGATTTAATTAATTGTTCGCGCGCTTACTTTATAAATATAGTTAGTGGGCGAAAACTGACGAAACTCGAAATGAATTTTTTCGTGCAAAATCGAATCCCTGTATCAATAAAACTTAGTTTGGAACCTGAGAAATAGAAAAATTGCTGACATAAACAAAAGAATATTGATTTAATTAATTGTTCGCGCGTTTACTTTCTAAATATAGAAAGTGTGCGAAAACTGATGAAACTCGAAATGAATTTTTTCGTGTAACTTCGAATCCCTGTATCAATAAAACTGAGTTTGGAACCTGAGAAATACAAAAATGCTGACATAAACGACCAGATATATTATTTAATTAATTGTTCGCGTGTTTACTTTCTAAATAAAGAAATATAGAAAGTGGGCGAAAACTGACAAAACTCGAAATGAATTTTTCGTGCAAAATCGAATCTCTGTATCAATAAAACTGAGTTTGAAACCTGATTAATACAAAAATTGCTAACATAAACGACCAGATGTTTGATTTAATTAATTGTTCGCGCGTATACTTTCTAAATATAGAAAGTTGAAAAGTGGGCAAAAACTGACCAAACTCGAAATAAATTTTTTCGTGCAAAATCGAATCCCTGTATCAATAATACTGAGTTTGGAACCTGAGAAATACAAAAATTGCTGACATAAACGATCAAAATTTGATTTAATTATTTATTCGCGCGTTTACTTTCTAAATAAAGAAATATAGAAAGTGGGCGAAAACTGACAAAACTTGAAATGAATTTTTCGTGCAAAATCGAAACTCTGTATCAATAAAACTGAGTTTGAAACCTAATTAATACAAAAATTGCTGACATAAACGACCAAGTATTTGATTAAATTAATTGTTCGCGTATACTTTCTAAATATAGAAAGTGGAAAAGTGGGCGAAAACTGACGAAACTAGAAATCAATTTTTTCATGCAAAATCGAATTCTTGTATCAATAAAACTTAGTTTGTAACCTGAGAAATACAAAAATTGCTGACATAAACGACCAGATATTTGATTTAATTAATTGTTCGCGCGTTTACTTTCTATATATAGAAAGTGGAAAAGTGGGCGAAAACTGACGAAACTCGAAATAAATTTTTTCGTGCAAAATCGAATCCCTGTATCAATAAAACTGAGTTTGGAACCCAAGAAATACAAAAAATACTGACATAAACGACCAGGTATATTATTTAACTAATTGTTCGCGCGTTTACTTTCTAATATATAGAAAGTGGGAAAGTGGGCGAAAAACCGATGAAACTCGAAATTATTTTTTTCGTGCAAAATCGAATCTCTAAATCTATAATACTGAGTTTGGAATGAAATACAAAAAATGCTGACATAAACGACCAGATATTTGATTTAATTATTTGTTCGCGCGTTTTCTTTCTAAATAAAGAAATATAGAAAGTGGGGCGAAAACTGACGAAACTCGAAATGAATTTTTCATGCAAAATCGAATCAGTGTATCAATAAAATTGAGTTTGGAACATGAAGAAATACAAAAATTGCTGACATAAACACCAGATATTTGATTTAATTAATTGTTCGCCGCGCTTACTTTATAAATATAGATAGTGGGCGAAAACTAACGAAACTCGAAATGAATTTTTTCGTGCAAAATCGAATCCCTGTATCAATAAAACTAAGTTTGGAACCTGAGGAATACAAAAATTGCTGACATAAACGACCAGATATTTGATTTAATTAATTGTTCGCGCGTTTACTTTCTAAATATAGAAAGTGTGCGAAAACTGATGAAACTCGAAATGAATTTTTTCGTGTAAAATCGAATCTCTGTATCAATAAAACTGAGTTTGGAACCTGAGAAATACAAAAAATACTGACATAAACAACCAGATATATTATTTAATTAATTGTTCGCGCGTTTACTTTCTAAATTTAAAGTGGGCGAAAACCGACGAAACTCGAAATGAATTTTCTCTTGCAAAATCGAATTCCTGTATCAATAAAACTGAGTTTGGAAACTCAGAAATACAAAAATGCTGACATAAACGATCAGATATATTATTTAATTAAATGTTCGCGCGTTTACTTTCTAAATATAGAAAGTGAGTGAAAACAGACGAAACTCCAAATGAATTTTTTTCGTGCAAAATCGAATCCATGTATCTATAAAACTGAGTTTGGAACCTGAGAAATACAAAAATTACTGACATAAACTACCAGATATTTGATTTAATTAACTGTTCGCATGTTTACTTTCTAAATATAGAAATATAGAAAGTGGGCGAAAACTGACAAAACTCGAAATAAATTTTTTCGTGCAAAATCGAATTCTAGTATCAATAAAAATCAGTTTGGAACCTGAGAAATACAAAAATTGCTAACAAAAACGACCAGATATTTGATTTAATAAATTGTTCGCGCGTTTTACTTTCTAATATAGAAAGTGGGCGAAAACTGACGAAACTCGAAATTAAATTTTTCGTGCAAAATCGAATGCCTGTATCAATAATACTGAGTTTGGAACCTGAGAAATACAAAAAAATGCTGACATAAACGACCAGATATTTGATTTAATTATATTTGTTCGCGCGTTTACTTTCTAAATAAAGAAATATAGAAAGTGGGCGAAAACTGACGAAACTCGAAAATGAATTTTTCGTGCAAAATCGAATCACTGTATCAATAAAATTGAGTTTGGAACCTGAGAAATACAAAAATTGCTGACATAAATGACCAGATTTTTGATTTAATTAATTGTTCCGCGCGTTTACTTTCTAAATATAGAAAGTGGCGAAAACTAACGAAACTCGAAATGAATTTTTTGTGCAAAATCGAATCCCTGTATCAATAAAACTAAGTTTGGAACCTGAGAAATATAAAAATTGCTGACATAAACTACCAGATATTTGATTTAATTAATTGTTCGCGCATTTACTTTCTAAATATAGAAATTGGCGAAAACCCACGAAACTCGAAATGAAATTTTTCTTGCAAAATCGAATTCCTGTGTCAATAAAACTGAGTTTGTAACCTGAGAAATAAAAAAATTGCTGATATAAACGACCAAATATTTGATTTAATTAATTGTTCGCGCGTTTACTTTCTTAATATAGAAAGTGGGCGAAAACAGACGAAACTCCAAATGAATTTTTTCGTGCAAAATCGAATCCCTGAATCAATAAAACTGAGTTTGGAACCTGAGAAATACAAAAATTACTGACATAAATGACCAGATATTTGATTTAATTAATTGTTCGCGCGTTTACTTTCTAAATATAGAAAGTGGAAAAGTGGGCCAAAACTGACGAAACTCGAAATAAATTTTTTCGTGCAAAATCGTATCCCTGTATCAATAAAACTGAGTTTGGAACCTGAGGGAAATAAAAAAAATGCTGACATAAACGACCAGATATTTGATTTAATTAATTGTTCGGCGCGTTTACTTTCTAAATATAGAAAGTGGGAAAGTGGGCGAAAACTGACGAAACTCGAAATAATATTTTTAATGCAAAATCGAATTCTAGTATCAATAAAAATGAGTTTATAACTTTAGAAATACAAAATTTGCTAACATAAACGACCAGATATTTGATTTAATTAATTGTTTCGCGCGTTTACTTTCTAAATATAGAAAGTGGGAAAGTGGCGAAAACTGACGAAACTCGAAATTATTTTTTTGGTGCAAAATCGAATCCCTTTATCAATAATACTGAGTTTGGAACCTGAGAAATACATAAAATGCTGACATAAACGTCCAGATATTTGATTTAATTATTTGTTCGCGCGTTTATTTTCTAAATAAAGAAATATAGAAAGTGGGCGAAAACTGAAGAAACTCGAAATGAATTTTTCGTGCAAAATCGAATCACCGTATCAATAAAATTGAGTTTTGAAAATGAGAAATACAAAAATTGCTGACATAAACGACCAGATATTTGATTTAATTAATTGTTCGCGCGCTTACTTTATAAATATAGATAGTGGGTGAAAACTAACGAAACTCGAAATGAATTTTTTCGTGGAAAATCGAATCCCTGTATCAATAAAACTAAGTTTGGAACCTGAGAAATACAAAAATTGCTGACATAAACGACCAGATATTTGATTTAATTAATAGTTCGCGCGTTTACTTTCTATATAAAAGTGGAAAAGTGGGCGAAAACTGACGAAACTCGAAATAAATTATTTCGTGCAAAATCGATTCCCTGTATTAATAAAACTGTGTTTGGAACCGAGAAATACAAAAAATGCTGACATAAATGACCAGATATTTGATTTAATTAATTGTTCGCCGTTTTACTTTCTAAATATAGAAAGTGTGCGAAAACTGATGATACTCGAAATGAATTTTTTCGTGTAAAATCGAATCCCTGTATCAATAAAACTGAGTTTGGAACCCAAGAAATACAAAAAATGCTGACATAAATGACCAGATATATTATTTAACTAACTGTTCGCGCGCTTACTTTCTAAATATAGAAAGTGGGAAAGTGGGCGAAAACTGATGAAACTCGAAATTAATTTTTTCGTGCAAAATCGAATCTCTGTATCAATAATACTGAGTTTGGAACCTGAGAAATACAAAAAAAGCTGACATAAACGACCAGATATTTGATTTAATTATTTGTTCGCGCGTTCACTTTTGAAATAAAGAAATATAGAAAGTGGGCGAAAACTGACGAAACTCGAAATGAATTTTTCGTGCAAAATCGAATCATTGTATCAAAAAAATTGAGTTTGGAACATGAGAAATATAAAAATTGCTGACATAAACCCCAGATATTTGATTTAATTAATTGTTCGCGCGCTTACTTTATAAATATAGATAGTGGGCGAAAACTGACGAAACTCGAAATGAATTTTTTCGTGCAAAATCGAATCCCTGTATCAATAAAACTAAGTTTGGAACCAGAGAAATAGAAAAATTGCTGACATAAACAAAAAGATATTTGATTTAATTAATTGTTCGCGCGTTTACTTTCTAAAATAAGAAAGTGTGCGAAAACTGATGAAACTCGAAATGAATTTTTTCGTGTAACTTCGAATCCCTGTATCAATAAAACTGAGTTTGGAACCTGAGAAATACAAAAATGCTGACATAAACGACCAGATATATTATTTAATTAATTGTTCGCGTGTTTACTTTCTAAATAAAGAAATATAGAAAGTGGGCGAAAACTGACAAAACTCGAAATGAATTTTTCGTGCAAAATCGAATCTCTGTATCAATAAAACTGAGTTTGAAACCTGATTAATACAAAAATTGCTAACATAAACGACCAGATGTTTGATTTAATTAATTGTTCGCGCGTATACTTTCTAAATATAGAAAGTTGAAAAGTGGGCAAAAACTGACCAAACTCGAAATAAATTTTTTCGTGCAAAATCGAATCCCTGTATCAATAATACTGAGTTTGGAACCTGAGAAATACAAAAATTGCTGACATAAACGATCAGAAATTTGATTTAATTATTTATTCGCGCGTTTACTTTCTAAATAAAGAAATATAGAAAGTGGGCGAAAACTGACAAAACTTGAAATGAATTTTTCGTGCAAAATCGAAACTCTGTATCAATAAAACTGAGTTTGAAACCTAATTAATACAAAAATTGCTGACATAAACGACCAAGTATTTGATTAAATTAATTGTTCGCGTATACTTTCTAAATATAGAAAGTGGAAAAGTGGGCGAAAACTGACGAAACTCGAAATAAATTTTTTCGTGCAAAATCGAATCCCTGTATCAATAAAACTGAGTTTGGAACCCAAGAAATACAAAAAATGCTGACATAAACGACCAGGTATATTATTTAACTAATTGTTCGCGCGTTTACTTTCTAAATATAGAAAGTGGGAAAGTGGGCGAAAACCGATGAAACTCGAAATTATTTTTTTCGTGCAAAATCGAATCTCAAATCAATAATACTGAGTTTGGAATGAAATACAAAAAATGCTGACATAAACGACCAGATATTTGATTTAATTATTTGTTTGCGCGTTTTCTTTCTAAATAAAGAAATATAGAAAGTGGGCGAAAACTGACGAAACTCGAAATGAATTTTTCATGCAAAATCGAATCAGTGTATCAATAAAATTGAGTTTGGAACATGAGAAATACAAAAATTGCTGACATAAACACCAGATATTTGATTTAATTAATTGTTCGCGCGCTTACTTTATAAATATAGATAGTGGGCGAAAACTAACGAAACTCGAAATGAATTTTTTCGTGCAAAATCGAATCCCTGTATCAATAAAACTAAGTTTGGAACCTGAGGAATACAAAAATTGCTGACATAAACGACCAGATATTTGATTTAATTAATTGTTCGCGCGTTTACTTTCTAAATATAGAAAGTGTGCGAAAACTGATGAAACTCGAAATGAATTTTTTCGTGTAAAATCGAATCTCTGTATCAATAAAACTGAGTTTGGAACCTGAGAAATACAAAAATACTGACATAAACAACCAGATATATTATTTAATTAATTGTTCGCGCGTATTACTTTCTAAATAGAGAAATATAGAAAAGTGGAAACTGACAAAACTCGAAATGAATTTTTCGTGCAAAATCGAATCTCTGTATCAATAAAACTGAGTTTGAAACCTAATTAATACAAAAATTGCTGACATAAATGACCAGATATTTGATTTAGTTAATTGTTCGCTGTTATACTTTCTAAATATAGAAAGTGGAAAAGTGGGCGAAAACTGACGAAACTCGAAATTAATTTTTTCGTGCAAACTCGAATATTTGTATCAATAAAACTTAGATTGGAACTTGAGAAATACAAAAATTGCTGACATAAACGACCAGATATTTGATTTAATTAACTGTTCGCATGTTTACTTTCTAAATATAGAAATATAGAAAGTGGGCGAAAACTGACAAAACTCGAAATAAATTTTTTCGTGCAAAATCGAATCCCTGTATCAATAAAACTGAGTTTTGAACCCAAGAAATATAAAAAATGCTGACATAAACGGCCAGATATATTATTTAATTAATTGTTCGCGCGTTTACTTTCTAAATATAGAAAGTGGGAAAGTGGGCGAAAACCGATGAAACTCGAAATTAATATTTTCATGCAAAATCGAATCCCTGTATCAATAATACTGAGTTTGGAACCTGAGAAATACAAAAATTGCTGACATAAACGATCAGATATTTGATTTAATTATTTATTCGCGCGTTTACTTTCTAAATAAAGAAATATAGAAACTGGACGAAAACTGACAAAACTCGAAATGAATTTTTCGTGCAAAATCGAATCTCCGTATCAATAAAACTGAGTTTGAAACCTAATTAATACAAAAATTGCTGACATAAACGACCAGATATTTGATTTAATTAATTGTTCGCGCGTATACTTTCTAAATATAGAAAGTGAAAAAGTGGGCGAAAACTGACGAAACTCGAAATTAATTTTTTGGTGCAAAATCGGATTCTTGTATCAATAAAACTTAGTTTGGAACCTGAGAAATACAAAAATTGCTGACATAAACGACCAAATATTTGATTTAATTAATTGTTCGCGCGTTTACTTTATATATATAGGAAGTGGAAAAGTGGGCCAAAACTGACGAAACTCGAAATAAATTTTTTCGTGCAAAATCGAATCCCTGTATCAATAAAACTGAGTTTGGAACCTAAGAAATATAAAAAAAAGCTGACATAAACGGCCATATATATTATTTAATTAATTGTTCGCGCGTTTACTTTCTAAATATAGAAAGTGGGAAAGTGGGCGAAAACTGATAAAACTCGACATTAATATTTTCATGCAAAATCGAATCCCTGTATCAATAATACTGAGTTTGGAACCTGAGAAATACAAAAATTGCTGACATAAACGATCAGATATTTGATTTAATTATTTATTCGCGTGTTTACTTTCTAAATAAAGAAATATAGAAAGTGGGCGAAAACTGACAAAACTCGAAATGAATTTTTCGTGCAAAATCGAATCTCTGTATCAATAAAACTGAGTTTGAAACCTAATTAATACAAAAATTGCTGACATAAACGACCAGATATTTGATTTAATTAATTGTTCGCGCGTATACTTTCTAAATATAGAAAGTGGAAAAGTGGGCAAAAACTAACGAAACTCGAAATAATTTTTTCGTGCAAATTCGAATTCTTGTATCAATAAAACTTAGTTTGGAACCTGAGATATACAAAAATTGCTGATATAAACGACCAGATATTTGATTTAATTAATTGTTCGCGCGTTTACTTTCTATATATAGAAAGTGGAAAAATGGGCGAAAACTGACGAAACTAGAAATAAATTTTTTCCTGCAAAATCGAATCCCTGTATCAATAAAACTGAGTTTGGAACAATAAAACTTAGTTTGGAACCTGAGAAATACAAAAAATGCTTACATAAACGACCAGATATTTGATTTAATTTATTGTTCACGCGCTTACTTTCTAAATATAGAAAGTGTGCGAAAATCGATGAAACTCGAAATAAATTTTTTCGTGTGAAATCGAATCCCTGTGTCAATAAAACTGAGTTTGGAAGCTCAGTATACAAAAATTGTTGACATAAATGACTAGATATATTATTTAATTAATTGTTCGCTGATTTACTTCATAAATACATAAAGTGGAAAAGTTGGTGAAAACTGACGAAACTTGAAATTAATTTTTTCGGGCAAAATCGAATCCCTTTATCAATAATACTGAGTTTAGAACCTGAGAAATACAAAAAATGCTGACATAAACGAGCAGATATTTGACTTAATTATTGTTCGCGCGTTTACTTTCTAAAAAGAAATATAGAAAATGGGCGAAAATGACGAAACTCGAAATGAATTTTTTCGTGCAAAATCGAATCCCTTTATTAATAATACTGAGTTTAGAACCTGAGAAATACAAAAATGCTGACATAAATGAGCAGATATTTGATTTAGTTAATTGTTCGCGTTTACTTTCTAAAAAAGAAATATAGAAAATGGGCGAAAACCGACGAAACTCGAAATGAATTTTCTCGTGCAAAATCGAATTCCTATATCAATAAAACTGAGTTTGGAAACTCAGAAATACAAAAATGCTTACATAAACGACCAGATATATTATTTAATTAATTGTTCGCGCGTTTACTTTCTAAATATAGAAAGTGGGCGAAAACAGACAAAACTCCAAATGAATTTTTTCGTGCAAAATCGAATCCCTGTATCAATAAAACTGAGTTTGGAACCTGAGAAATACAAAAATTACTGACATAAACGACCAGATATTTGATTTAATTAACTGTTCGCGTGTTTACTTTCTAAAATATTGAAATATAGAAAGTGGGCGAAAACTAACAAAACTCGAAATAAATTTTTTCGTGCAAAATCGAATTCTAGTATCAATAAAAATCAGTTTGGAACCTGAGAAATACAAAAATGCTAACATAAACGACCAGATATTTGATTTAATAAATTGTTCGCGCGTTTACTTTATAAATATAGATAGTGGGCGAAAACTGACGAAGCTCGAAATGAATTTTTTCATGCAAAATCGAATCCCTGTATCAATAAAACTGAGTTTGGAACCTGAGAAATACAAAAATTACTGACATAAACGACCAGATATTTGATTTAATTAACTGTTCGCGTGTTTACTTTCTAAATATTGAAATATAGAAAGTGGGCGAAAACTGACAAAACTCGAAATAAATTTTTTCGTGCAAAATCGAATTCTAGTATCAATAAAAATCAGTTTGGAACCTGAGAAATACAAAAAATGCTAACATAAACGACCAGATATTTGATTTAATAAATTGTTCGCGCGTTTACTTTATAAATATAGATAGTGGGCGAAAACTGACGAAACTCGAAATGAATTTTTTTCGTGCAAAATCGAATTCCTGTATCAATAAAACTGAGTTTGTAACCTGAGAAATACAAAAATTGCTGATATAAACGACCAGATATTTGATTTAATTAATTGTTCGCGCGTTTACTTTCTAGATATAGAAAGTGGGCGAAAACAGACCAAAGTCCAAATGATTTTTTTTGTGCAAAATCGAATCCCTGTATCAATAAAACTGAGTTTGGAACCTGAGTAATAAAAAATTACTGACATAAACGACCAAATATTTGATTTAATTAATTGTTCGCGCATTTACTTTCTAAATATAGAAAGTGGAAAGTGGGCGAAAACTGACGAAACTCGAAATAACTTTTTTCGTGCAAAATCGTTTTCCATGTATCACAAAACTGAGTTTGAAACCTCAGGGAAATAAAAAAATGCTGACATAAAGACCAGATATTTGATTTAATTAACTGTTCGCGCGTTTACTTTCTAAATATAGAAATATAGAAAGCGGGCAAAAACTGACCAAACTCGAAATAAATATTTTCGTGCAAAATCGAATTCTAGTATCAATAAAATGAGTTTGGAACCTGAGAAATACAAAAATTGCTAACATAAACGAGCAGATATTTTATTTATTTAATAGTTCGCGCGTTTACTTTCTAAATATAGAAAGTGGGAAAGTGGGCGAAAACTGACGAAACTCGAAATTAATTTTTTCATGCAAAATCAAATCCCTGTATCAATAATACTGAGTTTGGAACCTGAGAAATACAAAAATGCTGACATAAATGACCAGATATTTGATTTAATTATTTGTTTGCGCGTTTACTTTCTAAATAAAGAAATATAGAAATGGGCGAAAACTGACGAAACTCGAAATGAATTTTTCGTGCAAAATCGAATCACTGTATCAATAAAATGAGTTTGGAACATGAGAAATACAAAAATTGCTGACATAAACGACCAGATATTTGATTTAATTAATTGTTCGCGCGCTTACTTTAATAAATATTGATGATAGTGGGCGAAAACTAACGAAACTCGAAATGAATTTTTTCGTGCAAAATCGAATCCCTGTATCAATAAAACTAAGTTTGGACCTGAGAAATAAAAAAATTGCTGACATAAACGACCAGATATTTGATTTAATAAATTGTTCGCGCATTTACTTTCTAAATATAGAAAGTGGAAAAATGGGCGAAACTGACGAAACTCGAAATAAATTATTTGGTGCAAAATCGAGTACCTGTATTAATAAAACTGAGGTTGGAACCGATAAATACAAAAAATGCTGACATAAACGACCAGATATTTGATTTAATTAATTGTTCGCGCGTTTACTTTCTAAATATAGAAAGTGGAAAAGTGGGCGAAAACTGACGAAACTCGAAATGAATTTTTTCGTGCAAAATCGAATCTCTGTGTCAATAAAACTGAGTTTGGAACCTGGAAATACAAAAATTCTTACATAAACGACCAGATATATTATTTAATTAATTGTCGGCGTTTACTTTCTAAATTTAGAAAGTGGGAAAGTGGGCGAAACTGATGAAACTTGAAATTAATATTTTCATGCAAAATCGAATCCCTGTATCAATAATAATGAGTTTGGAACCTGAGAAATACAAAAATTGCTGACATAAACAATCAGATATTTGATTTAATTATTTATTCGTTCGTTTACTTTCTAAATAAAGAAATATAGAAAGTGGGCGAAAACTGACAAAACTCGAAATGAATTTTTCGTGCAAAATCGAATCTTTGTATCAATAAAACTGAGTTTGAAACCTAATTAATACAAAAATTGCTGACATAAACGACCAGATATTTGATTTAATTAATTGTTCGTGCGTTATACTTTCTAAATATAGAAAGTGGAAAAGTGGGCAAAAACTGACGAAACTGGAAATCAATTTTTTCGTGCAAAATCGAATTCTTGTATCAATAAAACTTAGTTTGGAACCTTAGAAATACAAAAATTGCTGACATAAACGACCAGATATTTGATTTAATTAATTGTTCGCGCGTTTACTTTCTATATATAGAAAGTGGAAAACTGGGCGAAAACTTACGAAACTCGAAATAAATTTTTTCGTGCAAAATCGAATTCCTGTATCAATAAAACTGAGTTTGGAAACCCAAGAAATACAAAAAATGCTGACATAAACGACCAGATATTTGATTTAATTAATTGTTCGCGCGCTTACTTTCTAAATATAGAAAATGTGCGAAAATCGATGAAACTCGAAATAATTTTTTGGTGAAATCAAATCCCTTTGTTCAATAAAACTGAGTTTGGAACCTCAGATACAAAAATTGTTGACATAAACTACCAGATATATTATTTAATTAATTATTCGCTGGTTTACTTCATAAATATATAAAGTGGAAAATTGGCGAAAACTGA